>CM068317.1:24225000-24257500 GCA_034766995.1 Acanthacorydalis orientalis
TAATGGCCGCTATTTTTTGAGATTCACAAAGAATCATCCTGATTGACTACGTAACGAAGGGAAAAACTGTAACAGGAACCTGTTCTGAAACATTATTGGACCGTTTGAAAGAAGAGCTAAAACAAAAATTGACAAAGTTAGCCCAAACAAAAAAGTGTTCTTTCACCAGCACAACGCACCGTTCCACAAATCGACCGTCGCAATGGCAAAATTGCAGAAATTAGGCTTCGAATCGATTCCTCATCCACATATTCTCCGGACTTGGCACAATGGGACTTCTTTCTCTTCTCAAACTTGAAAATTTAGCTCAGTGGGAAGAAATTCTCGTCAAATAAGGATGTCATCGCTGCGGTGAATGAGTATTTTCCAGACTCGGACTAAATGTATAGCCTTGAATAGATATTATGTGGAAAAATAAAGTCGTTTTTTTCTAAAAACAGTGTTTAACTTGCTTTTTTACCATACTCATCAAACGACACTCGTATATAAGTAAGTAAGTAAGTGAAGTACTATATTTCGAATAAAATATTCAATATAAGAGGTTGATACTTATACAGTACAAGACTTTATATATATATATATATATATATATATATATATATATATATATATATATATGTATATATATATGTATATATATATATATACATATATATATATATATATATATATATATATATGGACACAAATAAATTTAATATACTGTATATCTCGGCGTATAAAGCTAACCTCGAAAAATTCTTCAAAAAATAGGACGTCGTCTTATACGCCAAATACAAAAACAGAACTTTTAAAATAACTCGAAGAGTTTATTGTGCTTATATAGTAAATTAAATTCTTTATTTTAAAAAAAGGAACTTAAACTTTGCTATATAACATAAAATCATTGAATAAAAATTCGAAGCGCCCTAAGACCTCAATAACCAACCAACCAACCATTGAATAATTTATTTTAAATAAAAAATTTCGAAAATGAAATACATGGCCATAGCCTTAGAGATACAAACCGTGCGCAATGTTTTAAAGCACGGTATGTCAAAACAAGGTAAATACAAAAATGTAATTGCCATAATTTTTCGATTTTGATCATAGATTTGTATTATAATATATGCAAGAGATGTTTCATTTAGGACCGTATTATACGACCGATATACGATAAATGTATAAATTTTACCTTAAAATTTCGACCTCATCTTGAATGTAGATCACGTTATATGCCGAGATATACAGTAAATAAAATTATTGTTTGTCTTATATCACATTTATACATATAAAAAATACATACATACTTACATAATAGTTGGATGAACTAAATAATTAATTATTTACCTTGAATAATACATTCTAAACATGTACATATTTATTAGGATACACAACTTCTAACTCGAGTAATCAAACGTTATGGGTTGGCTAGCTGATATATAATAACAAAAATGCGAATGAGTTGAATGAGATTTATTATTTATTCATATATATACATATACATATATATATATATATATATATATATATATATATATATCTATATATATATATATACATATATCAGACTAAATTTATGGTTTCATTATTACTCCATAAACTTTATCACAAATAAAACCACACGAGATACGTTTCTGTTGCAAAAAAATGTACAGTGTAGTATCGAGATTAAGTTTCCAATTTGACCCGAACAAAAGTAAAAAGTCCATGTAAAACACAATGTTGAGTCGGCAAAGCATCGACATCGACGACCACTACTTCTACTACTACTAGTCAACATAAACGAGTAAAACGAAGCAAAGCAGCGGCATCCTACACGCGGTGGATTCGCGATCATTATGCAAAAGTCTGCACGGCACTGTCCTTAAATGGAAGACAATTCTTTTAGATTATATACATGCACACAAACACTCGCACTCACACACACACAGACATGTATATATATATATATATATATGTGTGTGTGTGTGTATGTTGGTTTCATCCGGCGAAGATTGCCAAAAGCCACTAAAAACTAAATTGTCCTACATTCTTACACAGTCTGCGCGGATTCGACCTGCATACAAATAGTCTGTAACTGACAGTGTGTTTATACCCGGCCTGTGTGTTTTTTTCGTCGAAACTAAATTGTCTACACTTTTTAGAATCGCAGTCGATGAGAATGAGACGCGATTCGAGAGACTGCGCGTTCAGTTTTTGTAGATTTCAACGAAATCGAATCGTGCAAATATGTGTGTTAGTCCTCGATATAATTTGAAGTTATCGGGAGGGTTTGTTCATAGTCGTACTTACCTTAAGACGATGGCCGAAAAAAAGAAAATACGACGGCCGATCATTGTCATGTTTCTTATTTTTTTTAACTCTTCCGACAGTGGTGAACGAGGATTTTTTTTTGTTTCAATGCTTTTTTTCAGTATATATCCACATAAATGTTTTTAGTCTGAAATCTGATTCAAATTACTATCTCAAGAATTTTTTTCAATTATTTTATATCTATATAAACACATAATATTCATATATATATATATATATATATATATATATATATATATATAAATATATATATATATATATAAACAAGTTAGAGAAAGTACATAATGATCGATATCAAATCTTTGTTGCTAAAAAGATATATCACTTACAGGCTTTGACCTATACGTTTTGACCTCTTCTTTGATACAAGATGAATTGTAACTATTCCATGACACTTTCCAAAAAAATTAAATTAATGATCTGAAATCGTTTCAGTTAATTCTGTCAAAAAAGTAGGATAATGACAGTGCCAGAAAAGGTGATGACAACTATTTTTTTCGGATATATACTGAGTTATTTCAATAGATTTCGCTGTTCACAATATCACGATTGTTCACTGTGAAGTCAAATATAGGTTCAAGACGATAATCAAGCAATGCAAATACTTGTAGACGACCTCATTTTACCTGCAGGGTTTTAACGCATTTATAAATCTTTGCAACAAGTACCTCAACAGTCATGGTGTCTACATCGAAACATTTTCTAAGCACATCCCTATTCAAAATTATAGAAGTAACTGGAATGGTTTCAGATCATAGATTTTGCATCATTTTCGAGACTACAATGAAACAGTCACTTCGTATCTTTAATCAAAGAAGAGGTGAATTGATTACTACATTCATAACAAACATCTTTTTGCTGTTAGGACTTGAACTGTTCAATCTATTTTTACATTAATTGATTCAATAAACATGATCGAAGAGTAGACTTAATATGCGCCTATATCAAAGCTTCTTTATATTATTTTTTTTTAAATTAAAGAATCTTACTTTCTGACTTCCTCTTGAAAATTAATTTTTTTTAATAAAAAATATGTCGATGTTAATCTAATTATTAGTTGTAGTTAAAAGTTATTAGTTTGTAGTTAAATTACAGTTAATTAATTAACATTAAGCTGGTAGAAAAATAATTCCGGCTTATGACCTTCAAAGTCATATACATTTTCTCAGCTAGCTGTTTGAATGGGTCTAGAACTGTTGGATGACTAACACCTAACTTTTGTGCAAGCTCTCGAAATGTTGTGCGTAGTTCTAATTCAACATAGACTTTCAGTTGGTCGTTATGGCCTGAAAAAGAACACCTGTGACCTTCATCTTCTTCAAGGCTCTCGTCCCCAGTATGAAATTTTTAGAACCACCATTGTACCTTACGTTCCTTAACAGTACCCACACCGAAAGCATCGTTTAGTTTAGGAGCAGTTCCTGCTA
This sequence comes from Acanthacorydalis orientalis, assembly GCA_034766995.1. Taxonomy (NCBI): domain Eukaryota; kingdom Metazoa; phylum Arthropoda; class Insecta; order Megaloptera; family Corydalidae; genus Acanthacorydalis; species Acanthacorydalis orientalis. The sequence continues at coordinate 24,228,723 of CM068317.1, forward strand.
CTTTGTCACCCATTTTGCATTCATACAAAAAAATGCTCTTATCTGCTTCTTTTCCATTTTTAATTCAATAGCTAATTTTGAATTGAAATTAATAATAAAACTGAAGTCGATGTTACCAAAATACAGACCGAAAAATACACTTTAAAATGATATTAACATTAAGGCGATGAAATGACACTTTCATTGAAAAAAATTAAAGTTAGAATTCAGATAACCAAAACCGTAATTATTTTCCTACCAACCTTATATATTAATAACAATTGAAATTACTTTTTAAAAGACTTTCATTATTATTAAAAATTCCTTAAATTCATCCAGCCGATTTGATCAATCAGTTAGTAGAAAAAATATAGTATAATTAAAATAAGTATTGAGAAAAAATATTGTTTTATCAAGAGAAGTGAGACAGGGCTATTAGTGGAGGGAATATTCTTGATAATAATTTCAAACTATTTAAATATGACAAGCACTACCGAATGGTAGGACAGTTCTAAAATTATTTATCGTAATGACATTTATCTTTATCATATAAATAACATTCAATTAAAATAAAAAAAAATCGTTGAAGATATAAAACATAATTTTTAATTTGTACGATGTGTCAGTTTTAGTTATTACTTAATTAATGTCATATTATAATAGAACGAAACTAATATGTTCTCATCTAATAATGTACTGTGATTATTTTCAATCATCTTATACTATATTTATATTCTATTTCATATTATAAAATTTATATCTGCACTATAAAACTTTAAGATAAAATCGTACATTTTTTTATATTATGAATATCTTTCAAAAAGTATAATTAAATGAAATGGTGTGTGAAAATGTTTAAAAAATACTTAATAAATTATTATTTCTAAATATATTGTGATATTACGTCTGATCTATATCATTAAAATATTAATTTTAAAGATATATATATATATATATATATATATATATATATATATATATATATATAATTTCGGTTTATAACGTTCTACGACGTCTTCCGATATCCATTCTCCATTGCCGTCTGTCATTACATTGATCTTCTTTTAGATCCATTTCTCTCATTTCTTCTCGGATTCCTTCTGACCAACTTATTCTTGGTCTTCCCTGTCTTTTTCTTCCTTGGGGGTTCCATAAAAGCACTTGTTTTGGATGTCTCTCTTTTTGCATCCGTCGAACATGCCCGTACCATCTCAATTGATTAGTTCGAATGTCTTCCACTATGGTGGTGTCAACATTCATGATTTCTCTAATTTTCTCATTTCTAATCCGTTCTTTTCTTGATCTTCCTGCCGATCTTCTCCAGAAATTCATTTCAAGTTGTCAGTAGCATGTTCTCTGATCTTTTTTTAGCGGCCATATCTCAATACTCTGTCATTATGCTCTTTACTATGGTGTTATAGATTCTCTTTTTATTATCTTTTGAGATGCTCTGGTCCTATAGTACACTGTTCAATAAGGAAATAGCTTTTCTGCCTTGTGTACATCTTTCTTTGAATGCTTTATCTACAGTACCGTCTCTTGTGATGTTCATTCCCAGGTACTTATATTCTTCGCATCGTTTAATCGTTAATTTTAAAGATAATAATTTTAATTCTGTCATTCTAACTTCTGAGAAGATGATTTGCGAACTCTCGACAAGCATCAATCTAAACAAACAAAATTTAATAAACCACTGCATTTAATATCAATTTGAAATATGTAAGTTAAAGTGAAAATTTATTCAAAAAAATCTAAATCTGTAAACGTAAATCGTTCTATATAAACTTAGAAATAATAAAAACATTCATAGATGAGTCATTCCATTTGCATTTTTGATTAATACCGATATAACAAAGCATAGATTATATCTTATAATCTGTCCAAGTACGACCAGATTCCACATTTATCCGAGAACTCCACATGATGCAACTGCATCAACAACAATAACCGTCGTCCACTTCATATATCCGGGCCAAAAATAATAAATGAGCGCGTTTATACATTGACAAGATACCCCTGGGATCGGTACAAATCATCGACACACACACCGCCGATCGTTTACACACACACACACACACATACTCACAAACAAACACAACTACACGTTCTACAACCCCTAACTTCAAATGCATGCGGCGGTTCGTCCTTGTGTATGTGTGTGTGTGTGTCGACATAACCATAGACACCTGCTGCTAGAGAATCTGCTTCGTGCACAGGGATGTCCGAACAGACAGGTGCCATAGTCGAGGCGCCAAACCCGCCGCGGGTCGTATTAAACCCCTACGGAGACGTACCTGTGTCGACGATACCCTCCGCACGTTTATTTTGTACGGACAATACCTAATATACATTTTCGGTCGGGTCAGGCAGACAATTCTACTGTAGAACGTTTCGTATGTAAATTTTACTGAATAAACTAGCCTTCCTCTTATCCGAAATGAATCCCTCGTCGGGATTCTTTTAATTGGATTAGTTCGTTTCGTTGGCGATCACTCAAAAAAAAAGTATTATTATATTACGTTTAACAATAATTTTTATTATATAATTAAATAAATAAGTTTAAATAGTGAAAATAATACAAGTTTACATTCTATTAGATTGGTAGGAAAATGATTGCGGTTTTTGTTTTCTGAATTCCAAGTTTATTTTTTTTCAATGAATGTGTCATTTCGTTATGATGTTAATGTTAATATCGTTTTAAAATGCATTTTTCGGTATGTATTTTGCTAACATCGACTTTGGTTTTATTGTTAATTTTGCTTCAAATTGGACTATTGAATTAAAGACGGAAAAGAAACAAACAAGAGTAATTTTTTTGTGTGTTGAAAACGGGTGGTAAAGTATCAGGAACTGCTCGAAAACTAAACGATTCTTTTGGTGTGGGTACTGTTAGGGAACGTACGGTGCAAAGGTGGTTCTAAAAATTTCATACTGGGGATGAGAGCTTTGAAAATGAAGAAGGTCAAAAGCGCCCTTCTCAGTTCATAACGACCAACTAAAGGTGTTAATTGAATCAGAATCACGCACGACAATTCGAGAACTTACACAGAATTTAGGCGCTAGTCATCCACTAATTATGAACTACTTAACATTAGATTTACGGGCTTTTATTATATACCTATTTTTACTGAAATCCGTCATTTTGACGGATACATTAAAATAGTTTTTTGGTAATAACAATTAATTTTATTTTATATCACTACATTTTTATTAACAGAGATTAACAGTACATTTTTCACATATAAATCCTATTTTGAAAGTACATTTTCCATACATAAACTTTTTGCACTCACGAAAAATATTATTGCATCTTTTTTCTTTACAAAATCCGATTTGGCAGGACTTTAGATTGTTATTTTGGAATTTCCTATATCCGACGACTGTTTGGAAGTAGTCCTACGATCATCTCTGTTATCCCTCTCTAATTCATCTCTGTAGTCTCTCGCTAATTCTTCAGACAATTGAAAAATAAATTTTTTTCGCGATATATTTAGTCCAATAGTCTCCTTTTACAAAATCCACGCATTGATAGCTACTAATTTTAAGATGTTATAAAATACTATGGCCATCTAGGAGACTCTGCTTTGACGCAACATTTTCGTGCCATTTGACCTACCATATCCACTCCAAAATTGGTCTTGTAGAATGTAATTGTTTCCGGGACACGTTTATTATCGTTCCCTATTTTTACAAATTTATATCATGAACTGAGTAATAGTACCTTTTTCTTTGACTTGCTTTTGTAAATTGTTAGAATATCATTTTCTGATTTATACAGTCGTGTGGAAACCCGGATTATCTTTCTTAGATTTCGCAGTTTTTGGTATTACTTTTTCAATTTGCACTTGTAGTCCCAATTAGAGTAGTTTTTTTTTGCAAGTAACTTTTTCGCAAGTAAATTCCAATTGTATGTAAAAAAATGATTCTAATTCTAAATAACTAGAAGGACGAAGAATAGTCTGTGAGCTCAATTCTTCCTATTCAACCGAAAATTGTATGGCATATACGCTATTTCACTTCTCGAGAGAAGAAATACGCTTTCATATTTTCATTTTCTTTGTCCTCTACAGTATCAGATCACTTCTCGGTTTTACCTATAATTTGACGTATAGCAACTCTTAAGACTCGTAACACAAAATGTGTTAGCCCGTCAATTTGACGGGTGTTCGGATAAATAGGTGTACTATATACAGTTACACGAAAGTAGAAAGCTGGCGGATAAATTGGATTGAGATATATTCATATCATTATACCAATAAAAGTCAATATAATGTTTCAAAAAATAACATTTATGTTTTCTTTATTTTGTAAGCATGAAACCTGAAATCCGTCAAATTGTCGGGTTCCGTAAATCTAGTGTTAAAACAGCTAGGAAAATCAAACAAGTGAAAAATGTATATGAGTTTGAAGATCATAAGCCGCAATTATTTTTCTAGCAATCTAATAGTATAAAAAAATCTACAAGAATTTTAAATAAGAGATAATATTTTCTAGTAGCATAATTTATTTATACCTTACTGAAAATATTGTACAAGGTAACAGTTATTTTTATTTCATATAAAATAAACTAGTAATATTTTTTCATCTTATATTTTATTTTAATTTACAATTGAAAATAAATGATGATCACTTGTTTAAATCTATATTAATAAAACATATAATTCGTTTGCTTAAAATAAATCAGTTCGATGAACGAAATTCCTTTTTGGAACCTCTCATTTATATATATATATATATATATATATATATATATATATATATGTATATATGTATATATATATATATATATATATATATATATATATATGTATATATATATATATGTATATGTATATATGTATATATGTATATATGTATATATATATGTATATGTATATATATATATATATATATATATATATATATATGTATATATATATATTTATATATGTATATATATATGTATATATATATGTATATGTATATATATATATGTATATATATATATATATATATATATATATATATATATATATGTATATATGTACGTATGTACGTATATGGCATTTTACTAAAAAAAATGAATTTAATATAACATCTAGGTTTTTACATAAATCTGTTGATTGTATCGTCATTCCAATAGAATGAAACATAATTATTTTCATTTGTAGAGCTAATGAACGTTCCCTTCAATGTGTTCAGTTGTGTGTTATTGCTGTTCACCCACTCAAAACTCTATTTATATTATATATTTATTTATTAATGTTGTAGGTTATCGAACTCAAATAAAAAGATTTATATATTACATAGTCATATCCAAAAAGGATATATGATTGAATGAAATGGGATTAGTTATACTGTCTTGTGCCACTCCTGATTGAACTGATATGAAATCTGAAACATATATTTTTATCTTGATTATTTGATTTCTATTTAAACATTTCGAAACAGCCCATCTAAATGAATATGAATATAGAAATTCATGCAAAAATCGAGGTGAAAATGTTCGGTAAAGTTACAAACTCTGGAAAACGTCGAACCAGAGCACGCTCTTCTGAATAGACCGGACAACGGACCGTACGTCGCAGGCGTCATTAATCATTGTGACTGATCGTCCGGTCGCCGCCGTCCGAAAACGCGCAAATCCGTAATACTGCTTCGTGCAGGATTCCGCATAAATAAAATAGATGCGTTTCGATCATGCGTCGCCGCCGCCGCGACGACTGAAAATATCCCGTCATGTATGAATCATTCGCACACCTGTGTTCCGAATCTACGTACATGCACGCGCGTGTGCCGTCCGTCCGTCGATCCGTTCGTCCGACAGTGGGAGGACGATTTCTGTGCGACAGCAGTCATTTGTACCGTGGAGTACGTGCGACACCGAGACGACTGTGGAATAAATGTAAATTTACAAATATAAACAGAGCTACGTCGTCGACATCGTCGTCCACCCGTCAACCCGTCCGTCCCCCCAGGTGGGCGACACGGCGCCGCCACCGCTGCGTCTAATAATAGGACACGCCCTCACCCCACCGTTCCCACCCGCACAATCGAGACGAACGGCTCGCGACGTCATGATGTCGACGGTGTGAAAAAGGACGCCGTTTAATTAATTTCGAAACTGGGAATTTTCGGTATGCGGACTCGTATTTCGGGACGATTTGTCACACGTCCGAACCTTATGAATTTTTTATCCCATACGGTCGTTTCTCTTTTTAATGATTTTCTTATGATTGACAACTGGTTGACATCAGTGCCATTTAAAAATTCTTGTGTTCCATATCTCTTTAAATTCGCTAATCGCAACACAGTTGTCGGTTTACCAGTAGATCACATGTTTGATAATCGCATATGACACTGTACATTAAATCATCCTATTATTGGATTTTGTTTTAGATCTATTATTATTTGCACAGAATTTTAACATTACTTTTATAAATATTACGTCGACTCCGATTAATATTTTTTATTTTTATTTCTAATTATCGCAACTACTTCTACTTCATCCCACCGTAATTATAACTATTTATCACAACAAAATCAAACCAAATCAAAATCAAAAAAAAATTATATTGTGATGAATTTTTACAGTTTAACGCCATATTAGTGTGCGTTAGATGGAAGTTGAGGTTTAGGTCCGGGGTCTTAGCCTTGGCTTTTAAACCGGTTTTGAAAGGAGAGTCGTGTTTCAGGAAGTGGGTATGAGGGATAATTTGAAATGATGGAGTCCAGAAAAATTTTCAAAAAACTGAAAGGAAATTTATCACAACACTACCACCGTTCTCTATTTATATATCAAAGATTTAAAAATACAATTTAGTTAATTTATAATATATATATATATATATATATATATATATATATATATATATTTGATCATAATTATATTTTAATGTAATTATTTATATTATATTTTATATTAAATATTATACATATTATTTCATATTATATAGTTTATTTTATTTAAATCATTTAGAACAAACTAATATGATAAAAATATAAATCAAAAATATGTGAAAGGCAAAAAACGGCAGTATATTTTACCCCTCCCTCTCTTTCTCTTTATATATATATATATATATATATACATATATATATATATATATATATATATATATCTATATATATATATATATATATATATATATATCTATATATATATATATATATGTGTGTGTATAATTAATTTTTAAATAAAAACATTTGTGCCTTCTTAAAAATGTCATTTCTCTATTTCTCATTTATTTACAATGGTGCGTTACAGCTTCATGGATCCCAGGAAAATTTGAATTGAGGGCCCCCATGTGCAGTGTTATACTACAGTAATGAGTTTATAAAAAAATGGTTTGGGACTGTTGGTGAGACCACCCTGTAGGTGGGAACCCAAGGCAATTTTCCTTTTTACTCATAGGATAAAGCATCACTGTTTATTCATCAAATTCTTGTTACCTTTACTTTATAACGAACAATTAACTTTTTTCTTTAAAGTATCTTTCTCTTTCTCTCTCTCTCTCTATATATAAATAGATATGTATATATAAATGTATATATATATATATATGTATATATATATATATATATATATATGTATATATGGATGCATGGATGGATGGTTGGAGGGATATCTCAGATCAACATAAATCATTAAAATGAAATATCAAAACATCATAGATTTTCATAAAAATCTTAAATACATTTTCATTAATATATGTTTTCTATTCTGTCTAGATTGTAAATTTTCTTAGTTAATAAGTTAGTCGTTTTAACACTTTGGAAATCATTTATAATTCAAAGTTCTTATAAAAAGATTATTTTATCAAGAAAAGATTTAAACTGTTTGACTGAAATGCCATTCATACAATTTCATTTTAAGCGAAATTTTTATTAGTATATTCTTGTATTTTTATTTAGTTACACTTTAGAAAAAAATATTGGAACTGATGAAAAAAGTAGCAGAAAGAAAATTTAATCGAAAAGACTTAATATTAACCCTTAGCTGACCAATGACGCAGAATACTGGGCATAGCACTTTTACTTATAGGTCGAATGCCACGTACATTACGGTAAAAAAATAATTTTATTATTTTTATCATTGTTATTGTTATTATATTTTCATTTACGCGTTAAGTGCTACGTCGGTTCATTTTAGTTATTTTTTTCCCATTCATGTCCTGTATTTTCACTAAAAATAAATATATTTTTTTTATACCTAATATAAAAATCCTTAGCGGATAATTTTTCTTCGTATAAGAAATTGCTTGGATCCAGAGGTAAGAAAACTTAAAATACTTCTGGATCATTCAAGGTTAATAATAAATAATGTACAAAAATATATATGATAATGTATAATGATATTTTTCTAAAAAAATATTTTCTTCTAAAAAATGTTTCTTCTAACCCATTTACTGCTAACTACTGGTTGTCTCTTAGTAAGGGTATGTACCGCGAGTTCCGGCTACGAGATATCTCGTAGTTTGTGCTATAAGTTCGAATTAAGAGCTATTTTCCACGGAGTAAGTGTACAGCCGTATAACTGGAATAATGACGGAAGAAGAACGATAATTTTAGGAAAAAAATTTCTTCGAAAAAACAAAGATCATTGCAGAATTAAACCAAATGAAAAGAGAACTTCTATATGAAAAACTTCATAAAATAAACATTTAGTCGGCACTCAGTATATGAATTTTATTCAGTGGTGCCGACTGTGAGATATCTCGTAGGGTTTTTTCTTCTTCAAATCCTTATAAATTCCACTCAAAGACTATAATCTGCAACTAATTAATATTAAATTTTAATAAATTTCGTGCTTTCTTTAAAATAAACTTTTGGCACTCGGGCAAGACGTACTTAATTTTCACAGCAGTGAATGGGTTAATTTTCGAAAATAATGTAACCGTAATCTCGCTAATTATCTTGGTAGTTTTCGTTTGTGTAAATCAGATGAGTGGCAGATAAAGACTCGTTTAATTCACAAAGACGAAAATAACTAGGAAACTAATTTCTTACTTTGATTAACTTTGACTTTTATCATCTTTCATGAATAAATTCCCTTTTCACTCCACAAAACAGAGAATAAATTACATTTAATTTTATAATTCATTATTTTAACTGTCAAATTTAAAAACTATCATAGATGATAAATGTTAAAACGGAAATTCAAACTAATAATTTTCAAAAATGATTCTAACTTCTATAGCACTAAAATTAATTTTCCTATCGGTATATTTTTTAATAAAATGAAAACAATAAATAAATAAAAGGATATTTGGTAAATAATTAAATTAGATTTTGTATAAATGATTTTCATATTTTAGTTAACAGTTAACTCTAAATATTTAAAAAAAAGTCTAAAACCATTACTATACATGTCTGAACCCTGTACTCTTAACAAATTGTTTGAATGTTACAAATACTACCTCAAATGCTATATTTTTTATGCAACATCCATTCCTACCGGTTTTTTGAATATTTTTTCCTGATTCCATCTTTCAAACCATCCCTCTTACCCATTTCCTGAAACACGACTCTCCTTTCAAAACCGGTTCAAAATCAACGGCTAAGACCCCAGACCTAACCTCAAATTCCATCCAATGCACAGTAATACGGCGTTGAAACTGTATAAATCATCACAATAAAATTGTTTTTGATTTTGATTTAATTTGCTACATTTTTTTAAAATTCCTCAGTAATCAATTTTGAACGTATTGTGTGGATTTAAAGTTGATAAAATATTTACATAATATCCAATACATGATTTGAAATAATTTCTGTTCGAAAATGAAAAACATACAAAACATAATGAAAGAAGATAGGATATAACTACGAAATAATATATATATATATATATATATATATATATATATATATATATATATATGAGAAAATTCTGGATGTGTTAATAAAATATTTAACATTGGATTGATTTACAACTGTTGGAACAAAATTTGAATTTTAATCTGTATTTTCAAAAACCACGAATAGTAAATATTATTACTTGCATACAAAATGAAATGCGGAAACATTGTGATATTTGGAGTACTGATTGATTTATGGAAGTAAATTTAGCCACATCGCCAAACTATAATTGAAATGTTCTATAAATTATAAAAGTTATTCATTAGAATAATGTTAAATCGTGTATTCATAATAGTCGTTTATAAAAAAGAAAGAAAAACAGAAATGAAATTCGTTTCTAACAAACGAATCGACGATCGATCACATTCGATGAATCGTCGTCTAATGAATTGAAATACTCTCTCATATACCTGTAAATGATTGAGACGAGATCAAATAAAGATACAAGTGAAATTTTCAAATAAATAACTCAATCTATATTCGTCTCAAAGAACAGCCGTTATATAAACGAAAGCTGAAACGCGCCGAACACTGAAATACTTTCGACCCGAAACCGTGATACTATAGATACCGGTCAGCGTCGTACAAAACACAATAGTTTTTACAGATGTGTGTTTCATTAGTTAAAGTTTGAACCTCACTGCACCAGACATCTAAATTTATACAGACAGGGTCAGAACACAATAGGTTTATTTTTAGTTGGAGGCTGTCTTTTCATCTAAAAATACACGTATGGTAGACATATTCCATTTCGAATATGTGGGTTATATAATTTCACGGAGACAACAATGTCCCTACAGAATATTTGTGGTGGATATTTCGATCGCTTCTGCGTCTCAATTGTACGCCAATTAAAAATTTTCGCACAATACTGCAATAGAAATGATGACACGAATAGAAATAGTACAGATTTTTAAAGTGGTTGTTGTACATTTTTAGACTTGTAAAACAATACTTGGGTTGATCATGTTAACAAAATCATTTTCATTAAAAAAGCAGATTTGTAAAAATAAGAAATTAATGCTGTTACTAATTCGTCTTACAAAGAGATAAAAACACGAATTAAATTTCAAAAATACAAATATATATATATATGTATATATATATATATATATATATATATATATATATATATAATCTTTATAGTGATATCTATAATCAAAGAGTAAGATTTAAGAAAGTTTATATTTTTTAATGATATGTCAATGGAAATTTAAATATAATAGTGATAAAATAAAATGTTAAATAAAGAAAAAGAAAAAGGTTAAATAAGTCAATCAAAAGTTCAAATGAACAAAATTCCTCATTTATAAGTATAAAATTTCATTACTATTCGTCTAAATGAGTGCTCTTCAAACTTTTTCGACTCACGGAACACTTAAGATTATACATTTTTTTGCACAACTCCTACCATCCCCAGAAAACTCAAGATCCGTACCCCACAATTTTTGAAAATCAGCCTACTTACATGACCAAATTTTATTATTTACATCTGATTGAGCGGGGTCGTAATGTGTACTTATAATTACAGTTTTACGGCACAATAATAGATATTTATAGAAATAAAAGAAATTATTATAAATTAACTATTTCGAATTTTTAGCTTTTCAGGTTTTTTCTTCGAAAATTCTTTCGAATTTTGACTTTGACTTACAGAACCGCTGAAGAGGTTGCGCAGAACCCCTGAGTTCTTTGATGCACAGTTTGAAAAACATTGGTCTAAAAATGCAGCACATTCATCAATTTGTGTATATGTTTATTTTAATTATTTCTTTCTTGGCACTACGTAAACATGCTTTCCTTTCAAATCTATTTTACTATCTACAACACCGAGTCAATGTATTAATGTCTCAACTGTTATTGAGTTATGTAACGTAGTATATCCACATAATACTAATTTACACTTGTAAAATATTATAAAAATCGACAAATAAACATTAATTTTCCATCCTTACTGTAGCTGTATAATAACAAGCTCTAGTTTAAAAAATTAGACCTCTGTAGATAAGATTTTGTTCGCCTTTTTCTAAGCAAATTTACGTTGTTCTAACGACCGAAATAAATACAGAATATTAAGAATAAATATCGATTAACATTATATATATATATATATATATATATATGTGTGTGTGTGTGTGTATGTGTCCTGTTTCATTTCAGTTCAGTGCTATTGCTATGTAGTTTTATATAAAATCAGTACAAAAAGTGAACGGATACTATTAGGTTGATGCAAAAATAATTGCGGTTTTTATCATTTTAAGTTTGGCGACGATTTTTCTAGTTATCGTTATCTTTCGTTATAGTCATGTGATACATCATTGTAAACAATGAAATTAGCACTACTGATTTTAATTTATGTCTATTTTTTTCATTATTCAGTATTGTTGGATATAACCTCTTAAATTAGTCATGGAAAAAAGATTTTTTCAAATTCACTCGCATATTTTTTTATTAAAGTTTTACAATTCTTTAGCAGAATTTTACAGAACAGAAGTTTAATTGTTTCATCATAATCAACATCTCATCAAACCATCTCATTAATTAGTATTGGATGACGACATTTTGTCTCCTACTTATTTTTTAAAAACATATCAAGATAAATAAACTTCTCCAGTTTATTAAACGATTCTTTCAATATGAAAATATTATCGTTTGCAAATAGAATTTTACAAAATCATTCGCAAAATTGGCATTCATTTTCATATAATACACTATGTTCATATTTTTAGTAAATACCATAGCAATAAGTATTAAGTTAGTGCAAAAATAAGTGCGGTTTTTATCATTTTAAGTTTGGTGCCGATTTTTCTTGATACCGTTATCTTTCGTTATAGTCAGTGATAAATCGTTATGAAAAATGAAATTATCAGTATTGATTTCAGCTTAGATCTGTTGTTTTTATCGTTAGTATTGTTGAATATAACATCTTAAATTAACAATCACCTCCTCCAATTTCTGAAGATACTTGTGTCTCCAGTGTATTTTTTATCACTTTGTGCTGCCTAAAAACACGTGGAATCTCTGTGAATGATACACAAGAAGAGACTTTGATTTGAAATCGCCAAATGCATTAGCCCCTAGCAACAATGTTAATCTCTCTTTCATGTGCTTATGTTCAGGTAAACTCGATTCTTCCTTTGTTATACGGTAGGGCTTCATAAATCCCGGTCGTTGTGCGATGAGTCGTTCGGTGATGCAACCTTTCGACGAGGGTCTATTATATATAAAAAAAAAATTAATGAAATATGCAATATTTTTCCTGGATTTGAGCACGAAAGCGCGATAGTCTACTAAACCACAAGCCGATACTAAATTTAATAAGATGACTCAGGCTGTTGTCGGGGCCCTAGACGCCCCTAGGAACGGCAACATATAGACAGATCTATATCGTATAAGCAGACTCGCTTCATCTAAAATTCGTGTAAAAAAAAATGCAATAAATACGTAAATGTCAATGATATTTCTGTTTTCACTTATCGAAAGTCACTCATAAATACACATTCTTATTAAAACAATAACAATGTATATTTTTCTTACATTGTTATGTAGATATTTACATTTCTTTGACTGTTTGCTACTAGAATTTTTAAAAATAAACTCCCATTACTTAAAACCTAATTACGGCCGTAATTATTAATCAATAATTCTGAAAAAAATATATTTTACAGAGAATTAAATGATCTTTCTAACGGTGTATTACAAAATATCTATTTTTTACATTGTCATGTAGATATTTACGTTTATTTGACCGAATGCTATTAGAATTCTCAAAAATAAACGCCCTTTACTAATTTATTTTTTTTTATTTCAACGTACATTAGCTTTGAAATACTTCACCCCAAAAAAAAAAAAACAAAAATACTCTCTCTCAGTAATATCAGATACTCTGACAATTTAATACAAATATGACAATGTACGCAGAACAAAAAGTATGAGAAATCATACATGATCTACTATAGACACTGACCAGATTTCCATCGCGCATATAACAAAGTTCTAGATACAATGTACAAATTTACATATACATTTTATAAAAGTGACCGCGTCACAATAAATAATAAATATTTGATTGACGATAATGTACGTCGTAATAAATCAAATTTGAAAATCAACACGGCGCAATTATTGAAATGTATACGAAATGTTGATTGTGTCGCCGGATCTCGTTTACGATCGATTTACAAACAATCCGGGCAATGCAGCAGCATGAATATATTTGATTTCGATTTGGAAACGGTTATATCGCCTACGTGCACAGTTTATTATCGAATATAAATGTATTATTTATCACTCGATGACATGTATCGAGATCTAATATACAAAAAAAATGATTTTAAATGTTAAATTATGAAGCGTGTCTTGAAAGTAAAAAGGTGTTCAATGACGACAATGCGATCAAAATTCATATAGAGAGTCAAATATTGTTTTTTTTTTTTAATAAATATTTATTATATTCTTGACGTTATATATATATATATATATATATATATATACACACATATGTATGTGAACAATAGGGTTAATTTAATCTGAAAATTATTTAAAAGCCTTCAAATTAAATAACAATGTAATAACAGTATCAGAAATAATAAAAATTATAAAATAATATCATGTAAATATTTTATAATTTATAAAATTGTGATTAAAATTATTATTTAAAAAAATTACTATCAGTTTCATAGTTGATCTTTTTATAAAAGATTTTATAGATCAAAAGTTATCATTTAATTAATTAATTAATTAATTAAATTTTAATTATGAAAATTTCAGAAAACTTCAAGTCAATGATATATCTATATATATCTCTGTCTGTCTCTCTCTCTCTCTCTCTCTCTCTCTCTCTATATATATATATATATATATATATATATATATATATATATATATATATATATATATATACACACAGGGGAGATTAACCCAGCTGGGGGCCACTGGTGGTAAAATTTATCCCTCAAAATTTATCTGACGATCAGAAGATAAAACGGCTTTGTGTAAAAATACATTTTATAAAATTTTTCTTTACATCTATAACTTTATAAATTACATCACAATAAAATATTCTGAATTATTTTTCTGAAAAATAAAGAAACAATAAATTTCAACTCTGTAAAACTGTAACTGAAACCGTACATTTCATTAAGACTGAAAAAATTAAATAAACCTTTTCTTGTTTTTTATCGAGCAAGCTCATCAATTATTTTCGAAGTATCGATATTCATTTAATGTTTTTTGTTCTATAGACAAAAGCGACATACTATTTAGCCTTTGCTCTGACATTGTATTTCGAAGTTAGTTTTTCACACTTTTTAACTGTGAGAACGATCTTTCTCCCAAAGTACTTGAAATAGGAATAGTCAAAAAAAAATTTAAAGTATTTTCAACATTTGGAAATGTTGAGGACATTTCATTTGCTGCCTGATATGTTTTTGTGGCAGTGTTGAAATTGTTTTTATCTTCGCATATAAAGAGAAAGAATTGTTCAATTCATCACTAAAATGCATAATATCAAGGACACTTTGGATTTTTCACGCAAATTTATTATTATCAGCTAAGGCGCTGAAGTGTAAGCTTCGTTTTTTTGTGTGACGATTAATATTTTTCCCCAAGCCCCGGGGTCGCTCGAGTCCAGAGCCCCTGGTAGCCGTCAGGTACGATACCCGCTTGACCCGCCACTGACATTGCGTGCTGTTCCATATATCGAATATTTGTTCTAGCTTAGAATTCAAAGTAAGCTAAGTATTTACGCAATGTCTAAACATCAAAACTAAAATTCATGAAATGGATAACTTTATTATAAGATTTCGCCGAAAATATCTTGATGAATTCTATATAATATTTTAAATTAACTTGTTATTTTTCAGATCGTCAACGGAGTCCCTCTCAATCAAGGGGCCCCGGGCGATCATCCAGTTCGACTCCCTCTTAATCCAACACTGTATATATATATATATATATATATATATATATATATATATATATATATCCAAATGCCATTTAAAAACAGTTTAATATTTTATTTCAACATACAAAACGATCTATTTGTTTAATAACGTGTTAAATAACAGACACTCGAGCTGTAAACTTGTTTACATAACATGGACTAATATCACGAACTTCAATATTATTTCATACACTAACGGTCTTCAGTTATTAGATTTTATTTGAATAAATTGTTTGTATTGATAGAAAAAGTAGACCGTTTTAAGAAGCAGGTGTTAGTTGTCGGCAATTACTTTAACTACTTAAATACGTAAGTACATATACAAACACATAAATTTATTACACATTTTTCATTTATCTTATAAATATCATTAGTTGTTTTATTACTGAGATAATCTGTTTCGCAATAAAAAAACGAGAATTGTCATATAAAAAGATTCTAATTCATACTAGTATTAGATCTAACTCTTCAATGTATTATATATATATATATACACATATATATATATATATATATATATAAATATAAAATTTAAATATTTGCAAATAATTTTATCGTTAGAAACTAGAATTTAAAAAAAAATTATTGTTAAAAAAATCGATATTAAATAATACAGTAGATTCTTTAAGTGTTACAATGACCAAACTTGAATAATAAATAAAAATATAAATGTAATACGAGTGATATTCAATTTCCTGTGACTTTTTTTAAGTGTCGATTGCTATTCTTTTTTAATCTAAATCTTATTCATTTTTAAAACAGAGATCTTCCTTTTAAAAATTAATAACAATTAGGTAGACGTTTTCATGACGTATTAAAAATTAAGAAACTATATGTAATTAAATCATTTAATAACATTTAGAAGTACATATTTAACTTTTTCATAAGAAACAAAATTGCAAGGCAATGATAAAAATACCTACAATACATAAAGCAATATTATTTTAGTTGTATTGAAATATTCGTTTTGGTATTTTTATCATTTCGATCGAAGGTTATTTGTTTAAATCAATATATAATTGTTTAAATAAATTGTTAAAATTAATGGAAAGTAATTAAAAAAATAAATTCATAATTTATATTTCTTAAATACGTAATACCATGGCTTATGTATTGTAAATATACATTTAGTTACAGATGCGATGGTGGTGTAATGGTCAGCATAGTTGCCTTCCAAGCAGTTGATCCGGGTTCGATTCCCGGCCATCGCACGTTAAATTTTTATTTTTATAAACATTATTTATAATACATATAGTATTTTTTTCATATTATTATTCTGCTTAAATTCAAACTATTAAAATTCAATACATTCATACTAATTGAACACATTTGTTTTTCACAGTCACAACAATATATTTGTACTGTTTGTAATTTCTTTATTGTGAATCTATCCTTACTATTTTTTTCCTTTAAGTCGTTATTGTTGTGTATTGTTATCATGACGAATTTTGAGATTTATACAGTTTTCCAGATTTTTAATTTATGTTCAGTTTGTTGGTTGAAATTTGATTGCTAAGCTAAATTGCAAACTTGTCTATACTATCAAATATGATATTCTACATACGCTTGTACTGTAATATCATATTTGCATTGTATACAAAAAAGTTAAAATTTATCTCAATTTATTAAAATAATAAAAATCATTTAATTTATTACAGTATGTATATATATATATATACATATATACATATATATATATATATATATACATATATATATATATATATATATATATATATATATATATATATATATATATATATGTATATGTATATATATGTGTATATATATATACATATACACACACACACATATATATATATATATATATATATATATATATATATATATATATATATATATATATATATATGAGATAGAGGTCATTAATATATTCTGTTCTATAAAAAAAAATAGTTATGAATATATTTTTGAATGTGTGTCATGCATTTATTTTTTTTACATAGGCTGTCTTGAAATAATAATTTTCGATCCATTTTTGATTTCCTGGCCGCCGTATAATAAAAAATCTATTTTATACATCTTAATTCTTTATTAGTAATCTAGGAGTTGTTTTAAAAACAAAAGAATATTTTAAATTTCTTTGATGAGTACACTTCAAATTTTTTAACACTTTAACTACTACAATATGTAAATAAATATATAAGATAATATTTTAATATAGATGATTAACAATTTCTACACATTCAATCGTTGCATAAAATACAATGTTTTGTCTTTCATTGTCGCCAGACGTTTACAAAAAGTACTTGCCATTTTATCTGTAACGTATCGCTTGTCAACAACATAAAAGAAAAATAAGAGCAAAATCTCTTACACTCATGTAAATAGAATGCGAACGGTTTTTATGATCCCACATAACAGTTGACTCTGTCGTTTGCATTGTTTCGTGCCACTACAGGTGGGCTACCTGCATCTAAATATACTTACTTAACTTGCAGTACAGATGCAATATATTAAAAGGAATGTTTAAACATACATAATATCAAGCTGTTACAGAAAATTTAGATTTGCATTCTACCACATCAGTCTGTTCTATTCCAGTCAACATATTTCTATTTAAAATTGTTATTGTATTTTGTCTCGTTTTTCAATTATTCTTATCGTTTCAGGTGACTAAAACGGATTTCCATTTTATCTCGAACTACAACGACACTACGTCAAAGTAAGGACATGCTTCAATCATCTTAAGGGATATCTGCTGTTGAAGCGGTGATGAGGTAAGTCTGTTTACAGTGCATTTTTTTTCTAATTTACATGTTTCTATTTATTTGTACTTATAACCGAATTGAACATTTTCATTATCGAAAAATATTATTTAAATCAGTAATAAACATTCCTTTAATATATTTTGATAACCTTAGCTTTCGAAGCGCCCCAAAAACCCCAATAACCAACCAATTTAGTATTTTCTCTACTATGTATATATATATATATATATACACATACATTAGGGGGTTTCATCACCTGCTTTCTGCTCTTGCTAACTTCTTGAAGAGGCACTTCGCTCCCTGGTCGCTAACGCTTGCTACCCCCTAACAAATAATAGAAATTAATAAAGTATACACTCAAATAATCCACGTAAAATGTAAATCGTAAAATTTTTATTCGAGATATTTATAAAAATTAACATGACAAAATACAATGTTAAAATGTGTAACAATTATTTCGCTCTAAAGCAGTGTTTCTCAAAGTAGGCGATACCGCCTCCTGGGGGGCGCTGGAGCCATCCAGGGGACGATAGTAGCCTCGGAAGTAATTGGGTAGCGTTGAATGAAAATAAGGGAACGGTGGTAGCATAAAGAAAAAAGAATAATATTTTGAAAAACCAATCGTACATGTTTCATATCCTGTGTAACATACAATTAAATTCGTAGTGATTATTTTCCAAATAAACACACAAAATGCATGTTATTACCGATCTGCGCTTAAGTCCGCCGACAGGTCTCTTAACAAGCAAATGTAATTTTAACTATGCTACGATATCTTAATTTTCTGTGTGTAATGCGAATATTACTATGGTTGATTTTAATAAATAGTTTTATAGCATCAAGGGATTATTTACATCTTTTTTTAATGTATTCCGTTGGTAGAAATATAGATACATAAAAGAACATAAATATACCACTGCATCTTTCTGTTCGTTCGGTTAAAGAAAGTAGATTTCCAGGTGAGCGTGGTGTATTTTTTTTCTGAAAAAAAACAGTAGGCTAAATAAGTTTGGAAATCTCTTTTTTAAAGCATCAGTGAATACAATATTTGGAATAAATTTCTTATGAGTTTTACACTAAAATCGTATAACCTCATTCGTTGTACACCGTTCAACAATCACTGATCATGTAACATATCAATCAATCAGAACAGAGACCACGTGACAGATATCAACCAATCAGAGAACGAATAAAACGCATACATAGCGGTGAGACCATTTTCTAACATATATATATATATATATATATATATATATATATATATACACAAACACATATATATATATATATATATACATACATACTATTTTTTTATTAGTACTAGCTAAAAATTCACAAATACTGCGTAATTAAGCTCTCCGTAGTAAGAACTGATATTAAATATTGTATTTTGTTCTTTCAATTATTCTTTTTTACTAAATTTTTAGTTTATTTAAATGTAAAATTATCATGAACATCTTTTTTTATTAAATGCATATAATGCTATCGATTTTTATTTAATTCTAGTGCAAATTAACTATTTAGTATAAATAATTGTAATTACTATTATTTCAAATAAATATAAGGCAAATTATTATTCAATTTAAAGTATACAAATTAATATAACGTCGGTAGGAAAATAATTGCAGTTTTTGTTTTCTGAATTTTGACCTTATTTTTTCAGTGAAAGTGCCATTTCTTAGTGCTTATGTAAATATCGTTTTAAAGTGCATTTTTTGATCTGTTTTTTCGGTAACATCGACTTTGGTTTTATTATTAATTTTGCTTCAAATTGGGCTATTGAATTAAAGAAGGAAAAGAAGCAAATTAGAGTAAATTTTTGTATAATTTCAAAACGGATGGAAAAATAGCAGAAACTGCTTGTAAACTATAATATGGTTTTGGTGTGGGTAGTGTTAAGGAATATACCGTGCAATGGTGCTTCCAAATATTTCGTGTTGGGGATGATAGTCTTGAAGATGAATAGGATGATAGTCTTGAAGGTCGCGGGTGTCCTTATTCAGTTCATAACGAGCAACTGAAGGCGTTTGTTGGATCGGAACCACGTAGAACAATTTAAGAGCTTGCACAAAAGTTAGGTGTTAATTATCCAACAGTGGACCACTTAAAACAGATTTCTGAGAAAAATGTATATGAATTTGAAGGTCATAAATCACAATTATTTTTCTACCAACCTAATACATTTAACCTTCAGTGAAATTGATATTTTGAAATCTTTCGTTAACTCTAAAATACACTTTTTCTCATTAAAACTAACATTTGGTAAATTTAGTAAATAATTTGAAAAAAATTAAGAATTGCCGTTCAATTTATTTGTTTAGGTACCAAAATAACTAATTTATTACATTTAAAACTTATATCATTGAATTGGACCGGGTTCCTCCTGTTCATATTCATAAATTTAGTAAATAATAATATTGAAAAAAAACTAAGAATTGCCGTTTAATTTATTTGTTTAGAAAACTTATATCATCGAACTTGACCGAGTCCCTCCAATTCATAGAAATTGACAATGATATAAGTTTATGGTGAATGAAGAAAATCAAATATAAATAAAATGCTGCGTTTGACAATTTTTAAATTATAGATAATTACAATCGTTCGCTAACTTTTACAAACTGATAATTGTCATCATTGCCTATTAAAAATTGAACCGGTCATTCGAAATCTAGGTTAACCGTAGGATATACCGTAAATCAGCTTCACGACTTCAATTTGAAAGTACAGAAAATGTAAAAAAAATAAATCTCCTGTCCGTGAAGCCGATACAGTTTTTTTCGTTCCTTCTTCACCTTCGACGGGGTTCTTTGAAAACGTATAACGTTCACTGTGGCCGCTCGCAGGTGACTCATCTTATACTGTCGTAACCTTGCGTCTCCCGGCACAGAGCAAATGCACAGGAGATCTCACTGTCAGATCGCAATTTCTCGACGTCGGGTTGACAACTTGTTTCTTTCACATCAAAGAACTTACCACCGTTTCGGGCATACATACATACACACATGCATATATATATACATATATATATATATATATATATATATATATATATACATATATGTGTGTGTGTGCGTTTGTGTGTACGCGCGTCTGTCCGTCTGTACGAACAGACTGAGCACGTATGATCTTTCGGCAAGAGCGTAATGTTTCTCAAGAATATAAAATCACTCAAACGTATTACTTATCAGATGGATGACATGCGTTGTGTCGGTAAACCGGCAAGACAGATATTCATTGTGAAAATAGAAAAAAAAACGTTGAAGAAATAACATCGTGCACGTGACAGACAACAGCAGGAAACCATTGTCAATAATTGAAAAAATGAACTCAGAGAAAAAATAACATTCGGATGAAAATTCAAAAAAAAAAAACTAACTTTAAGAAGTAGAATGCCTTTGTCGCTAATTGAGATGGATATATTGTGTTTACGGAAATCATCCATGATATAACACTTTTTTTCATGTTTTAAATAGACGGGTTTTAGAAAAAAAACTTTATTCATTGTCGAACAGCTTTGTAATTGAATTTAGTCAATTATGCAGCCAAAAATAGTTCTCATATATAGTTGAATCATCTGTGGATCTTTCCCTATACCTTTCTTGGTTAATATTCACAATGTCATTACAAAGTGATGAAGTAATTTTCTATGACTCCTTGACAGGGTTGCATCCTATAGTAAGACCATTGCACACATGCCACTGGCGCAGTGACTGAATTTGCTCGCTACAAGTGCAAAATCAGTATTAATATTAATGCCGTGACAGAATTTGTCGGCCTACAGAGTGTTAATATTATAGACGATAAAGATACATAAATAATTAATATAATAATTAACCTCACTAATATAAAAAAGTAAAATTTCATTCCTAAAAGGTAGTAATAAACTTAAAAATTAAAAAAACACATTTTTT
Source organism: Acanthacorydalis orientalis (assembly GCA_034766995.1). Classification (NCBI taxonomy): domain Eukaryota; kingdom Metazoa; phylum Arthropoda; class Insecta; order Megaloptera; family Corydalidae; genus Acanthacorydalis; species Acanthacorydalis orientalis. The sequence continues at coordinate 24,251,126 of CM068317.1, forward strand.
TCTGTAAACTAATATACGAATATGTGACCAATAATTACATATATATATACACACACACAAATATATATATATATATATATATATATATATATATATATATATATATATATATATATATATATATATATATAGGATCAGTACAAAAGTTTGGACGATTTGAAATTGAAACTCAGGCGATTATTTTTCTCAGAAAACGCTTTTATTAATCAATTATGTATCCACCATCGTTTTCTGCAGTTATTTTCCAGCCTGCCTGAGCAGCTGCTGGATTTCTCGTTCGTAAAAGCTGCACGGTTTTCAGGCAAAAAAGGCGGTGAGGTGGTTTTTGGTGGCCTCCACGGTGTCAATTTTTTTATCGTTTAAATTGTTCTGCAGCGACAGGAACAAATGATAGTACGAAGGTCCAATATCCGGAGTATACGGTGAATGCACCATGCTTTCCCATTTCAACTGTTTTAGTTTTTGTAGAGTCAGTTTTATTGTATGTCATTTTGGGTTGTCGTAGTGGAAGATGAGCCCCTTGCGATCGGCCGAAATTGGACGCTTTTCTGTAATTGCTGCTTTCAGTTTGGTTAGTTGTTGACAGTACTTCTCCTTAGTAATCGTTTCGATCCGTGGGAGGAACTCAAAATAAACAACACCTTTGTAATCCCATCAAACACACAGCAACACCTTCATTGGATGCAAGCCAACTTTGGCGACTGATTCTGCCCCTTCATTCGTTTGTTTCCACATTCATCTGCATCGGATGTTCTTGTACAGGATCCGTTTATCATCGTTGGTCATTTATCGATCCAAAAAAGATTCTCTGTTCAGGTGTCTACGCAAAGAAATTGCCGAAGAGATGCGATCAAACTTGTTTTTTTCAGACAACGAGTTCGACACCCACATATTGAGTTTCACCGTGAACCCTAGCTTCTTTAAATACTAAAACGCAATCGATCTGTCAACATTGAGAGTCTCGATAACCTCTTCCGTCGAAATTCGTAAGTTATTGTCAACTAGAGCCAGGTTTAGCCGTCCAGTGCGGGATTGATTGAGGTTAAAATCACCAAGTCGAAATTTAGCAAACCATTTCTTCACAGTTGGAAGTGATGGTGCATGGTCCAAATAAACCTTCCGAATATTTTTCGTAGCCGCGCCAACGGTTACTCCTTTTCGAAACTCGTACAACATAACGTAACGAAAATGTATCTTTTCGTTGTCCATTTTTAAAATTTTTTCGTAGACACAAATTGAATCGAAACAAATGTGTCTGATATTCAAATGACAGCTGTGACTGTCACCTTTCAAATGATATATGAATACATTTCAATCACGAGCGCCGCCATGTAGCATTCTGAACACCACATAGTGAATCGTATACGAACTTTTACACTGATTCAATATATATATATATATATATATATATATATATATATATATATATATATTACATACACAGGTGTGTCTGTTATAAACTTGAAAGACGATTAACGACTTAACGATCGATAAATTATGATCAATAAGTCAAAGAAGTATCCGGTATTCGATACCAATCAAAATAAAAAGTAGTCAACATTGGTTACCTTGATATTAAGTCATCCATTTCATTGAGGACCGCATGAATAACCCTATATTTTTTACGATTACCTTTACTATTATATTTTGAATAATTCAATTGCACCGAGAATACATATAACACAGATATGAAGACATTTTTTTTCGTTAATCTCCCGAACGGATATCGTTTTATCTCCAATAAAATCTCGATAATTATTCAGTTTATTCGACGCTGTATTTTATTATCGGATTATTGACAACGGCCGTGCAATAAATTCTAATATTAGACGAGCAATAAAGTCAGATACGAAACCAGTAGCTACGTTTGTGAGTTAATTTACAGTTCAAATATCTGCGCACGTGGAAAATCGCTAGTGAGGCTATCTTCAAGTCACTGAAAAACACCTCTACAGGTCGATAACGGACGATAGCGAAATGTACGGTAAAAATTGTTCGGGACGGATTTGTATTGTCGCGTTAATGGAACAGCGACGGATCGACAATGGTTTGAAGTAGGTGTTTCGACTTGTCTATTTTGTGTGGACAACCGTGGAGACCGGTAAACAATCTGTGTGTACGGCAATGAGTCAAGGATTAAATTTCATACAAATAGGGGCCACATACCACACAAGGCCTGCTATGTACACACACACGTTTAATATATATATATATATATATATATATGTATGTATGTATGTATATATATATATATATGTATATATATATATATATATATATATATATATATATATATATATGTATGTATGTATGTATATATATATATATATATATATATATATATATATATATATATATATATATGTATGTATGTATGTATTTATGTATCTGTGCTGCTGACATATTTTCAAAAATATCATAAATACTATGAAGGCCGTTCGTGGTGTCAAAACAATCGTATTTGATATTAAAGAAATCGCCTGAATAGTTTTTTTTTACATTATAAATTATATGGTTGTTTATGGAATATTTGAAAGATGGCTCAAGTCGTATAGAATTGAAGATGACTCTTAGTTTTTCTTATGAAATTGTATAAAATTTTATTGCTGGTAACCGAACACTCATGCTTATGACTCATTGATACAATATAAATAACTCGAGTCAGCATTTGAAATATTTATAGTTTCGCTATGTTTTATGTTTTTTTTTGGATTCAATTGTGTAAGATTCTTAGACGGGACTGTTTGAAGTGAAATATTTATACATCTCAATATCTAATAGTATTATTTTAAACTTGAACTTACTTTTAAAATATTTAATAGTGCTTTTCAACTGATTTAAATATCTTGATCAATTTTGTATAATCTTTTTGTTGAACTTAAAATTGACCTTTTATATTAATAAAAGACGTATGGAACAAAAGCAGAGGACAGCTTCAGAACATAAATCAACAGCAAAATTCAAAGCAGTGCTGCTTGTGTGTCACACAGAAGAAGCAGTATTATCTGATATCTGTACTTATCTATGATCACAAACATGGAAGTAATAAATATAGACTGATTATATCATACATAAATTCGTGTATACTTTGCGCTTTGTCTGTCCTATTTATAACAGAGTACAAATAGTTGTAAATAAATGTATTATATATGTAAATTGTAAAGGCGAATTTTATATGATTCTATTAATAAGTATATTCTTTCATCCTTTTTTAATATTAAGTTGGTAGAAAAATGTTTGCAGTTTATGGCTTTCAAATTCATATACATTTTTCTCTTTTTTAATTTTCCTAGCTGTTTTAAAGTGTTAGATGACTAATGCCTAATTTTTGTGCAAGCTCTCGAATTGTTGGGCGTGGTTCTGATTCATCTAACGCCTTCGGTTGGCCGTTATGAACTAAAGAAGGACGCTCGTGACCTTCTTCATCTTCAAAGCTCTCGTTCCCAACATGAAATTTTTAGAACCACTATTGCACCGTACATTCCTTAACAGTACCCACACTAAAGCATCATTCAGTTTACAAGCAGTTTCTACTGCTTTACCACCCGTTTTGAACTCATACAAAAAATGCTCTTATCTGGTTCTTTTCCATCTTTAATTCAATAGCCAAGTTTGAATTAAAATTAATAATAAAACCAAAGTCGATGTTACCAAAATACACTTTAAACTGACATTAACATGAACACGATGAAATGACAATTTCACCGAAAAAAATTAAGGTTAGACTTCAGAAAACAAAAACCTCAATTATTTTCCTACCAACTGAATATAATTTTATGTGAATATCTTTATCAGCAATAATAAATGAATAAAGACAAAGTTGAAAATACAAATGGTATTCCTGGTACAGAAAATGAAATTTGATTTTCAAAGAAATATCAAATTTCCATTTTGTTCATCAACAAAAAAATATATTCTTTTATTGGTGTCATTTTGTTTTGTATCTACTGTAACACATTAAAAATATTTAATTTGTCCTTATCTATCTTGTGTATACGAATTAAAAGTTCGACAAACTCCTATTATAAAAATGATCGTTAATTATTCATAAACATTACATTTGTTATCATCAGATTTATTTCACTTGTTTACACTCTAAAGGCAGTAGGTCTGTTGGAGGAAATATTTGCGTTTGTATTGATTTCCCATTCGGAATATTTAGAGTAATATTATTAATCTATTTATACGTCTATGGTCATAGATACAAATTCTATATTTGTTGATGAAATTCATTCTTTTCGTACATTATCGGTCTTGTTATATTTATGCATTCAATATTTAATTTAAAATCCTTATGAAACGCGATTGTATTGATGGATGAATTCATTTAGCACCATTGTAACACACAACTTTATTTAATACTTTAGCCACTATTTATAACTAAGTTTTTTGTGACTGAAAAATATTTCAAAGGATCTTTAATGATCTTTAATGAATGGAATTCTTTAACATTCAAATTGTTATGAATCAATCCGAATAAATGGCAATTTCAAGACATAATACCAGATAAATATGATGGATGTTAAAAAATAATCCAGTTAAAATGCAACAAGTTTTTCTGACAGTCAGCGCCGGATTTACATTAGGTGTCCCCATTGGGCCGCCAATTAAATTCCCCCCCCCAATTTCGTTCAAATGAATTAAAAGAAATTCATTACTGTTGATAATTTTGAGAACATTTCAACAGGAAAATATTTAATGATCAATAAAAAAATTGTACAATTTTCCATTCATTAAATTTATTTAAAAAATGCAAATTATGAAGTTCTTTTACATAAAGTTCAAAAACAAATTTTGAACTACAAAAATTTTTAGGCTTAATTTTTCATTTCACATTTGAGCTACCTGTTAATCGAAATTAGGATTGAAAATAAATTTTCAGCTTTTCAAAATTTGCCACCCTCAAAATTTTCTGCCCTGGGCAGTGGCCCATGTTGCCCCTGTCTAAATCCTACCCTGCTAACAATACAATGAGACATATAGTCTCATGTTATCATGATAGAATATATTTCTTTTACGATTCGCCAAATCTGGATTTTTCATCAATCTCTTTCTTCAGTAAGTCTAATTATAAATAATGCTTATTTGATTTATCAAATATTTATTTGAAAATATACGAGTAATATATTATTGGGTGTTGGAATTAATTAGTAGCGTTTTCTTCATGAAAAAGAACGTTTATTTTAAATGAAATTGAAAAAATGTATCATTCAAAGTATTGTCCATCGTTAGCCATTACTTTTTCCCATTTTTCGGCCAGGAGACGAATACCACGTCAGGAAAACGCCTCGTCTTTAGATGCAACTCACGAATAGACCCATTTTTTGCAATCCTCATAAGAAGTGAGCTTCTCCCCAGACAGGCCATGACTCATCGAACGAAACAAGTGGTAATCAGAAGGAGCAATATTTAAGCGTTTCCAAGTATATTTTGACCGGTTTTGCGATTTGCGGACGAGCATTGTCGTGCTGCAAAATCACTTTGTCGTGTTTTTCAAAGTATTCCGGCCGTTTTTCCTTCAATGCACGGCTCGAGCGCATCGATTGTAGTCGGTAGCGATCCCCAGTTGGTTTCATTCGATTCGAGCAGCTCAAAGTAGATCACGCCCTTATGATCTCACCAGATACAGAGCATGAGCTTGAATCCATGGATATTTGGCTTCGCCGCTGGTGTTGATGGTTGGCCGAGCTTAACACATGACTTTCTACGCTTGGAATTGTCATAATTGATCCAGTTTTCATCGCCCGTGACAATTCGATATAAAAATCTCTTCCTTTTCTCCCGTTGAAGCAGCAGTTCACAGGTAGAAAAACGCCTTTCAACGTCCCTCGGTTTCAATTCGTATGGGACCCAATTTCCTTGCTTTTGGATCATAACCGTGACTTTAAGGCGTTTTCCTACCGTTGACAAGTCAACTCCTGACGATTCAGACAATTCTTGAAGTGTTTGACACGGGTCTTCATTAAGCAATCCCTCCAATACTTCATCGTCGAACTTTTTCGGCTGTCCAGCTCGTTCCTTGTCTTCCAAGTCGAAATCACCACTTTTAAAACGTGAAAACCACTTCCAACACGTTCGCTCAGCTAGAGCATGGTCATCATAAACTTCCACTAAAATACGATGTCTTTCGGCCGCACTTTTTTTCATGTTAAAGTAATGAAGTAAAACTCCCCACAAAAATAATTCATCCAGCACGAAATTCGACATATTCGATAAAGTACAGTGTTGTTATTTACGCTTCAACCAAATGACATATACTGAAACTGACGCCTAAGGACAGCTGTTTTACGGGGAATATTTGGTTAAAGGGAACAATGGAAGAATGTACTACCTACGCCATCTCTTGTTAAACGCTACGAATTAATTCCAACACTT
>CM068317.1:24262500-24317500 GCA_034766995.1 Acanthacorydalis orientalis
GCAATAACGTATTAGATATATATGTATGTATATATATATATATATATATATATATGTATATATATGACGCTCAATTATACTTAATATTTTCTCAGTGTTATCGTGGAAGATTAACAGTGATCACGCAAATTTATAAGAAAAAATATCAGTTATCATGGAAGTGTTAAAATAGCATATTATGTATATTTTGCTTGGAAGTTTCGTCTCGGCAACAACGCTACAACTGTAGTGAAAAAATTGTTGGAAATTTATGGTTCAGATGTTATTAGTATTATCAAATAACAAAGATGGTTTCAACGATTTCGTTCCAGGAACCACCGCTTCGAAGATAAGGAAAGATCAGGACGGCCTCAAAAGTTTGATGATGATAGCCTGTGAGCATTAGTGGAACATAATCCTAGATCAATGGTAGAAGAATTAGACAAAAAGCTCAAATCAACGCATTCAATTATTCATCAACTCTTGAAAATGGCTGGTAAGGTTTTTAACCTAAATTAGTGGGTTCCGCATAAGTTATCGGACGTTAATTTAAAACAACGTATGGTCATTTGCACTTCTCATCTATGCTGATTTTAAAATGGTCCGTTTCTGAATATAATTGATACTAGCGATGAAAAATGGATTGTTTATAACAACATTAAACGTTAAAGACGATGTGTTGATCGTAACGAAACACTAAATTCAATTGTGAAAGAAGGGCTTCATCCAAAAAAGATTATGTTGTCTGTTTGGTGGAATATGGAATACATTATCCGTTACGAGCTATAACTAGCGAATCGGACCATCACAAAGGAGTTGTTTTGTGAACAACCGGTACGGATAAAACAATCCATCGATGAAAAACGACCAGCAAAAAACTACCTAGCACCATCGGATTATCATCTGTTCTAAAGTCTCCAGAGAGTGATGTCCGAAGGGGACACTCAACTCTTTCTTCAATGCAAAACCCAAAAAGTTTTATCGTCGGGGTATTGAATTTTTAAAAATAAAATGAGAAGAAGTTATTAAAAATAATGGAAAATATATTTTGGATCAAAATTAAAACGTGAATTATTTTCGCTGTTTCAAAACTTATTTTTTTTAAAAAAAAACAACATAACTTATGAGATAACCCAATACTAACATCAGAATGCCTCTACGAAGATTAAATACTTTTTTTTTGTTTACATTTTTCTCTAACTCACATATCCATCATATATTTAAAACTTCACTAATATATAATATAATTATTTTCTATTCATTTTGTTTAAAATATTCCTCAAATAATCACATTTTTAGAATTTAAATAATTGGTTATTTTTCTGTATCTGTAATTCCGTTGTTGTATTGTGTCCTCTTTGATTTAAACTCATTGATGTATTCCACACTATGACCGGTTTCGACAACTATGTCACATCATTTCAGTATGATTATTAGAGTATCAAGCTACCAGAAGATAGATCAATACCCAAAACTCATAATAGTAGAATGCTTTAACAGTGATCCAATCAGATTTTTTTAAAGAGAGAATTTCGATTAGTCCCAGTAATAGTTCTTATGTAATTAGTTGTATCCTATATTTCATTTTGATTTAGTTAATTATTCCAATTAATTATAATAATAGATCGTTATTTTTTATTTCAATGTTAAATTAAATATCCTTATTATAGACATCAAAATAACCAAAATGTAATTTAATAATTTCTCTATTTTGTATTTATCATTTGAATCACATCGACCATATATTAATTAACTTTATACACTTCAGAATCATCATTTTCACTGCTTTTCTACAGTTCATCAGTATACATTACTCGCGCATATAATTTTCATACATTATATATTTTTTATTTAGTAAAACCATAATGTTATCATGGTTATTATTTAAAACATAAATTCAAAAAACATTCTGAAGTGGAAAATCTGCAACATAAGTACATTGAGATTTTTTTAATCTCATTTTTTTAACATACTGATCATGTATATGATAATTTAATTTTAGGTCCTGATAAACAATACCCTACATAAAAAATATTAAAAACTTGTACACATTTTAATATCTGCAAAAAATGCAAATATGTACATTTTTGTTAAATATGGACGAACAAATATAATTATTAATGATTACATTGTTTTTAATTCCATCAGGAAATAAAAATCTGATTATCAGATTTAAAACCCAATTATAATTTGAGTAATTTTTTGAGTTATTATATATATATATATATATAATGAATTTAATCATATTTTTCTGATCCAAATTTCAATTCCGATCTCTCATCCATCAATACTACCAACTTGTGGAGGCCACCCGGTATATAACACACACACGTATTGGAAAATATGAAAATTGATAACATGACATCCGACATCTATGTACATATACAACGACATGAAAACCATCCATCCACCTGCCTAATCTCTTCGTGAGATTTACTGTTACAAGCATCCGAGAAAGGTGTGCGTACACCAGTGTTTATGATGATTGAAGATACATTCCATTTATGTATATACATACACACGTTTATATATATATATATATATATATATATATATATATATATATATTTATATGCACATGAGAATCTATCTATCCGTTTGTATCGTTTCGGTTTCCGCACACGAGAGTTGGTACATGAGTAAATGTGACCACAGCAACGTTTCACAATCGCGCCGGTCAATGGAGAAATCATAAGGTCGTAATTTATCATAATTAAGTCCCCAGTCGTCACACCTGGCGCCTCCGTGTGTGTGCGGTCGGACGACGTTGCGCATTCCTTGCGCCCACGTAACACTGTTGTCCGTGACTTCGAGTCCAGGTGCGTGAAGCAACGCCCCGAGAAGAGATATTTCGCTGTGCGAGATACGATGTTTGTTTGCTTTCATGCTCGTTCGTTGCAGTCGTTTTTTTATACAAAAAGCGTAGGTGTTCCAAATGAATAAATAACGAATATATATATATATATATATATATATATATATATGTATGTATGTTAGATAATCTCATCGGTTGTCAACATAAATTCCTATTCTTTCAATAGATATCTTTTTATGAAATGAATGTGTGTGTTTCCGTTCAAGAACGACTTCTTCAGTTGCCAAAAGATATTTTCGGGTCGCAAATCAGAAAATTAACGTCGACAATGTGGTAAATAAATATGAAGAAGATCAAAACTGATTTATTTTTGTTACAAAATTCTAATTCAAATACAATACTCGTGAAATTTTTGCGCTCTCTGAGAGAAAAGTTTAGTATTTTTTCTGACAGAGAGGTAAAATCTTGATAAAAGATTAGAATTTAAGATTTATTATATATATCATATAATATATTGTCTATACTGTGCATTGCTGAAAAACATTTAATTTGGCTAAGAACTCAAATAATTTTAATAATTAAAAAAATAACATAATTTTTATTAAACTAATTGTTGTTAATAAAGTAGTACATTTTAAAAATATTAATATATAATGTATATACATACATACATACATACATATATATATATATATATATATAGAGAGAGAGAGAGAGAGATAAATAGAATTAACTTTACAAAATGATTAGAATATGCCTGTACATTACTAATTTATAGAAGTACATTCATAATTTCTTATTTGTGTAACAGATTTATTAATTTAATAATGTTTTTTACCTAGCATTATTTCTTAATTTTTTGTATTTGGTTGGACCAAAAATTCATAACATTTTTAAGATGAAATTCTAAGACAGTGTTTTACTTTTTTGTACATATATTTATTCTAATACATAAGTGTCATTTTGTTCCATCACCTTTCGCCATCCTTCACGTAATTTCATAATTCCGACCTCCCAGAACTTGACATCTTTCTGAACAATGAATTGACAAAGGTGGTTTCTGCAGGCTTCCAGAGAAGTGAAGTTTTTAGCATTAAGGGAATTCTGTAGGGACCGGAACAAATAGTTATCTGAAAGTGCAAGATCAGATGAATATGACGAGTGAGATAGGATGCCCCAGCCAAACTGCACCAATTTCTGCTGGGTCTGCAGAGACGCGAGGTCTAGCGTTGTCTTGGCGGAAAACGATATCCCTCCGATTGGCCAATTCTGGACGCTTTTGATCGATTACCTCTTTTAATTGGACCAGTTAAGCACAATACTTCTCCGAATTTATCATCTCGTTATTTGAGAGAAGCTCGTAATACACAACACCCTTCCAATCCCATCAGACACATCACGTTCTTCGTATGAAGACCTGCTTTTGGAATTACTAACGGAGACTCATTTCGTTTTCCCCAAGACCTTTTTCGATCCACATTATTATAGACGATCCATTTTTCATCGTTCGCTATCAATCGTTTCAGAAACGGGTCGTTTTGGTTTCTTTTAAGGAGCGAATCACTGATGAAAATGCGTTCCATAAAATTTCTTTCAGTTAAAAAATGAGGCACCCAAATATCGTAGCGATTCATATATCCAAGTGTCTTCAAATAGTCACAACACGTATGAGATACCTGCAATATCTCTCCGATATCGTGTAACTTTGATTATTTTCAATAAGTGTGGGAATTTTGCCATTATCAACATCTGCAGGCCAACCGGAACGCTCCCTTCGATCCTCTAGGTCAAAATTTCCATCTCTGAACCGAGTGAACCAGTTTTGAACAGTACTGCTAGCTACGGCACCTTCTTCATAAACAGTTGATATCTTTTTTGCTATATCTGCAGTGCTTTTTCCTCTCCCGCAGCAAAACAGCATCAAATGATAAAAATGCACCTTATACTCCTCCTTTTCAATTTTAAATTTAATTTTCAATTTTAAATTTAACAGACTTAAAATTCACAAAATTGCACAAAATATCAAAGAAAGAACATTGAAATGTCACCTGACAAAATAACACTTATGGACATGCCATATAAACGATCTACGCAAGAAACTGCAATTAATGGCATCTATTGGATCCACTTTCAAACAGTACTGCCAGCTACGGCACCTTCTTCATGAACGGCGGATATCTTTTTTGTATTTTTCTGCAGCGCTTTTTTCTCTCCGGCAATAAAACAATATCAAAAGATTAAAATGCACCTTATGCACCTTTTCAATTTTAAATTTAACAGACTTAAAATTCACAAAATTTCACAAAAATTGCAGGGAAAGAAACATTGAAATGTCACCTGCCAATACAACACTTAGTGAGTCATGTCATATAATCGATATGGGCGAGAAACTGCAATTCATGACATCTATTGGAACAATACTGCCAGCTACGGCACCTTATTCATAAACGGCGGATACCTTTTTTGTTGTTTTTGCAGTGCTTTTTCCTCTCCAGCAATAAAATAGTATCAAACAAAATATCCCTGTAATAGATTTTTTTATAATATTCTAAAATAACTTATACACATATATATATATATATATATATATATATATATATATTTATATATATATATATATATATATATATATATATATGTATAGTAAATGATGGTCGAACTTACTATAATAGACAATAAATATAGTAATATAAACTGGTGTACGTTATACAAGTCATTGCTCTATTGTTTTTTAGACGATCGTAGGTTGAATAATATACACACAATTGGGAAAATAAATGTGTAGCGTTTTAAAAATCTTTGTACGTATATGCATATGTTTTACATAATAATTTATTGATTAACAAAGTGTAATGTTGAATATTACCTATTTTTTGTAGGAAGTTTCAGTCTTGCGGTTATGTCTTAATGACCATTTTTAAATCTTACATTTTTTAATTGATATATATATATATATATATATATATATATATATATATGTATTTATATTTATATTTATATATATATATATATATATATGTATATGTATGTACACGCACACACACATATATATATATATATATATATATTTATATACAGATGCATATTTTCATATTATAAACCGCATCGTGGTTCAATAACTAACATTTGTGGTTGTCACCATGTGTGGTCTCACCATATCTGTTTTCAGAATCACAATTAGCATGTGAAACAGCATAAAGCATCAGCACATGTAATTGAATAACATAGTTGTAACTTGTATCGAATGTGATCATCGGATTTTTCAGCCTCTTTGATTATATAAATCGCTAATTAGTAATGATTGTGTTCCTTCTTTAGTATCCACTAGTAATTTTTATATACTGTGAATTCGACCATATGGTAAATTATTATACGACTACTGTTTTGTGTGGAAAATACGCAGGCCACTTTAAAATATAAAAATGTTTCATAGAAATAAAAGTTTTACTTTTTTTAATAATCACATAACTGAAATTCAATACGACAAACAGAAAATAAAAGAGCACATTTGTTTATATAATAGTTTACAGTGTTGTTTTTTGTACTTTTTTGCATTTTAACTAAGACTTTTTAGTATATTCCATGCATTGATAATTAATTTTGAAATATCTATAATATTTATCAGATATTATGATTTTGAAAAATCAAAAAAAAAATGTTTTTTTTTTCAATTCTGAAATATAGATCCTAGAAACAATTACTTTTTATCAAACATTATCCCACAGTTAACCACTCCATTTTCATAATTGCTTTTAAAATCTTCATTTTTTTTAAAAAAATGCATGAGTTTATTACATTACATTCTCAATAATACGACGCCTGGAGAAAAAAAAAACGAAACTATAGCAATTGAACTCTCATTTTATAAATTAATTTTACACTTCTTCCCAAACCAAAAATAATTTTCTGATTGAAAACGATCAATAATCGATCATTGATTATTTTTCATGCTTCTACACATTTTAATGACGATAGTATTCTCTTCAGAACTCAGATACATAAAAATATTTTTGCGGTATAGAAAAAAAATATTTTTCAGTACTTCAAAGCTCTAAAAATAATGAAATCGCTTCTAAAATGTGCATATACAATAATCAAAAATAATCATTAATCAATTATTGATTTTTTTCAACAAAAAAATTACATTTTGATAAACAAAAAGAAATGTTATTTGTGGGGTGAGTAAAAAATCATTTATAAAAATGAATTTAACTACAACGTGACTATAATGTGATAACATTTTCATTATTGTAATATTAGGACAATTATCTTCTTCAAAGTAGTCCCAGTTGACTCTAATGCATTTCTTCTATCTCTTCTACGTTTCGAATCATTCTTGGTAATCATCTTCAGGAATTATTTTTATGTACTCTACCATACTCCTTTTTATACGTTCCATGTCGTTAAAATGGTTTCCTTTCAGAAAACAGTTTTATGGAGGAAACAGAAAAATCACAACCAGTGATATCTAGTGAATATGATATGAACACTAAAATTATTCTAAGTCGAACTTTTTTAAACATTTTTAAAACATTTTTATATTTAAAACAGTCTTATACTCTTAAAAAGTCTGATAGCACATATTAAATATTCAAAAAGTTCACTTATATTTTTCATTCAATGTTTAAAAGTCTAAAAAGTTCAAAAATAAATTTCTTATTGATCACAGGTAACCTCACTCATCCTCTTCGAGTACAACTAATCTAAATAAATTATAATCATACGGTGTCATATCCGATAATATGATCAAATAAATTCCTTTAATTTTTTTATAAATCATTGAAATTACAATATATGAAGCTAAGAATTTATTTGATATAATAGTCACTTTATCAAATTATTTATTTAATTTCTAATGTCACTTATTATCATACATAGTTATACATTTCTTTTCACTCAAAGAACACGGTGTTGTGTTATTTAGGAACAAAAAACATGAAAATCACTTAAAAATAACTGAGTAAGATATGTTTACCTCATCTGTTAAGAACAATGATTTACTGTTTAATACAGTATTTATATATATATATATATATATATATATATATATATATATATATATATATATATATATCTGTATATGTTTTTACATCATTAGCTTTTTTTACGAATTCTAAATGGAATAAAAACAGTTCAAAACCTATAAAAAACGCACTGTCCTCGACGGAGATCAAACTGTAGTGTAACCCAAATAGCATGGCTTCGAAATACACATCTGGTTATCGGGCGACCGTGTCGACATCGTCGTCGAAATAATCGTCTCTCTTATAAATACGATTTGTAATTAAAGCACGGTGGAAATACAAGTTCCGTTGCCATTTCGAGCGGAAGATAAATTGCGTCGCGGCCACTCGAGGCGCCATCGAGACGCGCGTTATGTTTTGCGGTTTATCCGACCGACACATTGACGTGGATTAGGAGGAGACTTTCGCGAGATGAATTCTCTCGCGGGAACTCGGTACGAGACTCGCTGTTTATTGTTGTACGGTAGACACTGGTGCTAGGGTTCGCCAAAAGTGAACTTTTAACGTGTATTATACATGAACAGAGCGGAAAAGAAAAAAATATACAGAAAAGAACACTTCTCGAATGAAAAAAAAATAATTCACTATATGATTTGCAATAGAATGAAATGATTGTTATGAATTATCTTCAAAAAAAAAACATTAGAATCATTTATTATACATAATTTTATGGATTAATTATATATATATATATATATATATATATAAATAAATATATATACATATAATTTGCAGTAAAGAAACAAAAATATATAAAAAAATAAATATATTATTAAAAATGATACATAAACGTTAAAAGTAAAGTCGGTTTACAAAACAAATCATGAAATGAAAATACACAATATTTCTTGAATTGAAACGTATTGAAAAAATATCGAAAATTATATTATTATTTGGTATCTTCAATAATATATACGAGGGTCGTGTGATAAATATGGTGAAAAAGCAAGTTAAACATCATCTTTTTAGAAAAAAATCGATTTTATTTCTCAGCATAGTCTCTGTTGAGGTCTATACGCTTGGTCCAGCGAGTCTGCAAAATACGTATTGACGGCTGCGATTACATCCTCATTCGACTAGTATTTCTTCCTACCGAGACAAATTTTCATGCTTGAGAAGAAAAAGAAGTCGTACGGGTCCAAGTCCGAAGAATAGGATAGATGAGGAATCGATTAAAATTCCAATTCGTGTAATTGTACTATTGAGACGGTCGATTTGTGAAACGGCGCGTTATCCTGGTGAATATATTTTTTTGTGCGCCAATCTTGGCCGTTTTTGTTTCAACTTTTCATTCAAACGGTCCAATAATGTTGCATAATACACTCCTACTATCGTTTTTCACTTCATTAAATAGTCGATCAAGATGATTTCTTGGGAATCCTAAAAATAGTGACCATCAGCTTCTCAGCTGACAAAACGGTCATCGCCTTCTTCGACCCACTTTCACCAGGCGTTGTCCACTGCTTTTACTGCTGCTTCGACGCAGGTGTGTAGTGATGGATTCATGTCTCATCAACAGTGATGAATCGATGCAAAAAGACCCACTCGTTTTTTCAGCAACTGCTACAATGCTCGCTTCAAACATCTGTTGAACGTGAACAACACTTCTGTATGAAATTTCGTCTATGCTAGTTTGAAAAATGACAATAGACGTGATGTTACCAAATGAATGGTAGCACCACATCATAGAAATATACCAAACTTATCAAACGCCCCCCCCCCATATATATATATATATATATATATAATAAAAAAGTTTTGTCGTACACTTTCGTCTGTTGATATAATTCCTCACAACCGACATTAATTTCAAAAAATATGTTCGATTACTCTATAAAAATAATTATAGTTTTGTTTGTTGTCATTTCATTATAAAATATTCAATATACTTAATATTTTTGTTCCTATGTTTGTTCTCGTTTAACTTAGTTACATATTGGTTGATATTAGTTTCAGTTTTTAATTAATTTTGTAGTTTTTTTTCGATATACAACTTTATAAACTACATACAAAACCAGTCGCCGTAATAGTAATATATTTTCTAGACAATTAAGTGAAAAATAATTAATGTAACCCCACTTCATTTCTATTAAATTCCCTTTTCGTAAATTTACTATTCCGTTAAACTTGCTTTAGTGGACTCACTTTCAAGTCATCAAATCCATCGTTTATGACATGTATGTATGTATGTATATAAATGATTTAATTTTAAGCATTAGACTTTTCTATACAGCACTCTAAAAATGATAGTCTTGCTGTTGAAATGCACATTAGCAACAATCAAAAATCATCAATGATAATTTATTGAACACTTCTGACCAGAAAAAAATTATGATTTGTGTGATGAGAAAATAGAATTCGTTTGTAAATTTAAAAATCATATTACACATTTCGAATTCTTATCAGACTCAAACTAATCCATGTAGCTCCTGTTAAACGTTAAAATAAACTGAAATAAATAGCTAATTGAAAGTCATATCTCTGTCTCTCTTCCTTTTGTCTATCAATCTTCATTTTCATGTATTGGTTTACTGCAATTCTATGAATCTTAGGAAATTAATTTGCATTTAATACAGTGAATACCTATTTCTTTCTGTAACATATTCTATTGAAAATTAAATTTTTTATCCAACTTTAGGAGAGATTTCTTATTTCAAAAGTAAGAGAGTCCCCTTTCCCCGGAATCTCTCCAATATCTAGAGAAGCTGGTTAGTCTTATAGGAAAAAAACACATATCGACGATTACCCAGTTTCATTTTAAAGTACTCTTGCATTAAATAAAAATACTGTTAACATTGTAACTTCCTCCCATAAAAAAACATCTACAGTTAAAAATAATCCAATCTTTATTATTCTTTCTCGTTCTTTCTCTCTCTCTCTATATATATATACATATATATATACATATATATATATATATATATATATATATATATATATACATATATATATATATATATATATATATATATATATATACATAGTACAAATCACAGACCACATTTATGTCGACGTTTCTGATTGTAATGACAAAATAAATCAGATCTCCAGTATAATTTCTCGTTTAATTTTATTATAAAACATTCTAGTTATAGCGACGAAATATTTGATTACAATGACCTATTTAAAATTCTCTTTATGAAAAAAATGGGTTATAATGATTAAATTGAAAGACATAATGAGTTTTAGAAAAAATGAGTTATAATTTAAGAATATGTAAGATTTATTATAACTAACGTAAAATATTGAGAATCGGTGTGTATATATATATTTATACTATGTTTGTCCAACGTGTTATAAGCTTTGAAACAAAAATTGGCTCAATTTCTGTTTCATGGCTTGCGTTCGCAAGTATTAAAATAGTTTTAAAGTAACATTAATTTTCTCTGATTCATTATATATTTAATATTGAATTCGATTGAAATTAGTATGTAGAAGATTTTTGAATCGATTTAACCACCAAAGAAATAAAATGTGCAAATACCAAGAGCAATACTTTATTTGAAACAAATGAATTTAAAAAAACTTCTTGAGATAGAAGTTAATTCTCTAAGAAGTTGTTTTTTTATCCCGCATAAGTAATATGATCGTCTTAGGAAATTTCTCTGAAAAAATGTCGAATGTCAAATAAAATAACTGTTTCTAATCAGTAATCGAAAAACTAGGCAACTAAATATATTAATGTTGATTAAACTGATTTATTCTTTATATTATATCTGAAAAAACTTTAAAATTTAAAATGTAAGAAGCGTATTGAAATGAAGAAGTTATAAGAAAGAATAAATGTGTTAATAACAGTCAATATAGATGACTTTGAAAAAGGAATTGTTTTTTTATCGAAAAATCGAAAAAAAGTTGGATTGTTCAAAAACATAAAACCTTTACTTGTTAATTATATACCGAGTTAAAAATAGAATACAGAGTACATAAATATGTAAAATATTGAAAAATAGAAAAACCAGTTGATTGAGAATGTCTTGTATTTACATTAATGAGTACGAATCCGTTAATGAAAAAACTGATAATACAAAGCAGCATCCTGATCAAACGATATTCGTTTGTAAGATTTATTTATTAAGATTCGTTTGATGTCACTACAAATGAAGTATACTGTACGATCACAATTCAGGAACATCTTATGTAACAAAAGAAAAGAATCTAATAATTAATTGGACATTAAACAAACAAAACGAATCCGATCTGAACGGTGTACATCCCTGTCGCCGAGAGTAAAACTGATAAACCGAATCGTCGTTGTTAGTGAGTTGTACCTCTTTTGTTTACCATATTTGTATCACTGTAATCATAAGGCATGTCTTGATGCCTACATGTCGTGCTTTGTGTTGCACGCGCATTTATTATACAGCAACAGATGTGCAGAGATTATCAAACAGAGACGCGCAACCATGTATAGGACTAGATTCGCTGTTCGCCATTTATCGAATTCTAATATAATTGTACGGAACGTGCGTCGAACGACCGACCGAAAACGAAACGGTTTTATTATGCACGGTTCGATAGCCGGGACGTTTTTTTTTGGTCGATAATTAAAACGCTGCTCTTGTTTCAGATTATCTTATTTTAGAAATAGAGCCGGTGTCGATGTACCGACATGCCGGTGATAACGTATCGATCTGATGTATTCGATGTGTCTATTAAACTGTCTCAATTCCTTGAAAATTTTGAGATAAGACGATTACTTATTTGGTCAAAACAACTGTAGCGAATAGTCTGTAACAATGTATTGTTTCCACTTCAACAATAATAAACATTTAAAACACATGCACACATATACGCGTAGATATAAATAAACACAAAATACACACGTGCAAAACAAAACTGTTTTAAAATTAATGACACTTCTTCTTCATCCATGCATTTATTTCTACAATATTTCCTTATTATACATTTTTTTAAAAACAATACAAGTTTTCTTTTAGCAAAACAATGTACTTTTTAATATTTTAATTTTTTTCAAAAAATTCTCTCTCTCCTATATACAAATATATATATATATATATATATATATTTATATATGTATAAATATATGTATAAATTTATATATATATATATATATATATGAATTTAATATATATATACACAATATTTCCTTATTATACATTTTTTAAGCAATACATAGTTTTCTTTTAACAAAACAATGTATTTTTTAATATTTTTAATTTTTTTCCAAAAATTCTGTCTCCTATATATATATACTCGTATATATATATATATATATATATATATATATATACATATATATATATATATTATATATATATATATGTATATATATATAATGTAATAAGATAATAAGGCACATTTTAATATTTTGTTTCCATCAGAAATATTTTTTAATTGTAAATACATTTTTTAATTATTTCTATTTTCACTGCCAATATTTTTGTTCCACTAATAGCATGAATAACAGGTTGGTAAGGAAAGTGATTGCTGTTTTTGTGTTCTGAATTCTAACCTTAATTTTTTTCAATGAAAATATCATTTCATCGTGTTCATATTAATATTGTTTTAAGGTGCATTTTTCGGTCTGTATTTTGGTAAAATCGACTTTGATTTTATTATTATTTTGCTTCAAATTGGACTATTGAATTAAAGATGGAGAAAAAGCAAATAAGAACAATTCTTTGTATGAGTTCAAAACGGGCGATAAAACAACAGAAAATGCTCGTTAATTAAACTATGCTTGTGATGTGGGTACTGTTAAAGAAGATATGTTATAATAGTGGTTCGAAAAATGTCGTGCTGGGGCTGAAGGTCTTGAAGATGAAGAAGGTCACAGGTGTCCTTCTTCGGGTCATAACAACCAACTGAAAGTGTAAATTGAATCAGGACTACGCACAACATTTCGAGAGCTTGCATAAAAGTTAGGCATTAGTCATCCAACAGTTCTAAATCAATTAAAACAGCTAGCTGAGAAAATGTACATGACTATAAAGGTCATAAGCCAGAATTATTTTTCTACCAGCTTAATGTTAATTAATTAACTGTAATTCCCTTTCAACTACGGCCGCGATTGTCCTTTCTTCTAACATTTCTGGGCCACAAATAGAAATATGTACATGAATTTGAAGATCATAAACCGCAATTATTTTTCTACCAACCGAATAATTTATCCCTTAATATGAGCTTACGTGTCTATAGAAAAATAGCTTAAATATTTCTGAACGTTTAGCAAAGATGTTGCAAACATGCGCTGGTAATATATATTTATTTACTTGGAAAAGTCAACGAGAATAAAACAGAAAATGGGAATGAAAAACATATTATTGTAGTTATGCAGTGAAGCAGTTTGAAATAATGATATCAGTTATAATTCCCATTAATTCTGCACAATATCTCCGCCCGTGTTATTCTCGAAAATTAGCACAATTATTGTAATCCTAAAGCAACAAACGACTAAATCTTAAAACAACTTCCATAAGTGTTAGTCAGTAAACAGAAGAAACTGCAATACTTTGAAGTGATATTAAATATGAAAAGTATCTTCTCACAATAAAAACTCGCTCTGAAGTGTTTATTTTTCAATTTTTGTTTGTTCATGCCACAAATAACACAAAATATTTCTGTTCAAAAATGTTCAATAAATAATTATTGATCATTTTTTGTTATTAATACTTAAGCGTATTGCGATGGCGATATCATTATTCTCAGTGCTAAGATACGGATTTTTTTAAAAATTAATATTACCATATTAACTTATTTTAATTATACACACACACAAACATATATATATATATATATATATATATAGAATAATTTTTTTCTGATGAATTAATTTCCTAGCGTTAACCAAATCATCAATAAACCAGATGTGCTTTTCGAATGGCGCCCACGTTCATCCGTCGATCCTGTCTAACCGGTACCACTGTTTTCAATGTAAATCAATATTTTCTAATTAATCTGCGTGGCTCATTAACTGCGCACAAAGATCGTTGTAAATTTTAAATGAAAAAACAAGTAGTAGCGAAATTACAGTAGGATGTTGTACATTAGTTTTCAACTTGTTGAGCATGTCAATACAATCTTTATATATGCCAGTTATATATAAATCATCTATCGTATTACGTATCAAGCAGCTCCTATAAACTAGTTTCATATACAAATACATAAAGTGAAATTGTAAAATTTCCAACACTTCTTCTATCAGATGCGGTTCATTGAAGTTTCTTATATTTCTTTTAGTAAATATTAATTTTTACATATAATACTAATATATAACCTCAATGTCACATAATTGAATGCCCTTAACATCAAAAACATTTTTCTATGCGAGGCTTCAATATAAGATTAATTTGGATCAATTAGATATTTCTTCTTCGATGGCACTACAGCCCAAATCGAGCCTGATCTCAATTTTCTGCCTCCAGACATCCCTCTGGCAGGCAGTCCTTCTCCAATTCCTTACTCCCAACAGTTTCACTGCATCCTTCTCTACATTGTCTATCCACTAAGCCTTGGTTTTCCCACACGTCTTCTCCCGCCTGGTTGTCTATCCAAGGCCCTTTTCTATACTTTTGAGTCCGGAATTCGTTCAGTGTATTCTTCTCATCACAGGCGAAGCATTTTTATAAAGACCAATAGTTTTAATTCCCTACAGACTTTATATAATTCGAAATTATAGCGTATTCTCCATATACCTCCATCGTTTACTGGCCAAATATTCTTCTCAACATTCTTCTTTCGACGATGTTCAACATTTCTGCGGTCTTAGCTGACATGATCCACGATTCACTTCCATAAGATATAACAGTATGGATGAGGGTTTTATACAATCGGATTTTTGTCTTCCTATCCACATTTTTGGATTTCATTATGGGCAAGAGCGCAAAATGTATTCTATTTTTGCTGCTGCTATTCGTTTTCTGAACTTTTTGAGATTCCAGATTTTTCCTGATGAGGTTTGAGCCAAAATATGTGATATAGTTTATATATATATATATATTATAATTTTTATATAGTTTTTACTACCTCGAAATTGTAATCATCAATGGTGATGTTCTGACCTAATTTTCTCCTTCGTCTCCTACTTTGCAGTATTACTTCGCTTTAATTCTCATTTATTCTAAGACCAATGTCTGCTGCAGCGATATTAAGAGGTCCAAAGACTTCTTTACTAGTAAATATAGGTCTTTCCATGATGTTTATGTTATCGGGATATCCTGCTATTTGTTGCGCTTTGTTGAGTATGGTGGAGTTCACATTTACTGAGATAGTAATTAGATACAGTATATATAAATTATTATTCTGATAAATTCATACATGTATAAATATTTATACATGGTTTCGAAAAGAGAGATAGAGGGAAAGGACCTATTGTAATTGTAAAGGGCAAAAGATATAATCAGAAAAAGTTGAATGAGAGAATAAAATTCATTCATAAAAGTGAATGTAACTAGTGTTAAAAATGTTTTTCCATCTTCATCAAATTTTCATTTGATAATTTGATTTTTAATACCTATTTGTTCAATTAAAATTCAGTAATGTTAAAGTGATTTTTTTACCTTTCTGCACAGTTTGTATTATTAGATATTATTATTAGATGTAATATTAATATTATAAGATTGTTTTTCAACTTAAAATAATAATAATATAACATATATTCTCTTCAGTTTTTGACCATTGGTTTATTTGTTGGATATTCGACACACACACTTGTATTATCTTATTTTTGAACCAGAAACATAGGTATTTGAGATACAAACTATCCAAAATGTTACAAATTCCGAAATTAGTCATGGAAAGTAACTCAACAGTTAAAAATCAAAGAGAATATAAGAATAACGGATAAACGAGTATAATGTTCATTTAACAATTTACTATGTGTAACACTCTTCAGTTATTCTTTTTTGTCGGAAAAAAGTGTTCAATATGTTATAAAATTTATCAATCAAAATCAATATGAATCTTCAGAAAAGATTACTGTTATATATAAATAATACGCGAAATAAGTTCATATTCGAAAATCAATATCTGTTTTAATTCATGAATAGTTAGAAGAAATTATAAAATAATCTTAATGTGTAATGAATAACATATCGTCAGTCCGCATATATTTGCACATCTGAATAACTAATACCGATAATTGAATAGTACACAAGGAACGTACGGCAGATCAGAATCGAACATATTTTTATTATTTGGATCGTATAAAAAACTGCATGTAGAATGAGATACACCACTGCCAATTAGACTACTGTGAAGATATGTTGCACCTGTTGAATACATTCCTCAAGGTCACTCAACTAGCCAAAATTGCGAGAACTGTTATGTACAAATTTAGTTTTTTGAAAAGGAGTTTTCGAAATGTGCTGGTGTGTCACCAGCTTAAAGAATGAAAGTAAAACAACATCAAAAACACGTTTTGTTCAGGAATATAATCCTATACAAACTGCCCGAAAAAGTAAAAAAAATCACTCAAACATTATTGATTTTTAATTAAACATATAGATATTAAAAATCAAATTATCAAATGAAAATTACGACAAAGATCGAAAAATATAGGATCATTCAATTTAGGCTTCCACACGAAAATATTAAGAAAACATATTTTATCCCATTTAATGTTTTAGTTCAATTATATTTTAGTATTGAATTGAACTAGAATACTAAATAAAAAATAACATGATTATTCTTAACCACAGCTTCCCCTCTGTCCCCCTCTTATACATCCATGTGGAAGCCTACATTGAATCATCTATGTTTTCAACACTAGCTAAATCCACTTTTTCGAATGAGCTTTACCTTCTCATTCGACTTTTTCTGAATATATCCCATTTTGTCCTATACAATTTTTAATAATCTGTCCTTTCCCTCTATCTCTCTTTTCTAAACAATGTATAAATATTTATACATGTTTGTATTTATCAGAATAATAATTTATTCTCACTGTATCCAATTGACCCAAATTGATCTTACATTGAAGCCTTGCATAGAAAAATATTTTTGATGTTAGACATTCAATTATGTGATATTGAGGTTATATATTAGTATTATTTGTAAAAATTAATTCTGTGCCTTTAAATTTATTCGATCATATCTCTGTTTTCAATTAAAATATTTTCTCATCGTCTTAGGATTTGAATTGCCAACCTTAATGTTTAAAAAACACTATCAATCTTGCCCAAGCAATTGATATAACCTCACAAAACAGTAGTGAACACGACGGCGTCCAAAAATTAACATATTAGGCATTGCATACTTTTCGGATTCCAGTTAAAAAAATGCTGCCGAAGTCGAGAGTATGATTTTCTCAGCTTTGGAGGTAGGTGTTGTGACGCATAAAACATCAAAACATCCCAAGAAAGTTAATAAACATATTAGCACATAGTGTTATCGTATTCAGAAAAATTTTATTACCGAGTCTTCACAAAATTGCAAAAGAGTATATAATTGTGTGAAATAATTAATTTACAAAAAAATAAAAGTTTTGTTTCAAATAAGGAATAAAAATTATACAAGAAGTTATAAATAAATGAATTACTAAACCGTTGTGTAGAAATACATATTTTCTCTAAATTTACAGCCACTAAAAGTAAAATTACACTGCAATTAGGCACCGGCGAGATTCGAACTCACGATCTCCTGTTTACTAGACAGGCGCTTTAACCAACTAAGCCACGGCGCCTTGTCTATTTTTAAATTTTAAATGAAATAAAGATACTAAAACTTTACACAAATCGATGATATCTAACAATAAGGAAAATGTATTGCATATACACCTACTTTATGATATTCAGTTTTTAAAAATAGAAATATAGTAATCACGCTGTTGAGTTACACGTCTAAATATCTTTTTTTTATTTTAACAGATATCAATTAATTTTTAAATGATGCGTTCATCACATTTGAAGAAAATGAAATTTCAAATAAGAATAATTATTTAGTAAATACAATTACAACTTGAAATACAATTAATATACGTATTTTTTATGTTTTAGCTTAAAAACATAATATAAATTTATATTTTACGTATCAAGTATTAAAAACATTTTTATTTCATGTTTATGCATTTTTGAACAGCCTTAACACATTATTAACGAAGATACGCAGTCGAGAAGTTTATGTTAACACTCTCGTTGATTGGTAAAGTACTATGCAGTTCAAAACACGTGTCTGTTTAAAATATAAGTAAAATTTTACACGTGTCTTAGGCACCGGCGAGATTCGAACTCACGATCTCCTGTTTACTAGACAGGCGCTTTAACCAACTAAGCCACGGCGCCGTGGTGGCGCGTGTTTCGCTCACTGTAGAAAAGTGTAACATATTATTATAAATAACTATTTTTAAATATACGGTTTTATTTTTATCTATAAATTATTCAAATAAATATTCCATGTTTTATCAGTATATACATATCCATATATATATATATATATATATATATATATATATATATATATATATATATACACAGATAGATAAATATAATATATAAAAAAATGGTGGTGAACCAAATGTATTCGCAATTTATTGAATTCCTTATCAATCGAAAATGCTAAAAATAAAACGTACGAAACACACATTAGGAATGGAAAGTTGATATTATTCAAATTCTTACCCATACCCACCTGTCTAATCGTTCAGTCGTGTGCTAAATTGGAAAAGAAGGGCTCATTGCTTCTTTATTGGATACAGGCCTGTACTCATTTTAAAATTTAATTTTTATGCTTTATTCTCTCTTATACTACAACTTTTTTTTGATTCTACAACAGTTAAACAAGGCGCCGTGGCTTAGTTGGTTAAAGCGCCTGTCTAGTAAACAGGAGATCGTGAGTTCGAATCTCGCCGGTGCCTAGGACTTCTAGTAGTTTTTTAACATCTTTATACATCCTGTTGTCCTTGAACAAATATTGAAGTTTATTTTGTTCATTTTTAGTCAATTTTTAGTGCATCTAATATATGTAATCGATCTCATTTTTTTATTATAGACAGAGAATATCTGTCCTTCATATCACTAACCTGAAAATTTGCCTTACAACTGCATTAATTCATCTTCTTTTAATGAATGTCTTCTATTAATAAAAGGTTAAAATATGAAAGTGGCAAAAATATACTACGTATACGAATATGCTACAATCATTTTTTTTTATTTCTAATTTGTTATTGAACTTGCAAATGAAACAACTATTATATGTTTCTTATGAAAATGAACACTTTTAACAATCGTCATTTTCTTCAATTTCAAACTAAATACAGCAAAAAATGTTTAATTTAAATTAGTCGAAATTTGTTTTAAAAAATTATAAATTTTAGTCTCCTCGTCGAAAGATTTACTTATAACTTAACTTTAAAAAATCGAAATAATTCATGTTATTTAATTTTGTATATTATAACACCTTAAATCACGTATCTATTATATATATATATATATATATATATATATATATATATATATATATATATATATATATTTATTTATTTATTTATTTAATATTATATTACAGACAAGACAATATTTCTATAAAAACGAAATTTTTATGAGGAAATAGTAGTACAGGAATATTTTTATAAGGAAAATAAGATAAAATGTTGCTACTGTTTACTAATTACTATTATTACATTATTGTCAATACCGAAAACAGTATGCTGTACCAGTATAAATTATTTTTCATGGCTCAAAAATTCATATTTTTTAGATAATACAATC
Source organism: Acanthacorydalis orientalis (assembly GCA_034766995.1). Taxonomy (NCBI): domain Eukaryota; kingdom Metazoa; phylum Arthropoda; class Insecta; order Megaloptera; family Corydalidae; genus Acanthacorydalis; species Acanthacorydalis orientalis. The sequence goes on from CM068317.1 coordinate 24,282,987, forward strand.
CTTTCTGACGTTCAAAACAGTCGAGTCAAGGCGCCGTGGCTTAGCTGGTTAAAGCGCCTGTCTAGTAAACAGGAGATCGTGAGTTCGAATCTCACCGGTGCCTAAGACTTTTAATAGTTTTTAATATCTTCATACAACCTGTTATCCTAACAAATATTGAAGTTAATTTTTGTACTTTTTTACTCAAGTAGTTTGTTAATGTATCTAATGTACAGAATTGATCTAATTTTTTAATATAAATAAACAATATCTGTCCTTCGTATCCCTAAACTCAAAATTAACTGTACAGTTGTATCTATTCTCCTTCTTCTAAATAACGCCTTTTATTAATAATAGGCTAAAATATGAAAATCACAAAAATATACGATGAATTCAAATAAACTGACAATATGTTTATATATTGTACTTTTTAGTTTCTGCACATTTTATCTCAATTTTTTGGTTTTTTTATTTAATACTTATATTACTTTTTAATCTAATTTATTGTGATTGTACTAAGATTAATATGGAAAAGAGAATAATTAAATGGAATTTACTATATATATATATATATACAAAAAGATCAAGAAAGAGACCAATGAACAGGTGGAATAAGGAAATTAAAATTTTTATTGGAAATCAGTGGAAAAAAGAGACATTCAGTCAGAAAAAATGAAAAATCTTGGGAGGTCTTTATGCAGCAGTGGATTGACAGAGGCTGATGATGATTTATATACATACATGTATGTGTATATATATATATATATATATATATATATATATATATATATATATATTTCATTCTACAATAAATTATCAAGTTTAGGAACACAAATTCAGGTAAAATATTTTAACAAAAAGAACGTTTAATTTATAAAATATCCATGAAATAAATACAAGTGAATAATGAGTAGAAATACAAACAAATTGAAAATTATATTCCAAGTCGTACAGTTTAAAGATACACTTTTTGTGCGATGTTTTATTTATAACATACAAAAAACTAAGATTTATACAAAATGAAATATATTTGTATTTATCAATTCAGGACTTCAAGGACTGGTTCTTATTCATCCCCTAATATGTATCGTTGAAGGTACTTCTTTTAGTAAATTTATGACGAAATAATAAAATCTTGTATCTTCTATTATTTCTTAGTCTCTTTGATTTTGACTTTCGATTTTAGCATAATAGTCCACTTCAAAAATAATTTTATTACTCTGTTTTTTTCGCAGTTTTTATCAAAATGTTATTAAATCAGTCAGAATATTATAAAAATCGACTTTATCATTGAAATATACACTACCTTCCACATTTTAATTTTGTATTATCAACACCCATTGATTGCACTGTTCTATTATTTTTATATTATTTATAATGTGTATGTTTTAAAATATTATTAGTCATCTACTCTTCTGACCTTTGCCTTCAATTATAGTAGCGTAATTTTGTATTTATGTATTTTTTTGAAAACATATTGTATTTTTGACAGCATTCCTGTCAGCCAATTTTCGCTTACACACATGACATGATTCTTTATTTTCACAAAATGTAATATTTTAACCTTTTTATATTCCAAAAGGTTATTAATATGATTTTATATTTAAAAATTGAAACAAATAAATTCTGAATATATCATAGGATTAAAAAAAATATATAAAATATTGCATTGTAAATGAATCATACTACAATATATATTTTTACCTGAATCTGACAATTTACATTCCCTTCTTCCATATTTTATTACTTTCATCATGTACAATACCTATAATCTAACAGGATTTAAGACAGGTCTTAGATATACTTTTTGATTCAATTTATCAATTTTCTTATCAATGAATTATCGGATTTCAGAAATACGTCTTGTAAAAATTATATCTACTGTACCTATTGACCCTTTGGAGCCGGGGAAAAGGAAAGAGTGCTTACATTTTTTATCAAATGTTTTTCGATCTATTGGATATTCTTCTATCGCAAAAAAAAATAAAAATTGTAAATTTGTCAGCTATAAGAAAAAATATGTTAATTCAGATTAGCCATTAGATATTTCACATCTATCTGATATATCGTGAAAACTCGTTGATAATATTCAAGGAAACATACATCTCTTGATTGGAAACATATAATTGGAAGTGAAAAAATTGATTACAATTGAAAATTTGCAGAAAGAACATTGTTGTTGAGCGTGGAACATTTTGAAACGATCAAGTGTGCACAAAACAGTTTCACATCGGTCACATTTTGTACCTAGTTGTACAGTAATCAATTTTTTTTATACACTTTCTTCCAATGACGAACTTTCGTAAAAAAATATTATTCAACACAATTTTCAAGTTCACAATTTTTATAGGTTTTCAGTTAAAAAAATGCGATTTTTCTGATTTTGGACGACAGAAATTTTTTTCTAATGAAAAAAGAGTTATTAATTTAGTTTCATTAGAAAGAGATTACTGACATTTAAATATATCATCCAAAAGATAGCACTCTGAGATCATAGTTTCTTTGGAAAACTTCAATAGATTTCTAGATTCGCGCTCGGTTTCAAAGGGTTAAAATAATTTTTCTTTTTATTTTCTTTCGCCCTTTTAATATGTATAAAAACTGATTTCACGAGATTTTTCCTTTTGTTAACACTTCGAGAATGATGGCATGTATAAATATACTATATATAATATGCATATATAAATACAAATAAACCATAATCAAATTAAACAATAATTATTAAATATTTTAATAAGAAAATGTTTGTGACTCCTGCAAATTAATTCGTGTATAAAAATTAATATACGAGTTCATCTTAGTCACACATTAAATAATGACTTGTTGTTGAAGGTATCGATTCCTAGGGGCCTTTAGAGTAGTTTGGTGTCTCCCGTTAAATGAGCTAACGACAAGTCATTCTTTAATATTCAACTAAGTCAAAAACATGATTATTGTGATGAAATGTCGATAATACAACTGTTAACAGTGAAACATCCACAATAGTGTTTATTCCAAAGTTAATACATGTTCTGACAATTAACACTAGAACTACCAATGTTAAATATATACCTAGTTTTACTGCACTCGTCAAATTGACGTATTTTTGATCATGGCTTTCATTTTAACTTTTCACTTAGTTTATGCAAATAAAAGAATATAATTTAACAAAAACAACACTTAATATAATAATTCATTAATTATTAATACAAAAAAAAAAAACAAACAAAAACACTTTCTATTTGCATTTATATTATAGCACATTTGATATGTATGGAATAACTATGAATAACATATTTTACAAATACATGTTATCTGTGATGAACACTTGCCACAAACATATTTGTTGCATGCATTGCAGGTATAAACCGCTCTGTTTCTATTGCACAATCGAATTTGGCAAGATTTGCGTTCATAAGGATTTTTTTTTGAATTTTCTGGAGTACAATCCATTGCTTTCCGTTCTTGTTTTTGGGAGGAGGCTTCTTTTCTGCAGCAACTATATGCACTGGAGAGTTCTTCGGATAATTGAAACAAAAATTGTTTTCTTGTTATATTTTTATCGCAAGTCTCTTTATATAAAATCCACGCATTGATTGATGCCAAGTCCAAAATATTATAAAATACCTGTAAAGGCCATCTACGTGACCCTGCTTTTACACTGTATTTGCGGGCTATTTGGTCAACTATATCTACTCCAAACCTAGTCTCATTGTAAAACGATACAGTTTCAGGAATTTGTTTTCGATTAGAAGCAATTTTTACAGATTTGTGTTTAGAGCTAAGAAGTAGTACTTTTTTGCGAGGCTTACTTTTGTAAATCGTTAGAACAATATCATTGGATTTGTAGAGCTTTGTGGAGAAAACAGCCATGTTATCTTTTCTAGCTTTAGCTATTTTCGGCAATTCTCTCTTATTTGCTCGCATAGTTCCCACAAGACTTGTTTTTTTGGCCAGTAGCTTCTTTGCAGGTTCTATACTTGTAAAAAAGTTATCTGTTGTTATATTTCTTCCACAATTTACATAGTTTTTTACAAGATTAAAAACTACAAATTCACTCAAAGGTACTCCTGATGGTCTAAGTTCATCTTTGCCTAAGTACGGAAAGCCATTTATTATAAATTTATTTAGCCAAATTATTATAAATTTTGCGATTGCTAATGTCGTCAATTTGACGGGTCTTGGTATAAATAGGTATAGGTCATACTAATTATGGAAGTTAAAGTAGGTGAGTGGAAATTGAATAGGAATATTTAATTGTTCTTATATTTCATTAAAAGTCGTCATAAAATTCTAGAACAATACATAAATTATATCGAAATTTTTAAGCACGAAATTTGAAAATCGTCAAAATGACGCTCTTGGTAGTTCTAGTGTTAAATATATGAAATGTATACATATGTCTCTTCCAAAATAAAAACAAATTGTATAAAATATAGTATTCCGTCCCTGACGTGAAGTGAACGTCGTTCGTAAAGGGAAATTGCGGAAACGAGCGGCCGCATCTGTCACACAGACCCCGATACATGCGCGACACTCGTATCGCTGTTTTGAAAATTTCCAGCCCACGGAACCGGGTGCGCTCTATTCGCAACGCACCTGTAACAGATGTCGACGATAATGTTTCTAACGCAACGCAATTAGATACGAATTAATGCAGTTGTTCGAACAATTAATGTTGGTGCGAGAACCACTATCAAAACGCAACCGATGTACGTGTCTCGTAATCGATTCATTTTTTTTCCTGCTCGCTTCTTTCGAACGAATCGTTGTTTTAATTGAAGCTGTAGATATATTAGACTTTACAATTGTCAAGTACAAGTTGTAAATATCATCAGTTATATATATTCTATGCTTTGTTTTCTGAAAATACACAAATTGCCATTGAAATGAGCATTAGTAAAACACTCGTACGTGTACTAGCATTCGTGAATTAACACACAGTGAAATACACCTAACCCTCAATTTACACAGTACTCGAATTGCACGGTTTCGGTTCAACGCGGCTGAAAGAATGCAGAAAGTTCCATTTAAACGGCACTAATTCAGTTTAACACGGATTGCAAAAAAAATGTATTAAAACACTTTCGCACGCATTTAAAAAAGCTCTCCATTTACACTGCTGTGCAAAATAATAATCAATCACACCACTGTAAAGAGTGTCTTGCTTCCTTGCATCCTAACGATAACAGAAACTCTCAACTTCGCATTTTTTCTTCTAAAGTACCGGTATCAACTCGAGATAACAACAGAGCAAGTAGTGTTGACTTAAGAAAATTGACTAAAGAACTGGAAGATTTCTTCATTGAGAATGATTCAAACATGGAAAGAAGTTCGAAATTTGGAAGAGATATGCGGAATTGTTTAACTCGGTATCAGGAGTTTTATAAGGAGTTGAGTAAACATTCAAAACAATGTTTGATAACGAATTTTATTAGAACAGTTCCCGTTATGCCTTTGGAAAATAAATTAAATGAAGTGAAGAGGAAATTCACAAATAAAGATGATACAGAATGAACACTTTTATATTTGTTTTTAATGTTTTCTGAATTAATGTGTAAAATATTGGGTGTTGGAATTAATTCGTAGCGTTTTCTTCATGAAAAAAGATCGTTTATTTTAAATGATATTGAAAAAACATATCATTCAAAGTATTGTCCATCGTTAGTCACTATTTTTTCCCATCTTTCGGGCAGGAGATGAATACCAAGTCGGAAGAACGCCTCGTCTTTAGATGCAATCCACGAATCGACCCATTTTTTGTGATCTTCATAAGAAGTGAGTTCTGCCCAGACAGGCCATGACTCATCGATCGAAACAAGTGGTAATCAGAAGGAGTAATATCTGGAGAATATGGCGAGTGGGGTAGGACTTCCCATTTGAGCGTGTCCACGTATGTTTTGACCGGTTTTGCGACGTACGGACGAGCATTGTCGTACTGCAAAATCACTTTGTCATGTCTTTCAAAGTATTCCGGCCGCTTTCCCTTCAATGCACGGCTCAAGCGCATCAATTGTAGTCGGTAGCGATCCCCAGTGATGGTTTCATTCGGTTCGAGCAGCTCATAGTAGATCACACCCTTATGATCCCACCAAATACAGAGCATGAGCTTGGATCCATGGATGTTTGGCTTCGCCGCTGGTGTTGATGGTTGGCCGGGCTTAACCCATGATTTTCTGCGCTTGTGATCGTCGTAATTGATCCACTTTTCATCGCCCGTGACAATTCGATGTAAAAATTTCTTCCTTTTGTCCTGCTGAAGCAGCAGTTCACAGGTATAAAAATGCCTTTCAACGTCCCTCGGTTTCAATTCGTATGGGACTTAATTTCCTAACTTTTGGATCATTCCCATGACTTTAAGGCGTTTTTCTACCGTTGATAAGTCTACTCCCAACGATTCAGACAATTCTTGAAATTCTTGACATGGGTCTTCATTAAGCAATGCCTCCAATTCTTTATCGTCGAACTTTTTCGGCTGTCCAGGTCGTTCCTTGTCTTCCAAGCCGAAATCACCACTTTTAAAACGTGCAAACCACTTCCGACACGTTTTCTCAGCTAGAGCAGTCACCATGAACTTCCACTAAAATACGATGACTTTCGGCAGCACTTTTTTTCATGTTAAAGTAATGAAGTAAAACTCCCCGCAAAAATAATTTATCCGGCACGAAATTCAACATATTCGATAAAGTTCAAAGTGTTGTTATTTACGCTTCAACCAAATACCATATACTGAAACTGACGCCTAAGGACAGCGGTTTTACGGGGAATATTTGGTTAAAGGGAACAATAGAAGAATGTACTACCTACGACATCTCTTGTAAAACGCTACGAATTAATTCCAACACCTAATATATTTTCTAGTTTTATTAAAAATAAATAATATTGTTTTGTTGCGGATATGTAAAAATTATCCGTTTTTTTAATATGAGATGTGAATTCGATTTGCACGATTTCGATTTGCACGCTACTTTTGGAGAACCGATCTACCATGTAAATCGTGGGTTATGTGTGGTCTAATCATGTGTATGATTAGGCATAGACATCAATTTTGAATCAAATATTTATTTCTTATGAATGTATCGATAAATAGAAGTACCGTCGAATTCGATTACAGCAAATGCTGTGAGACTGATTATATTTCTTCGTAATATCAATGACTTATAAGTCCCACTTAGATATAATCTTTTTCAATATACATCATAATTATATGTTCGTTAATTATGCTAAGAGGTAATACACATATTAAATGAGAGATAAATGTAAAATTGCAATAATACATCCATACATACTTCAGAACAAAATCATCATATATCAATCACTTCATTTAACAGACCGACATATTTTGAAAGATTTTATTGAAAATAATAATTATATAAACATATAAAAAAGTAATTATAACATATAAAAATTATAATATAGAAAATAATAAATTTATTTGCGATTGTGTAGGAAACTTATCACTTTATCTGTTTTAAAAATGACGGTTTCCACTGATTAGACAAAGTTTTTAGGGAGGACTAAATTTATTCCCGGTAACCGTGAAAGTTAGAAATATGTATTAAAATTGAAATATTCAAACTAAAATATAATGGAATCATTAAAATAAAACTAAAAATGTACATAATTATATATATATATATATATATATATATATATATATATATATATATATATATATATATATATATATACGAGGTCAGACAATTAAGTAATGCGACAAAATTCAAAAATCGAGTATATTTAAAAATTAAGGTACATCGCTGCGATCCCCTTCAAAGTAGTCCCCTCCGCATCTATACACTTATTCCAGCGAGTTTTCCAGTTTTCGTAACAATTCTGGAACACTTCTTGTGGGACCTCTCCGAGTACCCTCGTCACAGATTCTTGGATATCTTCAACGGAGTCAAAATGTCGACCTTTGACGAATTTTTTCATATGGGGGAATAGGAAAAAGTCGCAGGGTGGCATGTCCGGTGAATAGGGTGGTTGTGGTAACGTTGCGATGCCTTTAGACGCCAAAAACTGAGACACACTGAACGCACTGTGACAGGCAGCATTGTCGTGATCCAGAACCCAAGTCTTCGCGATCTCTGGACGCACTCTGAGCACCCTTTTTCGTAATTTTTCGATCACATTGCGGTAGAATACTTGATTTACAGTTTGTCCAGGTGGTACGAACTCTTTGTGAACCACCCCTGCGTCGGTTCGCACTTGAATTGGCCTTCCGCTCCTCGCCTCGTCTTTGACGCTCTCACGGCCTTTTTTTAAAATCGGCATGCCACCGAAGCACGTGACTACGACTCAGGGCATCACTACCATACACTTTAAGCACTTTTTCATAAGTTTCTGTCGCGGTTTCGCCGAGTTTTGCACAAAATTTTATCGCACACCGTTGCTCTAAATTTCTCTGTTCCATTTTCGTGACATGCACTACTCGCGCGTTGTTACAAAACACTAAACAGCTGGCGAAGAAATGATCATACGAGGATGGTCAAGGTCTCAATCGAGAGAGTAGGGATCTGCTATTACGGTGGCGGAGTTACAGGTTCGCAGTGTTACCACAGGCCGAGAAAAAAAATCGGTCGCATTACTTAATTGTCTGACCTCGTATATAAATGCGTGCCTGCAATGTGTATATTGAAACGAATCGATTCAATACTGAATTTACATTATTTATTTACCTGTTAAAGCAGTCGCACGTTTTATAGACGTTTAGGGAGACCCCTCACACTTCGACAGGAAACACGAGAGGGTACATTGTCTGGAGCGTGTCTGACACGACCGCAAATTGAATTATAGATACTTATACTAACTAATACACACGACATTATGTACGTGTGTATACATATATACATATCTGCTTATTTGTGTATCTACCACCTAGCGCGTGTCGGTTCTACATCACCGGAAATGATGTCAAATGTACTGTTTTATATACATGCACGTAATTATTGAGCGTTTAACTGAACGTGTGAAAAAAGCTTCACTTGTCAACCTGTCCGTACGTGATTCATGTAACAACAGCCATTAATCAATATTTATTCAATGGACCATCTAATAATTTTTATCTTCATGCAGTAATATATGTGAGTGAAAGTTTATTTTTTTCCTCTCGGACATAGATAAAAAGAATTAAAACACTGTTTATTCATTTTAAGTGCGGAGTGTAATTAAAAATAATTAATAAATATTTCTAATCGTTTATTATTTTTAATATAACAATATCAATGTGAATATACTCTTTTAAATGCTCCCCGGCATATGTTTGATTCACAACTTTCAGGATTTAAAACGGCAGCACAAGTCACAGTACATTTCTTACACCGGCTAAATTCAAACTTATAAACGAACTGTTTAGAGAGGGAGATTGTTAACATATTCTTGTACATTAACACTCTAAGGATGATGGAATTGCCATCAAAATAGAATTGCTCATCAGCAACAATCAAAAATGATCAATAATAATTTCTTGAATATTTTTGAAGAGAAAAATGTTTGTGTGGTTAGTTCTGTTAGAAATAATTCATTTGTGAAAGCAGCATAGTTCCTTTTTTTTGCACGTATTTATGTTTTTTTGATCGGCCCATGAGAAATCAAAAGATTTATAAGCAATGTCAGACCGTTCCTAGGGGCGAGGAACGCCCCAACAACAGCCTCTGTCAGCATATGATTGTGGGTAATCTGCATGTAGCTCGATTTAAACACTCGCGCAGTACGTGCTCATATCCAGGAAAAATCAGCATAGTTCCTCATAAACATCCGCCTTTAATTGGTGTATTGTATTCTTCGGCACGTCTGCTAAATCCTCAAAAGTCCTTTAAAAATATTTTTAATTTTTAATAGATCAGCGGGCTCTGCTCCCTACTCGCTACGCTCGCCGACACCCAGGGAGCTTGCCTCCTCCACAACTTTTTTCATTCGTATCGCATATATTTACTCAATATCGGAATATATATATATATATATATATATATATATATATATATGTATATATAGATATATATATATATATATATATATATATATATATATAGATATATAGATATTAGGGTGTAACATATGAAATTGCGGAATTTAACGCAGTTAATTTAAAACGCAGTAATTTTTAACAAAACAAAATATATTTAATCAAAATAAGCTTAATCAGCTTCAATGGTCTTTTGCCAACGAGAAATTAGATTGTTTATCCCATTTTTATAAAAATCGACATTTTTAGAGCTTATAAAGTCTTCGAATCCTCGAATCACTTCTGTTTGATTTCGGAATTTTTTATTTCTTAAATAATATTCCAAGTGGCGAAAAAGATGATAGTCTGTCAGAAAAAGATCTGATAAATAAGGGGAATGCGGTAACATTTCATAATTGAATGAATTTAATTTGGAAATTGTGATTCGAGATGTGTGTGGTCGAACATTGTTTTGCAATAGTATTGGCCACAATCTGTTGATTAGCATTCGCTGTTTTGTTTTTAATTTTTCATTCATAGTGTCAATTTCGCGACAATATGAATCAGTCATAATTGCTTCGCCTGGTTGCAAAAAAGAATAATGGATTATTCTTTTGTTTCTCCACCACACAGTAACCATAAGTTTTTTTTTGGTGTAATGACGGCTAAGGTGCGTCTTCTGGAGCTTCATTTGCATTTAACCATTGTCCAGATCTTTTTCTGTTATCATACAGAATCCACTTTTCATCACAAGTAATGATTCGATTTAAAAAAAAATGATAACTAGTTTACAGAATTAATCATTTAGATATTTCAATAAAAGTCAGAACAATTTTTATAAAATAAGATTTACTGAAAATGAGTAATGATTATACGAAATGACAATAAATTTTGATCCCCTCGGTAGATCTAATGTTAATTAATTGAAACCAAGTAGAAACTAATTTGCACAAAAAAAGTTATAGAACGATATGAATGCTATTAACCTGTATATTAATAATGTTTTGGTAAGCAACGATTCTTGTTACTTTTAGCTATATTTTGTGACATAATTGTTTTTTTAAAGAAGTTTTTCATAACGTACATCTACTTATTTAAAACGTAAAAAAATTTAGTCTCATTAAATTTCATAAACATATATATATATATATATATATATATATATATAAACATTGAAATTAATTCTTTGAGCTGGAAAATTAATGAAGAACTAAAAATTGTTCACTTAGGTTATTTTATATTACGAAAATATCCACACTCATTCATAATTAAAAAGATATTCTATTTTCGTTACCAGGAATTAAATCTGAACCCGTGATATGTTGATCAGAAGTACATCGTCATAGAAAATTAATATAACGCTATGATGTTATCATCCGCTCGCAATCGCCAAACACAAAACGAGCCGATATTATTTTTATAAGCTATTAACTTTCTGCTCATTGTAAACATTCGAGCATCTGCGAAACTTAATGACAAGGTGCTTATATATATATATATATATATATATATATATATATATATATATATATATATATACATTAAACAATGTGCATGTATAAAAAGAGACCGGAAGCTGTTTAATAGCTATGTAACAACGACAGTCTTCGATCATGCACAGAACATCTTGCGTTTTGCTAGCGCGTCGCGTGTTTACCATTAACATTCAACGATTAATCGATGTTATCATGAACATCCAATTTTATGATTCTATTAATGCATTCAAACGCAGATGTGTACAGTATTAGTAAAAGTTACTACGGTCTTATAGTTCCTTAATCGTAAATTCCTCAGTTTCATTTTTTTATTAAGAAGAAAACCAAAAAAGAAGATGTTTCTCCTAAAAAAAAATCAATTTATTTTCGGCTCTCATACCTCTATTAAAAGTAAACGATTTATTCGCATTATTTCCATAATTCTGGGACTTGATTTTATATAGCTATGATCATTTTTATTTAAGATACAATGAAAAATATAATTCTTTTCCAGAACATTATGAGTAAATATAATATTAAAATATCAATATACAATTATTAAGTACTACAAACAGACCCATATGCATACCGTCATATTAGAGGAGACACAGACAATTTTTGTGGTGGAAAATTTTTTTTATGTCAAAATTGTTGAGGGTTACTGTGGAAACGCGCTCATAGGAACGATTTTTTTTTCGTGCGTAGAGAAATTGTTAATCATTAAGATAAATCCATTAGGAAAATTCTTCTAATGATTCTACATGATGTTCCAATCTCTCAAAATCGCAGATTTTGTTAGGGATGGGGGTAAACAGAGCAACTTGGAGGGGCAATGTCCCTAAATATGGGCCTGATTACAGACCGCTTTAACACAAAAGAGCTCTAAATAAACGATGAATCAGTATGTCAAATTTTCTATTTTCATTGTGTCTGTGTGTGTGATTGTGTTTTATATTTTTTCATTTATTTCGAATAAACTGAAATGATTTAATACTCAATTATTTTTTTTTATTAAATATTTGTTAAGAATTGCGCATTTTTAAATAATCGTGCAATTATATTACAAAAATTTCATAAATATATTTTAGAATTATATTATATTTTTCGAGTTTAATATATATATATTTATATATATATATACATATATAAATATATATATATATATATATATATATATATATATATATATATATATATATATATATATGTATTAAATACCTTTTATATAATGTAAATAAAAAATGTATAAAACAAAATACTGATTTAATGGTTGGCAGAATCAGTAAAAATAATTAGACCAATCAGAACAATAAATCATTATAATTAAATTATTAGAAATAAATCAAGCAAGAAAACAGCTTTTAACTTAAGACAAGTATATTTAATTTAAATTACCACTCATTTATTAGTATTTTATATAGTTTCTTCTATTTAAATATAAAAAATATGAATGTATAATGAAAAAATAAGAACAAAATAATAAAAAAATATACAATTTTTAATAACAGAACTCTACCTAATTGTAATCAAAAATTTGTCTCCGGTATTTATATAATTAATTCTGTATTCTTATAACACCTGAAGCGTATAGCTTTTTATTTCAAATGTTAAAGTTTATATCTCAAAAAAAATAATCTAATTATCTTGTGAATTTAAAAAAGTTTAAATTCACTCTGTATTGCTTTAACCTAGTAGATGAAAACGCAATAAACATTGAAAAAGTATATTAATAATGTATTAACCTATTATTGTTATTCTCTGGTACATCTTTAATATTAGATAATAAATATTATTCTCTTCTCTTCGATTTTTATTTTCAATTATGTGCAGGTATTTTTTTATAGTCAAGTTTATATCTTCAGTTATCTTCATACTCATTTTATCAAAATTATGATGCAATTATTCAAAGTTCAAGATCCACTTCTTCCAGTTTAGCTAGTGTAGCTCCAAAAAGCAATGTGTTTACTAGTCCTTCTGTAATGGCTGAATTAAGCAACATCGTCAACGTCATCAATACTTATCCGTTTCAAACAACTTATACGACGTTTTCTGGCACTAATTAGAGATGATGTTGCTTTTTTTCGAGCGTACGTACAGTATGAGCGTTTTCTCTACTTTGACCAGTTTGTACAGTAAACACACTTGGTATTTAATGAACTCATCGATTATAGGAAAGTGAAATTCGTAACGCCGAGACATATTTCACAAAAAGTAATAATTATGGATTCATTTTTCGATCCTCTATATCAGAATTTCTCAACCTGAGGCCATATGGTCCACAGTTAAGGCCAGGATGTTTCCAAAGGGGCCACAAAAATCACGTAAAAGAAGTGTCACGGTACGAGATTAGGGGTCCACAGAGAGAAGTGAGAAATGAATAAAATAAAGAAATGACCAAAATAAGAAAACAGAAAAGAAAACAGAAGTAAAGTGTACAGAGAAGTGACCATCAATAGAATTTAAGAAACACTCATAGAACTACAGAGCAACATACCAGCCAAAATCATTTTCAGTCAAGGAAAGCACCATTTTCAGATCAAGAGTACAATTTCTGAAAAAGTTTTCACAGCTTTGGTATAAAACAAAATTGTTTTTCATACCATTTCCTATTTCGTGTCTGGTAAACTCAGATTTCAGTCGGGTAAATTATTTACTCAGCCTAATGTGGAATCGCTTTAACATAATGGACAGAAGTGATCTTCGGTTATCCCTTACAGCAATAGAATCAGATATAAAAAAAATATTTCTGGTCATCGAACAGAAGGGTTACATTGATCGAGAAACACTTAAGATATACATTTTTATTTAATTATTGTATTTTGTATAAATTATAAAAATTATAAGAAAACATGTTCTACTTGCAAACAAAACATTAAAATAACTACCTTTCTACTAGTTGGACAGGGGGATCACAGGAAGGAAACAATGTCGAAAGGAGGCCACGGTTGGAAAAGGTTGACGAAAAAGGTTCTATAACAATATTATAGAATCCAGTTAATTTATTCATAATCAGTTTCTAACTTTCTGAACACCAACAAATGCTACAAACAATCTCAAATGATTTAACGTTAAATTCCTAAAAGAAAATAACAACGGGTAGAGACATATATGAAAAGGTGTTTTTTTAATAAAAGTGGATAATGGTTTCTATTAATATTACATTGACTAATTTCTCAAAGGTGGCATTTAATAAAATCTAGAGAGAAATAACAAGCGACACAGACTCTTTGGTGTTGTTATTGAATCGATCATAATTTGACCATTACATACGGATAAATATAAAGGTATTTTCATAGGCACTCTGTAGCACCGTTGTTTGAAATTAATGAATCGGTCTCACAAGAGGCGATGAAAAATGTCTGTACAATTGATTAATAATCAGCAGTCCAAGTAAATGATCCAAATTTTTTCAAATGCCCAATCATGAGTCACCATAGTTGGAACTCATAACATGAAAGTAAAGGCCTATTAGCTTAACAAAATAATTGATATATAGGTTTTTCCAGACGAATTATTGCATAATTACACAAATAAATATTGTGTTTAAAGACTTACTTAAAAGTAAAATAAGGACTGGACCAAGAAAATCTATACTATATCTAAGTGTCACATCTTCTCCCGGCTCCTGGTGCGAATTGTCACAGGACACGGGAGATTAAGCTACCACGAACATATACAAGGCCGAAGGACGGACGGGAAGTGTAGATGGTGTGGGTGGTCAACGAGACCCCCATTCACCTCCTCGCGGAATGTCCGGCATGGGTCAATTTAAGGCGACGATGGTTTAAGGAGTTTTTCCTCACCGCGGCCGAACTAGGGTCTATAAACTCGGGCAGACTGATTGGCTTCTGGAAGGAAGTGAGACTTCCCGAGTAGTTTTGATCAAGTCGAGGGAAGGCATAATGGACCTGGAGTCTAAGTACCGGGAGGCAAGATAGCTTCCTCCCCCCTCAAACATAACCATAACCATACTTAAAAGTAAAAGACTAATACTTTACATATTTCATTTATTTTTATCATATATCTAAATTAAGTTGTATTCATTATTTTATGCATTGAATTTTATTTTTTATATTACAAAAGCTTTGCATGATAAATCATATCAGAACAAAATTCACACGTGCATTTGTGATACTTTATTATACACATGCTGAATGAGCACGCCGGATGAACACAGTTCGCATTTTCCAAGTGTGGTCTCATACACACAATGATCTAATCTTGTCTTCGCATTGGGCATGTGCTGCGTTTTAAAAGTTGCCAGCAACCCTGCACTTCCGGTGTATCGAACGTGAAAGGGTAGCAGAGTGAAGATCGCGTTTAACATAAACACGGACACACTTTGTTTTCTTATCTCGTCCGTTTTATGAATTTTTAGGGACGGTTTTTTTTCACTTCTAAATATTTTACAATCTCTCTTAGTTAAGACGTGAATAGTTACCGTAATGAATGACACCAGTCGATACACTGTACATGTTTTATAAATGTCAACTTGAACGTGACACGAATTTTTAACACGAAATCAACATTAAGGCATCGATATTAAACAATGTGTTTTTAATCCTGCTTTCTCTCTCTGTCAGATGTATTTTCATACGTATACAACAACAAAGAAAAAATAATATAATCTTTTTCAATAAAAATAGATTTTTTTATTTTACAATTAGTTGAAATGAAAAAAAAAACACTGAAATATAATATTTGAAACGTAATTTTAATGAAATTATTAAACTTAATCCCATAAATACCTGTTTGTTGCAAAAAAATTCAAAAGAAAAAAGGATACATTCTGTTTATAGCACTATATAAATATACTAAAAATAGTTTGTGGATGAAATATAAATAAATTAACAAATATAAATTAGTACAATAAAATCAATTGTGTTGTAAATAAAAAAGATAAAATCAATACATATTTTCTAAATAGCACATACAATATTAGGTTGGTAAGAAAATAATTGCGGTTTTTGTTTTCTAAATTCTAACCTTATTTTTTCAATTATTTCATCGCGTTCGTGTTCATATAATTTTAAAGTGGATTTTTCGGTCTGTATTCTGGCAATATCGACTTTGGTTTTATTAATAATTTTGCTTTAAATTGGACTATTGAATTAAAGATGCAAAAGAAGCTCAAAAAATGAATTCAAAATGAGTCAGAAATTTCACGTAAACTAAACAATGCTTTTGGTGTTGGTACTCTTAAGGAACGTACAGTGCAATGGTGATTCCAAAAATTTTGTGTTGGGGACGAGAGTCTTGAAGATAATCGCAGAAGAAGGTCACGGGTGTCCTTCTTCAGTTCACAACGACCAATTGAAGGCGTTAGTTGAATCAGAACCACTCACAACAATTCGAGAGCTTGCACAAAATTTAGGCGATAGTCATCCAACAGTTCTGGACCATTTAAAACAGCTCTAGCTGAGAAAAATATTTATGAATTTCAAGCTCATAAATCGCAATTATTTTTCTGAAGCAAGTGAAATGGGAAATCACATCGCATCCATATTCTCCGGAAATTCCACCTACGGATTATCAATTGTTCCTATCGTTGCAGAACAGTTTAAATAGTAAAAAAATTAACACCGTAGAAGCAGTCAAAAATCACTTCACTGCCTATTTTGCGAAAAAACCGCGAAACTTGTACGAACAAGGAATCCAGTAACTACCTGAGCATTGGAAAATGATTGCAGAGAATGATTGTGAATACATAATTGATTAATAAAACCGTTTTCTGCTCAAAATAATCGCCTGAGTTTCAATTTCAAGCCGTATACGAACTTTTGCACTGATCCAATATATATATATATATATATATATATATATATATATATATATATATATACGCGTATGTATGTATATAATTGGAAATAAAGTTCATTAGTTACTCTAAAATAGTTTATTAACTTGAATAACTTTAAATCTCTTCGTAATTAATCAGTCGTATATCAATGAAAGAATATATTTAATCAGTTATCTTTAAGCTGTGAAAAACAGCCGATCGCTTTAATTACCTATTATTAAAAAAGTATTAAAATGTAATCTATTGTTGATATAAAAGGATAAAATAATTTATATCATTAAATTGCCGGAACGATTTAAATAAATATTATAAAGAGTAATAAAATGTGTAAGTTAAGATAAATAAATAAAATAAAATAAAAATAAATTTTATTGATAATAATATAATACAGGGCCGGGTTGGCCTTTTGTTCATGAAATTTGTGCGGTGCCCTTACCTGAGTCGGTAGTTATCCGCTTTTGTGGGGTGTAAGTTGTGTGTTGTGTTAATTGTGATTTTTATTAATGTCTCTTGCGTGGGTTCCGGGAAAAATTTTCAAAAAACCGAGAATATGTTAAGAGAATAGAAGGGTGAATTTATAATACAGTACAGATCAATATAATTTTCATATAATTTTGCTTTACATCTTAAGACGTTTGTAGGGTGTTTTAATTTTTTTACATATAAACTCATATAATATATTTATATATATATATATATATATATATATATGTGTGTGTGAGTGTGTGTGTGTATTATAAAGAGAACAGTGTGATAATTTAGTGAAAAATTCATACAGTAATCTCGTGGCCGCGCCGTACTTTAATTTAACTATATTACAGCGTCCGCCCACATTTCCAGAGGCCATCTGTGTTGACGGGTTATTCACAGATGGATTCGTTGTTGTGATTAGTTCGAGATGTGTTTCCAGTTGATGTTATGATTAGTTGCTCGAGGTGATCATCTACGAAAATGAAAAAGAATACATACGTACACCAACAAAAGCAATTCGATTAAATGCTGTTGTTTCTGGGCCTTTGGTTCAGTTGCAGGTCAACGCACACAAACGGATTCTTTACGAACGGCCCTATTTTTACACCGAGTGAATACGGTGTGAAATCGGCAACACGGAACACGGAAACAATTCTTCCATGGGAATTTGTATCATATGTATGTGTATATATATATATATATATATATATATATATATATATATATTATCCGTGGGCATATTTTAACTAGACAATAAACACTTTCTAAAATTGATTGGTTGACGTTTCCACAGTTTGATGATAATTAATATAACCGTGTATGGTGGATGAATGAGCTTTGATTGATTATTTGTCGAACTAATGGCACATCAACGAAACTAATATAGAATATTGTGTTATTGCCATTAATGAATTGTACAAGTTAATAAATTTTAATTATTTTCATTGCTGTCAAATGCTATTAAGGTCAAAACCCCATTGTATTCTAAATAAAATAAAAAATAATCCTTAAGTGAAGATTATAACTCATAATCTACTTCTCATCATTCGATTAAAAAGCTTGTACTCATATTAAAGGTTACAACACATCCTGTTTTATTACAAGAGATCAAATAATTACTTTTTAAATGTTACGAAAAGGCAGTTAAAGATGATAACAGATAATATGATTTCAAATGATGGAACTTTAATTTAATTTAAATCCGGCACAAATTTAACTATTTCTAAACTATTATTTCGTTTTGTTTGTAGTGGAGTAAATAAGTAAAGTACTTTATATCGAATAAAATATTCATTACAGGGGGTTGGTAATAATATAATACATAATCTTATAAATACGGATATAAATAGATTTTATATACAAATACTGCTTATGTCAAATTCTTACATTTAACAGTTACATAATGATCAGATAAACTAAATAATTATTTAATTATCAACTATTTTATTTAATTATACATTTTAAATTTTTTTTGAAATGTAAAATTGTACAGTTTCTTCAAATTTGTACATTTTTGATCATACCAAGAATGATTTACATGAATATTTCTATGTAAGTCAAATATCATGCAGTTTTTCATCCCTAATTCTTCTTCAATTTCGTAAGTTAATTGAGTAAAATATATGTGTAAATATATATATATATATATGGTCAAAATAATTATTCTCTTCGGCGGGGAATCGAACCCCGGTCTCCCGCGTGACAGGCGGGGATACTGACCACTATACTACCGAAGACGTTTTGTTGTATTACTATGTTATCAATCAAATGAATTAATTTTTTTGCTTATGGTAATCATTTTTAACTAAGATTGTTTTTTGGGGAAATTTACATAAATGTTAGTACATATTTTTCTTATATTCCAATTTAATTCTTTTCAACTTTAATTGAAATGCGAATAAAAGCGAAGAAAAAAATTAAAACTATAAATATTAATTTGGTAGGAAAATAATTGCGGTTTTTGTTTTCTGAAATCTTAACTTAGTTTATTTCAATGAAAGTGTCGTTTCATCGTGTTCATGTTAATATCAATTTAAAGTTAATTATTCAATCTGTATTTTGATAACGTAGACTTTGGTTTTATTATTAATTTTGCTTCAAATAGGGCAATTGAATTAAAGATGGAAAAGAAGCAAATAAAAGCAATTTTTATTGTGTAAGATCTAAACGGATGTTAAAGTAGCAGAAACTGCTCGTAAACTAAACGATGCTTTTGGTGTGGGTACTGTTGGTGCAATGGTGGTTCCAAAAATTTTATAATTTTCGTGGATGAGAGCTTTGAAGACGAAGAAGGTCGCGGGCATCCTTGTTCAGTTCATAACGACCAACTGAAGGTGTTAATTGAATCAGAACCACGCACAACAATTCGAAAGCTTCCACGAAAGTTAGGTGTTAGTCATCCAACAAATCTGGATCACTTAAAACAATTATGTATATCAATTTGAACGTCATAAACCGCAACTATTTTTCTACCAACTTAATAATTATAAGTTAAGTTTACCACATACATGTTTTATAATAATAGATCTATCTATCTAAAGACACATGCACATGTATATATATATATATATAGAGAGAGAGAGAGAGAGAGAGAAGGCAGCAAATATCATAAACAGATATATTATTGTTTCTTATGAATTTTAATGAGATTAAATTTTTCGTCTCGAATATATTTTAACTATATTATCCAACTTACGAACATTTTTTTCTGGATATAATATTCTAACTTTTAAATATTATGTAAACATAGAATCGACTATGCTGCAAACACAATGAATTATTCTTCAAGTCATAGTTTGACACAATTCGTTAAATTCACTTTCACTAATAATTGAATACCCCAAAAACCATTAAAAAAAACAGTTTATCCAAACGTTTAATAATTTATTATTATCTATTTTAACCCTCTGAATGCCAAGGAGCGATATATCGCTTTTCCAAACATTTGTGAAAAGTGCCTATAGCGATAAATCACTCCTCGGTTTCTAAGTGCTAAAACTTATAAAATATCAACGTTGCTTCATTAAAAAGGACGCCAAAAGCTAATGTACACATACTTTTATGTGTTCTATCCGTTTTACTCTATGACCGTGAGCTAAAACTGACTAAATGACTAAACTGCGATCGAAAAGAATCCCATCTAGAATTCACATCATTCATAATAAATGCTATAGAGATGGGATGGTTGCTAGAAAAAAAGACAAGAACCAGTGACAATTCACCATGACATCGGTCTTAAAAAAAATACCAGACCGTAATATATAATGTTGTACTGCATGCAGCAATAAAGACGAAGTCCCAATAAAAACGTCCCTTCTTATCTGTTTGACGTGCAAGAAAAACCTTCACGGATTGTGTCTGAAAGAGCACAAATCTATATGAAAGCTTCTTCGGATTATGTATATTTACTTATAACAGTTATGATTTACAACAATCCTTGAAACTGCTTATTCCAAAGGACAATAAATGCAGATTTTTTACAAAAAACTTTCTAGTTTTTTCTAGTTTTTGTGAAAATATTTTTTATATTTAATTTTTTTTGTAAAACCTTTCGAATTATTTTCGATTCTATTATCAGTAAAGGAAGCCTAATATTTTGTTAGGACTGTATCAAAATTTAATTAGCTTCAACACAAAATTGATTGAAATATAGTTTTTTTTTCTAATCATGCATTTTTACTTAAAATTTTCTAGCATTTTTCGTAAATGTATGAAAATTTCCAACACCACTCAAAGGGTTAATAATATAATCAGCATTTAAATGACGATGCTAATAATTGTTGTTATTCAGTATAATACATTACGATTCAATTAAAGAATCTTTATGTCATTCTTATTGACTGAATCATAAGACATTGAAACCAAAAAAGTTAAGATTCACTGTTTTAAAATGTGTTTACACTCACGCACATTAAATATATATATATATATATATATATATATATATATATATATATATATACGTTTTTTTGACAAAAAAAAATCAGTTACAAACAAATCGAATATTACACATAGAAGTAGATCTTTAAAATGAAGGGTTTGACAGCCTAAGGGTTAGATGTAGATTAATATAACGCTTTTTGTTTTTCATATACAAACATATATATATATATATATATATATATATATATAAAATATATAGCGTAATTAATCAACAACTAAATAAATTATACGGTTACATCAATCATATGTAAAATGGTTGCCCGTGGCATATGAAAGTTAATGTTCTTTAAGATCACGGTTCGAGGAAATTACATCTAAACACGCCACACCTGTTCCATTAAATCGATCTCGCGAAATAAATCAGTCGTCGTGATCTTTATTGATGAACGGGAGAGCTCAAGAGATGAGTTTCTTATAACTCTTTGTCCATTCTTCATTACTGTTATTAATTTAGATTAAATTAAACAGCGGTCGATGCAGAAAGCTTACATAGTTCGTGTCGATTTCGATCGATCGAAATTATATTGACTTTATAACAATGATTAACAAATAAAACAGGAAATCGATTAACATGATATTGGAAATGCCGAAAGCTAAACAGTTGCCAAAATGTGATTTGTTTCAAAATCACAAGGTTAATAAACTGTTCGATAGTCGATCGTAAAATCCTAGTTTTTAACATTAATTTACAAGTATTTTGTTTTTATTTTTGATCTAATACGAGGGTGGTCCCAGAAGTACCCGGCCTGACCTAGAGATGGTGGTAGTTGTTTGAAAAATATCACTGTATTAGAAAGTACACAATCTATAAAGCATATGTTTCAAGTTTGAGGACGCCACGTTGTTTAGTATTTGTTTGGCAGTCATCAATAGTGAACGTTTTCAGTGAATTTGTGAAAATGGAGAAAATTGGTCATCGTTACGTGATACAATACTTTTATTTGAAAGGCCTCAGCCCAACCAATATAAAAGCTGAACTGAATTCTACTCTGGGTGGAGTCTGCTCCTTCGTTTACAACAGTGAAATATTGGGTAGCAAAGTTTAAACGAGGCCGTACGAGCTGCCAAGACGAGCATCGCAGTGGTCGACCAAATGAGGTGACGACTCCAGAAATGGTGAAGAAAATCCAAAAATCGGTACTGGATGACCGTCGACTGAAAGTGCGCGAGCTAGCAGACATAGTAGGCATTTCAAAAAGTGCGGTACATCGCATATTATCTGAAAATTTGAACATGAGAAAGCTGTGTGCAAGATGGGTGCCGCGTTTGCTCACACTCGAGCAAAAACAGTGTCGTGAAGATGTTTAAATTGAGTGTTTAGCGAAGTTTCACAGAAACAAAGCAGAATTTTTGCGCCGTTTCATAACCATGGATGAAACATGGGTCCATCACTTCACACCCGAGACAAAAGAACAATCAAAACAATGGACTGAAAAGGGAGAACCGGCTCCAAAGAAGGCGAAGTTTTGTGTTTTCTTTGTTGGGTCGGGTACTTCTGGGACCACCCTCGTATATCATCTGTCATTGAGTAAAATTAAAGAAGTATCAACAAATAAAACATTAAACTGTTATCAGCTATTTATGAAATCGAATTGGTACGATTAATATGTATCACTTTTTAATAATTAAAAAAATAAACATCTCCCAGAAATATTTCATATATGGTTTATGCTATTTTCTGTTTAGATCTTAATGCCATTCGATAAACTTTTCTACCTTAAAAATAAAAATATTTTATATCATCAGGAATTTTATTTTTGTGTACATATTTTGATACTTGTGCATTAGATATCCATAAAAGAAATTAAAAAGCATAAACTATACAAAATATACATTTAACTTACAAGTGTACAATTTTGTACAGAAAAAATGAGTAGTAAAATACATTTTTATTTAGTATAAGAAGGATCTATCCTTTTTTAAATACTGTTTAGAATTTTCTAAATAACAAACATATTTTTTTTAAATATATTTGTTAAAATTATGTACTCTCTCATTTGTTCTGTCTTTTATCATTAACAATTCTTTACAAAAGTAATGTTATCTTAAACATTTCTCAAATACAATTACTCAAATTGACTCTACAAGTTTTGCGAAGAATCACAAAAAAGATAAATAAATAAATTAAGATTCTAAAAAACATTTTATTATTTAAACGGTCTAATATAAACCTATTAATTTTTGATATATGCAAATTATTTTCTATATAATGGTAAGCATCTCTAAATGCATATAAGCGACAATTGGAAATATTAATTGATCAGCTATTGAACATTTTCAATTAGATATTTTTTGTCTTGAATATAAAAAAGTAATTTATAGAAGACGTATACATGTTTGAAAAGTATCATTTTTATGAAAAAATCATTAAAAAAAATTTAAAATATATACAAAATAATTAATTGTATATTATTTATGTTTATTTCTTTCGTACTTCTTTGCACAAAAGCATCTATTATTTCATTATAACTGACTTTTTACGATGCAAAATTTTCAATTCCTTAAGTTGCTAATTCTCTTGTACATATTTTATATTTGTTAAATTGCTTAAAATAAGTTCACTTGATTTGAAGTACATAAAACGATTTCAAGTTATTTCACTACAACTGAATTTCAATTTCTTGCAGCATTTTAAATTTAAGTAAAGTTCAACACTGGCCAAATTTTTACTCGACTTGCATAGACTTGAAGAGTACATAAATAGCATCTAGACAATGTAAATATTCTTTTATTTTTAGCTTTCTTCTGGTATATTAATTATTTACTTGCATTAAATAGACAATTATTTATATATATATATATATATATATATATATATATATATAACACTCAATAAATATATATTTATTGGGTGTTGGAATTAATTCGTAGCGTTTTCTTCATAAAAAAATCGTTTATTTTAAATGAAATTGAAAAAACATAGCATTCAAAGTGTTGTCCATCGTTAGCCATTACTTTTTCCCATCTTTCGGGTAGGAGACGAACACGGCGTCGGAAGAACGCCTCATCTTTAGGTGCAATCCACGAATCAACCCATTTTTGCAATCTTCATAAGAAGTGAGCTTCTGCTCAGACAGGTCATGACTTATCGATTGAAACAAGTGGTAATCAGAAGGAGCAATATCTGGAGAATATAGCGAGTGGGGTAGGACTTCCCATTTGAGCGTTTCCAAATATGTTTCGACCGGTTTGGCGACGTGCGGACGAGCATTGTCGTGCTGCAAAATCACTTCGTCGTGTCTTTCAAAGTATTCCGGTCGTTTTTCCTTCAATTCACAGCTCGAGCGCATCAATTGTAGTCAGTAGCGATCCCCAGTGATGGTTTTATTCGGTTCGAGCAGCTCATAGTTGATCAAACCCTTATGATCCCGCCAAATACAGAGTACGAGCTCGGACCCATGGATATTTGGCTTAGCCGTCGGTATCGATGGTTGGCAGGGCTTAACCCATGACTTTCTGAGCTTGGGATAGTCGTAATCGGTCCACTTTTCATCGCCCACAACAATTCGATGCAAAAATCTCTTCCTTTTCTCCCGTCGAAGCAGCAGTTCACAGGTAGAAAAACGCCTTTCAACGTCCCTCGGTTTCAATTCGTACGGGACCCAATTTCCTTGCTTTTGGATCATTCCCATGGCTTTAAGACGTTTTCCTACCGTTGACAAGTCAACTCCCGACGATTCAGACAATTCTTGAAGTGTTCGGCATGGGTATTCATTAAGAAATGCCTCCAATTCTTCATCGTCAAACTTTTTCGGCTGTCCAGGTCGTTCCTTGTCTTTCAAGTAGAAATCACCACTTTTAAAACGTGCAAACCACTTTCGACACGTTTACTCAGCTAGAGCATGATCACCATAAACTTCCACTAAAGTACGATGACTTTCGGCAGCACATTCTTTCATGTTAAAGTAATGAAGTAAAACTCCCCGCAAAACAATTTATCCGGCACTAAATTCGACATATTCGATAAAGTACAAAGTGTTGTTATTTACGCTTCGACCAAATGACATATACTGAAACTGACGCCCAAGGACGGCTGTTTCACGGGGAATATTTAGTTAAAGGGAACAATGGAAGAATGTACTACCTACGCCATCTCTTGTAAAACGCTACGAATTAATTCCAACACCTAATATATACATAATTAAATAAATACACAGGGCCAGACTAAATAACAACCTAATTTGAATATTTACTTTCTTTATTCCTTAGATGATAATATGCAAATATACATATTATATTAAAGTAACTTTAAATAAACTGAAATGGAACTCACGAACTTGATAAGTACAAACGCTACTAGGCAGTCCTAAAATATTATTGAGCACAAATAATTTTTAACTCTATTTAATATACTGAATGATTTTAGATAGTATATATTAAATATCATTACTGGAAACTGATTAAAATTTTAGAACGTCGAGAGAAATACAAAATAATTATATACAATTTATTTGCTGACTTATGCTTTTGAACCTTATTCAGGAAGTCAATTGACTTCTCGAGTGAGGTTTACGAATAAAATTTTGAGAACAGAAGTAAAAAAAATGTACTTATATCCACGTATAATTGCATAAATATATAATGCAATCAATGTAAAATAAATCTGAATTTAAAATATAAAATAAAATAATGCAAAATACAAAATAATAAAACATTCGCACTGAAATTGAAAATAAATCATATATATACAATTAATAATAAATAATAACTAACCATAAATACTCAAATTTTCACAAACTTCTAATAGAAATTTGCAGAAACTGAAAATTAACTAAACATAAACTAAATAACTACATTACGATTAATTCATATGAGGTTATGAATACAAGACAAAAATGTATAATATAAACTCCTCCTGACTACTCTCAAACAAGCGACATTAATTGTCAAAAGCAAGAATTTCTAAATGAATGGATGCTGAATAAAATTTTCTTGAGACATGTTTATTATTATTTAAAATGCTAATCGGAGAGGATTTTGCTTAAAATCACATAATACTCCGGGTGGAGGGGGGGGGGGATAAATACATCTTCACTCGTATACTTTATTATACTTTTCCCAGATGTTCACTATTTCAAGCGATTAACAACATATAACCAGGACACAAACCATCACATGAAAGTGACTGTTGTCGCGGTCTCGTACCCCCAGGTACGGTCTTCAATATTAAGTCGGCAACACAAAAGATATACAAATACCTCAAATACGTGAAAAAAAATATACTCTATTATTTATCCTTATAGTTTCTTGTACGTTTGGAAAGAGACTCTTTATACATAAATAATTAAAATATTCAATCGCTATGCCAAAGAAATAATTTTATTAACTAATTTCCGAAATGTCCTATTTTATCCGCAAAAACAAAGAGAATAATTTAGTAAAATTTACTTTCTATGGGTCAAGAGCATAATAATGTATAAAGAAAAAACAGAAGCAGGCAAAAGACATTTCTATATATATGTATATATATATATATATATATATATATATATATATATATATATATATATATATTAATATATATATATATATATATATATATTAATAATAAAACGTTTTACTAAAATTGATTACAAATTCTTGTATAATTGTCAATGAATTATTAATTCATTTCCAGTGATTTTATGTATCAAATAAAAAAGTTTCAATAAATACAAGAAAGTTTGAGTAAATTAATTGAATAAATATTGTTTTTTTGTTAGGATTGCTAAAACAATTTGTTGATTTGGACCACATAGCAGGGCATTATATTAACAGAAAACAATTAATAATGGAAAAGTTTTGACTTATGTGCATATGTATATTATTTTCTTTGACAATACACTCAACCAAACAAAAAAATAATCACAGAATGGAATTTTAAACATGATAAACATAATGTACAACAAATACACGCGGTGATGATTACCGACAGTGGCGTCCGTGTCGGCATTATGCCCGGAGCGTGCGGTGTGTTGATGGCGTGTTGCGACGTGGGTTCCCACGCCGGGCTGTGGCCGTTCGGCAAGCGTTCACCGCCGGCGGACACGCACCGGCTTGATTACACGACGACACCGAAATCACGACGTTGCTCGAACCAACAAAACAATCTTTACAATGTGCTAAAATGTACTTTAATTCGATACACAAACAATTCAGCTAAAATAGGTATATGAACATATATCAACACAGATACATTACACTTTCATGTGAAATGTGTCAAATATAATTAAAATGCGGAATAATATATTAGAAAAAATGGTCATTAGAATAATTTGTATCTTTAATAATAGAGGGAAAAGATAATGATAAAAAACATACTTAATATATAGGCTTCAGGCTATAAACAGCAAACATTGCAATTTGGATACGGGTTTTTTCTTTAAAAGAACAATTTCTCAAATCACATGTTCTTGAAAAATGTTTTTAAAAAAACACGAACAATTTATGCACACAAAGATATATACAAAGTATATATATATATATATATATATATATATATATATATATATATGTACATATATATATGATAACAAAAAAAATCAAATTATATCAGTACACAATTATTTAATTTTTATTGTTAAAAGAATAATATAATAATAAAGGAAAAAACAGGTCAAATAATTTTCTAAGAACTGTATATAATACAGTCTGCACGCACTTATAATCTTTTATTAACTTATAATCTTCGTATTTGTGATGGAGGTATATGTGCAAGGGTGAACATTAATTTTATTTTTTATTTCATTCACTCTATTGCTAATATAAAAACATTTATATACGTTTATATATGCATTTAGTTTAATACTCTCGTATTCCAATTCTATGATTTATGATTTAAAAAAAAGAATATAAAATTTATCGAATACTGTAATTATTGTGGAACTGTAAACGTTTGATGTATAGTTAATTCTTTAGAAAATTGGCAGTTAAATTTCTCATATTATATACATATATATATATATATATATATATATATATATATATATATATATATATATACATATATATGTATATAGATGTATATATACATACATACATATATATTTCTTTAATATTTTTAAATTAATTATTAATACCATTATATAGTCTATATTGACAATTCTTTTTAATTTAATATTCATTATATTTTTTATTTTAAAAACAAGATAGTACAACATTGTAAAAAAAATTTAAATATTTCAAAACCATTATGATTTCAAGGAAACTGTAGTAAACATAGTGTCTGTAATGAATATTATTTTATTCTAATAACATAATTAACAATTTATTATAATAAAATGATCATATCGAAATTTTTGACAATCACAGAGAGTAAAATTATTGACAGTTTTTTGATAAAACCGTAATTATTGGCGCTTTTAGAAATTTCGATAGAAGGCCAAACCATGACTTTTGAATTTTTACAAAATTTTATTTCTATTGAGAAAAAAATGTTTCTGTACATCATATATATATATATATATGTATACATAAATATTTCTTTAATATTTTTAAATTAATTATTAATATAATTGTATAGACTACATTGATAATTCTTTTTAATTTAATATTCATTATATTCTTTTTTATTTTAATAACAAGATAGTACAGCATTGTGAAAAAAATTAAATATTTCAAAACCATTATGATTTCAAGAAAACTGTAATGAACATAGTGTATGTAATAAATATTATTTTATTCTAAAAACATAATTAACATCTTATTATAATAAAATGATCATATCGAAATTATTGACAATCACAGAGAGTAAAATTATTAACAGTTTTTTGATCAAACCGTAATTATTGGCGCTTTGGAAATTTCTATAAAAGGGCAAACCATGACTTTTGAATTTTTACAAAATGTTATTCTTGTTGAGAAAAAAATGTTTCTGTATATATATATATATATATATGAGTGGTATATTTCAAAATATAAATAGATTGAATACAAACCAAAAACAAAAAATGAAATAAATGATCAAACAGAAATGAATAAAACTAATTAATCAAAATTCAACATCTTTGATTTGCCTTGCAGTTTGTTTACTCATTTGAACTATTCAAGATGTATAGTTTTTTCTTTTAATTTTATATTAAGGAAATAGATTTTTTTCTATTTGTATTTTTAACATCATAGCTTTATATTAACGTATGTACCCAAATACAAAACTCATATATAAAATATAATTTAAAAAAAGACCATTAATTTTTAACTACACTTATATAATCTACATTTAAAACCGAATACATATTCGAATACAAAAACCCACATATGCAGTATGGAATAAAATTATCAGAAAATCAGAATAACGACGTCTACAACGAAATAGTGACCAACTCTGCAGGACCAAACGAATGAACGGACAAACAACCCCCGACGGAAAACACACGTCGCGGCATCCAACCGTGCATTTCATTCGCGACTCGACCTCCGTCCCGGCATCTTTATACGTTTTCAATGATACCGTTGTTGACTGAAAGCCCCCGGTCTCATCAAGTGTTTACTTTATATCTCTTTTCTTGTCCTTTGTTCACTTTAGATGCCCCTGTTCGGTCGCTGACAGTGAACTTCTCTGCCGTGTTAACGTATCGACATGTCTTCGCATCATTGACTTGTCGACTACTTAAGGCCATCGGACACGATTCCACATCCTGATTATTAATAGTGTTTGTGTGCGAGATGATAATAAAAATCATTGGAAAGTGAACCGTAAATTCAAATTTTAACTGCATAGATTATAAAACATCAATTATCAAAAATCTTCATTTAATATTTTAGTCGAATTATTCTAAATAATGGATTTTTATTTTTTTACAAAACACACTAAAAACTACCTCTTGTTTTTAGTAAATACTACATTTTATTCATTTTGTTTTAACGAAATGGTTATAAAAATAAAAGCGAAATAACAAACTAATAACCTGTTTACGGGTATTCTAAACAAATCAATAGCAGCTTACTCTATCTAAAAATTTTTTTTGGTAAAATATACTAAAAAAAATACAGGACGTTTATATATATATATATATATATATATATATATATTACGAAAACAAACAGGAGTCACAGATATAATAAGAAGAGTAAGGAGTCTGAAATGGAAATGGGCGGGACATATCGCAAGAAAAGAAGACAACTGATGGACAAGAGAAATTATTGACTGGAAACCAAGGAATATAAAGAGACCCAGAAAGAGACCAATGAACAGATGGGATAAGGATATTAAAAACTTTCTTGGAAATCTGTGGAAAAGAGGCACTGAATCGAAAAAAATGGAAAATCATGGAAGAGGCATTTACCAGCAGTGTATTAACAGAGGCTGAAAATGATAATGATATATATATATATATATATATATATATATATATATATATATATATATATGTATATATATATATATAGATATATATATATATAAATATATATATATTTAAATATATATATATATATATATACAAAGCAAAGAAATAAAAGTTAAACCAGTATATAAAATTGGAATTTTAATACATAAAGAATGGCATTTATATAATATATGTATACAATGATTAAGTAATACAATAGTCAGTTAGAAAGTATTTGCAGTATTGTTTTATATTTTTGTTCTGTTGGCTACACTATTAGTTGCATTTGTATATGCATATATATGCAAGCGTGATTTTTTGTAGTTATTGTAAATCAAGTTCAGGTTCACAGTTATTCGAATAGTTATTGTCTTTTTATGCCACTTTTAGAATCCCATTTCTTTTCCATATGCATTAAGAAAGAGCAATCCATAATGGTTTTTGCAGGTAACCATACAATAAAAACAGAAATCAATCATAATTTATCAATACAATATGAAAACAAACCTTTTCCTCCACCAAATATCTATAATTAGATTGAAAATTTCTTGAATAATCACATAAATGTCTGGAATAAAGCGCAATCAGGCGTGCCATACAAGTCAACTACTGCTGACAAACATTGTATATACTTATATGGTGCTAATAAATAGATTCGTGACCGTTGATAAAGAACTCATCTGTGTCAGCTATAATTCTATCCAAAAATCATTCATAACAGCCTGGGCTCTCGTAAGTCTGAATGCGTTAGGTTCTGAAACGACATGAAAAACAACATGAAAATACCCTTTAGATACTTAACAGATCCTTCAAAATCCCTGTTGAAACTAAATCGTTCCTTTTTAAATACAGTAATTCCTCTATATCCGCGGGTAATACGTTTCAAGATCTACCACGGATAGTAAGCAAACCCATATATTAGGTTGGTAGAAAAATAATTGCGGTTTATGACTTTCAAATTCATATACATTTTTCTCTTTTTTGATTTCCGTAGCTGTTTTATGTGGTTCAGAACTGTTGGATTACTAACGTCTAACTTTTGTGCAAGCTCTCGAATTATTGTGCATGGTTCTGATTCAACTAACATCTTCAGTTGGTCGTTATGAACTGAAGAATGACGCCCGCGACCTTCTTCATCTTCAAGGCTCTCGTCCTCAGTACGAAATTGTTAGAACCAAGATAGCACTGTACATTCCTTAAGGCCTGGTTTATATTAAGATAATAATCGGTACGGTGGTAGAGTGCGTACTATCCCGTTACTAGCATAATGTAATTCTATTCACCTAACTTTAAATAGTGGATCAATGTCTTCAATAGTAAAATACAGTAAGGAATAGTACACTCTACTAGCCTCTTCCCCCACTACAAATTTACCGCAATTATTGCAGTAGAGTTGAGTAGTCGAGCGCGAAATGTGCATTTACAAGCTTTGTTTTTATTTACGGAGGTTGATGATTGGTTGTTTTAAACTTAAAACTAAACTCTTCTCTACCAAACCAATAGCTTTCTGTAAACGGACCAAACTGTAGATCCTGGTAGAGTAGAAGTTTAGAGATAAAGTGGGCTAGTATACTCTACCGCTTGTAAACCAGCCCTAACAGTACGCATACAAAAAGCATCGTTTAGTTTACGAATAGTTTCTGTTACTTTACCACCCGTTTTGAACTCATACAAAAAAATTATGTTATTTGCTTCTTTTCTATCTGTAATTCAATAGACCAATTCGAAGCAAAATTAATAATAAAATCAAAGTCATTGATATCAAAATACAGACCGAAAAATACACTTTAAAATGATATTAACATGAACTCGATGAAATGGCACTTTCACTTAAAAAAAAAGTGAGGGTAGAATTTAGAAAACAAAAACCGCAATTATTTTCCTACCAATCTCATGTAAGTTGTTTTTCATTTACATGCATACCTGACCGGTAAGAAGAGGTAACACTGCAGTGCCTTGAGCTCGCCTGTCCATACACCTTCCTATGAAGGCAATCGGCTCCAACAGTCATCTCCATTGTGATTAGTTTTTCGACAGAAGCCATGGGCCCAGCCGGAACTTCTAAATACGCGCTGTGTTTAAAAGTTCCGGCTGGGGCCATCATGCCATGCGCGCTGCATGGCATGATGACGATCATACATACTTACAATAAAATTTGAATGATAAATTAGGCACAATAAAACATTACCAACTATTTAATGCCAATAAAATCATAATAAAATACATTGTACGTGATTATATTTATGCTCTTTCTCTCTCTCTCTCTCTCTCGAATGAACAGAATTCTGACTTTTAGCTTAATCCTCAAAGAACGATGGAGCAATGAGAAATATCTTGTACACACACAGTTTCAAACATTTTTACATATATTTTTAAAAAATCGTTTATTTCTGGAATTTTTCATTTAATATTTTCGAACCGCGGTAAACTGTGGAAATCGAACCAGCAGATATGGTGCTCTTACTGTATTTTATTATTGAAGACATTGATCCACTGCTTAAAGCTAGATGAATAGAATGTGCTTTAAGGAGTTTAAGATACCTCAATATTAAGAAAATTGAAATTTAGAGTTATTTTAGAATCAGAGGAGTCGGATATTTGAATATTATATAAAAACTAATTAAACATTAAACAGTGTTCATTACTATGAAATGCTGTGAGACAAACTGAAGCTTAAATTTCGCAAGAGAGGATTTCCGTCGATAAGTGTAATGTTGTTTTATGCCGATATCGACTCACACTCAGCAACTCAAACTATTGAAGCTCTTCAGCAATTATTTTAAAGACTAAATAGAAGACTAAAAGAAAGAAGACTAAAATAACGTATTTATTGTCATAAACTCGTGTCTTTAGGATACTGCCTTTTTGGTTCACTAAAAGACAATTTACGAGACGAGAGAGAATTTTCCATATACCAAACACTGAAGAAAAAATACAAGTTTAGTTTAAAATTCATCCGCAATACATTTTTCTAAGAGCGCATAGAAGCTTATCTAACGATGGACTGAATAAATTAACACTTTAAAAGACCAAATGATCCTTAAGTATTTTTTTTCTTTTTTATTAAATTTAAAAAATGTTCTATAGATTCTTGTGATGTTTCATCCCTGTACTATAAACTTAAATTGAGAAAATACAATTATAACGTATCATTTATATTAACATTTAGGAAAAAATAATAAATCTTAAGTGAACTACTACTCTAATACAAATTTATAAATCAAATACTAAAATTGTAAGTCACATGTGGATACAGCATTATTTCTGACAATTATTACACTTATTACTATAATACACAACATTACACACCTTTATTACACACATTTACACAATTATTATAATACACAGGAATGGTTGGATCGTTAAGAAACTTTACATCTTTTTGAATTAAACTTGTTGTTTACAATAAATGTTGTATTGTATAGAAATTGTATAAAAAATGAAAGTAATAATCAGACAGTGTTGATTACCCTTAACACACAGAAAGACAGAAAGGAACACTTTTCGTCTTATTTTGACATCTGTATCATCTTGTCTACACTCTCGTCATACATATAAAACGTCAAATGGCTCACACGGACGGTTCTTTTCGTAAGCGAACTGATCTATGTATTGTG
>CM068317.1:24322500-24342500 GCA_034766995.1 Acanthacorydalis orientalis
GGAGTGACATTGATATTTCTCGGATGGGATATGTAGGTAGAAAGATGACGACGTGGTGGTACGTAGTGACTCAATCGTAGATACACTAGGTGTGTGGTAAAACGAATGTTTACTTTAAAGATGTTTTGAAGAGCTTTCGAGTGGTACATGTGTTCTTCTTACATTGACTTTTGAAATATTTCTCGTCTCTTCTCCTGTGAATAAACAAATATATACACAGGATCAATGAGTGAACTCTATACATAGAAACACATCACGTATAATACACATACACACACAAATACGAATATATATATATATATATATATACATATATATATATATATATATATATATATATGTATATATATATATATATATATATATATATATATATATATATATATATATATATATATATATATATGTATATATATATATATATATATATATATATATATATATATATATGTATATATATATATATATGTATATATATATATATGTTTATGTATATATATATATGACCGTTAATCGTTACCTTTTGTTACAGTCATGTGATACATCATTGTTAACAATGAAATTAGCACTACTGATTTCAGCTTATGTCTATTGTTTCTTATTCTTTAGTATTGTTGGATATAACCTCTTAAATTAGTCGTAGAGAAAAGCAAATTCGCGCAATTTTGTTGTATGTATTAAATTGGGTTGTAAAGCAACAGAAACTGCTAGAAATATCAAATTTGTTTTTGGCGAAGAGTCAATTAGTGAGCGAACAGCTCAACACTGGTTCCAAAAAATTCGTAATGAAAACGAAAGCCTTGATGAAAAGGTGGGTCTAGGATATCCTTCAGTTATAAACAATAATGATTTAAGAACTATTATTGAAGCTGACCCATGTAAAACAACTAGAAAGGCAGCATAAGAACTTAATGTTAACCATTCAACAGTTTTTCGACATTTGAGCTTAATTAGAAAAAACGAAAAAGCTGGACAAACGGGTGCTGTATGAACAAAAGGAACATCAAGCAATTCGGCGATACAAAGTCTACTCCGAGTTTCTTTTGCGTAACAAAAATGATCCCTTTCTTGATCGCATTGTCACATATGATGAAAAATGGGTTCTCTACAACAATCTGAAACGTTCATCATAGCGACTAGACCGAGGTAAAGCCTCAAAATATTTTCCTAAACTGAAGCTTCATGAAAAAAGATTATGGTCACTGTTTGGTGGTCGGCAAGTGGCATCATTCACTACAACATCTTAAATCCTTGTAAAACAATAACAGCAGAAAAATAATGACAGGAAATTGAAAAAAAATGGATGAGAAGTTGGATCGTTTACGGCCAGCATTAGTCAATCGAAGAGGACTAATTGTTCTTTATGTCAACGCCCGACCACACGCCTCACAAATGACTTTAAAAAAATTAAATCAACTGGGTTATGAAACCTTACCTCGCCCATCTTATTCTCCGGGCCTGCCAGTTTCACAAAGTATCATTTTTTTAAAACATTTGAGTAATTTCCTACGAAAGAAGGTTTTCAAAGATCAAAAGCATCAGCGCAAAGCACTTTCTATGAATTAGTTAACTCTAGGACTCCACAATTCTATCTTGTAGGAATAAACAAACTTGTTTCCCATTGGGAGAAATGTGTGCAGGCCAGTGGTTTTTATTTTGATTAATAAATATAATTTTTAACTGATATATGCGTCTTCATACTCGATACGTAAAAACCGCAATAATTTTTGTACCAACCTTATAAATAATAATATCGAAATGATAAATATTCAATAAAAATTAAAATGCTAATTAGAGAATATATTTTATATAAAAATAATAATATTTTTCATTGATATTTTTATATCATACTATTCGTAATTGTGACTGAATTTACTTTCAAAAATGACTTTTCATTTCTCCACAAACTAAAAAAATATGTTCTACTAAAAACCTTCAATACTTGATTGTTGATAATTTTGAGTATTTCTTATGGATATTAAAAAAGGAAATCAGTGCAGACTCTGGTTTTTAATATATTTTTGCAAACTATAGACTGAAAGCGTGGTGCTCAAACTGTTTGCCAAATGTAGTTAAGAATTTCTTACATACAATTAAATTTAAAAATATGTTACATGTTGAAGAATGTTCTTCTTTGTAAACACAATCTAAATAGCACGCATAACTAAGTTGCTATTCATTTTTTAAACAGATCACGGATTGAGCAAAATATACAATTAACAGTATTTTTGTATAAAAGTGCACAAAATAAGTGGGAAGTAAAACACATTCCTATTTAGTATAACACTAATATATTCTTATTTTAAGTATTTTTTGAATTTTCTAGTAACTACGTCAACAAATACTAACAAATGTAATCATTTTAAAGTCGTGCGTTATTTTTTTCCAATTTAATACTATCTATATTGCACTCTGTATGTATAACAATCTAAACTTAAATTAGTGTTTCATAACTAAAACTAAATCGAACACTAAGGTTTCGATGACTACAATCTGTAATTTCAAGAAAATTCAAATTAAATAAGAAAATAATATCCCACAAAAATGTTGCTTAAACATATTAATTCATAAATATCTCTGGATATCGATATTAAGTTAGATATTTCTCAAAAAAAAGATCTAAAGTCATTGACTTAAATATTTAAAGAAAATATATTTCGTATTTTATCCATATTTTTAAAATGTTCAATATATACCTTAATATATTTAAAAAAATGTCTGTTAAGGATTTTAAATATAAAATAGTAATATGGCATATTTATTCGATATTGTATTCATCGTTACATTTTACAGAATATATGTTTACATTAGATATGCACTGAAGCCTGTCCTTTACTAAAATCATGTGTGTGTATATATAAAACTACTTATAAAATTAACATATAATTACATATTTTATCCTACGTAGTATTTTCTTGTTGATAAACTTAAACACTGTGCATATTTTTTTACATTTTTGTATAGCATTTGAGTCCATACTTTGATATATATTGATTATTTTTATATTAACTTCGCTGTTACCTTTACAATCCACTATTATGTGTTCTTCATTGAGATCACCATCATATGGCACACATTTGTCTTTAAAGCTCTTCACTTTTCCTTGCCATTTGCATGCTCTCAATCTAAACATCTTCGCGATTAATTTCTACTTCGATAGAACAATATTGTGATTCGATTATTTCAGATATTTTTATATTAATTCTGTTTTACCATAATATGAGTTGTACTGTTAGGTCATTAAATATGAAATGTCCAATTTCGAATTTAAAGTTTAGTTTATTATATCTCAAATAAGAAACAATACAATTAATTAAAAGATGTGCCTAAACAATCGACACAGTTTTGTCATCTTAAACGTAACTTGTTTATGCCAGTGGCGAAGAAGCCTGGGAAGCAAATGGCGATAAAATCGCGAAAGGCGTTTTCCACAGCTTGTTGAGAATTGAATATTTTTCCTTGCAAGAAGTGGCAGTCAGCTAGTGCAAGGTCTGGTGAATATGGTGGACGACAGAAAGTTTCCAAGTCCAGATCCGATAGTTTGTGCAGCGTTGTGACTGCGACATGTGGTCGAGCGTTGTCTTTCAAGAGGATTGGTGTCTCTACTGACCGATCTCGTATGCTTAATCGCAAGCATCCTCATAATTTCGTCCAATTGATTGAAGTAGACATTCTCTGTAATCTATTGACCAGGTTTCATGAAGATGTAATGGATAATACCGGAGCTGGAGCATCAAACAGACGCTATTAGCTTTTTTTTGATGAATATTCAGTTTTGGACTGTGTTTCGGCGTTTCATCTTTATCTAACCATTATACCGAACGCTTATGATTGTCAAAAAGAATTCATTTTTCATCACACGTAACTATACGGTGTAGAAATGATTCGTTTTTATGTCGTGACAGCAAAGAAAGGCAAGCTCGAGACGATTCCTCTGCTGACACTCGTTTAATTCTTGCAAAACGCATCTATCCAGCTTCTTCACCGTACCGATTTGTTTCAAATGGTCCAATATTGTTGGAATAGTAACGTTAAACCTTGTTGCGAATTCACGTGTAGTTTGAGATGGATTCGTTTTTACTACAGCTTTTAGCTCATCATTATCCACTTTAGTCTCATTTTCAAGATTAAAATCACCAGAACAGAACTTATCAAACCATCAACGTACTGTGCATTCATTAGCCACACCCTTCCCAAATACTTTGTTTATATTTCGAGCTGTTTGCGCTGCAGTCGTTCCTCGACGGAATTCATATTCGAAAATAACATGAAATTTTGACTTATCCATGGTTTCACAATAATTCCCCTAATCATTAATTTAGTATTAAACGTAAGCCAAATCGTGAGTTTGAAATAATGAAGATGTATATCATGTCATATGTATGTATATATATATATATATATATATATATATATATATATATGGGGGGGGGGTGTATGTGTGTATGTGTGTGTATAGTCTATTATCTGAAATATAGCCAGAATTTTTGGTGAGGTATGATACTTTAACCAAATTCCAAAATTTGATAATTATTTGCAACAAAAACTATAAATGCATATATATATATATATATATATATATATATATATATATATATATATATATATATATATATATCCTACTAAAACCAGATCAATATCAATTCGATTTTTTTACGATGCTCTCCTTTACCCCAGCTCACCGCACCTGCTGTGCACTCTCAAATTTTATTTCAATTGAAGAATGCGTACTTACCGAAACACCCTCCTTGGTTATGCCACTGCCTGTTATCAATAACAGGTAGATTCCAGTTAAAAATTTTCTTTTTTCTGTGTAAATGCCAACAATACCATTGTAAGTTATATTTGAAAGTAATATATGTGTATATATATATATAATATTAAATAACAAATAAATATAAAATTTAAATAGAACATGCATACATACTTATAAACAATATAAACATATTCATCACTTTATTTATTATTACAAATATGAACAGCATGACAAATACTTTATTGAACCTAATAATTTAATTAAAACAATAATAATATATGCAGACATATAGATAATTTCATATTTGGGGATACATACGTCATTTATTTTCTACCTATTCTAAAAAATAAGTTTTATTATCAATTAGGAGCTAAGAGTAAACATTCATATAGAATACCAAATTTGCACGACATGGATGTAAAATATGCTCGTTATAAACCCTATTTTTGAAAATATGTATGAAACAAATCTATATTAAGGATGGCCTACTATAATTATGAATTCACTATACTGCGAGTACTATATAATACACACACATCCATATATGTATATATATATATATATATATATATATATATATATATATATATATATATATATAT
This sequence comes from Acanthacorydalis orientalis, assembly GCA_034766995.1. Lineage (NCBI taxonomy): Eukaryota > Metazoa > Arthropoda > Insecta > Megaloptera > Corydalidae > Acanthacorydalis > Acanthacorydalis orientalis. The sequence continues at coordinate 24,327,859 of CM068317.1, forward strand.
AGTTATTATTTTAATTGAAAAAATAAAAAAAAACATTTGTAAATAACAAACACAAAAAAATAATACACAAACTACTCATATTAAAGATTAATAAAATAGCCTTATTATAGAAATTATTTTTCTTATAATTTATAAACTATATTAAGAATTATATATAAAATACTAATATATACTATTAATATTATAATAGGTTTTTTTAAGACTACTGCCATATTTTCTACCATCCTGATATATTCGTAACGCAATTTCAATGCCCCAAATATATATTTTTATTTCGTGGTTCGAGTTTAAAAAAAGAGATAATATTTCTATTTATAATGTGTACACATATATACGCTCTCATTTTAAATATTGTTTTCTATTGTTTAAAGATATGAAAAGTAAATGCTGTATTCCTGATATATCTGTAACATTTGCTTCTATGCCACGCACCGTCGATGAAAAAACATTTCAAATTACCAGACATTTTCATAATCTCCTGATACATATAATCATTATAGAAGAAGCATGTGTGACACAAACTAGATCTTCCCCCTCTTACACACACACACACACACACACATCTAAACGTTACACAGAGCCTCTCTACAAATAAAATATGATCAGGATTTCCGATAACTAATTAGTATTCTAAAAATGTTATTTATAATAACATAGAAAATTATTTAATCTGTTTTCTTACTTTTCTCATTACTTTGATGATAATGTTTATAATGTTTTTTTAAAGTACAGAGAAAGTGGTAAAATATATTTCGATGCAATAAAGAAAAGGAATATCTACTAATATGTATTTAAAAAGAAAAGATGCGCACATATTTAAACAATATAAAATTTCTTCATAAAAAATAATGTTAAAAGCATGTTTAAAGTAATAATAGATACATTAAATGATCTTCATCAAAACGACAAAACAAATATGACTTTTAAAATGAAATTGTAATCGAAATAAAATAAAAATAGAATGATTCTGATGAGAAATATGTTTGAAACAGACAGGTGGTGCTATCTATGTCTGACGCCTCAAACTAATCTAAAAAATGAATAGTGAAATATCTATGAATCCTTATTCAAACGTGCATACAGAACATGAACCTACCTTTTCATAGGTGCTGTGTCGTTTAAACGTTTCAATTATAACAGGTATTAAAGATATCGTTGTGATAGTAATCACAATATGATCAAGTCAATATTCAAACATGCTCTCCTGATATTAAAGGAGTTCTTCGGTGCACACTTGGGGCTCGACAATCGTGGAGCTCCGAGCGGCCCCATCTACAACAATAAACATACCGTATTGAATGTATAAGTGAATATTAGAGACATGTCCTAAAAGTCTTTTAACACTTTCTGTATTTTAGTACTTTGTAAAAAATTCATTTAAAAAGAATTCAAACTTTTCTTTCTTATTATTACTATTATTTTTTATTAAAGTATATTTTATTCTTTTTATTTCCTTTCAGCTATTTTATAAACATTTCTACTACGCAATTGTTTTTATTAAATTAATTTATAGCTATCAATTTTATTTTCTTATTGACAAACCACGTTCATCTGCATGGTATAAACAGTTTATCTTTTTTACTGAAATTTTAAAATAAACATCTATTTAAGAAGTGAATAATCAAAAACCCAATAAAAAATAATGCTTTTAGTAAACAGAATCTTCTAATTAACAAAAACCGTGGTTTAAAAATCCAATATAATTTACTGATTCTAATTAATAGAGTTTACAAAAAGAGCCAATAAGAAAATTAAAATATATGTACATTAATTATTATAATAACTAAAACCATCGTCTCAGTAAGAATATGCGTTTCAAGCACAGAAGATCAGGACTCACACATATTTGAAATATCCTATGTATTGCTCGGATTGGAAATTTATCTCTAACTTCTAAAGCACGTTTCTTTAGCTTATGCTGAGCTGCTTCATTCAAATCAGAAAAAAAAGTTTCAAAATAGTCACAAAAGTAGAATTGTTGTACGTAACAGCCAAAATAAGACCGATTCACCAAGCCAGCCTTCATGCAGCACGAGCAGCTACTACCCTTAACCATACTATCGGCCTGTTTGACAAACTTGTCGATTTTAGAGATCGGTCAAAAGTGGTGTAGGGCAGCCTTTCTCACATTTATTCTCAAATATTAATTATTTAAAATAAAACATAAAAATAGTAAAATAAACTAGCATATATATATATATATATATATATATATATATATATATATATACACATATATTTCCTAATTACATTCTTAATGATTTCGATATTGTTGGGTCTTTGAATTACAAATTCTCTTGATATCAGGCACAATATTAGAACGTTGAATTCTTATATTTAGTGTAGCGTCGAGTCTGTTCCTGGCATTTGATTTGGTTGCAGTATAATATGAGAATACTGCCTCGCATAAATATATCGTTATAAAATAATAGCTATTTTTGACACGCCGAAGTACTCTTCTGTTAAATTTGTCCATAAATCATTTAATGGAAGTTCCTAGTATTTTTGTTTTAAATCAGAGCCACTAATTACGTAAATTAGATTTTCATAATCACTTGCTCTGAAACTTGCTGGCTTAACCGTCACTGTGAATGAATTCCTAACCCAGGAATTATTCTCACTAGACTTTGGAAAATATTACAAAAGGATTGATTGTAAGTCATACAAGTATTCTAAAATTACGTTATAAACTTCATCTAATTTAGAATTTATTTCAGTCAAAAATGCATGCAAGGCGGAAAAACAGTCAAAATTCTCCTTAACTGTAGAATTCCAAAACTGTAACTTTCTATCAAAAGATGCAACTTTATATCTTGTATTAAAAGTTGTAATATTCTTTCCTCTTAATGATAAGTTAACTTCATTGCACTTTGTAAAAATATTCGCCAGATACGCAAGACTCATCATCAACCATGAAGAGAATTTGTTAAAAATTCAATAAAATTTTGCCATAAGTTATGTGACGTCAAGAAGCATTTAAAACAATTCCAGGATCATATTCATTTTGACAATTTTTCACGGAACACATATTCACTTTCCGTGGAACGCTAGTGTTCCGCGAAACATAGTTTGAGAAACGCTAGTGTAGGGTAAAGTTTGAAGAAACGTTCATTATTATTTTAAAATCGTAAATTTAATAAAATGTTACAGTCAAGTAATGCAATACTCGACATGATCGAACCATGAAGCATTAATGATCTTGTTAAAATGTTTGTTATAAACGATATAGTATAAAACAGTACAATATTTATATCTTCATAAACTTACATTTTTATCTGTACATTATTAATAGAGCAACAAGACTTTCAAACCATTCGTATAAAGAATGTTCTGAAAAGTCTAATGACGTTCTCGGTACACAAAGCGGTGTTCACGGCAACAACAGCAGCAGCAGCAGCAGCGGCAGCGTAAACACCACGCGTGCTTTGCCACTGCTGCAACACGGGCCAGTGAGCATATCTCTGCGACCGGTTGTGTTTGGAGACTCGCTTGCGAGGCGCCGCCGACACCGGCGACTCGTGTTCACACCTTCGGCGCGCGTTCACGCCTTCGCACCGACCTCTAGCGGGACTCCAGTGTCGTCGCAACACTCTCCCAGTGGTGGAAATCGCAGAAGATGTGGCTTCTGAGAATAGACCACGCACGTAGGGTACGAGCTTCCCTCTTTTATACCAGGCGAACATGAATGTCTCACCGGTACATAACACACGTACAATATACGAGTAATAATGTATAGTTGCAGATTACAATGGCGTCGATTTGTTTTTCGTTTCAGGCTACTACTGATCATTATATATATATATATATATATATATATATATATATACATATACATATACATATACATATACATATACATATACATATACATATACATATACATATACATATACATATACATATACATATACATATACATATACATGTAACACATATGCAATCATTACTAAAAGTGCATGTTCATCAAACCTATTATACAGATTCAATGATTATTAAAGTAAAAAGTCTACAGTGGAATTATCATTATCTTGATTATTATTTATTTAATCGAAACATTTAATTAATTTTAAGTTTGTAGTACATTTTAGAATATATTCAATTCCGTACTTTTAATGCATGGTAATCTTTTCGTTTATTTTCCAATTATCTACAATGTATTGTTTCTATCACTTTGCTGTCTCGCAAAGTATACATTGGTCCATGCTCCTATATCAATTCTTCTTACCTCTCTAGTCTTCATTTTTTATCTGAAATTAATAATTATTCGACTGTTTCTACCTAATTTAAATACAGATTTGTATTATAGCATGCAATAAAATTGAAATAATAAATATTTTTTTATATTATTTTTTTCTATTTGTGTTATTTTCATTATATAGTTAAATTTTATTTCCACCCACACGCATATATATATATATACATATATATATATATATATATATATATATATATATATATATATATATATATATATATATATATATATATATATGACGTACATTCTCACTATACTTTAAAGAATAAATACTAAAAAATTATTTTTCCATAACATATAATTTTTACTTAATATACTACTACGGCGTATTAAATATCATTATTTTTTATTTACTATTGCACTCAATATATTTGTTTCTATATAATAAAAACGCACATTTTTCATGTTTCTTTCTATTTTCCTGTCAATTTTGACGAGTTATGTACTAGTGTTTCAATATTAAATTAGTATAGGTCATTGTATTCGGATACTGTCAATTATCTATTTAAATAAAATACTTTAAAGCATGATTCTGTGTTGTCCTGGATGTGTTTATATTTAAGGTTAAGCTGAATGTCTGCTTTCTGTGACCGGTTTCGGTACAAGTGCAATCTTTAGATACATTTTGAAGACAGATCTTGAATATCTACTTGAAGATAAAACTCGTGCAGAAACCAGTTGTAGAAAGCAGAACTAATACCCCAAGGATAACATAAACGGGATCAGAGATATAATATCTTATAAGTTTGTTTCTTCGTGTTTAAATGTAGTAATCATTCATTATGATGAAAAAAGCAGTGTCTATAATCAATCTAGATGGTTCTCTTATTAATAAATTTAATTTATTAATATTTGTAAAATATATTCATTTTTTTCTTATCTATCTTTTGTATGTATCATCCAAATTCTTCAATAAACTTCTGATAAAGATAACTAATTTTTCACAAACATTACATTTTGTATTTTCATCTTTTTTTACTTATTGACACTAAAAAAATCGATTTATAAAAAAAAGATATACATCTTCTATTCGAAATTTTTAAAGTAAAATTATCAGTCTATATTTATTATATCTATGGTTGTTAAGGTATTTTGTAAATAATGACTTACAGGAAAAATGTTCAATAATAATTACAGGAAAGATATGGTAATAAATATTAAATATCTATACATCATAATTATTTTTTTTTAGTATTAGAGGACAAGCGTAGTAAAAAGGTTAAGAAAAACTTGATAACATTAAAATGATCCTTTTGATATCAATCAAGTCTAATTAGAAACTGCTACTGAATTGGTTAATAAGCATACAATCAATTAAAATAGGGAGGAGGGTGATGAAATCATTCAAACTTATTCTTGTATATTTTTCCTAACGACCTTTGTCCTTTTGGATCATCTGAGTATCCGTTTTCCATTACTAGTTCTAACACGTATGTCATCTGCCAAAAGATATTAGAGATTTTGATATCTACCTGAAGACGACACGCGTTCTGGAACTACTAATGAAAAATAAACACTCAGACGATGTAAAAGAACGAATACAGCACAACGCATCAACAAGATGATAGCTATACAAATATTTAATAACAGTTCTTGTATATTTGTGAGAAAAACAAAACAAAATGGAAAACATGGCCATTGTAATATGAAAAGGACTCGGCCCAGTTATATTAACTAAGTGGCATTAATAAAATGGTATCATCTTTTGGAAAACGTATCGATTCTTCAAGAAATACTTTTTAATTATTTTCCAAACATTAGCTTCATAAATAATGAGAAGTGTATGAATTTACTAGCTAGTAATTGCTCTGAATGATTTTACTATTTATTAACGTATTTTCTTCATTGCATGTTTAAAATAATATACTAAACGAATTATTTTCTTTATATAACAAATATTTTTCAATGTATCTCACAGTCACAGTAAAGTAACTTATTAACAAGATTAATAAAATATAATGATTATTAAAGCAAAATTTATTGATTTTTGATATTACAAACCTTTCGTCTATAATAACAAATATTTGACATACAGATATAAAATAATGAATCGTTATTAATGATGACATGTATTAAACCAAATTTTCAATTAGTGAAAATAAATAAAACATAATACATAATTTTCGTTCATTGTTATTTATTACTTAAGCATGTAAGCAGCTGTACTAAAATAGCATAAAAATGAGAAATTTAGACAAAACTTATTGATATATAAAAAGCATGAAATTTTGTCGTCTGATATGTAAATAACATTTAATAAATTTATTTTTATATTTTATTTATACTATTATTGACATTAATTTTATAATACACTTTAATACTTTTCAAAAATAGTTCTTACATAATCAATATTTAATATTTAAAAGTTAAACCGGCGTCAATAATGGTTTTCCATCGAAGAATGCTAAAATATTTTTAGCTGTCAATTCGGCCATTGCGTTCCTTGTTTTCACTGTAGCGCTTCCTAAGTGAGGAATAACAACTGCAAAAAAAATAATAAAAAGAATTAAATAAATAATAATGAATTCATAAACTGTTTCTACATAATCTACTAAAACAGTTTTTTTTTCTTTTTTGAAAAGATTCGTTTACACTATGTACATGTAATCAAAACTGAAATTTATTTTATTATAATATTAAATCAGTATTTTTATATACATCATTTTATGTTTAACGTATTACTACGTAAATACCATTATTGTACTAACAACAATTATTTAAATTTATATTAATATGATACTAAAGCATGAGTACTTGTAATTCTTTCTAAAATAATGTTGCTACTCATAGTTGATTTAACAAAATTATGGGGTAAGAAAGAAGAAATTAGAAACAAAAAACGTTTAATTGTTATAAAGAAACACGACTACGTATTTGTAAATATATTAATATTTATAAAATCCTAATACTGTGAAAAATACTGAATGAAGTCCGATAATCTAAAATGTTTGTTTGACTGCATTAATCATTTGAAAAGATTTTTTAAATTACCACAATTTGGTATGGACAAAAGTTCATGATCACGCGGAAGTGGTTCTGGCACCATTACATCGAGTCCGGCAGCAAAAATAGTACCATTTTTCAATGCTCGGATCAATGCTTCTTGATCGACAATTCCTCCACGACCGACGTTTACAAAAACTGCCGTATTTTTCATTTTGTTGAACAGATCATCATTGAACATTTTATTCGTTTCTGGAGTGAGTGGACAGACGACTATAACGAAGTCACTTTGTTCTAATAAGCTATCCATCGGCACAAATTTTGCGCCAAGCGAATCACCTAAAAAAAGAGTTATTCTTTTATACTGTAATTAAATATTAATATTTAATTACTGTGTATTTGATAATTTTAGAGAGATTCTAAAAAATATACCTTCTGGTTTCGGATTGCGACACGTATATAAGATTTGTTCGACTTCGAAACTTTTTAATCTTTTTGCTATCGCCTGACCAATACCGCCGAAACCTACCAAACCAACAGTTGATCCTTCTAATTCTTGACCTAATAACCATTGAGGATTAAAAGTCCATTTTTGTCTAAAAAAATAAACGTGTTTGCTTATAGGTACACTGGAACGTTCAAAATCATTAATATATTTTTCAAAGCATAATTGCATTTTAATTACCTATCTATTTAAAAAAAAGTTCAGTAAAATTTCACTAGAAAAAAATGTGCAGAGATTTTGCATTAAATTATTATTAACGATGACACCCGAAGTTACACAAATTTTCACGAAGAATTATGAAATGTGCGACTTTATAAAACAACTAGGTTGCAATCTATCTACAAGAATGACTATATAGTCATATTAACAAACAGGCACACACACACACACACACACACACACATATATATATATATATATATATATATATATATATAATAAGTACATTGCAATATATCTACACGAATGATTATATAGACATACTAACACACACACACACAATGTATATATATATATATATATATATATATATATTACAATATTGAGCAAAAATATGCAGTACGAGCGAAGCGGGCGGTGGAGGACTCCCCTAGCGATCGGCAAGCGTAGCAAGTACGGGGCAGAGCCTCCTGGTTTTTTAAAATATCATTTCTGATTTAATTAATTAGTAATTCAGTTGTAACTTACAAAAATGAATTTTAATTCCACCAAAACTACACATTTTTTTTTTGTTTAAAATGTTCAATAATTGATTATTAATCATGTTGATTATTAATTATACGTTTATCAATGACCATTCCATCATCTTTAAAACAATAAAATATAGAATGATTTGAAAATTGATTAGAAAAATCTACAATATCATGCACTAAAACGACGATTTTTCAGCAAACAATTGCTAATTTTTTTAAATAAGAAATCAAAGGAATATTTATGTAATTAAGATCTTATTTGTCTCAAAAAAAATTTCGTTATATGTATTTGAATTAGATGTTTGCTAAAATCAAAATGCAGGATTTTAATTTAATTCATCTAAATATATTTAATTAAAAATACAAATAAATCTCTAGAGAAACATATAAACAATCACTATAGAATAGAAATCTATGTTTATTTTTTCTATAAATAACATTCTCGGTCTGATTTAAAACTTAAAATCTTAATAAACCCAAAGCAGTCTTATATTTCATTAGTAATGAAATACAAAACACTCACTCAATAATTTGTAATCTTCCTTCGTACATCCTTCGACCAGCACTTAATGCTAGTAGAATAGCTATTTCAGCAACAGCTGTATTAAGTACATTTGGAGTATTCGTTATCTTAACACCACGAGATTTAATATCAGCGATACTTAAGTTATCAATACCAGCCGACATTGTAGCGACAATCTTCAAATTAGGCCCTTCAAAAAGTAAGAAAAAAACGCTATCATCTTGTATTTATTATCAGAATTAATATTAACTGAATTATTACAAATAGAGCTGGCCAAATGCATTAAGAAGCCTGGGTCCAGATAATTTCTTTCCTCCAATTAGCAATGAGTTAGTTACTTAGCCTGATATATAGGTCAAAAAGGATGCAAGGATTTTTTATAAACACAAAATGTTATTTTTATTCTGTTTACAAATATACGAATAACAATGGCAATAAAAAAGAGTACTTTAAATACTGAAAATATAAAATTCATATTTTTTGCGTTTTTTTAATATAATTTCATCAAGAATATTAAATGGTTGATTATTTGGGGTTTATGGGTACGTCGATAACTAAGCGTCTGAAATAATATTATAAAAATTACATTCTTGAACATTATTTTCGATATGTAATAAAAAAATGCATTGTTATGCATTACATAGCATTAACTGATGATGTATATAAATATTTTATTTATTTCTGTAAAAATATGCGTTTCTAGGAAGTACACATTTAATTTATTTTTATAGAAACCAATATTTTATTTTGATTAGTTAAGAATCTATAAATATTCGAGATCCACTTGGCTTATATCCAATACATTCATTTCCCTTTGTCTGGCATAAATTACAAATATATATTTTATAAATGATTAATATAATTATAAAAGAAATAATTACCGGCTGCATCCAAAATGTCATTACTTAACAGAAATTTTGAACTCCAGAAAATAGCATCAACGCCATTTATTTCATTTAACTTCGCAATCATTTGTTCTTGACTTGGGTATGGTACTTCTTCGCAAACAAAAACATCACATCTGTAATTATTAATATTTCTATTTCAGAATTAAAGTAAACATAGTTTTGTACAGAAAAACAAACAAGTTTATTTCATCCGATATATATATCCGATATATATCCATGTTATAAAAAAAAATTTCTTTCATGTTCACAAGTGAGTTTCAATTATTTACTTACACATTAAAGAATACATGACATAATATTGTTTTAAAATAAGGAATACTTTTCTAAAAATGAAGATATAAATTATGTTTCAAGTATGTAATCATATTTTTTCTATTTAATAGTACAAATAATACTTATCTAAAATAAGCATTCAATATAATAAGTGTTCATTTTTATTTACTTACGTATATATATATATATATACATAATCTCAAAAAGGATTCTCAAAATTTAAATAAAAATTCAAAGATGTAAACTTAAAAAAAATTATGGGAATATGGTTTCCGGCTGTTCATTAAAGAGACACAAATTCTTATAATTTGCTTGAAAATAATTTTTAGACTTACTTTTAAGTTAAGTAAGCTTTATTATTTTACTAATAAAATATGACACTTCATTAAAGAAATATAGAACGTAACTTAAACGCTCAAAATGAGGAAATATTAGTTCAACTCCGCATTATATAAAATCAATCTCAATTATTCATACTCTTCAATTTATACAATTTTACAATTCATTTTCATTATGGGAAAAAGTGAAAAAATCTAAACATCTCTCTAATAGTTGAAGACCAGGTATCCATATAATTTTTTTGTTCCTTTTACATCTCTAAATCTGAAAAATCTTCCTTTTACATCTCTAAATCTAAATTTTAGCGCCATGGGCGCACACACATTATGACGTATCATTATATCGAATTATAGTTAGAAATTTCTTTTCCATAATAGAGCTAACATTTTATCTATTAAAAACATTAAAATAAAACCAAGAAATTCGTTTTTTAATATAGATCTTGAGAATTTATATACTTTTTTTTAAAAACAATTGCAACTACAACATAACCTAACACATGTATACAACCTCACTTGTTTCAATTAATTATTAAAAATAATGAAAAGAATACTTCTCTTTCAGAAGATCAAATCCAATTTTCGGAACTAACTTATTCACAATTAATACTTTTGGTAGCTTGGACATGTTACAAAAATAAATAAGTTATACAGAAATAGAAAAGACTTATAACTTGGAATTAAGAATAAAACTGTTAAATAAATCAGTGAAGTTTATACACTAAGATACTTTTTTTCCTGAATCTTTCATATAACTAGATGATAATTACATTCGTTCGATATAAATGTATAATATATATACATAAAAGTATAAAAAATATTTATCTAATCATTTTATAAGTGTTTTGAGGGACATACAAATATTTTTATTATTGCCTTAATTTTTAGTTAATACGCATATATATTTATATTTATGGATAGTTAAATTTAATTATACAAAAAACGGACACACACACATGTATATATATATATATATATATATATTTATATAATATATATACATACATATATATATCACAACGTTAATTTTTTTACTGATTTTAAACCTGAAATTATCAATATGGAAAACGTACAGTCAATTAAAACCATAGATAAAGTATCTCTGATTCAAACTATTATTATTGTATCATTTTCAGTGGAAAAGATCACAAATTACAAGAAAATCCAGAAACTATTGGACTAATTTGTTATTCATCTCTAAATGGAAATCATGCCAAACGTCAAGCAAAATATGTAAAAAAGACGCGTGCATAATTAAAAAAAAAACTAAATATTTATATAATTTTCATATAAGCATAGACATTACCAATAGTAAGTTTTAAATATTTTTACTGGATATCTTATTAACCTTTAATATTTTTTTTAGTTAAATTTACATATTAAGACTAGAAATTCATTGAATATGTATGGAATTTATAATAATCTTTGCAAATATAATGGAATAAATATATAACATAAATATAATATAAAATGTTAAATTTTAATATTAAGAACATCAATTTATTTAAATATGTATAAAATCTATAAAATTTATAATTCTTGTAAATACAATGGAATAAATATACAATATAAATAAAATATAAATACAATGACTTTTTCTTGAATATAATTTGGAAAACCCATTATTAAATAAATTTAGTAACACAAGTATATGCAGTATACGAGCGGTTATTAAAACATTTAAAATTAAAAGAGAGCAAAAGTAATAAGAACATAATATTTTTTGTTTTCTCATTTCTGTACAGTCTTAAACAGTTTTACATCGCATTAATATTAAAAAGATATGGTCTATATACATTAATATTTAATAGTTTAACAGCATTGCAAATAATGTTTTTCTGAGGTAAATTGTTCAATCGTAACAAATTGGCATTATTTACAAATTATATTTGAATTCGCATATAATTGTTGGCATAACAAAGTATGATTTAAGAATAAAATTTTAAAGAAACATTACCAACTGATGTATTCTTGAAGAATTCACCAACAAAGGCAGATAACGTTAAACTATTTATTTATATAATTAGTTAAAGGGTTTAAAATTAAGTGTTGACATAACAATGATGATTTAATATTTGTAACTTTAGAGAAATATTAGTAGACATATTTTTGAAAAAGTTCTGCGAAGGCTAATAACGTTAAACCGCAATATATTTCGCTCATCAATTTATTCAAAACGAATGAAATCTGTTTTGTACACAGATCTGTTTTGATAATTTGATCAATAGACACAGTAAGTATACCATAGTAGATCATTGATAGATTCCATAGATAAAATACACAAAAATAAGAGATTCAATTTATGATTTGCAGATAAAGTATATCAGCAAATAAAGTATATTAAACACTACTCTAAATTTGTGCTAATTTTCGATATACTGTTGCCACCTAGACTTACCAAAACATATTAGCCATGCGCCAACAAAGTTTTCCATAAGACTAAACATTATTCTGATATGATTCTGATATCCTCTCTGTTACTTGTGAATTATGTAAACATACTTATTGTCAATTTTACATATTTGTGTTTTAAAGCGAAATGAGTAAAAACGTTATTATCATAGGTAAAGAAGTAATTATATACTGAAATAAAAGTCCTACTGCGGTAGTAGTTAATTTTTAAAAAACAATTGAAATTAGTTTCATAATAAGTCTTACATTTTTTAATCAATAAGATATAGGTTAAATTAAAGGTAACATGGATAAAAAAGATACTGTGTATATATTAAATGTGGATGAATATGGAAAGAAAATATATACATTAGAATCCGATCCTTCTCAAAGGTATATTTTTTTCTATTGTGGTTATTGAGATTATATTTGAATCATAAAAAATCGTCCATTTTAAATGATTTGTATTAGGTTTGTACTCGATGAATCTGGTGATCTTGTACCAAGTGGCACAAGAATTAAAATGGAATTACCTGAGTTAGATATAAGTGGTGATGAAAATAAAGATGATCATGTTTTAGATAATGATAACAAAAGCATAATTGCTCAGTTAGAAGGACGAGATGATCTTGGTACGTATCAAATATGCTAAATAGTTTTGTATTTATTCACAAGTTATGATCATTTCATTTTAGAAATAATTGATCATAATATAGTACCTCAATTTAATGATGATTCATTAACAACTGATATGGAACATGCTGATTTTGAAATGGATGATCCGATTAGTATGGAAGAGTTAAGCGAAGGTGTTGGAGAATTAGATGGTGATTCTGTCGTCGAACCTGAAGATGTGTTGATCGTACATATGGATATTCGTGATCCGTTATCACATCTAAGATCACATTTAGAGCGAAGAATCGGTATTGATCTTAGTAGCTATGAATTTTGGTTACAGGATTCACAAAGGGTTAGTTAATATATCATGTAATTATCACATTCATATTAATTCAATTTCTTTTTTAGCTTGAGAGTCATAAAAATCTTGTTGATCAGTGTGTTAGTGGCGAAGGATTAGTACAAGTAAATGTTCAAGTAAAACCAGATACAAAGTGTATTAATATTGTCGATGTTTTAAAACCTGCTGAAGAATATGTTGAAATGGCTGAAAATTGTAATTATATAGATGATTCAAATTGTGGTGATAATAGATTTGATAACTGTTTCAATTCGGTTTCAGATGAAGCTGAAGTATTAGAATCTGAAACCGAAGAAAAACATGTCAAAAAACCTCAATCTATTAAAAGATGGACAATAGATACACAATTTAAAAGAGATCAAGAACGTTTAAATATTCCGTCAAATCCATCACTGTGGTATATTTTAGCATTTTAAATATTTTTTGTTTTTAAAAGATATGTTTTTTTTATTAAAGTTATTTGATATAGGACGGTAGTGCATGTGAAACACTGGTTACAATGGGCTGTTCGTCAATTTAACTTAGCAAATATAAAATTGTCTGATTGGCTTATGACTGGTCAACAATTATGTAATTTATCATTACAAGAATTCCAGAAAAAAGTTCCCAATGACCCTAGTGATGTATTTTGGACACACTTAGAACTCTTGAAAAAATGTAAACTTGTTGGTAAGTAAAAAATTATTATTGTTGTCATTTACGTTATATTATTACTATAATAATATATACAATTTCAGCTGTACTTCAGCCAGATGCAGTTGACAATTCAGGACCAGCTTTGATACCAAAAAAAGCTATACGGTTTAGAAAGGTTTGCTAATATCTAAAAAATTAA
>CM068317.1:24347500-24352500 GCA_034766995.1 Acanthacorydalis orientalis
TAAATAAAATTAAATATATTAAAATGATATATTGTAGATATACACTAATGAATATCATATCCAGAAAAAAATATTTGAACAAATCCATAGCAAATAAACAATGTCAGTTATCTTCTGGTCTGATGTTTTTATAAAAAATAGCACAATACCGTTTATTTTTGTTGTTTTCAAATTAGAAGTTATACACATTTTTAATCACGAAAACAGCAATAAATTACTTACATCTCAAAATAATTAATATCAACACCTTATGTAAATAGTGTATAGGTAGTACTGATAATACCCAAATTATTTTCGCTCGAAAAGGATGCGCCGATGAGATTAAACTCTCGAAAGGTGAAAGCAATTATTGTAATTTGGCAAACAATGACATAAGATATTCAGTTTATATAAACTTTTTGATAAAATTCTACTTATAATAAAAAATATATGTTAAATTAACAAAAATAAAACATACCGAAAAAACATATTGAAGCATCTGATAAGCCATTGGGTAAAGGTGGTTCTCCGACGTAACAATCATCTCCGTCAGTTATTCGATCGTATGTTGTATTCGATAAATCATAACGGTAAACTTGGACACCGTACCGATAAAATTCGTCTGAAATTAAAGGTGTAATTAAGAAGAAAAAGTAAAAAAGTAGTATAAATTGTGCCTAAAAATTGTTCATAAATTGAATAATTATGTATTGTTGAAGAATTTAATAATTAATGGCTTTGATTATAAATTAAAATTATATATACATAAGCGTATATATATATATACATATATATATATATATATATATATACATATATATATATATATATATATATATATATATATATATATATATATATATATATATTATACACACACATACTTACACATAGATGTATTTTTATGTGTATGGTATACTCTCCGAATTTCGATGTTCAGTTTGATAATACATGTAAACTAACGTATGCTCTAAAAGTTGACATTTAAATAAAAAAAATTAAATATTGTGTATATATATATAGCCGTTCTAAAAATCGTCGTTAAATCAAGGTTTATTATATTTGACCATTAATGCATTTTTAAAAATTTATGTTGCAGTTTACCAATGTCCATGAACAATCTCTTTATTAGATCCGGGTTTAAACTATTTCTTATATATTTTGTAATGAATGTGTTTTAAATTTATTTTT
This sequence comes from Acanthacorydalis orientalis, assembly GCA_034766995.1. Taxonomy (NCBI): domain Eukaryota; kingdom Metazoa; phylum Arthropoda; class Insecta; order Megaloptera; family Corydalidae; genus Acanthacorydalis; species Acanthacorydalis orientalis. The sequence goes on from CM068317.1 coordinate 24,348,671, forward strand.
GTTCAAAATTTACATCAATTTTAGAATATATTTTAATTTTAATTTGAAAATAAATTTAAAACATGCAAATACGGATTTTGAAAATACGTATTTGCAAAATTTAAATACTTTTTTCTATTGTTTTACAAGAAGAAAATAGTAATACGTAATTTGTAAACAATATTTGGCATTTAATCTTTATTTAACCTATAACGCTTCCTGGAAAGTACAATTTTATTTAAGTGTGTTATTAAATGAACATTAATTAGTCATGTTATTTATCTGAAGACAAAGTATAGAAATATGAATGAAGTTTGTAATAATTTTTAATGTTAAAAGTTAATTATATTGAATGTAGACAGAAACAATTTGTTTTTGTGATGGTTCAAAATGTCAGATTGTAATTTTTTGTAGCATGTGCGAAAAAAGATATGTCTGTTTTATATTTCTTAATTTTTTTTTAAAATTACTATTCTGCTAAATCTGATAATATCAATTTATCATAGTTATATTAATTTATAGTTATATCAATTTATTTCTATTTTCTTGTAAAGTTGTTATTATTTATTATTTTATGTACTTTTATTTAAATATTTTTGTACTCTCTTCTTCATTCTCTCTCTCTCTCTCTATATATATATGTATATTAAAATTTACATTATAGTAATGTAATGAATTTACCAGCATATTTGAGAGGTGCAACTCGACATATGGTTTTGCGCCAGTATTGAAGAACTGTTTGCTTAGACATGAACTGTGTGTACAGTACACCTTCTGTTGAACCATTAATGAAATCAGCACATTTATTAGGATTATATCCTGGCAAATATTCACTTCCGTGGAATTTGTCCAACGTAAAAAACTTATCGTTTCCATGATCTGGACCGTAGAAAACCGTTACTGGATCAACGAAATCGGCATAAATCTATTCAAAGTCATATGATTACATTTGTAATAACATATTGTTATAAAAAGACATAATAAAAATGTATATTTTTCATAAATATTTCCTTAAATACATAGGTAAAAGTTGTTTTAATGATTTAAATATGTAATTTTAAATTAAGTTTTTGCAGATATTAAAAATTCACCAAGGGTTTAATTTAATACAAATGTTTGTATTTTATAGTAAATATATTGTTCTTAAGAAATTTTATAGTATTGAATCAATTTAATTAAATATTAATGATATTAATAATTAGAAAATTATTTGAATATACTTTTACTTAAATTTGATCTTTACCATACTATTTTTTTTTATTTAAATCCTTTGTGAATTTTCTAATTTTAAATTATATCTCTTAAATTACTTATTATATGTATTCATATTATACAGACGTGAAGATCATAATAAACTATTATGATTACAAATATTTCTTTAACATAAATATTTATAAACCGAAAGACTAATGAAATATACATGAATATCCCTTAATGGTCAGATTACGAATTTTTTTTATTAAAGATAGTTCATTGATTTCAACCGATGATTGTAATACTGTGTTTACAGTGGTTTAACAAACGATTGCGCTCTTGGAGTCAGTATTTAGCTTTTAATAACTGGAATAGTGTGAAAATAGCGAGTGAAGTATCAAACGGTGATCTGAGTTTGAATATTTAAAATTTGTTTAAAATATTTAGTCGATAATCCCCATTTTCATTAGATTTTATTATTTGTCTATTTACCAGACATGTATAATATTTTAGCAGAGTTAGCTGAAATTTTAGCATTTATTACTTACTTAACATTAGTACTAATATGTGTGTGAACTCTTGTTGAAATAAATACAGACTTCCTTACAACTAGTTGTAGTAGCTCAATTATTTACTAAACCCGTGTGAATAAAAATAATGATTATATTAACTTACTCTTTCTAAAATGCCCATGTTATCAACAGGCACCAAAAATGGTGCAAGTTGTCTCGCTGTATCTAAAAATGGATCCGTGTAATTCCAAAGATAATTGTAAATGGTCATCTTTACTAATGGTGTAGATTCCATTCTTCTGACTAGTAAATTATATCCAAATTTAATAAAGAATGGTGCGTTCGAAAAGTACGATGCGATTCCCTGCAGAATAATATCTAATTTATTTCTTATATTTATTCTCGGAAAAACATTATGAAATTTATTCAGCTTTCATCCAATTAGTTTAAGTAGCATATGCTATATTTTTTATGAATTTTACATTCTGTAATAGCACAATTATATATTAGTAAATGCTTATCGATGAAATTTGTTTCGAAAAATTGAAATTTCAAGTTTAGGTAATTAATTACAAATAACTTCTTGAAAAGTGATATATTTTCATTTGTATTAATTAGTATTAGCATATAACTAAAATAAAATCAAGTATCATTTATTTTTTTAGAGTAACAAACATTTTTTAAGAAAAAAATAAATAATTAGTCATAATTTTTTACATAAATACAATAAATTTTTATGGAACTTTTTTAAGACAATAGTATATTTTACTATAATTTGCAAATTATCTTCAATACTATTATTATTTTCACCATTATTTTTAAGAAGTAAACTATTATCATTTATATTAAAATAAATATTTATTTTATTTATAACTTACCAATATTGCCAAGTTCGGAAGCACTACAGTCTGATTTAAATCAATTGTGTTCATTTCTGGTAAAAATATTGCTGTTCTTCTTGCTATATAAGTTATTGTTCCATTATCGTTAAATGTAACATTGGTATGTATTAATTTTTCTCTAAAAAAAAATATAAAAAAGGATACTGCTATTAAATTAATTGAAAAAGTATAATTTTTAGAAAAAGAATTAAAACTGTAGGTATACCATTCACTTACCTGTAAATAATTGGCCCTATTTCTTGTACATGCAATTTACTATGATTTCCACTGAGGAACTCGTCACCATTTGTTATATTAAATATATATGCCTTTAAAAGAACTTCATCCGGTGGATTTTTCCACCATTCGAATGGAGGAAGCCCTGTAAAGTTTACATTTATATACTTATTTGTATATTTATTTATCTCTATCTTTCTGTTGATGTATATATATATATATATATATATATATACGAGGTTAGACAATTAAGTAATGCGACCGATTTTTTTTCTCGGCCTGTGGTAACACTGCGAACCTGTAACTCCGCCACCGTAATAGCAGATCCCTACTCTCTCGATTGAGACCTTGACCACCCTCGTGCGATCATTTCTTCGCCAGCTGTTTAGTGTTTTGTAACAACGCGCGAGTAGTGCATGTCACGAAGCCCACCGAATGAACATCGCTCAAGATTGTCTCGAGCAGGTTGAAAGTGATCCTACTCTTCTCGATCGAGTTATTACTGGTGATGAAAGTTGGTGATGAAAGTGGCTGTCCCCTGGAGCACCAAGGCCAAAGAAGGCGAGAATGAGCAAGTCCAAAGTGAAAATCATGTTGATTTGCTTCTTCGACAGCAAAGGGGTGGTTCACAAAGAGTTCGTACCACCTGGACAAACCGTAAATCAAGTATTCTACCGCAATGTGCTCGAAAAATTACGAAAAAGGGTGCTCAGAGTGCGTCCAGAGATCGCGAAGACTTGGGTTCTGCATCACGACAATGCTCCCTGTCACAGTGCGTTCAGTGTCTCCCAGTTTTTGGCATCTAAAGGCATCGCAACGTTACCACAGCCGCCCTATTCACCGGACATGTCACCCTGCGACTTTTTCCTATTCCTCCATATGAAAAAATTCGTCAAAGGTCGACATTTTGACTCCGTTGAAGATATCCAAGAATCTGTGACGAGGGTACTCGGAGAGGTCCCACAAACAGTGTTCCAGAATTGTTACGAAAACTGGAAAACTCGCTGGAATAAGTGTATAGATGCGG
>CM068317.1:24355000-24410000 GCA_034766995.1 Acanthacorydalis orientalis
ATATTTTATGAAATAGCGTATTTGTTATTTTTAGATTAATTTTTCAACATTAATGTTTTTTGTCCTTTAGGTAGCTATTAACTGATTAATATAAATAAATGAATTGCTTTATAACCCCGTTTTTCATTAGATTAGTATATATTTTTTTAAAAAAATAATTTCATTTTAAGAATAAATTGATCAGAAAAATATAAAATACCAAAAATGAAATTTAAATTATAAATAAAAAAAAATAAAAAAATGTTAATCGTTAAATATACTTTCATTATTTAATTTTTTATACATAATTGTATGTATTTACAGAAAATTGAATATAATATAAAGTAATATTTTAATTTATTTTTTTTTATTTAGCCTAATACATGAAATTACATAATTCGTGTTTAAAAATTTCATACTTTTACATTGATATGTTTACAAAAATGAGATTAGTTAGAATTATACTGTTAGTTTTATAAATATTGAATTATCTGAAATAATAGTTATAGTTTTTTATTGATAATAATAATATTTTTTCTTATTGAAGCACTATAGTTATTAATAAATAAAAAAATATCCATTTGATTATCTTCTATGTATATATTATATTTTATATTTTTTATTATAGATACTCCTTTTTAAATAATTAAAATAAAAAATATTTTTTTAAAAACAAATTCATATTTCTGAATAGTTATTTAAAGAGAACGAATGATTCAACTATCTTTTCGGTTTGAAAAGTTTAAACGATTTATTATATTTTTTTGTATTTAAAATATTTTATTGCCATCTCAATAAATTATACCAATTAGTTAGAGATGATACATTACATTCAAGTAAATTCAAATGTAGTTAAATAGCAACTAAATGATTTTCTGACCTTCAGTTTTGGCATAGATTTAAAATAACCTAAATTCTAAATAGCACCTGATTTGAATTATTTAGAAATTTTTTTCTGACATTTCATTTTGAGTCTTTAAATACTAAAGTAAAATATGTGTTGTTTTCATTTATAATTATTTATTGTAATTTTCTATAAAATATTTTTATGTTCATAATTTATTCGGTTCTTTAGTAACGCATTTTATGTTAATGCGTAAAAAGTCAATGTATGCATTCTTACGAACTAATAATTTATTCCATCAAAGGTCTTGAATTTTTAATGTACTGTTTTACTGTTAAATTAGTCCAATGGCATGCTTTTAATCATTTATTTAGCAATTGAATAATGTATAACGTTTTTAAGAAAAACTGAAATCAATCTTAATAGATAACTAGAAAAGTGATTATTAAAGAATACATCAAAATATACATTAGTTTTGAATAAAGGTATGATCTCATATCTTTGAAAGAGAACTAATGAAAAATTAAATCAATTTTAACGTATTCATTCACTAATAATAAATGAATTTTCAATGAAAACTTTTGCTGGAAATCGAAAAAGTAATAAGCAGAAAAAATAATATTTATTTTATTTTATGTATTTTCTAAACGAGAAGTTTTTTGTTTATATTTGTAATTTTTAAGTACTAGTTTTATAATTAAAATAGTATATTGAAGAATTACTTGCAGATATTATCAAATACTTGTTTTTATAATGTTAATTTTTCAGTTGACTCATTTTTAAGAAATTAAAAAAGAAGAAACTTCTGAAATATTAAATAATCTTTTATTTTTTTTAAAAAAATAAATATAATTTAATATATAGTATCAAATTTAATTTATTATGATCTTTCTAATCGTGCAACTAATATTAATTTAATTATAGCGTGAATTAAGATTAATTTTCTACGAATTAATATATGTAGATTATCTAAGTATTTATTCATTTTTGTATTACAGTAATAGTTTATACATATCTAAAGAAATTTATGTCACTATCATATATATTTATAGAAAATTATAAACAGCGGCAAAGAACTTGAAAATAATATCAATTATTTATAAATACAGATGGTACAAATAATGATAAAAAAATAATTCAATTAATATCGAACTTGAAAATTGAATGTTTGATATATTTATCAATTTTAATATAATTTGGCACCATATCAGTAAATTAATAATATTATTATTTAAATGTGTATTTCGACATATTTAAATCAGTGTCAATCCTCAAGGACTCATTTATGGTCACGGTCATATTTTATTGGATTTTTTCTTTACTTTGCGATAAATCACCAAATTTTTGAATTCCAAATTATTTTAGAATAGTAGAAGGTTATTGAATGTTTATTAAAATTGATTTTTTTTGCATATTTTATAAATATCGTAAATATTCTTTTATATTATGTTTGTATGTCATTGGTGGCATATTTTACAAAAATTGTGTAATATTATTAAATCAAATATATACACACTCATATGTATATATACTAAATATTAATTAATATTTTTTTGAATAGTTAGAAATATTATATACAAACAATTCATTTTTTTATTTTATCCATCATCAAAGTAGCATTAATTTATTATATAATTATGAATTTATATAAAGATTGTGTTTGGATCTCTGATAATAATTAATATATAAATAATGTATGTTATTAAAATGTATTATTTGAAGGTTAGATCTTCAATTGGACTTTCTAAAATTGTTTCTATTGGACATCGTTAAATATTGTCTACAAATCTAATAATAATTTTTTTCATTATTATTAATATTCATTCGCGTCTATGTATTAGCCCGGAAATTCATGCAAATCCATACACATACAAATACATCAACAAAATTTACTGAACACATGTACTTATTGACTGCTATGTAAATCATCTCAAATGAAAACTATTGCTTTGTTGCATAGCAAACATTCGATTAATTCAGAACGTGTAAGAACCTTGTCCACATACCGAAAACGGAATATGTGTTGACGGTGGACAAAGTATGTGAGCCAGAGACCTCGTGGACATGTAAATGTACGCCGAAGACTTTACTGGCTACTTTTACTTGTATTGTTAATAAATAAATGATATAATTATATATATATATATATATATATATATATATATATATATATATATATATATATATGCACACACGTGCGTATGTATGTACTGAAATACTATTAATTTAATCATTAAGAAACATACGCAAAGTAAATTTTAAACTCTATATCTGTGCCTATAAATTATTTGATAACAATATAAAAAGATTATTTTTCCTTCGTAGTACTTTTATTAAACAATAAATAATGAATATTTATTAAAAAGAAGAAATTATTTATTAGAATGATCAGAAAATTAAATTTTATAAAATTTTTACTTTAATTATTTTATAATGATGAACACCTTGTATTCATTTGATTTAATGTTTAGAGATACTACAAGATAATTATTGCATTCACATCTTTGTTTTGTATTTATAACTTTGAACATAAAATAATGCAACAACATTATTTCTATAATGATATATTTTATTAGAAAGTAAATAGTCATAAATAATGTTCTTAAAAAGGAAGAAATAAATAAAAAAAGCATTTAAAATATGCACTTATACATTTTTGTACAGATTATTCTTTTTGCGTCAATGAATATCAATGTTGAATTTGAATAGTTAGGCAATGTATGAAATAAATAATGTTTTTTTATTACGTACATCTTAGTAAATATTAAAAAGCCCCTGGATCATTAATATTACTTATGAGCAACGTTATTACTAATAATTTATCTGTTATCTGATTACCCAATTAAATATATTTTTAATACAACTATAGTTTTTTGGCACAGTAGCTAAATTCACTTTTTTAAGTTGTTTGTAAAAAGTGAATTGTTATATCTTTCACTTATTAACTCTAATACTTATCTTAATAGCTTCACAACGGTTTGTTCACATTTCTACTATTCACATGTAATTTCCAATTAACACGGGTATTAAATTGATATTTGTCATTTATAGTTTCTTCACATAGTGCAATACAAATGCGCCATTCTTTGAAAACTTAAAAATCACAATAGGCATATTTTCTTTTAGATATTATTTTCTTTGTATAGATCAATTTATGCATACATTTTCGTACAAAATTTTATAGAGAAACAATCTAACGATCGAAGTTAAATCGGTTCCTCGAGTTGTAGTTTTATTAGTTCTCAACAGCCGCATTTAGGTCTTTTTGTTAGAAGTTTCTCTTTAGTTGTCATAGTATATTATATACAAATTTATTAAAAATGTATTAATTATATCACAAAAAAAATATACAAAAAAGCAAGGCGTTGTGTTTTACTTCTAGATCCCATAATGTTATAGGTTATGTCAGAGGGGTTTGATTCATTAAAAATCTCAGTTATTGCAGTTTTGGTATTGTTATTTTTTATTTACTTGTTGTCAATCATTTTCATAGGTTAACATTAAATAAAGATTAGGTTTTTATTTCATAAAAACATTAAAATAAGATATTAACGTATTTAATTTACGTTTTTTTCATTTAGCTAGAATTCCGGAATTATTTAACGCGTTTTTCCCAAGATTTCGAATGAGTTTAAAAATAAGGTCATAATAGACCAATGTCTAAGAGTAAACCAATTTATCCATAATTTTAGATCTTCGACAAATAGTCTACGAAAAGATAATCAGACGTATTTGTACATTTACCACAATGTGATTTATCGTCTATTACATATTTATGTCTAACATTATTAAAGAAACGTTTCGTAAAATTGATGTACGTAAAAGTAACATATTTACTGATCTTTCATTCCTTAGACGACGATTACATTGTAACAGCAAAATGAGACTCAAAATAAAAACATTAAAACATCTTTAAAATTAGAATTGACACTACTAATTGATGTAACCAACTAGGGCGATGACATGAATACAGTATATTGAAATAAAGAGATTGGAGATTACTTACGTCATTCAGTAGATGAATGTTTAGTGATGTACAAGAATATGAAATTTAATTCCCAGACTGGCACAATGAAAAGAAACTCAATTTAAGTAACACGAAAAATGTTTGTAAGTATTTATTCAAAGTAATCTCCATTTATTTTTAATACACTTATTGCAACGTTCTAAAAGTTTTTATAAGTCGGCAAAGTCGTCCAAAGGAACTACTTTCAATTACGCGGTTACATTTTTGTTAATATCTTCTACGCCCTGAAATATTTTCTCTTTGAGAACCGTTTTCACTTTAGGAAAGAGAGAAAAATCTGTTGGTGCCAATTCAAGTTTATAGCATAAATGATTGTTCTCAACAACGTCGTGTTTCTTGAAAAATGATTTCACAATCCGTGCAAAATGGGCAGGTGCATTGTCATACAACAAGAACCAATGACCCTTTTCCAGAAATTGCGATCACATTCTAGAAATGCATTTCAATAATCTTTTCACCCTTTCAACGTAGAATGAGCTATTAACTGGTTTTCCTTCAGGCACAAATCTTTATGGATCACACTCTTTTTATCGAAAAAGGTAATCAGCATGGTTTTCATTTTGGACTTTTATGAACGAACGTTTTTATGTCTCGATGCAGATTTCCCAATCCACTAAATGCTCTGGGGTTTCGTCTCAGGATCATACTGAAACACCCATGACTTATCTCCAGTGACAATGTAGCTAAGAAAGTTTGCATAGTCACAACAAGTCTGAACGAAGTCCGCGCACGATGCAACTCTTCTCTGTTTTTGTGTAAGACTGTCCGGGACGAATTTGGTACAGATCTGCATCTTTCCCAAATCTTCATATAAAAATTATTGAATCGTCTCCTTATTGATGTTCAACTCATTTGTCAACATTCGAAGTATGTAAGAAAAGTTTTAGACATTCAAACACACTAGTACGTTTTAAGGTGTTATTATTATACACAACAATTTATAAGTTTCTCTTGCAGTTTTCCCTAATTTACAGCAAAATTTAATATTCACTCATTGATCAATGACGACTGACAAAAACACAATGTATGCGTTAGCTTCCTGTGCAGAAATTAACATTGGTTCGATATTTGATTGACCTATTGATAAAACTTGTAGTATTATATGCTGCTTTACTTTTGGTTTAGTTTTAAGTGACACCAGTGCTACAGCATCAATCCGGGAATTAAATTGCCAAATCTTGTAAGATTAAAAATATATATAAACACACACATACATAATATATATATATATATATATATATATATATATATATATGTATATGTATATATGTATATATTTATATATATATATATATATATATATATATATATATATATATACATACATATTTTATGACAAAATGTAAATTACTGTAAAATAAAAAATACAATTATAGTATAATAGATTTACCTCACTTCCTATATACTAGTGACCATATTTGTAAAAATAGTAATAATAAATAATTAAAAACTGAATAAATATATACGAAAAAGCAATATTTCATCCAATCATCTTTCAGCTTAATGAAAAATTTAATATGGAAGTAAATGTTTAAGATATATCTATACGTATTAATTTACATAAATTTATTGCCCATTATATTTTTTTTACATTTGATAAAATCATCAATTGCTTAAAAGTTCATGATCCGTGAAATTATTTAAAAGTGTAACGTTTTGTATTTTTCATTAGGTTATTGCGTTATTTAATAAGAAGTATTATTTCGTACTAAATTAAATGCCAGTGTCCTAAAGTATAAAGTATTTTTGCTGAAAAAGTTAATTAAAAAATATGTATCAATTTCTGACTTGATTTGATCCAGAAAATGAAATAGTTTAATTTATAAATTTATTTGTAATAAGAATAATTATTTTTTTTAGAGAAGTAGCTACTTCTCTCATTTTTTGCAACCAAAGAAGGTATATTAAAACAAAACTCTCACCTAAGAAGGTATATTCTTAATTTACTTTATTTTTATTTACAGTTACTTTTCTGGAAACGAAAGAAATTTTTCTTGATTTCAAATAAAAAATATTTCTGCACTTTCAATGAAACAGAGTATTTAAACATGTTATTTTAGTAACTTTCATTTGTAAACAAATTTTTATCTGATTTAAATTTATGAAAACATGCTTTTTGACCTGCTATCATAAAGTAATATGAAATCAAGGATTATTGAAATTAATACATTCACTTTCTATTTCGTTTTAAAGTATATGCTACTTTGTAAGGAAGTTAAAAAATATTTTTTGAAACAAAAGACATGATTGTTTTTGATTACAATTTTAATAAATGTTATTATTTTATCACACTTAATAATAGTTCAAGGTACAAAAATATGAACATCATATGAAAAGTAAATATATTAAGTATACTTGTTTCAAAATTACAATTTTTTATTCGTATTCTATACAGTTTTACTCTCATATGTAAGTTTAATTTACTTATACCTTTCTTATACATTATATATATATATATATATATATATATATATATATATATATATATATATATATATATATATATTGTACATGTGTGCATATAAGTCTTATATGTATTAAAAGCGTTAACATTTACGTAAACAAATAAATATTTGCAAGTATAAACTATTTTAGAAGGTTGTTCGAGATTGAATCATTTGTAGTTTCTACCTTGACAGGTTTATTGTTAAAACCCACAAGTTTAAATTTGTTAATTCCGCATGACATTTTTGATTTTTAATATTTATATTGGTTTTTAGTGTACAGATATTAAATGAATACTAAAAGTAAATCTTTTGTATTAAATAACTTATAAATATTTATTAACGTATTGTTAAAAAGTTAGATTTAAAAATATTTCAAAGTATAAAAACATATAAAATATATCCATGTAATAATTATTCCACAAGAAAGTAAAATATCATTTTATGCTTTACTGCCTATATAAAATTTTATGCTTAATTAATATTTTAGATATAAAAATTCGTTGCTAAATATTATTTTCTTAAAACATAATGAATTTAAGTTCAAATAGAAAATAAAACGACGTACATTTATTAAAACATTATAAATAATGCTAAAGAGGAAGATTTTTTTTAAATTAAGATCTAAAATAGTTTATTGGTTATATTTTTTTTTTACTCTTGTTAATTTAAAAAAGATGTGTAATAAATTTACACTGACTATTGTAAATATTACCGTTATAGAGTCAACTGATCACCAATTTTTCTACAACCTAGTCAAAGTGCGAATATTATCATTTATAGAATTATTTTTTTTATAAATTTTAATCATTTTTGTAATATTTATGTTTAATGAGTCTTAGAAAATGTGCACTTATTTACATAGCTGCACATGTACATAGACAAAATTTATATATATATATATATATATATATATATATATATATATATATATATAGGGAAAGAGAGAGAGGAAAATTTTAAACATCGAACAAATTTGTATTAATATAAAAACTTGTAAATTCACAAATAGAAATAAGTTTGTAATCATTTATCTCAATTTAATTTAATTTTCTTATATTGAAAAACTGCACTATTGCATTTTCAATAATTGTAACAGAATGTTACTAATAAATATATTGAATTATTAATCAGACAATTCTTATGATTGTTCAGAAGAAAAAAAGGCGCGTTTATCGACTTTCTACATAATGAATTTGCAACAAATTCAAGGGAAAACCTAGATTTCTTATGGACTAGTTTTAAACGAGTTACAATAAATTTTGAATCCACAAACTGATTTATTAATCATGTATTTAAAGACATTAAAGTGAAATTTTTTAAAAAATGAGAAAAGGATGGTGTTTGCATCTTCAATTCAATTAGTATACTTTTAATCTAAAAAAAATATATTTTTTTTAAAAAAAACATAATTGTGGTATTTCATATATATATATATATATATATATATATATATATATATATATATATATATATATATATATATATATATATATATATATGAGGCGCGTTTTTAAATTTAGGTCCATTTTATAATAACACCAGATTAAACATATATGAGTCTACGCATGCGCAAAAGCTCTATGTGATTCACAGGATAGCCATTAGCCATTTGTCGTCCTTGCATTTTTATTAAATGCCACGTATAAGTGATTTATAACGATTGTAACGATAAATAATCTCACTAGCTGCGAGGTTCGTGCTGTGATCCGGTTTTTGATAGCAAAAAACAATAGTGTTCGAAAAATTCACATGCAACTTTCAGAAATATATAAACCAAGTGCTATGAGTGATAGTGAAGTTAGCCAATGGTGGTGTTTATTTAGACGAGTGAACGAATATTCATGACGAAGAGGGTAATGATCAGCCTAGTGTGATGACAGACGATTTGGTAGAAAAACTGAACACGTAAATTCGAGAAAATCGTCGTTTCACAATTTCATAATTGTCTATTGAATTTTCAGTTTATTGAAGTTTCACGGTCAGCGATATATGAAATTGTGATAGAAAATATAGGCTACAAAAAACTGTGTGCCAGATAGGTACCAAAAATGTTAATCGACTCCATTCATCGTTCCCGAAGGTAAAGAAGTTTAAACAAATACCTTCGATTAGGAAAATCATAGCCACCGTTTTATGGGGTAAAAAAGGGGTCTTGCTTGTTGAAATGGTTCGCTTTTCAACGCTTTGAAGATAATAACGACCTGAAGACAAGCATTACTAATTGGTTCGTCACCGGTGCCGTATTTTTTCGACAGAAGAATAAAGAAGGTGGTGTCATGATATCAAAAATGCATGGAAGTCAATGGTGACTATCTGGAAAAATAATGTATTATGCAGATTTATTTTGCTTGTAATAAATGATTTTTATCATTAATGGATTTTTTCTAATTTCTGAACAGACCTTGCTTAAAAAACGAGCCTGGTATATGTAACTATGTATTGTATTAAATAAATTAATTCAGGATATGCTTCTTTAATCTCTAATAAATATATACATATTAATATTTTTTGAAGTAAGGAAAAGAATTATAGTGTATTCACTATATATAATGCAGTATGATGAAGGTTGTTGCGATGATGAGTATCATTTTTATTTTTAAGAAAATATATTTATATACCAATTAGTTTTTTTTAAATATAATGATAAAAATGGTGTCTCGTAAAGAAGAATTCATTTTAATGATCTATTGAAAAATATTACTTGTATAAAATATGAATAATTTATATTGGTACTAAAATTTATTTTTAATTCTAATATTAAAAAAATATTTTAAAAATTTTGAGATAATTTTTTTTCTACTGCAATATTTGACATTTTGTTTGATTTTTGTAAACAAATTATTATGCAAAATGTAATTTTATGTTTAAAAGAATTACCTTGAAATAATTTATATATATATATATATATATATATATATGTTCATGCATGAATGTCTATATGTTGTTTAGGTACATTTGTACTTTCTATGTATCATAAACATATTTTTTTGCTTTAAATTTATAATGTTTATTTAATATATTCTTCGGAAGGCGAAGGAATTTCTTAAATGCTTTGAAATTATTAGGTGTCATAACCTTCAAAATGTTTGGATATCACTATGTGTTACTGATTGTGTTCTATGTACGAATTTTTAATAACCTTTTTTAAAAAAAGAATTCTTCTAATTAATATTTAAAATAATTGCTATATCTATAATCTTTGCTCTACTAATACCGTTACCCTTATTTATAATCTAATAATGTTTGTATTTTAGTAATTTGTCTCTATACCTTTTTTCTTAAAAATACATTCCTTAACACTCCATGTCATTAATCTGTATATCATTGCTAAATAATATCATTCTATTTCATATTTTATTTTCACATTATATTTCTCTCTTTGTACTTGTAACAATTTCTTTGTTTTTTACTAAGTAAACAATTTGACTTATTAAGTTTTTAATAGAATAACTGCAAGATACTTAAAAAATAATAATTTAAAAAGTAAAATATAGTTGATTAAAAAAGAGTTTTAAAAGCCTAATTTACTATAAAATATTGTTTAAACACCGTTATAAAATATTTGTAATTAATAGTAAATGAAAGTTAGGTTTTCAATATTAATAATATCATATATAGTTCATTTGTTTAACTGAATTTTTTATAATCGCTTTGTGTTACTAAAAAAAATATACGTACTAACTACCTACATATATATATATATATATATATATATATATATATATATATATATATATATATATATATATATATTAATTTATTCTGGTACACAGTCACGGTCAGAAGCAATTATCGTTCAAATCAATTACACAAAAAGGCACATTTATAGCAATTTACTTATCTACTTTCCTATGATTTTACTCTATTTTAAAGATAATTTTTCCCATTATTTTTCTGATCTTCTGATATATATATATATATATATATATATATATATATATAATGTGATGGGTGTACATATGATTAATAAATACAAGTAAATAAACGTGAAAGAATAATCTTGATCTGAGGTCACGGTGAAAAAAAATTCTTTCACAATGTATCTTTTCAAATTTATTTCCGCGTATATTAAAATGATAATTCAGGATAATTTATGACATTTGAGCGTAAAACATTACAATAATAAATTTCATACAAAATCTCCATAACGTACTTGACTTTCCTTGATGTAAATTAAATCGTGATGTAACAGACATCTCTATATTGTAACCATACAAGAAATGAAAGTTCAAGTTCAAATTACGTAAAACAGTTTTATTATCATGAGATGATATTTTCTTTTTACGGTTAAAAAATAATATTTTGATTAATATGCATAATGTCCGTTTACCTTCTTCTTCTTTTGACAATCAATATGCATTTGGTTACCAAATTTAAACTTGACCCTTTATTGAATTTTAAATAAATTTTTTAACGAGAAATTTCTATTATTAACATAATTTTAAATCGCAGTTTTTATCTTAATAACAATATAACGTTCTGAATGATTAGTAAAAATTAAAATAAAAAATTACGATGCATTGCAAAAGATTGCCTGAAGTAGAGCAACTATAAATTACAATCAAAACATATAAAAACACACACATATACACACTCTCGACTTCCCCCCACACATTCATATACGCACATTTATTTATTTATATATATATATATATATATATATATATATATATATATATATATATATATATATATATATATATATATATATATATATATATATATATAGATTCAATATGATTGATTCAATTTAAAGACACCGAATTATTTTTTAGACCTTATATATATATATATATATATATATATATATATATATATATATATATATATATATATATATATATATATATAACTCTAGTATAGACTAGCATCTTTATGTAATTTTAGCTGAAAATGAGATATTCATTTCTATTACTTCAGAAAAACATCATTTAAATTTTAAATATGTAAAAATTCAGTTAAAATATGCACTTGTCAATTGTAAACAAAACATATCAGAAATATTTAAAATGCAATTTATATTTTTCAGGAAGATTTTCATCTGTAAAGTTAAATATTTTAGTAATGGCGAAATTTAGTTATCGATTTTGTCTGTACAATTTATATATATATATATATATATATATATATATATACATATATACACTATCAGACAAAAGTTAAACTGTATGAGTGGTATAACAATTATTCAAATATCATCAATTAAATGGAAATATGAAAAAGAGTGGAATATAACAAATTGAAACACTTAAATCATTATTGAAAAATATTTAATACATTTTATTTTATCTCCTTTATTTAAAAAAATAAATCACATTTTTTTAAAAATTTTTAAATATTTAGACGACAAAATTTAAACAACTCGACGAGTAGAATTATGAACTGATAATTACTGATAAATACTGATATAGACTTGTTAAATAAAAAAATATTAATATTTGCGGTAGCATAACTCTTGTTTTTATAATTGTTCCTTATTAGAAATGTGTTTCGTCCTAGAATTTTTCGATTCACTATTACCAATAAGTTCTTGATGGGATTAAGGTCCGGGGATTGGGATAATCAAGAAAATACTTCGATATTATTATCGTTATGTTGGAATCAATTTTTAACTATTTTTGCAATGGGTTTAAGATCGTTAGCATGTTGATATCTCGAATT
Source organism: Acanthacorydalis orientalis (assembly GCA_034766995.1). Lineage (NCBI taxonomy): Eukaryota > Metazoa > Arthropoda > Insecta > Megaloptera > Corydalidae > Acanthacorydalis > Acanthacorydalis orientalis. The sequence continues at coordinate 24,367,959 of CM068317.1, forward strand.
GGTATTTCTTTTTCTGCAAAGGGTAACAACGTTCTGAAAAATATCCCTGTGTACGAAATGATCAATGATCCCATTTATTTGGTATGAAGGTTCCGTACCAGAAGCAGCAAAACAACCCTACAGCATTATAATCCCTCCTTCGTGTTTCACGGGTTTTCTATAGAAGTGTGGATCAAACCTCTTATTATCAGAACGTCTTACGAGTACATGACACATTCTATCTGTATCGATCAAATTCAATTTTGATTCATTACTAAATAACATGTCATTCATTGTTTAATATTCCAATGCAGATGAGCGAGAACAGATTTTAGTCGAGTAGTTTTAGTAATGGTTTCTTGATTGGACTGCTATATGGACATTTTTCCACCGGACATCATTATGTAGCCAAAGAACTAATATTTAATTCTAATTCAGTAATTATTTTAGTTGTGTGTAAAAAAGGATCTACTTTAACTAACTATTGAATTCGATTATTTTCTCTTTGTTTTACAATGTCGCCCAGATCGCGAACTAGTATTTGTAGTGCCTCTAGTGCGATATCGTTGAATAATTTGTCAGATAATTGCTTAACCCAAATTAAATTGTGATACGTTTTTTTTGGTACATTTTAAAAAGTTCTAATTTTAAATCGTCCATAAGTAGTTTCTGTGATATTTCTAATAATTTCGAAACAACACTGTAAAAACAAAACACTATTTGCATAATACGTGAGAATATTGTTTAATGATATTACAGGCCACAAAGTGCGTAAAACAAATGTATTGTATGGGATTATGGTTAATTAACAATTCTATAGTCGTGGATTTGCTTAAATTTTGTCACCTAAATATTTAAATATTTTTTTAAAAATGTGATTTAATTTTTTAAATAAGAAAGATATAATAAAATATATTATATATTTTTCAAAGATGATTCGAGTGCTACAATTTCTTGCATTCCGCTATTTTTATATTTCCATTTAGTTGATGTTATTTGAATAATTGTTATACTACTCATACAGTTGCTTATCTTTTGTCCGACACTATATATATATATATATATATATATATGGGTAGTGTGTCTGAGGGAGAGTATTCTACTCATATAAAATAGCTTATTTTTATCCTATAATGATTCAAATATATGAGTGGTTTGAAGTCTATTATAGTAAAAAATGATTATCATACTTTTTTATAATGTTCATTTATTTTTTGATTACATAATAAAAGAACAGATAAAACACATTGTATAATGATGAATATTACATAAAGTGAAAAGAATTGATTAATTATAATATATTAAAGGCATTTGAAATAGAGAATTACCTTCCACAAACGAATGTTTACTCATCCCATAGAGCATAGAAATTTTTTCTGATCAAAAGTATTCAGTAAGTCATTATTGAAGATATTGTACTTAATGCTCATTTCGATGCAATGTCATTATCGACAATTCTCTAAGGTATAGAAATCTCATCATTAAGAACAACCAAAAATGGTTAATAATCATCTATTAAATATTTTCGATCAAAACAAATGTGTGGTTTGTGAGATAAGTGAAAAATGCATTTGTAAAAGTGAATTTAACTACGTGACTACGATCGCAGAACTTTATTTTGATGAATAATTGTAATAATATATATATATTCTTGAGTTATACGCCTTTTTTAGACTTTATACATTTCAGAATTTAGTTTTTTTTTTGTTATTCTTGTTACATATACAAGTATAAAATATTATAAAAATAATAATTTAAAAGTGTCGTATACAACTAAATATAATAACCAAGTGTTGAAGTTTCTATAAGAATGTTAATCAATTACTTTCCCTAAATAATAAACTGACACATTATGTGCATATTATATATATATATATATATATATATATATATATATGTATATATTGAATAAAAATTGATGTATGTGTATATGTAATGTTTTGTGCAATGATCTCGATTTATATTATATATATATATATATATATATATGTATATGTGTGTATATATATATATATGTATATGTGTATATATATATATATATATATACACAATACATTTATATATAAATAAAATATAGAACGATGAAATCATTAAATTGTGTTGCAATGCTATGGAACGAATCAAGTTAACGTTTAAAATATTGTTGGAGATATTATTTATAAATAAATATATTTTTTTTTATTTTCATATACTTATATCAATAGTTGTAGCAATACCCTTCCATTCAGGAAACACATATAAAAAATAAAGTTAGTATTCCCAGAAACTTAAGTTTAAAACATTATCTTAAATGTCAATGAACGTTTTCATAAAACGAACGAACTTTCAACAGTAAATAACCTTATAATGGTTTCCACTTGCATTCACTGTCTACCACTTCTCTTTCTTAAATTGGTTACAAGTATGTTATTAATGTATTACACAGCAGCCAATAAATAACAGTACAACTGCAATAAAATATGAAGAGATAAGTGGATAAACCAATGTATATATATATATATATATATATATATATATATTCTTAATTTATAAAATACTTTTTGTTCAAAACCCTAAAATTTGAAGTTATTGCAGAATATTAATTTTTAAAATACAAATTTAATTTGCTGTAGAATGTAATTAAGAAAAATAAATGTATTTTTTTTATTGAAATTCTAAATGTCCTACCCATTGAGATGATAAATGTATACGGATTACTTTAAGTAAACTACTTATATTTTTTTTTAATAGTCTGAATTAAAGTTCACTATTATTTTAACATAACAAATTCTATAGAAATTTATTTCACTATTATATAGGATATAGAAGAGTCTATGTAACAAAAAAAATCACATTTCTCTGGTGATGAGAAATGTTTACTTTATCAGCTCATAGGTTTCAAGTTTAATTTATGAAGTTTCGTTCTTAGGTACTTTTTAATGTTTAAATATTTAATGTAATTTTTTAATGTAAAAATAAATAAACATTTTTTTCTTTCAATTTTCCCGTCAATTTTGACGGGATATATACTACTTCTAGTTACAAAATTCATTCATATGTTTTAATAAAATACATAACATTTTTTAACTAAACCTTTTGCAAAGCTAATTCTTATTAAAGCTGTAAGAAGTAATTAAAAAAAATTATATAATTAGCACTTTATTGATAACTGCATGAATATTTTGAATGAATTAAAATTCATTATTTAATAATGTATTGGTAATGAAATGTTAATAAATAAATTTAAATGTAAATTATTTCAACTATTTATAGTTACCACAATTATATATTAAATGTAATTATATACATTTAAGTAATTTATTTGACTGTAATTTTTTTTAAACTTATATTAAATAGATTCAATGTTTTACCAACTCAAGTGGTTTTTCTACATTCTCTATTATAGACTATTACTCGTTAATGATTTGTAATATTATTATACCAACATATATACAGTAAAACTAAAATAAATGAATACATGTGCTCCTTGTAATTAAAATAATTTAAAAAAAGTAGTAAATCTAGCGACATTACAGAATATTAAAAATTTTAAAAAAGTTTATAGTATAATTTTCTTATATTGAAGTTTTTATATAGTTTACACACACACACACACACACACATATATATATATATATATATATATATATATTCAATAATCATAAAAAATGTTTATTTCATTATATTAAAATATACAGTTAACATATTTAAGGTCAATGAAATAAACAATCGTCTGATAATGTGTTTTGTGTTGTTGTGAGCTTACTAGACGAATGCGTATTAAACAAGTTTTGTTAATATATTAAAAATTTTATTTTGTCTAATAACTAAACATCCGTGTGATGATGTTATTAAACCACATTGTTTTGCATTATTTTATATTTATATAGATTCTTTTAATAACATTCGCAGTTTCACTTTCATAATCTATTAGGTTGGAAAAAAATAATTACGGTTTATGACGTTTAAATGCACGATTCAGAACTGTTGGATGACTAATGCCTAACTTTTGTGCAAGCTCTCGAATTGTTGTGCGTGGTTCTGATTCAACTAACACGGCTTCAGTTGATCGTTATGAACTAAAGAAGGACACCTGCGACCTTTTCCATCTTTAAGGCTCTCGTCCCCAATACGAAACTTTTAGAACCACTATTCCACCGTACGTTCCTTAACAATACCCACACCGAAAGCATCGTTTCGTTTACGAGCAATTTCTACTGCTTTACCTCTCGTTTTGAATTCATAAAAAAAATTTGCTGTTGCTTCTTTTCTGTCTTTAATTCAATAGCCCAATTTGAAGCAAAATTAATAATAAAACTAAAGTCGATGTTACCAAAATATAAACCGAAAAATGCACTTTAAAATGATATTAACATGAACACGATGAAATGAAATTTTCATTCAAAAAAATTAAGATTAAATTCAGAAAACAAAAACCGAAATTATTTTCCTACCAACCTAATATTTACAAACTATTTTTAGTTCCTATATAATTTTTTATTTATATTTATTTAAGAAGAGAGAAAGCACAAAATACATTTAGATTTGTTGATTATACACAACTGAAACTTAATGATTTTCAACATATCTTTATTAAACTTTTATACTTTATATTAAGATAAAAAAGTTCTATTGAATGTGTATAATATAAGAACATTATTTTGTATAATTTCTTTCACATACATATTTTTATACCATTAAAATATTGAAATTTAGAATACGGTATAAAAAACGTATACATATATAACAGTATTCATTAGTTATTTCATTTTATATAAAAATAGTAGCCACAAATACTACGTGATCAACCAGAAACTTTAAAAAAATAAATTTTAAATATTTTTTTACATTTTGTATTTCTGTATAATTTTATTTTTTTACATAATATTATTAAAATATCAATAAAAAAGTATAAGGATACACTTTTTGATCTACAGATAAATATTTCCAATTTAAGTTTTATGAACTCATCACAGTTTTTCGACTGACGCCGTTCTCAAGGTGATAACATGAAATAACTTTGAACTATGTCTTTTCAGGGTTACTTTACGTTTCTTTTTAAATTCTACGATAATTATTTGAATTTAAACATCTATAAATGGCACATATGGATTTGTTTACTTTGTCTGATAATTTATGCAAATATCAATCCGTCACATTGAATGGCTTTTGCATTATGATTTATTACAATAATCTACTGGAATATTGAATACTTATTTGGATTGTAGTTGTGTAAAATTTATTTTAGTTTAATTTCTACTCAATACTCGCATATAACTTATATAAATACATACAAGAATATACATATACGCACACACACACAAATATATATATATATATATATATATTCTCGATTGACAGGATGGTGAAGGAAACTAAAACGAGTAATTACCGTCATAAAAATGTTTTTCTGTGATTGTAGTACTGAGTGTAATATTGAATTTTTTTCTTATAATTAAAAACTTTATTTTAAACACTAATGTATTTAAAAAATAAAATTTAAATACTGGAATATGCAAGGTTTGCCATTTTAATTTCCGGATTGACACTATGGCACTGGAGTCTTGTGAAAGTAAACCAAAAGTAAAGCAGAATATAACAGTTCGCAGTTTTTTCAACATAGGGGGAAGCGAAGATCAAACAGCTGTTTTGTGAGAATTAACCGGTACATCGTGTTTTTGTCAGTCGTCATGGAACAACGAGTAAATATTATATTTTGCTACAAATTAGGAAAGACTGCAACAGAAACTTATGGAATGTTGAAAAATGTGCACGGTGACAACGCGTTAAGTTGGATTAGTGTGCTTCAATGTTTTAAACGTTTCAAAGATAGACGTGAGGATGTTAATTGTGCATTCTACTTTTAAGTGCTGAAGAGATTATTGAAAACGCATTTCTCAAATGCAATCGAAATTTCGAAAAAAGGCTAGTTGATTCTTGTTGCATTATAATGCACCTGCTCATTCTGTACTGTTTGTGAAATCATTTCTCATGAAATATAGGGTTATTGAGATCAATCACCCACCCTATTCATAAGACTTGGCACCAGCAGACTTTCTTTCTTAAAGTGAAAACGGTTCTGAAAGAAAAACGATTTCAAGGCATCGAAGATATTAACAAAAATGTAACTACTAAACTGAAATCAGTTTCTTCGGATGCCTTTGCCGACTGTTTTCAAAAAGTTTCAATAAGTTTATTAAAATAAATAGAGATAATTTTGAATAAATATCAAACATTTTTCTTGTTACTTAAATTGTTTTTTTCTTTACTTTACCAATACGATATATTAAATTGACAAACCTCTATGTGTGTGTATGTATGTATATATATATATATATATATATATATATATATATATATATATATATATATATATATATATATATATATGACATACATATTGTGAAGTTATTATCATTCATGTGTATTCAAATTTTATTAGGATTTTTAGACCCTATTTTCGTAATGATATAGACAATATTTTTTTTATAATTTTGTTGTTTAATATAAAATAAAATATTTGATTTTTTTGATATAATGTAAGTTGAAATTATTAGAATGTATTTTTATTTTTTTAATACCTAGATAAAACGTAAAAAATGGACAAAAATATTCGGGGAATTTAGATACTTTCTTAGAGTAATAGGAAAACCGTTGTTACTTTAACCATTTTGATACGGTTATGTCTTTCGTCTCTATATTTCCGCTGTATGTGTATTCGAATCGCGAATACGGCGTTACTGTATTAATCTGTTACGATGCGAATGCACACTTCACTGCGGAGAGAATGTTGATACTTTTCCACGTACTTAATGTTCAGAGTGCCCGTGACAAAAAATAAAATAATTACAAAAGAAAAAAAATCAGTTCTAATGGAGATAACAAGCTATGCTATGTTCGACTAAAGTTGTGAATCAACGCAACATTTTAACAGGTGACTATAGTCACAGGTAGGATACAACGAACGTTCAATGACGGATCTCTATAGTCACTGTAGTAACGAAAGAGTTAAAAGTATTCCAGATGAGTAAAGTTTTCTTTGCATTTTTTTAGTTTTCATGTTGTTAAACATACCGAATATTTACTTAAAAAAGCAGAATGGGAGGTTTTTCGGTACCCAGTGTATTCTCCGGACCTGGCCCCAAGCGATTACCATCTGTTCCAATCAATGCAATACGCTTGGAAGATATACATTTCTATAACTACGGAGAAGTCGAAAATTGGGTTGCTGAATAGATTGACTCAAAAGACAGATCATTCTTTTGTCATGGAATTCAACTTCTGCCAGATAAGTGGGAAACAAGTCATAGCTTCCGAGGGCAAATACTTTAATTAATGTATTCACACATTTTGTTATTGAAATAAATGCTCAAAAACACAAAAAACAGCGGATTTCAAGCCAACCTCCTAATATTATAGAAAATATTTTTTCCAGGAATAAACTAATTTTTATTCTTAGGAAGTTAGTATCAAAATAATGTAAAATTAGATAAAAACTTAAAATCTTTATTGTTATTACCAATTCAAAATAGAGACCGTTTGAAAGTTTTTTAAAAAAATATGCATTCCTTAATAAAATTGAGAACAATGTGAATATTTTTTAAATTAAATTTCCTAGATAAAACTATTTAGATCTTATTTTCATTATTTTTTTTTATAATTATTCGCGATCTTTTAAAAAGGTGATTTATCAGTTTAAGGGAATTAAGAGTTAAATTTAACACATACGCAACACACGCACACACACACACACACCTATATGTATATATATATATATATATATATATATATTTATATATATATATATATATATTTATATATATATATATATATATATATATATATTTATATATATATATATATATATATATTTATATATATATATATATATATATATATATATATATATTTATATATATATATATATATATATATATATATATATATATATATATATATATATATTTATATATATATATATATTTATATATATATATATTTATATATATATATATATATATATATATATATATAAAGTATTATTTATTGAGAAAGATGATAAAGACATTGACCTGATTTCGTATTTAAAATCTAATCATCCTAACACTTTTCAAAATCATAACACGTAATTCCTCCTTATACGCAAGTAATATGAGCCGAATAGCAAATATTTCATGTAACTATCTCGAGATAGTATGTAATTTATACAGTGACAAAATAAAATATCACGTAATCGACTATGGAAGTATAATTGTGATTCATATCTCTTAAGTATAATTTAACGACAATTTCTTGTGGTTTCCTTAGTTAAAAACCACGTATGAACATTTTCAAAAATAAATATTAATATGTATATAGAGCACGGTCATACGCCGATATTTATTCACAATTCCATCGTTTTTGCCAGTAAGGTAAGAAATGAAAGAGATTTAATTTATTACACACAAGAATCATTTTTTTGCGTATCGAAATTAATTTACATTCTTGTGAAATATTTAAAAGATGACTTTATATTCCAAATGCTAAAAAGCAGACACATTAATTTTAATTTATGAACATAATAATTAAATTCGCGAAAGTATTTAATTTAATCAGAAATGTTAAATAACTTAATGAAAGTCTATTAAAAAGCGTTCAACTACATTTATGTAAAAATACATGGATGGCATTGAACTAGGTTTATTTCTAATATAAAATAAATCATTACATTTAATAGAAATAAGTTAGAAATGTAAAATATACGTGCTTTCAAATTCTCATTTAGTATTTATTTTTAAATATTAAATGAATTTATAAACGCCTTAATAATTTTAAAGTTTTAAAGATTTAACTATTTTTCTACATATAAAAAAAAATTCCTTCGTAAAATTTCCATAAAACAAGATTTTTTTATTTTTCGAGTACACCATCTCCTCGTAACGCCGCTTTCTCTGCTACACTTTACAAATAATACATTAACCATTTTCATTCTCGATCATCAATTATTTGTTGATGGATATCGCATGGTCTCAATTCTGATTGGTTAACATCAGTCACATGTATGTAGTTCTATCACGGTGTACAACGAAAGAGGTGTAATGATTTCAATGGACGACATTTATTCAAAATATTGTGTTCACTGAAGCTTTAGAGCAACGGTGGACAAACTTAGGTTCCCAGAGCTACTTTGTGCAGCCCCTGAGACAAAATTGGGTTTCATTGCAATTTTTCCTAAACTTTTATATTAATAATTTATAGTAGTATAGTATGTACTAATATTAGAATATTTTATATATAAACGAGAAATTAAAATGATCTTTTCAAACACAATAGACATTATGTGTCCAAACTGCTGTTTAAGATAGCTCTGCATTTATGGACAATCCTTAAAAAAGATATGAAACTGAACAATTTTGTTAACTAAGACTTGCTGAATATAATAACAACAAATTCGAGACGGATAAGGATAAGGCTCTTGAACATTCAAAAATGTATGAAAAATATTATATGTTACTCTTATTATTGAAGAAGTTGTGCACCCCTGCTTTAGAGTAAAGAATTGTTACACATTTTAGCATTGTTTTTTGTTGTTAATTTTTATAAACGATTCCAATAAAAATTTTGCGACTTACATTTTACGCAGATTATTTCTGCGTATAATTTGTTAATTTCTGAGCGAGCGAGTGACGAAGCCGCTGCGAGGGTCGGCGATTATAGCGAGTAGGGGACAAATCCCCCTGGTATTATAAGAAAATAAAATTCATAATTCGTTATGAGACCAAAAGATAAAAATTGGAAATATATAATGCCTTTTTATGTTAAATTTTCTTTATAAATAAAAGAATATATTTGATGTTATGGTATATAAAAGTGTAAAATATTTATTCCGTACAAACAAATGTCTCAAGAAATATTGACTAAATATATCTTAATATACGATTAATTAAATAAAACATACTAAAATCTTGTTTTTCGTTACAGGGAAAAAACCAAGTAGTATTAATATTAAGGGACTTCTTAAATTTTCAAATATAATTTGTAAAAAAATATTAACTGAAAAATAAAATATTCGGAATAAATTTAAAGTAAAAATAAATATTTATTCTATAAAATAAATATTATTTTCGGAAAATTAAATTCAAACGTATAAATTAAATGTTAGGTTGGTAGAAACATATTTACGATTTATGATCTTCAAATTCATGTACATTTTTAATAGTTTTAAGTAGTCCAGAACTGTTTGTTGACTAACGCCTAACTTTTGTTCAAGCTATCGAATTATTGTGCGTGGTTCTGATTCAACTAACGCCTTTAGTTGGTCGTTATGAAGAAGGATGCTCACAACCTTCTTCACCTTCAAGGCTCTCGTTTCCAACACGAAATTTTTGGAACCACTATTGCATCGTACGTTCCTTAACAGTACGTATATTGAAAGCATCATTTAGTTTATTATCTCATTAGTTCATTATCTAATTTAAAGCAAAATTAATAATAAACCAGTCTATGTTACCAAAATATAGACCGAAAAATGCACTTTAAAATGATGAACACAATGAAAAGATACTTTTATTGAAAAAAATTAAGGTCAGAATTCAGAAAACAAAAACCGCAATTATTTTCCTATCAATATAATAGATTACTAAAAAGTCTTTTTTACACATACTTTTTCAATATTTATATATATATATATTATTTTAAACAGAAAATATTTAAATATTTTTTTCAAATCTTAAAATTATTATTTAAAAATCGTATATAAATAAAATTTTCAAATATTTTTCTGTACATTGATGCTCTGAAGATAGCATGTCCATCGAAATGCCCCTAAATAATAAAAATTAACAATAATTACTCATTTTCAGAAAAAAAATGTTTTAATAGAGGGAAAGAAAAATTCGTTATAAAAATGAATTTAGTCACAGTGACAAAATTGTATTATGAATATATTATATTAGGAGTACACATGAATCTGGTGGGTTTTTTATAGAAAATAAGTACATTTAAATCCTCAAAATCCGTCACTATTTTGTATAATTTTGTTTCGTCTATCGGGGAACTAACGAATCCCTTGCCGAAAAAAAGATTACGGCTTTAAGTCGACGAAGTCGTAATGTACTTTCAGACCTCTTTCACTGTTTTACATTTTTTGCATGTTTTATGCGACACAACACTTTCCCTCAAGGCTAAATAAATCATTCCCGCAGCTTCGGAAGCATTTTTTTCAACTGAAATGCGAAAAGTGTGCAATGCCTAATATGCTGCTTTTTGGACGCCATCGTGTTCACTACTGTTCTGTGAGGTTATACCAACTGTTTGGTCAAGATATATAATGTTTTTAAATGTTAATGTTGGCACTTCAAAATCTTAAAAGGACGAAAAATAATTTAATTTAAAACAGAGTTATGACTGATTTAATTTAAATTTATAGAATTAATTTCTACATCTAATAATTATAATCTTTTAAAAGTTATAATTTTAGAAATATTTTATGTTCTTAATTTCCGTATAAACAAAAGACAAAATTATAAAAATCTATATTTATTCTTAAAACTTCTGTTAAATATAATTGCCAAAACATTAAAAATGTAGTCATATATATATATATATATATATATATATATATATATATATATATATATATATATATATATGTGTATATGTATATATATATATATATATATATATATATATATATATATATATATATATATATATATATATATATATATGTATATATATATGTGTGTATATATATATATGTATATATATACATGTATATATATATATATATATATATATATATATATATATGTACATATGTATATATATATATGTACATATATATATATATATATGTACATATGTATATATATATATATATATATATGTACATATATATATATATATATATATATATGTACATATATATATATATATATATATATATATATGTACATATATATATATATATATATATATATATATATATATATATATATATATATATATATATATATATGTACATATATATATATATATATATATATATATATGTACATATATATATATATATATATATATGTATATATATATATATATATATATATATATATATATATATATATATATATATATGTATATATATATATGTATATATATATATATGTATATATATATATATATGTATCAAATCTAACTTTTATGAAACTATGGGGCTTTTCCCCCTAATTGCTATGTTTTCCATCCTCTAGTGAGTCTTCACCCCCCACAATTTTTGTACTCTAAAGCTTCAGTGAATACAATATTTTGAATAAATTTTCTATCAGTTTTACACTGAAATTCTATACGCTCTTTCGTTGTACACTGTGAGAAAGTTACATACATGTGACTGATGTCAACCAATCAGAACAGAAACCATCCGATGTCCATCAATCAATCATTGATGATCAGGAATGGAAATGGTTAACGTGCTACTTGTTGAATGTAACGGGGGGAGTTGTGAGGAGGTGATTTATACGGAAAAAAATTATTTTGTGGAAATTTTACGAGACAATTATTTTTTTATATATGAAAAGAGTATGTATTTTATTTAGAATTTTTTGATGAAAATATTTATATTAATTTAATTATATTTAAGAATTTCAATTTTATGTCTAATAAGTTCAATATTAAGATTGTAAAGTCTGTTTAATCGCATAAATAAGTACTACTGTCTTTATAAAAAAAATTTAAATCTTTTGAAATGAAAGTTAAATTAATTTGTAATAGACAACGGAGTAATTATTTATAAATAATTGTTATTATTTATGATTCAAACAACTTTGAAGTTTTTAATTACTATTAAAAATGAATTGTTTTGAAATACAAGTAAGTACGGTATATTTATAATCATTGACCCTGTATCTTTTCCCTGTTATAGTTTTTCTATTGTTAATAATGTTAATGTAAATATAATAAAATAATATAAAAAAATCACTTACCACAACATATTGAACTCTTCTCGAGTTTTTTCGGTTCGCCACAACAAACTCTTGTATCTTCATTTGACGAAGCATTTGATATAACACCAGAACTATTCTGCGACGATCTCAACAGACAGGATTCTGTATTAGCACTTGTTGTCTCGACATCCTTTTCAAATTCATTGCACTTCGAACTTGCATCACATACACCGTCAATACTGTACGTTCGCTCCATACTGTATAATCGAGATATATTGAAAGTCTCCTCCAGTGAACCTATGGCACATATGTTTATATTTATATATAAATGAACATGGATAACATTTTTGTTTTTATATTTATTTATCATCAACATTCTCCCTCTACTCTTAATTAGTTAATCATGAATAATGTAAAACCAATAAAGTTTATTTTTATTGAAAACGAGTGCCTGATAGATATATTTCCATTGCCTCTCGGCAAATAGCTTTTTTCAAAGAAATGAAGTAACAAATTAAGTTAATTGCTTTAATAAGTCATATTATAATTGTTTTTACACACACTTTTCTGTTATATATGCATTCTTACTATACTGGATTTTAATTATTTACATATTCGTATTATTATTCATTACGTTTGTATTATTATTCGTATACATTCAATGTAATTTTTATTTCTCGTCAACTTCTGGTCTGCTCTCGCCAACTTGTCAATCATAAACATGCACATGCAACCGAGTGAAACAATAAACAAATAAATAAGTCGAAGTCATGGATATATATATATATATATATATATATATATATAAGTTAATATGTCTACATAAACATTCTCGAAAATGGATTATTTTTTGCAATGTAGTGCTTTTTAAAAATTTTTGTGGATAATTTTGATTTTGTATATAAATACATACATACATATATATATATATATATATATATATATATATATATATATGATAACAAAAGAATTTATTTCAAATAACTTGTCATATGTGAAGAATTTTTTTTTAATATAGCATATTTTTCTTTTTCTTGGTACTGATAAATGAAGAATTCGAAGGGAAAAACGGCATACAATGAATTCCAATAAAATGAATGCACATTTTTATAATACATACAATATATTGTGGTGAAACAAATGTATTTGAAAAATGTATCATAAATATTATTTATAAAAACATATAAATTGAATATTTACCAACTTTTTTGTATAATTACGAGCATTTATTAAAACTGACCGAGACAAAAAGATCTGTACATCTCTCTGGTAAAATAAATAAATATGAAGTTACATTTCTCTACCTTATCATTTTTCTAAGTAGTGAATTTATTTTAATTTAACCTTATAATGTCACATAGCCATGTGTAAATAATTATCAGTGTTAACTACGTATTTATTTTAATAATTTCCTAACACAGCTTATTTTATATCATGGTTATTTTAGTTATTAAAATATTTTTAAATCACAATTGTACAAAAATATATGTGTTTATTTTCTATCATATTAGTAACTTTTAACGAGTTTTTCGGATAATCATTTAAAAAATTTGGGGGTCTGTTACAATACAAACTCAGTGAATTTTATTAAAAAGTATAATTATATAATATGACCTAAAAATCTCAATTTTGTATAATTACAAGAATCAGTTTTATAAATCCCTGCACCGATTGAAATTAGTTTAATATTATTTTCTTATTGAGAAAGTATAGAGTAAAACAGCCCCTTAAATAAAAACAGTAAACCACACACTAATATTTTCTTAAGTGTATCAACTAAATTTCGTTTTCCTAAATTAAATGACTTCTAACTTACAGAATTAACATACAAAAAAATATTTTTATTTATTTTATATTATTTCACCTCGTAGTTCTGTCTAGCTTAATTTTAAATAATTTAAAAATCAAATTTTATACATTCTAGAAAGGATGAAATATACTTTTCCATGTTTTTCATATAGAAGAAAATGTGGTATAAAAAAATGTCTCAAATATCAAAGAAAAAAAAATAGAACAAAGTGTATGCTCTAAGTTTTTCTAACATTTATATTCGTGTAATTTGTCAATTACAACGTTAAAGCACAATACACACAAGCAAACTAAAGTTTACTCTTATTTATATGATGATATTCTCAATTATAGCTTTTTCATTCGTAAATCTTACATTAATATAGGATGTATATTTAGATAATGCAGATCTTTATTAAAAAAATGTATCTACTTTTAAATGATACCAAAATTAATTAAGATAAAATTATTACGAACTAAAATTAAATTAAAATTTATTACTTACGAGCTTTAATTAACCGATTTTTATAAACACAACTTCTGCATCTCTTTTCCAACTTTTCCCCAAATTTAATTTAAAATAAAAAATTAAATATATGTATCAATAGTAAATATATATAAGGTGATTCAATTTATGCTTCCATATGAAAGTATTAAAAAGAGGTGCTGGAGTTAAGAAAAGTATTTATTTTTTATTTAGTATTTGAGTTCAATTCAATACTAAAACACAATTGAATCACAATACTAAATTGGGAATAACATGGCTTTTTAATTTTTTGCGTATTTTAATACTTTCGTGTAAAAGCCTAAATTAAATAACCGTATATTTTTTAAAAAAATTAAATGTATTTTTAGAAAATTAAGACTTCTAAATTCTACTCGTCATCATGATGATAATTAATTGATGTATTTTTATAAAAAATGATACAAATTTTCTAAAAAAATAATTATATATACATATATATATATACATACACACACACACGCCATAAATCTCAGCGTACTTATACTATTAACGCACCTTAAGACGTATGATAATAATAAAATAATTTTAATAGGTAGATTTCTAAATGGCCAATTCCAAAGGTATACAATAAAATAATAAAATGTTTACCTCTATTTACTTGGTACTTAAGAGAGACGCTATCCCTAAATCCTACTTTTGGATAATTTTTATCCCTGCTATATAAATCGCACCCGAAAATTACAACCAATTTTTTGATGTTCAAAATACGTTTTGTACACTGAGATATACGGGATATATATATATATATATATATATATATATATATATATATAATATTAAATATTTATAATATATTTAAATATAATAAAAATCATTAATATGTTGATAATATCGTAGATCACAAATATATTCAATGGTTCAATAAAGGAAAAAAATTGAATTTTTTTAATAATTGTTTATCATTTTTTTAATCGTAATGGGGTGTGAATAAAAATTTATAGAAAAAAATACACTTTATTATATGTATATCATGCAGATTAAGAAGTGAAAAATCTATCATAAAATGCTTTATGATAATTATAATATACTTACAAACAGTGTATTAAGTTAAGATTATAAAAGTACAGTTCATAAATAGAATAAAATATTGATTTGAGATAAAATCACTTGAAAGTATAATTATAAATAATGTTTGAACTTCCTGATTGAAAGTAAAGTTATGAATAATATTTTGATATAAACAAGTATTACAAGTAGTTGACTTACTGAAAAATCGCGCTTGCTATTATCTTAATTTAATTCCGCACAAACAAAAGTTATATTCTAAAATAATTGTGTGATTTACATAGCTTTTATGCATCACTTTCTGTCCGAAAATAAATTAATCTCAATTAAAAATGAAACGAAAATAAATAACAATATTTACTTAAAAGATAATTAAAAAAATTTTTGAGGATAAATAAAGAGCATCAGCAATGAAAACTTAACTTATAATTTTTAAAATATGACGTATTTGAAATCTTGAATAAAATCGTTTTTTAAAAGTATTCATTAATAAAAAATGTATTATATGATAAAGTAATATAAAAAGCGATGAAAGTTATCTCAGGTTATTAAAAATATATACATAATAAAACCTTCACCTTTACACTGAATAATGAAAAAAATTAAACAAAACAAATAGATAAACTGACAATCATAGTATTGAAATATTTGAATTATTTGTCATTTTTTTAAATATGTTTTTTTAAATAATCATTCTAAAATATATGAATGACTTCTTATATTTTAAATTAAATTAATTGACTATTTTTTTTCCTTTTACTATATTAATTTATCGACTGGTGCTTACTTCATGTGAATATCTTGTATTAATTGATTTAAAATCGATAATGTAATCTTACATAATATATGCATTTAGAAAGAGCGTTAATTTCGGTTATTTTAATTATTGTACGACTTTTTTAAGAAGATTTATATGACAAAATAACAATTGATGATACACTTTTCCTTAATCAATTTTATATTTTTGATTTGAAAATGATCTTCACGAATATGTTATTAATATTCAATGTTTATTTAACAATGAAATTAAATTGTTATTGAACTTGTGCAAAGTCAAACAAACCGGAATTGTAAACAGAATGTATTGATAAGTTAAATTGTCGATAGCGTGAACACACTTAAACTAAAAAGTGAATTACTGTTAATAAGAAAATAATAACGAAAGCATGAATCTGGGCATTTCCTTCTTTTATTGTTAAGACGGTGGGGGAAAGGTCAAACTATAATTTTAAGATTTAGCAATTGACGAGGTCGACATATAACGATTGCTACATAAAAATGACAAAATTACATGTTCATGAAAATGTTTTCTTCGATAATTTATAGATAGTACGTGTAATAAAGAAACGTTTGCATTTCTATGCGAACAAACCGCAAATTACATGTCTGCATTTATATCAACATATTTTTTTACCTTTTGTCATTACAAATTTACAGTAATAATTAAATGAATCTGTTATAAATGTTTTATCGTTAATATCATAAATATTATTTATGAATTTTTGAAAATTAAAAATCTTAATATAAATAAAAATACGTAAAATTAAAAAACACAGAACTTAGAATTTTATATTTCTTGATCTGAAAGTGTTTACTACACTGCCTGAAAAATTAAGCACGTCTTGCTCTGGGTGTCAAAAGTTTATTTTAAAGAAAACAACGAAATTTCTCAAAATTTAATATTAATTAGTTGCACATATGTTTTTAAATGGCATTTATAATGATTAAAAAAAAAACTACCAAATATCTCGCAGTCGGCGCCACTGAATAAAATTCGTATATTGAGTGCCGTCTATGAAATATATCGTAATGATTATTTTATGAAACTTTTGATATAGAAGTTCTCTTTTCATTTTGTTTCATTCTGCAATGATCGTCGCCTAACAATTCCCATCTGGCGACAATCTGTAATATAGATGTGTAATAATCCTCATAAAGCAATTCAATTCAAACTCATGGAGTAATCTACAAGATATTTCGTAGCCGGCACTCGCGGTACATAACTTTACTTGGAGATATCCCTTAGTTGGCTGCGAATGGGTTAAAGTGCAAATTTTAATTCGAATGACGTTGCTTTATTCAATAGTGTTGTAAGCATTTATATTACGTATATATATATATATATATATATATATATATATATATATATATATATATATATATTAAGGATACAGTATATCTATCATTTAACGCGTGTATAAAATTTGTTTATGTATATATACTATATTTTGTATTTTTTTAATTTATAGATTAATCTGAGCCTTAATTATTGAATATTCGTTCGAGAATTTCTTCAATTAATGTTTTCACAATAAAACTGCAATGCAATCTTAAATATATAAAAGAATTAGGTGTAAAAATTAATTCTATACCTTTGAATTAAATCAATCATAAGTCTGTTTTAAATTAAAATATTTTTCCATCGTTTTAGGATTTGAAGTACCAACCTTATCATTTAAAAACACTATATGTTAGCTAAACAGTTGGAATAATCTCACATAACAGTAGTGAACACGATGGAATCAAAAAAGCAATATGTCAGACTTAGATTTTATTGCGTACTTTTCGCATTCCAATTGAAAAAATGGTCCCAAAACCGCAGAAATGATTTATTTATCTTTGGGGGAAGATGACACGTAAATTATGCGGAAAATGCTAAAACAGTGGAAAAGGTCCGAAAATGAATTACGACTTCATTGAGTCAAAGCCACTATCTTTTTTTCAACAAGGGATTCGTCAATTACCCGACAGATGGAGCAAAGTTATACAAAGTAATGGGAGATATCTTGAGGTTTAAAATGCATTCCATTTTTCCGTAAATCAAAATTAAGTTTTTATAAAAAAAGGCACCGAGTTAATTTGTACACCTAATATTTTAATTTCAATTAATTTTATAGACTTTAATGTTTCATATATATATATATATATATATATATATATATATATATGTATATATATATATATATGTATATATATGTATATATATATATGTGTGTATATATATGTGTATATATATATATATATATATGTATATGTATGTATGTATGTATGTATGTAAATTGCGTATGTATATAGGTTTTAAAAGTATGTTCTTATAGAGAATGTAACATTAATATTATTCTCATTATTATTACTTTTATGTTACATTTTAATTCCTATTTAAAAATATTGAGTGACTATATAAGAGAAAGAAGAATTGTTATTATTGCGAAGTGAATCTGTGAGAACTGTACGAATATTCTCATAAAGCACTCTGATGAAAACGAACGTAATACACGATTTGTTTTGGAGCTACTCGACTGTTTAAATATGATTGGTGGTATTCTGAGCAAACCATATAATGATCGTTGTATGACATCTACAAATAATAAAATCTTGTTTGTAACGAACATGTGTTTTGATTTAAAATTCATGTAGAACACATCCGATTAATACTAGTCTTATTGGCCACATTTTCTCACAAAATTGACAACTACTAATAAGAGTTACATAGTTGATTTCCGTTCGAAGATGACCCTGTGTAACTTATCAAAAAAAATATAGGGATGTCGCTGACTGGGTTGATTTTTATGAAGATGTTTTTGGTAGAATACATTTGGCGCTTGTTTTTAACTCATTTTTAATACATGAAGTAGTAACAGCTTCTCTCTCGGTGTTTCGTCACTGCTCAATATTTTTAAATTAAATAATATATATAATAAAAATCATATTTTAATTATCACCACACTAATATAATATTTGTTTAAGAAGAAATTTTATAACGCTTGTATATGTATACATTTGTGTATATATATATATATATGTGTGTGTGTGTATGTGCATGTGTGCATAAATATGCATATACATTCATTTATAAGTACAATAGATACAATTAATATGTATATTTCATATTTGAACGTACCGTGACAAACTCTTTCTATTTTTCGTAATTTAGATTTTATAAGATTTGATAATAATGCTAGTAACTTATTACAAAATGTCATTAAAAACTTATTAATTTATGGTATTTCCACAGAAATAATAATTTATAACGAAAATGTTGTTATGTTAATTTTATATATATATACATACACACAGATAGATATATACATTTATGTGGGCGTGTACTTATACAAACACATATAAAGTATAGAAAATATTTGTCAAAGATACATTAAACAGTAATCAGAGAACGTTATTACACAAAAAACTGTTATTAATCATAAAGGAAGTCCAGACAAATCTAGGTTAAATATATGAAACATCTGATCGTTTAATAAGAATTTGCATGAAGGTTTATCAAGAATAAAAAATACGCAATTTAAACAGAATTTATCTAAATATGTTTCTAATTATTTAATTATTAACTTATTTAATTACCTTCATAGAATATTATTCATTCCAACGAATGTAAGGACAAATAAAAAAGAAATAATAATATAATAAATTAATAAAAAAAATGCGTTACGTAAAAAATATGGTTAAAATGCATTAAGTATAATGAGATTTTAATGTTACTTGTTATGTAAAATAATGTTTATTGCAATTTGAAATTATATCGAAATTCGTACTTAAAAGTGCATACATAAATTGTAAAAATAATTATTTGCTTGGTAGTAATGTAAAACGATGCCTGTCATTAGAAGTAATTTACAGAAAAGTATAATATTAAAAAATATTAAAAGGTGTACAGTTCTTGTATATCGTAAGTTTGATATATAAAAAATACTGTTTAATGTAATAGTTTATAATTATTTTTTGATTTTTAAAATTTTGATATTTAAAACTATCAAAAATTTTCAAAATGAAACTTCTACTTTTACATCTTTTTATTAGTTTTATTACCAATTCTCATTTTGAAAAATCATTAATTTCCATTTTGTTGTATCTTAAAATGTTATTGTTTTCTTTTTAATCCTAAACTCGTAACACGCTCCCACAAAATAAATTAAATATTTAAAACTGTCAGATTATACAGATTGAATAATAATTAAATATTATTTAAATAATTATTATAATTCACTTTAACATACATTCAAATTAATCATACTTAACTAATTCTAACTTTACCTCTAAAAACTATTGATTATTTGTGACATTATTATATTTTAATCATTATATTTATGGACAATAAATAGAATTTAATCAATTATATATATATATATATATATATATATATATATATATATATATATACGTATGTATGTATATGTATAAATGCTTTTAAACCATTCTCTTTATTTTTGCCTGCAGTCTTTACTAAATAAATTAATTTTAAACGATATCTAAACTAGTTCTAATAAAGTGCAACATATAGTCATTATTTTGATTAATTGTCTCAACGAGATTCGGTGATTGATACATTAAACCTTTATTTTAAATAATAATTTAAATAAGGTCAGTGTTTAAATATGACATAATTATTGCACCTTCAGTTTGTGCTAATTTTTATGAATGAATGATTTAATAGTTCTAATGCTTATACATATCATAGCGAGAAGAACATTCTTTTACGGTTAATAGTTTTTTTTTACAATTAATTTAGTTATTATCCGTTAATTAAAATTATGTAAATGATTTTACAGTTTAAAAATATTTCAAAAAATATTAAAAAAATACAGATCTATTTCTTTAAATATGTGTACATATATGTAAAATTGTGTAATAAATAAGTAACATTTTAATTAATTACAAAAAAAAATAATGACTGTAAATACAAATATATGATTAAAAATGAAATTCCAGATATAAAATTCTTAAAATAGTTAAGTTTAATAAAGTTGCAGTTATATAAAAGACCCACTGATATCGAAATATTATTTTGAGTTTAATTTCAAATATTTAAAAACAGTTTTAAAACATTAAGTTTCTTACTTACGATATAACGCAAGTATAAGAGTATGTTTTTATTGTGTACAAAACATCACATTACTTTATTTACACAACAAACCTTGTACTTAATCAATCAACATTTAATGAAAATAAATTACTAAACGGTACGTTAAAAGTGTGTAATTTGGGTCAGTCGTACAAAAATTTAATAAAACGACTCGACTATTTCTTGTCAATATGAAAAATAATATTTATTGACACATTTATTAATTTAAATATATACGCACACACATATATATATATATATATATATAATAATTAATGTTAATATTCAGAATTTCTGTATTAAATTTAAATACAGTAAATATTAAATTTACGTCGAAACAAAAAAATTAAATACTTACAATTTTTATTCAATTATTAAATTTTTTTTAGTAAAATTTCTGTTTGAACAATCTAACTAGTTAACTAAATAATTAAGAATGAGTAGGTATCAAAATATTAATTTTAAAAATACCGAATATTATACTGTCATCAATATAAATTATCTATTAAAAAATAATAATTATATTAAATTTATAATAAATATATTAAATTTATAATTGAATATTATATAATTATAAGATTAAGCAATTCTAACAATTTTTCAACACTATATTACTTGAATTTTAAAATTGTTACTTTATTAGCATTCATAATTAATAATGGTTAGATTTTAAATCTGTCAATCATAAACGGGTAATATAATTTTATGATTATTAAATTTACATTGAGCAATTTTAATTATTTTATAATATTTAAAAAAATATACATTTATGTCGACAGTTATATATTTCGCGTTATGTTCAATAATTTACTGTAATTTATATCTGACCTATTAATATATATATATACATCTATATATATATATATATATATATATATATATATATATATATATATATATATATATATGCAAATATTATTATAATAAGTGTACTTATTTGTAATAAATCAATATTTATTTGCCAATATATATATATATATATATATATATATATATATATATATATATATATGTATATATATATATATATATATATATAGTAAATACAGATTAGAAATTAAAATAAAGAAGGTTTGTTGATTGCATTAGAAAATATGTATAAATAGTACACTTAAACGATGAAGATAGTTATAAAATTAGTTCTGTTTTTAATATTTCATGAATTTATTTTGCAATGACATTGTTATTGACCTTTAAGAAACTGACCTTTATTCTTATGTACTGATAAATTTACACAAATAAACAAATAAATAATATATATTAATATATAATAGTGTAAATAATTATTTAGTTTTATTTACAATACAGACAATTTTGTATATATATATATATTCATTGGAAATTGTGTAAATGAATTAAATTTATTTTAATTTATTTTCGTCAATTCAATAATAAAAAACAGACATTAATAAATCAAGATTTAAACGGATTAAAATGGAAAGTATTATTACATTGTTATAGAGTTCATAAATATATCGAACGTTTTTTTTATTTTCGATTTTTTTTATAAAAATTATATCAGACTAAAATTGATTTCATAACCATAAATAAAATAATTAGTTTTTATTAGGTTTTATAGAGAATTAAAAGATTAAAATGATTAATAGATCTTTAAAATACTAATAAGATCACAAACAATTATTTTATTAATTATAAATAATTATAAACTTTATATTATTATATAATTTGAACTACAATGTAATTCTAATTTAATTATTAACTAAATGTAAATTAAGACAACTTATATGTTTGTATAAATTTATTTAGATTCGAAATTCTTAAATTGCCAGTATGTTAATTTAGATTCATTCATAAACTGGAATCAATAGATTTTCATTCGAGTTACACCTCATTATGTATTGATAACAGTTGTACTATGGCCTATGATATTCTATACACTCATACTAATAAGAATGTTATTAGTTAAGAGAAACATATTTTGAGTTAAAATAATATGAAAACCCTTTTCATCAATTATTAATAAAAGACAGGTCATTGCGTTGTTCGAAAATTTACATACATATATATATATATATATATATATATATATATATATATATATATTATATTCTTAATTATATTTTTATGGAAAAGATTAAAATATAATGATTATTTAAAAGTCAAACTAACCTTACATACAGTACATTTTGATAAGTTAAAATATGAAATTTAGAATTAAAAACTTCACTTTTAGTTGTTATTTTAGTTATGTTTTTTAATTAATTTATTGTATTTGCAAAATAAGACACAAATTATATGAAGATTACACAAACAACAAAAAAACAGTGCTTCAATGATTATTTATTTTTGTATTACCAAATAGACTTAACTAATTTCAAATTTACTTCATTACATGTAACCGATATTTATGAATATATATATATATATATATATATATAGAGAGAGAGAGAGAGAGAGAGAGAGAGAGAATGATCAGAATTATTATTCAAACATTCTTTTATTTGCATTTATATTTTTATTCTTCGTCGATATTGTTTTTAAATACATATCATTTTAATTCCGAACCAAAACCAAGTTGTTTTTTACGAAAATCTATATGACTAAATCACTAATTAAACTGTCTCACTTTATAAAATAATAAATGTTTAAATCATTATAAACAATAAATTAAAAAATCGAAAAAATGTTCTATAAACACAAAAAAGATCTTGTTAAAATAACTTTTAAATATAAATTATATTCTTGTAAGTTTATTCTTATGTATATATATATACACACAAACAAATTACATATATACAAATTATATATACAATTGTGCGAATATTCGTTACACACACACACATACACACACACACACACACACACACACATATATATATATATATATATATATATATATATATATATATATTATATAGGGATGTGAACTTTTTTGTATTATAAATTATAAGTTAATAAATTGATCCCACAAGTAAGTATTTTGGAAAAATGATGGTTTTAATATTTTCATTATAATTTAACTCATATTTCATTTTATAATAATATTAATATTAATTAACTAATAAAACGCTTATAATAATAACATTTTAATTTTCATTGCCTAAAAATTGTTAAATACTCCTAGAAACTCTTGTTATTTAGAAGATATCGTCTTGTTATATATTTTTTAAATATATATATATATATATTTATATTTGTATATAATATTGAAATATACCCATTAAAATGTTTAAGTTATAGAATATTAATTGATGCAAATGAATTGAGACTAATTTACATACTATTATTTATATATTTATTCGAGTTTTATGTTTTTATATTTTTCTGCTTCTAATTGCTCAGTGCAAGTAATTAAATCAATGATTAAACTATTAATTAAAAGCGAGAAAAAAATAATGAATTTCCTCTCAAACGAAATGAAAAGTTTCAATCGTATGTAATGTGAAACTATTTCACGCACTTCACGTGTAAACAAATCGGTCGAGACAAAGAAAACACCGTTGTCGAAGTACATTAAACTATCAACGATGAATAAGACACATCGTGATGTGTCAGCGCGCACTCTTTCGCGTAGAAGAATGGCAATACAACTGAATTCGATTACAGGTGAATTGCATAATTTAAAACTATTACACATATGTATGTATGTGTGTGAATTATATATATTCAGTATAACACACTAAAACGAACTCCCCTTCTTCATAATGTGTAAAAGCAATCGGTGCATATGGTGGTGGTGCCGAAGGTCGTGTTCTGATACAAAGAATATCTGCGTTAAGTGTCATTCAGAACTAGGCGACGCATTTCGAATATCATAAATTATAAGAATTGTTCATTTTAAACATATATGTATCAAAACATTTGTATTTGCAATTCAAGGTAATTAATATGGTCTAAAACATCACTGTTATTTCATGTTTCGTAGAAGTACCGGAGGCCGTTGTTTTGGATTTTTTTCCCTGAAATTTACCGGGTTCGTCATTATGAAATGACGAGGACAAATTATTAAAGCCGACGCCTTATAATTTATTTTATTTATTGTAATTATTATTTGGTATGCATCATTATGTACAGTTATATTATTTTAGGAAAATACTGGCCCTCCTCTTTGTTAAAAATGTACTTGAATATTTAATTAATGTATAACACATTTATTGACTCATATTTATACTATTTTTGTCTTCAGATTACTGTACCTGTTGCTATTATACTTTATTATAATCGAGAAGCTTATATATATATATATATATATATATATATATATATATTTGTTGTTATACAAAATATTTTATTTGCAAAAAAATAAAGATTGAAATAGTCAATAAAGCATTTTCTCGGGACAAAAGATGTATTGATTTTTAATATTCTTTCTTAAATATTTTATTTTTTTATATGAACTAGAATGAATTTAATTTCC
The DNA here is from genome assembly GCA_034766995.1 of Acanthacorydalis orientalis. Taxonomy (NCBI): domain Eukaryota; kingdom Metazoa; phylum Arthropoda; class Insecta; order Megaloptera; family Corydalidae; genus Acanthacorydalis; species Acanthacorydalis orientalis. Next base: position 24,394,391 of record CM068317.1, read on the forward strand.
AAATTTTCGACATAGAATTTTTATCTTATTACTGCTACGCAATGGTGCACGCAGGGTGGATTCCAAGGGGTTCTGGAATCTCCCAAAGCTCTTATATGCATAGAGAGATTAATGTATTATGTATACAGAGAGGTTAATGTAATCACGACTGAAGTAATTCAATAATTTTGTAAAAAGAAAAAAAACACTGTTTTATTCTTTCAATATTTTTTTATAATCATATAATGAAGTTTATTGAATTCACATTAAAAAAAATTATCCGTTCAACTCAGCCTTTCCCCCAAAATTAAATCCTGAGTGAGGCATTGCTGCTACGTATTCATCTTTTAGTAAATGTGTCTGTTATAAAGGATATGTTCAAATATATTTTTGTATATTTACATAATTATATCATAAAATTATTACAAATTATTATATTATACAGCAATTTTATAAATAATTATGAATTAAAAAATATCTCTTAGTGTATATGAATATTTTTTTTCTAAGTTTTTAATACAAATTTACAAAGCAGAAATATATATATATATATATATATATATATATATGTATGTTTATATATATATATATATATATATATATATATATATATATATATATATATATATATATATATATATATATATATATATATATATAATATAGATAAATAGATAGATAAATAATTCATTTGAACTGACTTTGGGTATAGAGAAGAAATATGAATAGAATGAGTAACGAAATATACAATGAGAAGAAATATAAGGAAATTAAGAAAAAAAAAAGATTATTTTTCATAGTAACTAATATATATTTTGGAAAATTATGGGATATAAATTAATTAGTGCCCACAAAATTGAAATCGATCCACTTTCTACTTCATAATTTATCTAAGCAAATATTTAAACGGTTTTTATCTTATAATAAGTTTATATGGTCCGTCTTAAGTAATGTTGAATTTGATTGGCAATAAATTGAAGGAGAAGCTCTTTTGAAATAACATAAATAAAAATGTATCAACAAAAGGAGTAGTATTGCAATTAAAAACGATTAAATTGTGAAACTTTCTGGGAAAAATGTTCGAAGCAGCAAGAAATGAATTTACTGTTTTCATAAACTTAAGAACATTGTCTTAGGAAAAATCTGCGGACCAGAGTACAGTAGCAAAATAACTCACATACACTACTAGATTCAGTCAAAATAATGGGATACATGACAAATAAATAATTTAATACCGATGAGATCGCTTATTCTTTAAAAACTTAATAAAACATTAAACTTAAGTAAATAACATTGCCATCTTAAAACAGCTATTTTCAGCACAATAAATTTTATTTTTTAAATTGAAGCCGTGATAATGAAATGAATTGGTTTTATGACCAGTACCAAATTTATTTTTGAATTGATAGATTCTATACTCGGTTTCAGTTCTCGAGTAATTTTCTATAGTGTGATACTGAATATCATCACGACTATATTTGCTTAACAAAACTTAATTGAAGAAGTATATTTTTCGTGTGTATGTGTATGTCTTTTTTAGTACATTTATTAATAAATAGGAAATATTGAGCAGAGGCATATTTGTGCTGCACGCCTATTAGTTTATTCAATGAAAAATTTTCTGTTAGTCGAAAATAACCCAAAAATTTAAATGTCTTTTCAATTCGTCTTTTAATTCGAAACACAAAGCTACACTGAAATATTTTATTTTCTTATTAGCAGAAATATGTTTACGAGTATTATATCATAACATACATTTATATTTGTATATACATTACTAATATGTATTACATGCAATATTATACATAGATCTTCAGTCTTGAACGATACATTCCTACATAAAAGCTTCATATATATATTTTTTTAATTTAAAGAATACAGTACTTGTATTTTTGATGCATTTCCAATAGATGTTTCGGTTTTCTTACCTTACATGTTTATTTTTTTTCTTAAGCTGTTAAGATTTTTTGATACAGTCAGTCATTTTTATAACCATTTATTATTTTCAATTCTTTCAGCGTGTCTCGTCTATTTCCAATTTTTTAATCTTATTATTATATTATGCCAGTAACACGTGCTTATTCTTATATTAAACATATCCTTTTTTTGTCTTTTCGTATGTGTTAACATATATTTATATAATTCTCGTGTGTTAACGAATATATTTATATAATTCCTAAGTGTTGTTCAAAATCAGTGATTTATTTTGAAATTCAAGACTTATAGTTTAATTCAATATATAATTACAGGCTAAATTAATTCAATACATGTTTCTTCAAATAAAATGAAATCTCAGCTTCAAATGTTAATACAAATGAAATTAATTATATTCTTATTCTCTTGATAACCTTTGAAATGAGTGGTCCAAAGTTGGTCTAAATAAACATATTTCATAACTTCGTTTACTGTTCCTTTTATTTCAATTTTTACCGAACAGTCATTAATCATTACTATGCGCAGTTATAATTTATATATATATTTATATATATATATATATATATATATATATATATGTATATATATATAAGTATATATTTATTTATTTATATATATATATATATATATATATATATACTTTATTTTCAGTACATCAAATACGAATTTAAATTTTATACTTACCATACCTATAAGAAATTTGAGAAGTCCTGTGCTCTAACCTAGCACATAAACACATAATGTACGTATATAAATACTAAATTATCGTATCAAATATATAATATTATTTACATTACGAATCTTTTATAATTTCTTTTCGTCACTTAGATATTTTTTACTTCAGATTGTATAAAAACGAAATATATATACTTTTCCATTTTAAAAGTCTTAAATACATAAAAAATTACAGTTTTTTTTTACAAAATATGAGTTAATTTATCTGACTTTGTGTATTTGACTACTATGATTTTTTCAATTTTCAGTGATTTAATATAATTTTTAAAGTTACACACGCACAAGCATATAATACTTTCATATATATCATATATATGTTTGTGCATGTATAAATATATTATATATGTTGGTATGTTATTTCATACCAATTTGTAATCGAAAAGAATAAATATTTTTTCAAAAATAAAAAGATTCTGAATAAAATGTCTTAGTAAATAACAAAAATAACGAATTAGAACTTTATGATATTTTAATTACATTCTCAATTATATTACTCAAATTTAACGTTTTCAGAATTATTTATTAAAAAATAGATCAGAAATGTTTTTTTTTAAAATAAAATAACATTGTATTCATGCTTCATTGATTACTAACCGCATTGTAATAATCCTCACTTAATATCATTGTAATATTAAAGCATTGTAACCAGTTAAATTTCTATTAATAACGCAGTATCAAAAATGGAAATAATATATTGGTATTCTATATTAAATATTACTTGAAAAATAATAATTTTTCAAAAAGAAACAAACATTTCTATATAAAAACGTTTATTTTCAAAATATATTATTTATAATAACGTTTTTATATATTTTTCTTATTAGGAATATATAAATATTTTTTTAGCAGTTACTGATTTTAATAATTAAAAAATTCAATGTATATAAATAATTATTTTATAGTAATTTTATTCATTTATAAAACCGTAATTGTTTTTAGAATTTACAAGAGAAATAAATGATGTATTATATATATATATATATATATATATATATATATATATATATATATGTATGTATGTGTATGTATGGCTTTGATAAAAATTGAAGTCAATAACTTCTTAACAAAATGATAAAAATAATAACATTGCAGATTAAATATTCTATTATCTTTATGTCAAACACATACTATATAATCTCATTTTTAAATACTTAATTATTATATGAAGTACTGATTTATTAATTAACTCCTTATTTCCTGTTTATAATAACTATTCAGAACACTTTTTATGATAATTTTTTTATGTAAGAAATTATTAACTATTGTTTTATGTATTTATTATATATATGTATATATATATATATATATATATATATATATATATATATAAATTTATATTATTTAGCTAAATTGTATTTAATGATGAATGTTTTAGTTTATATTTTTACAATAATATTATCACTATTAAAAAGTATTTAATAACTGTATTAGCCGATATATAATTAAATGTGAAATAACGTCGTAATTTCTATTAAATTATGTAGTTGTTAATGTAACACTGGATGCGTAGGCGCCATGTTTTCAATGATAAAAAAAAATAATAACATAATATATGAATACCAAGTACTGATATCTCGTATAATCTTGCCTGGACTAGTATGACGTTCTTCGCACCTAGACTTCTTTAATCCAGTAACCATTCATCTTTAATTGTAACAAAACTCCAAACCATGCGCAATTTCAATCTATGAAATATGAATCATGGGTTTTATGCCTGACATTCAATAATTACGCTGCACCCCTGACTCTGATTTGATGCGTAAAAGTTATTTACGTGCCAGTGCGTGCAAGGTGCACAGCTGATTAATAATTACAAAAATTGTAAACTCTAAACACTGATTGTAGATAATGACTTTTGATTTTAAATTGAAACTTTTAGCAAGTTTTTTTTTAAAAAAAATAACGTTATATAATAAAGTTATATAAAAAATTGTAAATTTCGAAATTCAATAATTTAATTTTAAATTAATACTCTAACTCTTCATATTAAAAGACAACTCTTTCCATTCTCAAATACAAAATTTTATTTGCTTTAAATAATCATTTTCTCGTATGATAATAAATATTTCATATTAATGACTAATTTGTGTCTATAAATATAATTTTTTTTTGTTCACGCATTACTTTAGGCTGTTCTATTCAATATTTTTAATACCTTTTTCTTTATATGTGTTATAACCTTGTTCTTTATTTGTTTTATTATTTTTAATAAACTTAAAAAAATTAATCAGCCTTCATTTTACTTGAAATTAGCTATATATACTTTTAAATTTATGCAAGTTATTTATTACATGTTTAAGATACGCATCATATTTATTATTGTAATATATTCCTTCCCATTTTTTTACTTATTCGTTATCAAAAAAAACACAATAGTTTTAATATTAAGACAGCAAGGAATAAATAGATAGAAAATTTTAATGTTTATTCTTTTCTGTACGGAATTCATAGTGTCCGTGTAAATTAATATACCTTGAAATATTAGAATTTTTAATGAAACGCAAATTAAATAATTAGTGGACAATCGATACAGTGTCTTAGAATTAAATATCGTAATAAATATAATACCATACACAACATTGGAAAAATAATTACATGTTATTATATTTAAGTAGATTACTTAAATAAGAGAAAAAATTAAATCCACATATATAAAACTGTTGAAATACGCATATATAATTTATTGAAAACACATCTAATAAAAAATATGAATAACCGAAGGTCAAAATTATTTATCAACGGTGATAGAATCTGCAGCAAATCGTGTAAGATGCTGTTTTTCAGTTGAGGAACTGCAAATTACACATAATTGGATGTCGTTGATTATATAAAATTATTTATAGTCTGTAATAAAATAAATTATGTGCGTTACAACTGACTTAAAGAAAAACTTAATATATAGAAAATTAAAATAAAACCATGGTTGATACGTATTTCATAAATTCTTTCTGTTGGGCGTTTAAAGGGCACTTGCTAAATTATCTATGAGAAAAAGTTGTTTAATATTGAGAAAGTTGCTAATTTTGGAAGGTGATTGGTAACATCTAACCATTAAAAACGTTATCGATTGATAAAAAGATTTAACTCATTTAAACTCGAAATTTGATACGACATCTTTCTATATAAATAAAATTAAAATTATTCACAAAAAAATCGATAACATCGATTTATTTATTTATGACGTCGAGGTTCCTATGGTACTCAAATATGCTTATCTCAAATATAAAATAACATGTTCCAATTTGTTTGCGAGAATGGTTATGTGACATACTAACATATATATATATATATACATACATACACATATAATAGCAATTTTGCAATATATCTGCGAGAATGACTATATAGATAGAAATGAGTTTTAAAAAATATGTTTATTGTTTCATTCGGTTACATGTAGATGCTTATATTGGACAAGAGGGTGAGATCATCGTGCTCGTGGGTTTGAGACCGCAGCGAGCAGGGAGCGAAACCCCCTAGTATTATTCTAAAAAACATCTGTGAAAAATAATTAAAATGTTTTAGACTAATGATTTATGTTTTCATATACATAAGAAAAATAATTCTTTTATTTCTGTAGTATAAACAATTTCAGTATAAAAATATTAGATTTATTGAAAATAATCGCTAGAAATGTACAGACTTAAAATACAACAGTATTTGTTATAATATTAAAACTGCAAATTTTTTTTTATCGATAAAATATTGGCATTATATTTACCATATTTAATTATGTTATTATATTAGGTATTAAAGAAATAATGATATTTGTTACTGTAATTTGCTTACAAAAAAGTATTTAGTAAATATGAAATAGCAATCAATTTATAATTCAAAGCAATATGAATGTTCGTCGTTCATATTCGATGATTATTTTTAATAATTGAAAAGAAATATTTTAATGTCAGTACGTAACTAAATGTTAAGAAGTACATATTTAAATTTTTGTAAATTATTAAAATATTTTAATGAAAACCATCAACTCTAAAAAATATGTAATAGAATAACATATTTGTACAAACGCATTGAACATATTTATTTCCACACAATATGGGTTAAGGTAAATTGACAAAAAATATCACATATTGCTATATTATGTTACCTTATTTCATGTGTATACTTATCTTTACACATTTCCTGTAAAAAAACTATTACAATTTAAATATATATGTATGGTACTTTTCTTAATGATGTAATCAATGTCGGTACTTTGACATCTCCATTTTAAATATTTGTAGAACGAGATTTAGATTGTTAATAAAAGGCAATACTTAGTATGTAAGTAGTGTTTTTTGTAATATTACATCTATTATTTATTTGTGTGGAATGTTTCTACTTAAAGTAAGAATCATCGATGTCAATATTATTTTAGGAGTCTTACATTATACTGAGATTATAAAATACTTATAGTCGAATAAACGTATACTTTCGTTATATTTTAAATCACTAGAAAATAATATATATATATATATATATATGTTTTTGAAAAATGTTAAATGTCCTAAATTCGGTTAAAAATGATAAGTGAAATAATTATATACAGCTTTTTTGAAAAGAAAAATATCAGAAATAAAATACATGTTTTATAAATTATATACACGTGAAAAGTGTATATATTTTTTTACAATATTTGTTTTTTTTTTATACAAAAGTACATATAATGCATGCCATTAGAAATTAATTTGTTTACTTGAAGTTAAAATATGTTTTCTTTGTTGTTTCATCTTGTCACTTAAGTACCATAATTATAAATAAATCTCATCTCTAATTATTCATAATTGTTTATAGACACATTGACACAGTACACGTGACGTAAACCCACCGTCTTGTAGAGGCATGAAAAAATAAAAATAAATAAGGAAATACAATACATGACAGTTTATTTTTTATGAATGAATGAATGGCTTTAGCTATATAACTATTATTTTAAATGTTGTAACAAGTTTGCTGGTTTAATAAATAAAAGAACAGACGTAAATGAAAAATATAAACAATTTGATATAACATCGAAGTACCATTCTATATTTATGAATTCTTCTTACGAGGTTTGGAAATTTATTTCCCGGAGGAGTCACGTAAAATTAAACTAAAAGTAAAGCAGCGATAGAAATTCACAGTTTTATCAATAGAGGGTGGTCAATCTAAGGTCGAACAGCTGTTAGTTTCTGCTCAAGAATCTAGCATGTATATTGTGTTTCTGTGTATAGTCATGAAGCAACGAGTAAATATAAAATTTTTGCTATAAATTAAGGAATCTGTAATAGAAACTTAAGAAATGTTAAAAAGTGTGCATGGTGTTAACACCTTAAATCGTATTAAAACGTTTCAAAGATAGACGTGAGGATGTTCAAGATGGTGCTAGAACTGGGCGTGCGTCGATCTTGTCGTATTCATGAAATTATGTCAAAAGATCACTGAATGATTATTCGAATAATAGCAGATGAGTTTAACATCGAACAGGAGATGATTCAACAAAATTTATATGAAGATTTGGGAAAGAGGAAGATCTTTGTGAAGTTCGTTCCGCACAGTCTTACGCAAAAAGAGAGAAGAGTTTCATTGTGCGCAGACTGGTGACAATGCAAATTTTCTTAACTGCATTGTCACTAGAAATGAGACATAGGTGTTTCGGTACGATCTTGAGACATTCAGTGGATTGAAAAATTATCACCGAGAAGCAAAAAGTTTCGTTTGCAAAAATCCAGAATGAAAACTATGCCGATGACCTTTTTCGATAAACATGAAGTGATCTATAAAAAAATTGTACCTGATGGAAAAACAGTTAATAGCGTATTCTACGTTGAAATAGTGAAAAGATTATTGGATCGCATTTCTCGTGTGTAATCACAATTTATAGACAAGGGTAGTTGGTTCTTGTTACATAACTGCACCTGCCCATTCTGCACGGATTGTGAAGTCATTTCTCATAAAACACGGAGTTGTTTAGATAAACCACCTACCCAATTCACCTAACTTGGCACCAATAGACTTTTTTCTCTCTCCTAAAATAAAAACTTTTCTCAATGGGAAACGATTTCAGGACGTAGAAAATATTAAGAAAAATGTAACCGGTGATATGAAAGCAGTTTCTTCTGATGCTTTTGCCGACGGTTTTCATTTTTTTTAGAACGTTGTAATAGGTGCATTAAAATAAATGACGATCACTTTAAAAAAATATCTTTAAATAAACATTTTTTGTATAATTTAAATTGTGTTTATTTTCATTGTGCCGATCCGAGAATTAAACGTCCATACCTCGTATATGTTATATATATTATTATTTTTTATATTTTTTAATCTAAATATCACTTGAAACAAATCTCTATGTTATAACCCTCATTATACTATGACACAATAAGAACTTGTTAGAACAGTAAACTTATTAGTTTTAAATAAAGTCCAATATTTTTTTCTGGCAGTATGTAACTGAGTTCTAAGTAGAGTAATAAACAATGTGTTCATTTATCTTTGCATTGTGTAATCATAAAAAAGACAACACAATAATACCATTCAAGTGAACTGTAACCCGATTCGTATATATTGATTGTTTTCAGTTATATTTATTCTTAATGTCCTGTATTTTTTTTCTATTTTTATCTAATCTCACTATTAATGATAAATAATATTCTAATTATTCTATATAGACAAAAAAATCTTGTTCATTCGTTAACTTGCTCTATCGTATTTGTATAAATTAGTAATAAATACAGATAGAATTTCTTAAAATATCCAGACAAATAAAACACATACACACGCATATATGTATATATATATATATATATACATATACATATATACCTATATATATATATATATATATATATGTATATATGTATATATGTATATATATATATGTATATATATATATATATATGTATATATATGTATATATATATACATATATATATATACATATATATATATATACATATATATATATATATATACATATACATATATATATATATATAATCGATAGAACAATTAAATTGTTACAATTTTTATTTCATTTAAATGTATTCTGTGATTTGAAACATCAGCAAAAAAGGGCGAAGCAATAAAAAAAACATAAGTAATTGTTTTTGTAATATTACACAAATAATGTTATTAAAAAATCTGCAACATATAATTTAAATCTATTTAACTTACATATATGCATGTTATTTTCAATTATCGTTAACTACAGAACTGTAAATTACAACTATATTATTGTACATAATAATAAAAGTGTGTATAAATAAAAATTCAAAATTAATTTTAGTCTTAAAAATAAATAAAATTATAGATTAGCGATTCCTAATGAACAATTTTATTTCTTAAATTGACTTTATATATATATATAGTAATCATAATTTATTTTTACATTAAAATAAATGAAACATTTAATTTTATGAAGTTAACTAATGTTACAATAATATGAATTAACATGTGTATAATATGTACGACTATAAAATGTGTTATATTGCTTGAAAATAATGTTCTAATAACATTCTACCTAGTTATCAAAATCAATTAAGGGCAATATGAATTAGAATGTATTTAATTAATAGGTCACTACTTGACAGACAGTACAAGTCATTGATCTGTTAAAGAAAAAAATCTGTGTTATATAAATCAAAGCGAAACAAGAAACGTATCTTGTTGTTTAGGAAATAAAAACGGTTTTCATGTTTTAGTATAAATTAATTTTTTTATTTTATTATTGTTTTGCAATTTTATTAAAATTATAATTTATTTTCTTTATACAACATTTCCTTTTAGTTTCAAAGAGCAGATACTCATATTTTTAACTTGTTTAAAATCTTTTACATTTTTTCTTTATGTTATTGTGACTCTCGTCTATATATAATGATATTTTTTTTCTATATTCATTTATAATATGTACATTCAGTATCATTCATATAGTCTGAGAAGTAATTTAAATAAAGCTTAGATAATAATAAATATCTTACAGCTGACATATCTCTGCTCGACTCCCATATTTAATTCATGTTTTAGTGGTAGTAGATTTGTTTTATTTCTTATAAAAAATAACTTCTGTGCAGCTTAATTCTACAGTTTTTATAATATATTCTGATATTGTAATTGAATTCCAGCTTTGATCAAAGTACCTTTTTGTATATAAAGATACGCTCTAAGTCTCAAATAAATAACTTTTGTATATAGAATTGAATGTTTTCTATAAAAAGAAACATAGATGTGTTTTTTTCTGACATTTGTTTATCAATTTAACTGATATTAGTATGTTGTCTTTAGGGCTATAATATATTTTAAATCCTGCTTGGAATTCTCTCAATATTGAAATTTTTGTAATTTATTATTATACTCTATTAATATTTTCGTACAAATTTTACTATAATTAATCAATAGTTAATATTTTATTATTTTTCTGTTTTTTTTTATATATATAAAAATTTGCTGTTACCTCTATTCTCCATTTTTTGGATTTTTAATAATTTATAACAATGAACGTTTTCATATTTTTACCAGTTATAGTTTTTCTTTAGTATTCTATTCCATAAGTTTTTTTTTAATAATATACTGATTTTCTTTTCTACAATTTTTGGATATTTTCTTAATTTCGGAATATTTTTTGTCGCAATTTTATATATTATTGTAATTTCAAGTTTTTTTTTTGTGTTCCTTATACAAGGTTGAACAACAATTTATCACAACTTATATACAGTATGTTATCTACTTATTATAATAACATTTTTTATAATACCTTCTTTGGTAACTAGTTTATTTACGACATACTAATTATTTTGGAAATTTTAAAAAAAATAAAGAATTGTAATCAAGAACCTATAATGTTGGTAGATATATAATTGTGGTTTATGACCTTCAAATTCATATACGTTTTGTAATTTATGTAGTTTTAAGTGGTCCAGAACTGTTGGATGACTAACACCTAACATTTGTGTAAGCTCTCTGTTGTGCGTGGTTCTGATTTAACTAACGCCTTCAGTTGGTCGTTATAAACTGAAGAATAATGCCCGTGAACTTCTTTATTTTCAAGACTCTTGTCCCCAGCACGAAATTTTTGGAACCACCATTGCACCGTACGTTCCTTAACAGTACCGACACCAAAATTATTATTTAGTTTACGAGCATTTTCTGCCTCTTTAATACCCGTTTTGAACTCATTCAAAAAATACTCTTATTTGCTTTTTTTTCCATCTTTAATTCAATAGCCCAATTTGAACCAAAATTAATAATAAAACCAAAGTCGATGTTTATTTTTTAATCAACCTAATATTTAACTATGTGCATTTTTGAAATAAAATCGTACGTTTATAATCGACTATATGGATTTCCTTGAACAAAATTCTAAATACAATGATATTCAATAAGATTATTCAGTGATATTTATACTTTTTGATCGATATTAAAAGATATGTTTGTTGACAATAAAAGTACTTTTAATTGCTGTATGCTCTAATATAATAACATAAATTAGTAGAACAAGGATATGTAAAGTTTCTTGATTATAAACGTTTTAAATCTATGTTATTAAATTTAAAAAATGAGGTTATTTATTCTATTTTCTACTAAAATATAGTTCTATATTTTTATTTCTAATTTTTCTAAGATAAAATGGATTAAATATCAATAATTTTTCCATGCTGTTGTTTTGAAGATTTTTATACAATTATTGTTTTATGATGTTTTAAGTATCTATAGTAATTATTTTTATTATTTATTTAATAACAGATTGTAAGACAGATGTTATAAATGCTGCTAGTATATATTTTATATAAAAAGATACACTATACTAAAATAATACTGTAGAAGATTTAAAAAAGATCCTATTGAAGTAGTTATACTGTAAATACCTTAATAATTAATTAATATAGTGTCCCCAGTTCGTATTTATTACAAATGAGGTGTTTGTCTTCTATGTTATATTATTATTGTTGATTAAAAATATTATAAATTGTTACATTTTCTTTTTTTAGTATTCTTCTTTGTTAACAAACCTTAAATAGACGTAAAAGTAATTCCATTTTTCTAAAATACTGTGTACTTTCTTCATAATTCTTATTTATATAATATATATATATATATATATATATATATATATATATATATATATATATATATATATATATATTATAGTAAAATAGTTAACTTGCATATTCTACGTTCGTCTATGTTTAATTTTATAGGCTAGTACTTTTGTTTTTTTTTAGGTACTTTGCCAGTTTATTTTTCAAAAATCTAATCCAGTTCTGATATTATATCTAAATTCACTTTCACATACGAACCTCATATAGAATCAAAATAAAAAGGTGAATTTTTACATTGAAACAGATATTTCTCGATTCAGTTGTAATAAGTATCAGTAAAAAAAATAAAGTAGATGCATAAAAGTAGAAGACTTTTTTTACATACAATAGCTATTTCCATTTTTAACATATTTTTTTAGAAAACAACACTTGTGTATTTACTTATTAAAATGCCCTCGAATGTATTTATGTATTTATACGCATACGTGTGTATATTGTACCAACATGATTATTAGTTACAAGAGACCAATGTCAAATTTCGTTGTATTTCTAATCTGAAATCTGTGTATATTACTTGCTTTATTTATTAATTAATCAGTCCTTGACAGAATACTAAAAGTACTAACTAGTCAGTATAAGTCCTTATCTTTAGTACCACTGATTTCGAAGATGTATTTGTGTCTAATAAAAGACCAGTCTTAATATCATGCCCAAAATTAGAGCTCAACATAACAATGTTTAAAAATGTATGTCAGTTTAATTAATAAACCAGTTTATCAGTTACATTGAGAATGTAAGTGAATAAATATTTTTTTATCTGATTCATTTACCATTTATTACACGTAAGAATTTTTCCCTTCTGTCTAGTTCGTCATTAAATGAAAAGGTATAAATCTGATAGATTTGACAGATAATATTACAAACGTATTTTAATTATAAAGCAAGAATATAACTAGTGCAACTAAATTAATAATTACGCATATTATCTCGAAATATGAATAGCCTACCATATTATAGTTCTAAATCAATTGAATCAGCAGAAGCGTGCGCACATTCGTAACGTGTGAATTAGTAAATCAAATTGAGGTCAATGTCGTGAAACGTAAACGTGACCAGACAGTTTTTTTTAGTCTCAGGTATTTTCACTCATAAAAATAAAAACACGTACATATTTATTGATGACTGATATTAATTTTGGAAAATAATATTACATCAAATTTTAAATTAATTAATATTGACATATATATATATATATATATATATATATATATATATATATATATATATATATATATGTATAATATATATGTATGTACATATATAAATATATATGTATGTATATATATATATATATATATATATATATACATAAATGTCTGTGTGTGTGTGTGTATGTGCAGGGCCATGTGATGGAGCACTGGAGCAGTACTTGTCCCAAGCACCTCAGCTTTTTCCTATTTGTGTTAAAAATGTTAAAGGTATTAAATAAATATATAAAATGAATTATTAACTTTTTTAATTTACGTAATTAACACTTCAGTATAGAATAAAGGTCCTTTTTAAGAATTTCTGCTCCAGGCGTAAAAATACCATCCATATCTCTCTCTATATGTGTGTATATATATATATATATATATATATAAAATTTATTAAATGTTTCGTTAAATCGTATTTTGTATATATGTATATATATATATATATACATACAAAATTCGTTAAATATTTCTTTAACAAATTTTGCAATAGACGTTTGAAAACAAATTCTATAAATATTTACTTCAAATATGATTTCGAAAAATTATTTTTAAAAACACAAACCACAATAAAAATAAATTAGTTGATAGTTCATTTTTTCTATAACAAATAAAAACATTCTTATTCTCACGAATAATATTGTATGTATAAATACAGAATCACAGATTAGGTAATATATTTAATAACAACGTTGTTTTTTATAACATTGAGACATTTTTAATTAAAAATGAAATTGTAGACAATACATATATTTTTTAACGTAATTGTTTCATTTATACTTTGATATTTGTCCATTTATTTTGTAATTTTATAATACTCTTTATATATGTGAGAGTTATGTTACAAAATTTATTTGGAAAAATCGAAAAGTATTTATACAAAAAAGTGTAGAAATATTCATATATTTTCATTAATAGTTCAAATTAACGGTGAATTATAATTTTCTACTTATATTCAATCATAAATAAAGTATAAGATATATTCTAGGAATTTGAAATATTTTTTATTTAGTCAATCCAGTTTATTTCCCGCTAAATCAAATAACCAACCATCCAATTTATTTCATTGGAAAGTAAACTCAATACATTGTAATAAATAATACTTGTTAAAAGAAAACTTTAACGATGTACATTTAAGATAATCATAAAAATGTTTACAATAAAGAGAAAAAAATTTTTTTATTACAATTTAATTATTATCTCACAATTGTTTCATAAATATAAAATATTATGTAAGTAACGTAGAGCACTTTACATCATAATAACCTTTAGATTATTTATCAAGAAAAATGTTTATTGAATATTATTTTGTTCTCATAATGTTTTCGTTGGATTTTTTATATTGCAAGAATTTTATGCTGATAAAGGAATATTTATATAATTTCATATTTATTACTTTTTAATCGATGATTTTACAATTGTGAAAATAGAAGTTACCTTCGTTTTTTCTCGTTTTTTTACTTTTGTTCTCATAGCTTCATATTCTTTTAATATTCTCATTTTTAAATTTATATTCTTTAAAACTTATAATAATAATTGTAAGTGAACCTGCTTATAACATCAAAAGGAGGCAATAAAAAAAAAAACAAAAAGGTTCATTTTACTGATTCTTATCCTCAATCTATTCTTGAAGGTTTTTATTGAAAAAGGAAATGGATTTAACATCCAGGAACGTAACTTATTCCAAGTACAACTATT
>CM068317.1:24412500-24442500 GCA_034766995.1 Acanthacorydalis orientalis
TTCGTTATACGATGTGTGTAATAGATTTTGTATCCTCTATGTGTATATTTTTTTGTCTTTTCATTTCATGTTTCCGTGAGTGATTGGTCCAAATAATATATTATCATTGTTCATGACACGATACATATTAGAAATATTAATAATAATTACAGTATTTATCTGTATAACAAAATATTTTTTGTCAAATATTTTACAATTTATACCAAAAAAAAACAACAATATACACAACAATTAAATTGGTTATCTTAGAGACAAGGTTTTTGGAATGGAATTCAGTACAAATCCACTTAAATAATTTCTATTACGAAATTCATTTGTAATTTTCATTTTCTTTTTCATTGTTCTCATCTGTACGTTTATAGTTTAATAACTCTTTTAATTTAGATTACTTAATTAAGTATTATTATAATATATTTTAAAGTATCTGTCTTCTCCATTTGTGTACTTAATTTGTACTTATTATTACATTAATGTAATCTTGTTACAATCTACTTTGGTGTATACTACTTTAAGTGCAGAAAAGTATTAATATATTTTTTCCTTGATGATAATTATTAGCCCATTCAACCAGAATAACGGGTTTGACTCGTAATTCATAACGTAAAGCAAACTGCATTATCACAAATCTCACTATTAATAAATTTTAATTCCATTTTAATACTATTCGCCTATCGTCATTCATAGTATTTTCTTTGTAATAAATAATTTTAAAATAGTTTTATTTTTAAAATATATTCATTCTTATAAAAATATAACGAGTATTATTATGGACTCTAAAATATAAGACAATAAATATTAGGTTGGTAGGAAAATAATTGCAGTTTTTGTTTTCTGAATTCTTACCTCATTTTCTTAATGAAAGTACCATTTCATTGCGTTCATCTTAATATTTTAAAATACAGTTTTTGATCTGTATTTTGGTAAAATCCACTTTGGTTTTATTATTAATTTTGTTCCAAATTGAGCTATTGAATTAAAGATAGAAAAGAAACAAATAAGACCAATTTTTTGTATGAGTTCAAAACGGGCGGTAAAGCAACAGAAACTGCTAGTAAACTAAGCGATGCAATAGTGGTTCCAAAAATTTCGTGCTGGGATCAAAAGCTTTAAAGATGAAGAAGATCGCGGGCGTCCTTTTTCAGTTTATAACGACCGACTGAAGACATTAGTTGAATCAGATCCAAGCACAACAATTCGAGAGCTTACACAAAATTTAGGTGTGAGTCATCCAATAGTTCTGGACCACTTAAAACAGCTAGAAAAATCAAAGAAGCTTGAGACAGTTGGATGTATAAACCGCAACAATTTTTCTATAAGCCTAATGATAAAAAGAAATGGAATATTTTGTGTCCTGAAAATAGTGTAGTAAGAAGAATCGTATATCTTCGCGTAGATCATAGAAATAAGGACTCGAAAAGTTTCAATAAAAACATTTAATTGTATTTTTTAATATAAAAAGCCTAAAATAATATATAGGGTTAAATTCTAATATAAATACAATTACTTCAAATTTTAATTCAAAGATTGAAGTACGAGTAAATAATATTAAAATCCAAAAGCTATTAAAATATTTATAGCATACGATTAAATGTGTTGTTAATATAATTTTTTTCTCACAATCGAATTGTATGAATGAATTAATCAACAAAATATATTAATACTTTAAAATATATTAATATATAAAAAAATATATTAATACTTTTCTGCACTTAAAGTAATATACACCAAAGCAGATTGTAACAAGATTACAGTAAATTGTTATAATATTTATTCCAGAATTCATAAATAATATATTTTTCCAAAAAATATTTTACTGTAATATGTTTTAATAGCGTATTTTAATTTGAAATTTTATTAACATTTTATGTGTGATTTTTTATTTTAATATTAATATTATATTATGTAAATAATCAATCGGAATGAACTTACTTTTATTAAATCAAAGTGTAAAATAAAAATTATATTTGATTTTTAACCATTAAATGAACTTGAAATCCATATACGGGTATCATTAAAATGCATTTAAATTGCATGTTGTTTTATGCTCATTAATAAAGAAATAACTATACTAAATACATTTTTATTGGCACGCATTCCGTGCAAGCTTTCATATAATTTCAGTCAATTACCAAATAAAAAAAGTTAATTCAGTAATTTCACAGGTAAATTATTTGTAATCGTATACAGGTGCAGCTAATTTAGATGTGTTTATGTTCATTAACTACTGATGTGTTATACTGACATATATTTGTTTGTTGTCGTATTTCAAGTATATTTTATTTTATTAAATATGTACATGTATTCATATAGAAAATGGAATTTTCTGCTAATGGAATATTTATATTCATATACATATTCATATATATACATATATATATATATATATATATATATATATATATATATACATATATATATATATATATATATATATATATATATATATATATATATTTATATATATATATATATATATATACAGTACAGCTGAAACGACTCTTCGAAATAATTTTCCATACATTTCCATTGCAACATAGTTATCTTTTCTGTTCTTTGGATTTTTGTATTTATTTTATATTTATGGATTATATTTTCTGTTTATCTATTTTTTATATTGTCTTCATATACATATCTTTATCTATCTAATATATATATATATATATATATATATATATATATATATATATATATATGTGTGTGTGTTTGTGTGTATGTATGTAATATTTTTTAATTTCTCTTTTAATATTCTGTTATTTTTCTTGCTAAATTAAAACAAATTCGATAAACCAAAGAATGAGTACAGAGAATTTAAATAATATATAATATAAAAAATAAAATTATTGTAAAAACTTAAATCAAAGAAGAATTATATAAAAGTAAATGTATATATTAAGTATCA
This sequence comes from Acanthacorydalis orientalis, assembly GCA_034766995.1. Classification (NCBI taxonomy): domain Eukaryota; kingdom Metazoa; phylum Arthropoda; class Insecta; order Megaloptera; family Corydalidae; genus Acanthacorydalis; species Acanthacorydalis orientalis. The sequence continues at coordinate 24,415,400 of CM068317.1, forward strand.
TTTATTGACACGTTGAGCACCCAGCGTTTTTCGATTTTTCTCTCTGCGAACCCAAATGACAAGAGCACGGCTGTCACCCAAATTTTGCCGCTCGTGCTTTTTGTCTTAAAACTCAAACATTCTGCTCTAAACGTCCGCGAAGTGCTAATTTTAAGGCAAGCCTAGAAAATCATCAGATCGTTCAGAGGCAAGGAAAAATGTAAAAAAAAACGTAACAAATTGTCCTACTTGCCTAGCGAAGCCACAATTATGCATAGATTGCTTCAAAGTAGTTGTTGCTTCAATATCATTCAAAATAAATGTAGTTTTTAATAATTTTGTTTTAAATATATATCCAATGCACTAAAAAGATAATATTCTACTGTTTTTATTCGATATATTATATATACCTAACAAAATATTTCCTATTAGAGTAAAGGAAACTGTCGCCCACTTTCGCGTGATGCGGCACTTAAAGTGTTAAAAGGAATTAGTCGCCAATTTAGCTATTTTGAGTTGTGGTTTTAATTTTGAAAACTGTATTATTTGCAATATCATTTAAAGTGTTAAAAAGGTATCAATTTACTTAATGTCATTGCATTTATATGCTTATGTCAGAGGAGTAAAAAAATTGTTTTTTCCAAAATAAATTTGTCAATTATCTCACAAACCATAACCTTTTTTCTGACAAAAAATCTTCAATAATTGATTATTGATGAATTTTTTTATTTTTTATACGCATTTCGATGGCGGTGCCATCATTTTCAGATTTTGTTTATAACAGTATTGATCACTGGTTCATTTCAAAAAAAATACCAATGTTTGTGTTAGAGAAGAATCAAATATTGACAGTTTATCATTTACTTTTTCAAGTAAATGATAAGAGCCACATTTTTTGTACTTTCTTTCAGTTAACCAGATAAATTATTTTGTCATCCCACAAAGGACATCAAAATTTTTCGATCAAACATATTCAGTTAATTATTATTATTATCGTTAATGCGCGTTTTCATGGCAACGCCGACATCCTCAGAGTACTAAGGTACATCAAAATCTCAAAAAAAACTCAGATGTCATAAAACTTCATTTCAGTATTTTTTTTTATAATAATCAGTTTATGAACATAACTGAAAATAACTGTGAGGAGTTACAGAACAAAGCATTTTAGATAAGTTCAAGGTAAATAAAAGAAAATATTAAGTGTTTCTTACTGAAAGAGAACTCATGCTATATCTTAGTTCTAACCTGAATTGAAAAGCGGTACATAAATTAAATCTTAGTAGATTCCTAATATCGAAGAAAATTATTTTTATCGGCCATTTTATAATATTAATTTAGTTTAAGTTTAGAATACCACAAATCGTCACATACTGCACTACACTCATTAGGATCTTAAACAGGAATAAAATTTCGAATTAAATTGCTTTTGTACTTCGTGTAACTTTTTATTTTAAATAATAAATCGTAAATAAAATTATTTAAATAGTTATTAACTAAATAATTATTTTATGTATACATTTATAATATAAATCCACTAAAAATAGAAAAGAATGCATTTGAAGTCACATTTTGTTAAAAGAACATCAGTTTTCAGATTCGAAAACTCAAAAAATTACAAATCGGAAATGATCATTTAATTTATTTAGACATATATATATATATATATATATATATATATATATATGTATGTATGTATGTATATGTATACATTTGTGTTGTTTTTCTCATTTTTGTGGCAGGTAGATATAGAAATAAGATTTAAATAAAACAAAATATAAATATGAATGCATATATCTTAATTCATCTTCTATACGTCTAAATACCAATTTGTCTACAAATTGATAATGGACATCAAAAAGAGATTATTTAATAAATGTAACATGCATACAAAAATTAAATATACTGATTGCATAAATTGCTATAGTGCTATTTTTGAAATAATTTTGAAACCCAAGCTAGCCTTTAATGTGATAAATGGAATTTATGTTTAAAGTGACCCACTAAAAGCCTTTCACCAGTCAAATAACCCAACCTCATATTGTACAACACTGTTCTAGTTTGTTTTTTCAAAAAAAGTTTTCAATATTTCAAGTAAATGAATAACAATAAAAATGTTATCAATTTAGGAAAAGATAGAATTTTTCATATATTAAAAATTGTTTAATTCAGGTATAACCCATCGAATAATTATTTTAGTTAATGAACTATAACATTCAACTCTTATTCGTTAGTTTTAAACAAGTAACATCATAAAATAATCTTACTATAATATTATAAAAACATTTCACATTCATAAATTATAACTGTTCACATTTGCGAATTACTTTTATTAAACTGTAGGCAGAAAAAGGAAAGAAATTACACCTGTATTATCAGATATTAAATAGTAAATTACCATAAATTAAAATATAAGGTATCTAATAAAATAATTAATGAAAACAGGACATTTATTTCATATGGCAATGAGAATTATACTTAAAAACTTGTTATTTATTAATGTCAAATAACAGGTAATTATAATATACTTGCAATTAAATAAATAGACTGAAAGTTAAGGATTCAGTGTTTTGTTGAATTGTCCCTTAAATATAAAAGTTACATGTTTATAACAAAAAATCATTAAATCACATATTTATTGTCATTATTACAGGCTATCTTTTTGGGTGTTTTAAGTAATTCTTTGCAAACGTGTTTTAATAACAGTACTATACGTATGACATTGACGTTAAAATTATGAGTTATTAATTTTTTTATAAATTTCTTTTTTAATATATATATATATATATATTTATATACACATACACGCACATTAATTTTAACGGCCTCTATTGCATGTAACATATATTTTATGTGAATTAATGTTCTTTTTGCTGGAAAGTTAATAATTTTCTTCATGTACGAAACGTTATTGAAAATTAATCATCAAAATACTGACCGTTACTTTTTAATGTGACATATTATATATTTAAAACTTAGGTTAAATTATCAAATCAGTGTAAATGCATTTATTTCCGTCTTTATATTATACTTCTGACCCTCATTCAATTAAAATTATATGAACATATATATTATTGAAGTAAATGATTCGTCCACTTTATATTAACCTTCGAAATATAAATTATTCGTCTTGAATTTTGAAAATAAAAAAAATATTAGCCCATGGTGTAAATTTTTATAGTAATTATCTATTTCACAAGAAAATTAGAAACGTTGTTGAACGACACTGGTTAGTGTATGTGTAAATATACTTCAATCATAGAGTTTAACTATACTATAAATATGTAGAAATAGATTATTTCAGTAATTCAACTATCTGATTAATACTTTGCTCTAAATTTTGGTTTTCAAAATCATATTGAATTTATATAATTCCAATAATAAAATTATAAAAGTAAAATTGTGTTGTAATTACATTTTATTCCAGATTAAATTCACATAATACATTACATTAATATACTATATTCCGTAAAAGTTATTTTTACACAATTTATTTTACATTACGTAAACGCCGCAATGCCTAGCTTTAAATTACTGTCTCTACTTATAAATATTTTCCTTAAGTAGTTTTTTATAAAACAATGGAATTCGCGTTTTCATTTTCGTTTTTGAATTTCACGAAAACACGTTTTTTAAAATTACAAAACGGGACTTGTTTTATAATTACCATTAATTGAACATAAATTATGAGACCGCGCATGTGCAATAGATTTCCGTGTTTCAAGGGCTGATTCATGATGCCATCTATTTTGTCGCCCTCGGATTCTTGTCTGATACCAAGTGTGACTGATTTATAATGAGTGCGGTAATAAATAATCTTGCCAATTGCAAGGTTCGTGCTGTGATCTGTTTTTTTTTAGCAAAACACAATAATGCTGTTGAAATTCACAGGAAACTTTGTGAGGTATATGGGTCAAGTATTATGAGTGAGAATATGGTTAAACAATGTCGTTTATTTAAAAAAGAGCGAACAAATATTCATGGTAAAGAGCGTAGTGGCCAGCCCAAGAGTGTTGACAGACGATTTGATAGACAATAGTAACACGAAAATTCAAGAAAAGTCATTTTACAGTTTTGAAACTATCTGTTGTATTTACAGAAGTTTCACAGTTAATTATTACTGACATTGTGATAGAAAAACTAGGCTAGAAAAAACGATCTACCAAATGAGTGCCAAAAATATTAACCAATGCACACAAAAAAACGTGTGGATTTAGCTTATTAATTTTTGAGATTCCAGTAAAATGAATGATATAACTTTTTAGTTATATTATAACTAAAGATGAGACCTGAATTTTCTGCAAAAACGTCGAATAAATCGAGTAAATGCAATGACGCCATTCATCGTCTCCAAAAGCAAAAAAAATTAAACAAATACCTTCGGTTAGGAAAATCATAGTCACCATTTTCTGGGATAAAAAAGGGGTCTTGTTTGTCAATTTTTTTGAATGTGGAATGACGATTAATGCCTATACATATTGTAAAACGATGAGAATACTTAGACTTGCCATTCAAAATAAAAGACGTGGGTTACTGTCCAGTGGAATTGTGATTTTGCATGATAATGCACGACCTCATTTGGTTATCCACCTTACAACTCCGATCTTGCGCCAAGCAATTACCACCTGTTCTTGCACCTAAAGAAATGACTCGCATTTCAAAGTTTTAAAAATTTTAAAACGAAGAACTGAAGACAGACATTACCAATTAGTTCAAGTTACAGGCGGCGGATTTCTTCGACACTGGAATAATGAAGCTGGTACCATGACAAAAATTTGTGGAAGTCAATGATAACTATGTGGAAAAATTATGTATATATGTAGATGTATTTTTCCTGTAATAAATCATTTTTATCATTAATGGTTTTCTTATAATTGTTAAACGGGTCTTACTTTAAAAACGCCTCTCATTTTATTATAAACGGATATTTATAATTATTTTCACCATTTGTATATGTTTATAAACACTATATAATGAAATTAATTATAAAGTAATATTATATGTTAATTTTTCTTTTGATATATCCCATAAAATACTTACTTAATTACTTACTTATTGGTATTAAGATATTATCGTTATTAAAAAATTCGATATTTCAAATGGATATTTCTTTAATACATGTACACACACACATATTTACAATTAACTTTAAAATATAATGTGATGTATATTTTCATTTAAATAAAATTTTGTGGAATTTACGTAGGAAAATTTGTAAATTTCATACAAGCGTTAGTTTCAATTTGACTGTTATATATATATATATATATATATATATATATATATATATATATATATATATGTTATATTTGTGCTTTTTTCTTAATAAATGAAAAATTATTCCCGTTGTTTTAATATCATTGAGTATAAATAGCATCTATTTATACAGTTTTACAAAATTTTACAACAAATATCATGATGTTGTAATTAATAAAATAAACTATTTTTTTTATGTACTGGAAATGTCAATAGAATTTAATTTAATGACATAAAATGGCGTTCTAAAATGTTTCATGGAGTAATAATCAATCAATTTGTGTGTAATATCAGTGTATAATTCACACATTTTTCAAGGCACGCTCAAGAAAAAGTAAAAACGTATTTATTAAAATTAAAGAAAGAAAATTTAAATATATTTTTTTAATATATCAATCACATTTTAAAATTTAAATTAATATGAATTTAAATTCCATATTATTTTCTTTAAAATGTCTCGATCTATAATTAAATCTTTACGATGTTCTTAGAAACACTCGAAAGTTAATGTCTAAGATATATTTTTTTAATTTTCTATTTAAAGAATTGTTTTATCCTATATTTCTCAACCAATAAAAGCAAAGAAATATAAATTTAATCAGTGAGAGATTTATAAAAATACATTTTAAAATTATTTAAAATAGAAACCCAAACTATATGCTGTAAGCAATATTTGTTGTAAACAAATAAAAAGAAATTAATATTCGTGTTATTTTTATTATGCCATTTTACCCTGAAAATGTTTCTGGGAAACTGAGTAAACTATCACTAGTGTATAAATATATATATATATATATATATATATATATATATATATATAAAATATATATATATATATATAAATATATATATATATATATATATATATAGATAGATATATAAATAAATTATTTAAACTAATAGTTGATAATTTGATTACAAAATTACACGTTAGTTACTTTCTGTATTATGCTAAATTATATATTTACAAATTAATATTTGGTTCTATAAACCACAAGTTATAACGTATTTATATTATAAATAATAATATAATGATATATATATATATACATACACATATATGTATATATATATATATATATATATATATATATATATATACATATGTTTATGTGTGTGTGTGTGTTTATAGCACATATTTACATTTATGTGTATTTAAAATATATAAATACATTTATTCATAAAGTATATCAATTTGGATTAACTTATTGACAAGTTATTTATTAAATAAATTAACAAGATAATAAAGTTGATTTACATTTATTTAAACAGAACAACTCAGTACTTAAATTGAATATTATATTTTGTACGAAGAGAAAAATATTTGATCAATGTATATTCCATCTTTCTGTTCTTAACAACAAAAATATATTAAGACGATAGGTATACTGTTATATATATATATATATATATATATATATATATATATATATATATATATATATATATATATATATATACACACGTTTTTTATACCATATACTAAATTTGAATATTTTAATAATATAAAAAAATATATGTGAAAGAAATTATACAAAATAATGTTCTTATATTATACAAATTTCAATAGTGATTTTTTATCTTGATATAAAATATAAGTGTTTAATGAAGGTATGTTGAAAATAATTAAGTTTCAGTTGTATACAATTAACGAGTCTAAATGTATTTTGTGCTTTCTCTCTCTTCTTAAATAAATATAAATAAAAAATTATATACGAACTAAAAATAGTTTGTAAATATTAGGTTGGTAGGAAAATACTTGCGGTTTTTGTTTTCTGAATTTGACCTTAATTTTTTTTAATGAAAATGTCATTTCATCGTGTTCTTGTTAATATTATTTCAAAGTGCATTTTTCGGTCTGTATTTTGGTAACATCGTCTTTGGTTTTATTATTAATTTTGCTTCAAATTGGGATTATTGTATGGAAAAAATCAAATAAAAGCAAAAATTTTATACGAGTTGGAAACAGGTGATGAAGCAGCAGAAATTGTTTGTAAACTAAACGATGCTTTTAGTGTGGGTACTGTAAGGAACGTCTGGTGCAATGGTTGTTCCAAAAGTTTCATACTGAAGACGAGAGCTTTGAAGATGAAGAACGTCACAGGCGTCCTTCTTCACTTCATAGCAACCAACTGAAAGCGTTAACTGAATCAGAATCACGCACAATAATTGCACAAAAGTTAGGCGTTAGTAATTAAACAGTTCTGATCCACTTAAAACAGGAAAAATAAAAAAGGGTGACATGTATATGAACTTGAATGTCATAAATCGCAATTATTTTTCTGTCAACCTAATAACATGTGTCCAGAATTAGAAAATGATCAATTTTAAAGAAAACAAGAAAAATTTAATATTTATAAAATATAAAAAACCGAGATAAGAGAAGAATAGAATAAATATGAAAGTAAATAAATCTATAACTAAATAAATGAGTTTAATAGACTTACAATAGAAGTTCAGAGTTTACCGTAAAACTCAACCGTTAAATAAAATATTAAGACCTAAAAAATATAAGAAAGTACAAATAGTTCAACAAACATGCAAGAAAGGATATTATAAAATTGATTGGAAATTTATAAAAGAGAGAGGGATTGAACCATTCAAACTGAAAGAGTTCGGAAAAGATCTTTGTTCAGAAGTAGATAATCAACTAAATAGAAGATAGTAAATAATTAACGTTTTTTTTATAATTAATAGTTGATTACAAAATATATTTTGTAAATGATTCAAAAATAAATGAAAAACAGTTAGTAATACAGAATATATATATATATATATATATATATATATATATAAATATGTATATGAAGAAAGAGAGAAAGTTGTTTTGTCTAAAAAAATGACTAAAAAAATCCAAATCAAAAAAATAATGTTTTCATTCTTTAAAAAAATAATATACATAATAGGCTAAAAACAAAACACAAATGCTTTTAAAAAACATATAGTCTACAGTATGACTTTCATCGAAGATATATTTACAACTATCGATTAATCATAGTACTATTTTTAAATTATTAGTTAAGTTTATTAAATTTACATCAAAATAATGATTTCAATGCCATTTATTAATTAAAAAGTGAACATCCTACATTTATTACCACGGAATTATTACGCATTCCATGTGTACGTGAATTTACATGGTTATTTTATTCTCGTTGCACTTGAATTAAGAATTTTTTAATCTTATAACTGGTTTCAGTGCTTCTACAAATAACAATGATTCGAAAACCTTGAATAATCGCAACGAGACAGTCATGCCCAAATATACGTTAGCGGGAGAGCTATTGACTAATATCTCACGTGTTTCAGTCTTTGTCTTACAACCAGTAATTTATAATTTTTCCATTTAATTATTGTTCAAACTGAACGATTACTGATACGTGATACTAACAACATTTTCAAATAACGTTACAAAAAACATTTTATCTGTTTTTAAACTTCCATGATGGAAATCCCCCGATACGTGTTTTTCTATTACTACTTACAATGGAATTATAAGAAATATATATATATATATATATATATATATATATATATATATATATATATGTGTGTGTGTGTGTGTAATTAGAATGACTAGTACTTTTTTAAATATTAGTATCCATTTATTTGTACTCAATTTCCTACGTTGTATTTGACAATATTTGAATAAAATCCCATTAATTATGTATTCCCAACGCATCTAAAATCATTGTTATATGGCCATTTCAAGGTAACAACCTTTCAAATATATCCTGTCGGTCATAGCAGGGCAACTACATACAAAAAGTTACGTACTAAAGCACGCACGTGTTACGTATCTATTTGCACGCATTCGTATTACTGATGATTTTTAATTAATAAGCTACGCGCTGTGCACTTATTGAACAGCACAGTCCTATAAAATATGTATTGTTGTTATAAAATTGATGTCATTATTACAACAGAATTTCTTTAACTACTTGAGATTATTCCACGTAATCATTTAGTGTATTAACTATTTTAAAAAAAAAGAAATATTAGATTGGTGCAAAAATAATTGCGGTTTTTACGTATCAAGTGAAAAGACGCATGTATCAATTAAAAATTATATTTATTAATGAAAATAAAGACCATTGGCCTGCACACATTTCTCCCAACGGGAACCAAGTTTGTTTATTTTCCTACAAGATAAAATTCTGAAGTCCTGGAATTAACGAATTCATCGAAAACGCTTTGAGTTGATGTTTGATCTTTGAAAACATTCTCTCGTAAGAATTTACTAAAATGTTTTAAAAAAATGATAATCTGTGGGACAGACAGGTCCGGAGAATAAGGTGGGTGAGGTAAGGGGTTTCATAACTCAGTTCATTTAATTCTTTTTTAGTCATTTGTGAGATGTGTGGTCGGGCGATGCCGAGTTGCTTGATGTCCATTTAATTCATACGGCACCTATTTATCCGGCTTTTTTGTTTTTTCAATTAGGCTCAAATGTCGAATAACTGTTGAATGATCAACATTAAGTTTCTTCTGCCACCTCTCGAGTTGTTTTACGTGGAACCGCGTCAATAATGATTCTTGAATCATTATTCTCTATAGCTGAAGGACATCCTCAACCCTCCTCATTATCAAGACTTTCGTTTCCATTAAGACATTTTTGGAATCAGTATTGAGCTGTACGTTCACTAATTGACTCTTCACCAAAAACAAATTTGATATTTCGAGCAGTTTCTGTTGATTTACGTCCCAATTTATACTCATACAACAAAATCGCACGAATTTACTTTTTTTCCATGACTAATTTAAGATGTTATATCCAACAATACTAAAGAATTAAAACAATAGACGTAAGCTGAAATCTGTAGTGCTAATTTCATTGTTTACAATGATGTATCACATGTCTATAACAAAAATAACGGTAACTAAAAAAATCGACACCAAACTTAAAATGATAAGAACCGCAACTATTTTTGCATCAACCTAATATTTTCTGGAAAATATATTGTAAATTTCTCTCACATTCCACAAGTTCTAACCTTCGAATATATTTAATTTTGTTTTAATAAAATATAAAATAGTATTATGGTATTTTTAAAAAAAATACTCTGAAAAAAGAAAAAAAATAATATTTAATTTGAAAGTACAGCGCCTATTTCTTATTTTATTTTAACTAATTATAAAATCTACATTTTCCACATTCTGCCTATATAGTTATAATTAAATTAAAGTTTACATTAAAATATAAATTTAATGTACTCAGAGTTATAAAATTCTAATATACATTTTTTTAATGCTTGACCCATATATCGAACATCAGTATCTAGTAATAAACTATCATTAATGCCTATGTATTATTTTTCTTTCTTTAAGAAAAGAAACGATCAAAAATGCTTAATTGAATATAATCAAACTTACTCTTATTAATTATTATAGGAAAAATATAGGCTCAAATTAAATAGAATAGAATCAAATTTATTAATATTTTTATTATTATTAGAGGAGTGTTATCTTTTTACAAGTAGATTTTGATGTAGGTGAACCCCCTTTTATAATATATCTTAATGTCAGATATATAGAAAAAGAATAATAGATTTACAAAGAAAAAATCCATTTGCTGCAATTTATAAACTAATCTACTGGATTCTCGACATTTTAACGTAATAATCATAAATTTGTTGTAATCACGTTATAGTAAGATGGATATTCTTGGTAGTAATGGATAGCTGAGTAAAGTAACAAATCACTCTTCAATATGCGACTGAAGATAAGTTAAAATATTGTTTTTTTTTTTATTAAATATGTATCTAAAATGCAATTGCCATCATTGGATATAACTAACTATCATCGATTTTGTAACTTATCGATTCTTTTAACAAAGCAAATATCATCGTTGAAAACCAATAACTTACTCTCATTTTAATATATTTAAAATTTAAAACTTTGCTGCCAGTTCAACGGCTTACAACGACCTCAAAAATTAATCGTATGATATTAAAATATAAATAAATTATGGAAGACAGGAGAAAAGTTCCTACCCAAACTCATTTATTTTCTGAATTATTTTTAATTCAAGAACGTTATTGCAATGAAAAAGGATATATTTTTGCTGACTAAAATTAAACACTTCTTCTGCCTATAAACTATCAAATTAAACCCAATATGAATCGACATTAAATATTTCAGTAAATTTTAAAAAATCATAATAAACTATTTATTTGTAATCCCATCGATAGTATAACATAAATAATGCCTGAATCAGATAAAGTAGACTGCTTTAGACGTTCCCAAAGACCAAAGACAAGCAAACATTAATAGTTGTCATTTGCTTGGTAAATTACTTTATGTATTTTATTAATACTTTTGAGAATATTTATTTTTATATGACATTTATATAAAAAATACACTTTTCTCCACCTGTGATAAAATAGTCAAAAACAGTTACTTATTTTGCAATAATAGTAATAGTGATCGATTTTATAAATCTTGAACACTACTCTTGGCTATCCATTCCTATCACAATCACCGAGTTTTTCATTATTTAAACTTCTTCATTCTTTGGAAAGATGAGCTCTCGTTTTCATCTGTCTGTTGGAAAGTAATTCATAATCAACTTTGGCAAGACTTATTTTTTATAAGATATTCAACGAACACAATGCAAATAGATTAAGTTTTTTTCTTCGCCGAGTTCATGTGGAACCAATTGGATGTATTTACATACAATGCCAATACATTTAATTATTCTAATGCAGTAGTTTCGTACATTTAAAATTTGAAGATAAAAAAATATGATTCATATGAAATCATATTGTAATTCAAATTTAAAGAAAATAATTAAACAGTTAATCTTTATTCATAGATGTGAACTTTTTTGTCTAGCGCATCTTTTAAGTTCATTCTTTTCATCATCAAAATTAAATATCATAAATCATTTTTATTATGAAGTTCAATAATGCATTCTAACCAAACAATATTTATTTTTTATGTTCTTATAAGAGTATTTATTTTTTGAATTTAATTGAGAATCTTATTTGCATGTTACCCTCTGTCATGTTTATCAATTAAAGCTATTTGAAATCTAATTTCCGAATCAAAATATACATTTCTATAATCATTTTTAGATACAGCTGCAAATATAATCAATTTTAGTTCGACTATACATTATGATTCATTACCTACAACGACCCGAAGGAGATACATAAAAATAAACATTACTTTCTCTAGATTCTATAAATACATTACAAAAGTTGTAGGTATAACATGTTTTTTTTTAAAAAAAAAACAGTTACTTGTATATTCTTATCATATTTAGAACATATTTATTGAATGTTAATGGATTAATCTATTGTTCCAAATTGAAACCTTGTAAATATGTATTAATTTAAATATCATTATTCTTTTTTTTATAATCTATAACATACTTTTCTTTTAGTCATAGAATATTGTCTACAATTAAGGTATTATACGTGCTGAAATTTGAAAAAAGAAAATGTAATCATTTCTTAGAATCTATTATATGTAGTAGTAAGGATGTGACAAATAATTAAGCTCTGAATTTTATTTTGTATGTCTACTTAAAACCATTTTGTCATGTTTCGAGTACATATATATATATATATATCGGGTGTGAGAACTTCCACATGGTGACCGGGACGCGATTCATTTTACAGTGACTGTTATGCCATCTAAAATCTCTTAGCCCATTCTTTTACCGTGGAGCATAAAGGCGAATCTTCCTCATTTACTCCATTTAATCGTTGTTTCGTTTACTGCGGTGAAACCACTTTTTTACCAGAAACTTTATTTTCACATGATACTCAGTTTTGGTTACTTGTGACATTGTATGAAGGATCAAGTTATAATCTAGGAATTTGTACTGAAAGCTACTAAGACATAAATTTACCACACAGTACAGATTCTCCATTTGTGCGCATGGGCAAAAATGTTAACAATATTTGGCGTTAACCTCGTATATATATATATATATATATATATATATATATATATATATATATATGTATATATAATAAAATGTTATTTTTTTTAAAAAAAAACTAACTAAATTAAAATACAAGTATCCATACACAGTCTAATCATAACCTGTGCCATTCTTTTTAATGATTTACATATTTTTAACATTCTTGAAATAGTTTTTTAATAGACTGATTAAAATATTTTAGAATTCCACTTTTTATTTTAAAAAAAAAACTCAAAATCATCATATATATTAATATATATATATATATATATATATATATATATATAAGTGTATATATATATATATATATATATATATGTACACCAATAAAAAAGCTAAATATTAGCCTTCAGTTTTTTCATATATCACGTATTTGTCTTTCTCCGGTATTAAATTCACTGTTGTTGATAATTTAGTATAAAATATTTTCCTTTTAGTATTGAAATTCTATAGATGTAACGATAACAAAAAAACAATGACGTTATACATTAAACGCTTTACACATGTATTTGTAAATTTGAATAATTTAAAAATTTATATACATAATTTAATCATACGAACAAAGTTTGCAACTTTTCTTTGTATTTTCTCATTCGTTCATTTCAAAAGTTTATATATATATATATATATATATATATATATATATATATATATATATATATATTGTATAGTGTTACATAAATGAAGGTCATTTGCAATTTTGTATTGAACAATAAATTAATATTTTCATAATACTTATTGTTCCAATTTTAATATGGTGAAATTAGAACAGAATTGTATTTATTAATTCAACTTGACATTTTATAAACCTTACAATATTAATTTAATATTAAGTTAGCACACATAAATGAAAAGTGTACCGATTTGAAATAGAAACTGAAATAATTATATTGTATGATAGAACGATAATAATTACTTTACAATTAACCAATTTTTATTTACGGTTACTTAGCGTGTAAAAGCTATATAATTTTATTGATTTACGTTCAGTATCATTCAGCCTTAGGTTTTAAGTTTTAACTATAGGCATTTAGATGAATTTAATAAATAAATAAACTTACACGTATAGTTATTTTAACTCATTATTAATTGAGTACTATTAATATAATACAATATGTACGTAGTGTATGAAAGTTAATACTAACCTTCACAATAATTTTTTTTATAACAAATTTACTTCAATGCAAAGCATATGTTTTACATTTTATACGACTATATACGAGTTCATCTCGACATTAATTAAATTCTACATTTTTAATCTTTGGACCAAAGAAAAACCATAATTATCTTATATTTTCAAATATATATATATATATATATATATATATATATTTGTATGTATGTATGTATAGTACATAAAAGTGATAAGTTATTTTAAATTTAAATATTTATGAATATATTATAACTTTAATGGATGAATGTGGAATTCATGTTTTTTATTAAACTATAGTATAACAAAAAATATTGATAATTCATATAAATATTTAATACTAAATATTTTAATTTTTAATAATCCAATGAGTAATATTTTATATTTTGAAAATATTTTCTTCATATCTTCAAAATATTTTTCTTATTCACAACTTTTTTACACTAATAAAATATTTCTGCTCCAATATTATTTTTTTTTGTTAAATTTAAATAATGATACAGTGGAACCTTGTTAATCCGGATTTCCAGTTTATCCGTATTATAAACATAATCCCTGTCTCAGAAATATGATAGACATAAAAATTAAATTTATCTATAAAAATTATTACTGTTATATTTAGAAAATAATAGTTTTTAAATCTATAGATAAGTAAAATCATATTTAATTTTTAAATAAAATCTTTAAATTATAAATTTTTAAGAATTTTTTTTTAACAAAACGAACCTAATCTAAAAATAAAAAGCATGCTTCTTTGGTACAAATTCTGGAAGTGTACTTGTTCCTTCTTTATTTTCAACTTTAAATAAATTTTAAATTTTAATTCAAAATTTACCAGAAAATTCAATAGTTATAACTAGTCGTAGAATAGATGAACTCATACCCGGCCTCCAGGATTCAGAGAACAATCGCAAATAACAAATATACAGAAAATAATACGACCTTTAAAAAGTCAATTTAATATATCATTTAATGTCATATTTTTTATATAATTATATGTACATGTGGAAAATATGATTTAATTTTTAAAAAAATATAGTGACCTTCATTATCAACATATGAAGTATATGTTAGATTAATACAAGATAACAATTATTTATTACAATAATTCTTAGAATACATTTTCACATTTTTCACGTTATTTCTGTTTTTTATTACAATTAATACAATTACGTTTTACTTATGCTGTTTCTCTTGATATCTACATGAAACACAATAAGTGTACTGCGTGAAGTTTTTAAATTATTTATATTTTGTTATACATGAACAGATTATCCAGAGTGGCTAGAAACTAAAAAGCACATGCTGGAGTTAATAACGTGATAATATAAAGTTAAATAAATATGGAACTTAAATTTAGATATTTAAAAAATATATTTAGTTCAGTTTAAAAATGTAAACCAATAAATAGATGAAATAAACTAAAACCAAAAAGTTCAATCCTAAATTAATGAACCTGTGCTCAATATGTATAAAAACTAATGTTTAAAATAAATTTATAAATTATAAATAGGAGCTAGTAAATAGCATAACATTATTAAATAATATTAAGGACTCAAATAAATTAAAATAGTATTGAACGAAGTCATATTTCATACTATTAAAGGAATTAAAATATACTGAGATTCGTTTTAACAAATAAAATATTGCGTAATATTAATGTATGTATATTTTTAAGCATATCAACTTGTATATGGAATAAACAATTTGTAATTACAATAATAATACCAAACTCTGTATAATACATTAACGTTATTACTGATCTCTATCCATAGTATAAGATTGATTTATATAAAATAACTAAAACCAAGGATAAAAAAGAATATTAATGTAAAAAATAGTAATGTAGCAATCTCAACGCTAAGAGTACTAATTCTACGTATTCAATTATGATCAGTAAGAATAATAAAACCCATCAGAGTTTATGTTTAGTATATAATTAAAGGTCATTTTGTTTTGATAATATATGTCACGATGAACTATTTGGTTCAAGGTCGTTCTAGACATGCTATTCTACTCGTTTTTTATAAATATTAGATATAGTGGCCATCAAATTATAATCATATTCTAATATTTACGCATTTTATAAGTTATTGAGAAAACCAAGCAATAAATATTACTACAAAAGGGAAAATAAACTCGTATTCTACAACAAAACAATACATTACAATCAGTATCACATGTTTTGTACATAAATGGCTCTTAATTGCTCTTCTTTTAATACCTTATGTACTTGGTGGATATCTTTGTACACTCATATTTTCCTTCAAATCATTTGCTTAATTTATGATTACCTTATAACACATTTTATTCTAATAATAATACATTTATTTTTTTATTTCCAGCTGAAATCTTATAAGTAATTTTATTTAGTATTTGATAAAAAAAATAAACTGCATTAGTTTGAAAAATTGTAAAAGTAAAAAAATTCATTCATATATATTTAAATTTCGAAGGATATACAATATTTTTTATGTAAACATACCACATTTTATTTTATAGTTATACTTCATGATCAATGCATTTTCTAATATATTTATCTTATCCCCTAATTAGTTTCTTTTTAGATTTTTAATATTTATTGATTCTAAATAAATTGTATCTATTGTCCATTTGCTGTTTTTTTTTTGTTATAATATATCAAATAAATATCTTAAATATCTTTTGAATACACAAGGTTTTTAATTGTAATCAAATTTTTATTAACTGCCAGATTGTATACTAAATAATTAATTTGAGTATTGCAATTTCTCATATAAATAAATTGTATACATTTCTTAAAAGTATAATTGTATATTTTTATATCTGTAATCTCTGTTAAGTTTTTTTGTTGATTTTCGTTCTATTGTATCACTTTATTTTCTCTTCTCCGCTAGTAGTTTCAGTATACGTGTGTCATCTTCAAATAGATTTTAAATAATTGATAATGTTCTAGTAACTAACAATGTTTTAGTAAGAATCATATTTAAAATCAATTATTTAAAATCTATCTAATATGTCACGTGTACTAAAACTAGTAATAAAGAGTAAAAATTCAAGTGATGCAATTGAACAAAGACCGACAGGTCAATACTTTTTTTTGTTTATACCGATATTTTATTTTTATATGGGAAAATATGCAATTTATTAGATAATTGGCAAACTTTATATTGTAAATTATGTACTCATTGCAAAAATTAAATCCTTCTCATCACTTGAATTCGTAAAAATTTCAGAAATGAAAACATTAAATTTATAAGCAGCAATACTTACGACAACAATTTAAGAATTATCAGTCAATTTTGACGTATATTCCAGTTTTTCTATAAATAAAAATTACAAAAGTAAAATTGAAATATATTTTTATTACTAACAATATTTCTTCTCTGAATTGTGGAATGAACTTTTTCATATCATTTAATTTATATTCTTTCCATCATTTTTATGTGATACTTAGTTTTAGTTTTTTATAAATACTTAAATTTTTATTTGTTTTGTTGAAATTACTGAAATTCTAGGAAAAAAGGACTATATTCCAGTTATATTATTAGTATTGTTTGTAGTTTTATTCACATCAACTTATATATTATAGCAGGCGTGTCTGACTTCTAATCCACAAGACATTTATCCGACAGTTTTAAATCGGCCTATCCAGTTATATTGATATTAAAATAATTTAGAATAAATTTATATATATATATATATATATATATTGAATAAGTTTAAATTTGAATAAATATAGTTTCCTACTAACCTTGAGGTCTGATGGGATTTTTAAATCGCTCTAACGAATTAATTACCACAAAGCAATATTGGATTACTAGATTACAGACGTACATTTAAAAATGACATATTTTGAAAATATATATAAAAAAAAGTTCTAAATTATCATTAATGTATTTTTATAATAATTATGACGATATGTTTGGGTTGTAATTCTATTCTCATAAATCGATTTTCGCCTCCCATTAACCATAAAATTATTTTCAATAAAAATGTTCAATAATTAATTATTAGTCATAGTATTTAAAATACAATTAAAAAATCGATTTGAGACATTGGAAAATGAAAATATCGAAGAAATAGTGTATGTAATTATTAATGAGTCCGTACAAAAAATAGGAGGAACTTTTAAAATAAAATCAAATAAGATAATATCAGAAAAGAGAAAATGTGTAATGAAGAAGAGAAGAGCAATGAAACTAACGAACAGTGTAAAAGACCGAATCGAATACATCGAACTTAGCAAAACAGTGAAGAAGTTTATTAGAGAAGACGTTCGAAAATACAAGCTAATTAGGAATACTATTGAAGAAAATAAAAGCTACAGAAAAATGGAACAGAATCTTGTGATAGGAAAAAAGCATATAATTGCTCTGAAATCAGAGGATGGCAGTAGAATATTTAACAAAACATCAATTGTCAAGAGAGTAGAAAATGTATACACTAAGTTATACAAAAATACATGTAATGAAGAAAACAAGGATAGAAAACTTACAATCAATATGTCCCACTAGTACTGCCGGAAAAGGTCTCATATGGAATATAGAATATGAAAAATGGAAGAGCAGCAGGAAATGATGGATTAATAGCAGAAATCTTCAAACAGATAGGAGAAAAAAACTGAAAAATTTCTTGCCGATATATTAACATTGTGTATAGAAAAAAGAACTATCCCAGATAAATGAAATGAAGTCATGGTAATTGTTTTACACAAGAAAGGAGATAAAGAGCATTTAAAAAACTACCTGCCAATTATTCTACTAGCTACAATATATAAGATCTTTATAAAAATAATTTCAAAACGTCTACAAATGCAGCTACATTTCGCTGAAACAAGGGAATAAGCAGGATTTCGAAACGGATTTAGTACTATGGATCGCATTCAGGTAGTGAGAGGAGTAATCAGCGTGTCAAATGAATACCAAATATCAGTATGTCTTGGATTTATAGACTATGAAAAAGATTTCGGCTCTATCACCACATCACCGATCATATCTGCATCGAAGATGCTAACATCTACAAGAATGCAACCTTGACGGCGAAGCTGCAGGAAAAAAACAAAAAAGATAAAAATCGGGAAAGGTGTAAGACAGAGAAATACAATTTCGTCGGAATTATTTACTGCAGCTATAGAAGAAATACTCAAATTGGTCAATTGTGAGGACAAAGGAATCGAAGTAAAAGACAAAAGATTAAGTCGCCTCCGGTTTCCTAATGATATTGTTATTTTCGCAAGTGTTCTAGAAGAGATACAAAAAAGAATAGAAGAATTAGATGATTCCAGTCAAAAAATTGACCTAAACATGACCCACGCAAAAACAAAAGTGTTGTTTAATACGTTTGTCTTCCCGAAGAAAATTAAAATAAAAGGAACAAAAATAGTTACGAAATATGGTATCTAAGCCAGCTTATCAGCAGAGATGAATCATTCGTAGAAGAAGTAAACAGGAGAATAAAAATGTAATGGAACGCATTTGGATGAAACGCCTCGATAGTTAAATCAACAATCCCACTCTGTTTGAAGAAAAAAGTATTTGATCAATGTATCAGTCCTCATCTAAGGCAGCAAAACATGCCTCCTTAACCCTTATGTTAGTAACCGGGTACCCGGGTACCCACCGCGGTGTATTTGTATGAATAGCTTAAAGAAAATTCAGGTCTGTGGGTACCCGGGTACCCGGTTGCTAAAAGACGTCGGTAAAGTTGGTTACTAACATAAAGGTTAATGTCAAAATCATTCAAAGACACCAAGCAACACAGAGAAGTACAGCTAGGAATAACAAGAAGAGATAGAAAAAGAATAGAATGGATACTAAAACAGATAGGAGTCAGATATAATAAAAATAGTGAAGAAGAGTCTGAATTAGAAATGGAAGGGGCATATTGCAAGAAAAGAATACAACCGATATACAACAGAAATCATTATCTTGGAACCAAGAAATATATATAAAAAAAAAAACGAGAAAGAAACCAATGAACATGTAGAATAAGGAAATTAAACTTTTATTGGAAATCAGTGGAAAAAGACATTCAATCGTACAAAATGGAAAATTATGAAAGAGACCTTTATCCAACAGTGAATTAACAGAGATTGTTAGCGATATGTATATATATATATATATATATTTACACGTGCACGTGTATGTATATCAGATATTATTTATTACGTTTTATGCATTTTAAATTAAAATTATTATAACTGTATAAATGGGAATTAAAATAAATTCTATGATACATTGCAACAACGTCAATTGTACATAAATGAATAAATTATTAATAGCTACAATATAGTTACAAAATAGATTAACTATTTTTTAATTGTCCATATAATCAATAAAAAATATTTAATTTAATAGCAGATAATTTGAA
Organism: Acanthacorydalis orientalis; assembly: GCA_034766995.1. NCBI lineage: Eukaryota > Metazoa > Arthropoda > Insecta > Megaloptera > Corydalidae > Acanthacorydalis > Acanthacorydalis orientalis. The sequence goes on from CM068317.1 coordinate 24,436,066, forward strand.
TACAAATGTCAATAAACATAATTTGAATAAATTATTTAAATCATTTTGTTTCAAATAAAATAATTGTAAGCAAATGTGAACTTTCAATAAAGAGTAATTAATTTTTTGTCACATATATTTAAATTACATCTTTGTTTACATATATACGTATATACGTACATACATACATATATATATATACATATATATATATATATATATATATATATATATATATGAAATACATATTTTTAATAAAATATATCATAAAACTAGAAAATTATTGATACAATTTGTTTTCATATAAATTCAATTTTTAATAATAGTTCTACAATTTTTTATACAAAACAAAGAACATTTATTGAACTACAATTACGAAATCAATTTACATTTTATTACTATTTGTCTTTAATAACTACAATGTCATTTTTTGTTATAAATAATAATCTATATTTGTAATTATCTTTATTGATCAATCAATAATACCAACCGCAAAACATGATCTTAATATTAGATTTAAATGATTATCTAGATATGTAGACAATAAGTACGAAGAACGAATTTTAGTTCCTATTGTTTCTATTTTTTTTAAAAAAAAATCATAAATTTAAAATATTTCATAGAAATCAAACAGCTTAGATACAATAACGAATGGTGATAAAATATGAAAAGCAATTGTAATTATATCGTATGGTATAATGAACTATGTTATAAATAATTTTATTAATTACATTCCTTGAAAAGGCCAGTAAAAGAGCACGATCTTCTGTTACACCTGGAATCTCAGGTCAGCTTATCTTTCATGGTTTTGTACAGCAAACTCCACAACCATCTCTCATCGTCAACATGTATGAGTCAAAAATCATAAACCTCATGCCTAGCACTTTTTTTAAGAAGCTATTCTTCGATATATTCATCATTTTTAATACTTTTTAGATTAAACTTGTATTTAATGAACTTTGTTTCGTTTAAAACCTTAATACGTCAAAAATAAATAAAGATAATTCAGTACTTAAAATAATAACTATCATAGAACTTAAAAAATAGTTGTCTATTATTAGGTCGGAACAAAAGTTCATAGCGTTTTTAACGTGTATTTAAATAATTGTTTACTTATTTGTACATATATTTATTATAATGCATATGCACCATTTTGATCCACCATCTTCGCCATCTCTCACGTAATTTCATAATTATTTCCTCCAAGAACTTGGCATCTTTCTGGGTGATGAATTGATTCAAGTGATTTCTACAAACTTCCAAGGAAGTAATGCTTTTTCTATTAAGGGAATTCTGTAAAGACCGAAACAAATGATAATCTATAGGTGCAAAATCAAGTGAATATGGCGGGTGAGCTAGGACGTCCCAGCCAAACTGTACCAATTTCTGTTAGGTCTGCAAAGAGACAAGGTCTACAAACTTCCAAGGAAGTAATGCTTTTTCTATTAAGGGAATTCTGTAAAGACCGAAACAAATGATAATCTAAAGGTGCAAAATCAAGTGAATATAGCGGGTGAGCTAGGACATCCCAGCCAAACTGTACCAATTTCTGTTAGGTCTGCAAAGAGATAGGGTCTAGCGTTATCTTGGTGGAAAACGAAACCCTTTCGATTGACGAATTCTGGACGCTTTCCATCAATTTCCGCCTTTAATTGGTCCAGTTTAGCACAATACTTCCTTGAATTTATCGTCTGATTATTTGGGAGAAGCTCGTAATACACAACACTCTTCTAATCCCACCAGATACACATCACCTTCTTTTGATGAAGACCCGCATTTGGAGTGGCTAACAGAGGCTCATTTCGTTTTCTTCAAGACCTTTTTTGATCCACATTATTGTAGATGATCCCTTTATCATCGCCCGTGATTAATCGTTTCAAAAACATGTCATTTTGGTTTCTTTTAAAAAGCGAATCGCTGGTGAAGATGTGTTCCATTATATTTCTTTCAGTTAAATTATGAGGTACTGAAACATAGCAGCGATTTATATATCCAAATGCCTCTCAACACTTGTATGAGACACATGTAGTATCTCTGCGATGTCCTATGACATATAATGTTGATTGTTTTCAATAAGTGTTGCAATCAACACCTGCAAGTCTATCGGAACGCTTGTGATACTCTAGATCGAATTTTCCATCTTTGAACCGAGCGAACCACTTTCGAACAGTTCTGCCAGTTACGGAACCTTCTCCATAAACGATGGATATCTTTTTTGTTGTCTCTGTAGCGCTTTTTCCTATTCGGAAATGAAATAGCATCAAATGACGAAAATACTCCTTATATTCTCCTTAATATTGCACCTTATTCCTTCATTTTCAATTTTAAATTTAACAGACTTAAAATTCACAAAATTGTACGAAAATATCATAAAAAGAAACATTGAAATGTCACCTGTCAAAATAACATATATGGAGCCCCATGTCATATAATTAAGCTGCGTACAAAACTGCAATTAATGATATCTAATAAAAAACACTACGAACTTTTGTTCCAACCCAATAAAATTTAGATGAGAGTTTAAATTTGATTTCAAATAAGTAAAAGTATTACATATTTACATTCGAAAATGAATTAAAAAAATTATTTATTATAATCGTTCTCTTAAAAATAGTTTTTCTATAATTTCCTTTAAATTGTAAGAACACTTAAAACTCTAATTATTTCTAGGTGCATATATTTAATTACTATTGATATATTTTAACTTTAAGAATGTTGATCAAAAAAGTTTACCAATATAAACGATTAATTATTATCGATAAAGGTTCAGGTAAATATCAATTCATGTATAAATTATTTTTTTGCATTTTATAAATATGTGGTAGTTGATATTTATTTTTAAGTTACAAGAAAAAGGTGAACTTTTTAGCATTGAAAATGCGGAAATAATAATTCTTTTATTATACAAATGACTTAATGTTATTTTTATAGAACTATAAAACAGATAATTTTAATAATCAAGTATTAATTAACACAGAAAACAGATTATTTAAATCAAAAAAGTTACATTTATTATTAATTTATGTTATAAATCAAGTATATACTTTCCTTTTTTAATACATTTTGTAAATAATCTCCTATCTTATAATATTTCGAACTTAAAAAAGTAAATTTCCACAAAATTGTATGTATACAAATATTCAGCTGAACTTTATTATATCTGTGATAATGAATTTGCAGAAATAACAAACAAATGAATACATGGATTTTGGCTCATATATATTTCCATATAAACATTTACTTTTTTTATGTTTCACGAATACACCGAGACAATTTGTTTATTTATAAAAACAATTTTTTAAGTACAAAATTGTTTATTGTTCTTTTTATATTATTATTATTATTTTAAGCAGTCTTGTGTCCATTTCATCGAACAAGAATAAAAGTACAAAAGTTCAAAAGTCCATAAAAATAAATACTATATATCTGTAGAAGATATTTACTATCATAGATTATACGTGCGTATAGACTAATCTTCTAAATATTCCTGTTATTATATTAGGTGTACACATTTTTTTTGGACAGTTTTATGTTTTTGTCTGATATTGTCGCCATTCTCGGTATTCTTGAGGTGAGTTGTCGAGCCTTGGGATTAAATCCCTTTTATCTAGAGTTTAACATGTATTATTAGCAATCTTGCTATTTTCTGTTCCAAATCTTGATTTTTTCGCTAGGAAAATTTTCAAAAAACCTAGTTCACCTGTCTCGACGAGTAGAGGTCACCCTCCTCTTCCCGTTGCATGTATCTATACAACTACCACGTATGAAACAAACTCCCGTATAACAATCAACGATTGCTGTATAACAATTCTTAACTCTTGTTGTATCCGTTGCTGGTGGTTCCGCTCCGCCTTCCCTGCGAGGTGATGACTTCTTCATCGCGGACTTCTAGTCGTTGCCATCTCCACGTGACGGATGCAGGAACGTGCTGGGGCTGAGGTAGATCATCGGTCTATATCTCCTGGTACAGCTCCTCGGTCTCAGCCAAGGTCTCTTAAAATTGGCTGCGTCCAGTTTATTTATTATCGTGTTTGTGTGTGGTTTCTTCTTGTAGAAGTTTTTGCTCATCCTGATTATATATGCTTTGAGATATTCTATCTCGGCTTCTTTATGTAATTCAGCTGCGGGCGGGATAGTCGAAATCTTTATTTAACACCATCCGTGGTAATTTGTTCTGCTGTCGTTGCAGTATTTTCATATTTGTTCTTCTTGTTCTACGCCAGATTGGCGCTGCATAGGTCATCATCGGTCTGATTACCGATGTGTACAGTAGTTTCTTGTTGTTTGTACTTAGATGGTTGTCCCTGGCCATCAGGCCGTTCAATTTTGCAGCCACCGCTCTGGTCCTCTTCGTCACGTTGTAGAGGTGTTCGTTATATAATAGTTTTCTATCGAATTGGACACCGAGGTATTTTACGGATTTCTTCCATTCGATGGGCGTTCCGTTCATAACGATTTTACCTGGATTTGGGCTATTTATCTTCCTGTCAAAGGTGATTGCCTCAGTATTGGCCACGTTCACCTTCAGCTTCCATTTGTGTAAGTATTTCACCTGTCAATGTCTTCCTAGAGTCGGTATTTCATGGCTTCTAGATTGAAGCCCGTCGTGATATGGCTGTGTCATCTGCGTACAGAGTCATGTTCGTTTTTACATCTCTCCTTATATCGTTGATGTAATACGTAAATAGAACTGGCCCGAGTATCGAGCCTTGCGGTACTCCTGCTCGAATTGGTTTTTCTGTGGAAGTCTTTCCATTAACTTCGACAATAAAAGTCCTGTTTCTCAGGTACTTGTCTATGATCTTCACCAGGTATATTGGTAATCGATTTGCGATTAACTTGTAAATTAGGCCATCATGCCATACTGTATCGAACGACTTCTCTATGTTCAATAGTAGCATGGACGTGCGGTATCCGTTCTGGAAACCCTTTGTGACATGCTCAGCGATCCTTGTCAGCTAATGCATCGTTGCATGTCCTTTACGGAATCCAAATTGAGGTGTACAAATTAATCCGGTATCTTTTTATAGAAAATGAATGTGTACAGAAAAATGAAATATATTTCAATTCTTAGAACATCCCCCATTACTTTGTATAACTTTTTTGTGAATACAGAACTGATTGATAAAAGCGTCTTCTGCTAAAAATAATCGCCTGAGTTCCAATTTCAAATCGTGTATCAACTTTTGCACTGATCCAATAATCAATAATAAATTAAAATATAAGAAATACATTATCACTTGAAAATAAAAGATTCAACTAAAATAACAATTTCAATAAAATATAATATTCAGACAAATTACTAACTAATTAATCGGCATATAAAAAAAATTAGTAAGTTTTTCTCTCGTTTATGTTTATAATTGATTTCTTTAATTAACCATAATTTCGCATGAATATGATAAATGTTAATTTATTCAAAAAAAATATAAATAATTATTACTCTTAAATAAATTTTATACAATAATTAGATTTAAAGTATGGTAATAAAGAATATAATAAGATTAAAATAATAATAAAGATTAGTACCTTATTTAGTTTTTGTATATAAGTAAATATTCAATGTTAATTGGCATGAAATATACAATGGATATAATTAAATTCTAATGCCAATTGTTATTCTATTGTGAAGATAATAATTTTTTGTTATAAGAAGTAAAGAATATTATTTTAATTGTAACTATCTTGATTGTTTTATATGTAAATTTAATTTTTCAATGTTTGAAGTTGCAATAGTTAAATGACTTAGCAATCTACTTACTTTTCTGATTATTTTTCAACATTAAAAGAATCTGAAAATGTTACAAATTATCTGAAAATATTCTTACTATCTTATGAACACGTCCATGTTCTTTTGATAGTATTTTAACCTAAAAATATTTTTCCTCCAGTTTATGCTTTTAGGGCTTCAAACTGAGATTAATAGTATTCCTTCAGTATCTTATTTTAAGACATTTATAATTTTTAACAAAAAATAACAAAGTAGCACATAATTGTTTCTGAAAATCCAAAATAAGTCTATTTAAACCCATCGATGGCAGGCTCGTTACTTCAAAAACAGTCAAAATAATTCTTTACTCCTTACTATGTCTGTTATAAAAGACCTATTAGTTCTCCATCACTTTTTTTCTTATTTCATCGATATTACTTTTTTAATTCTTTCCCACTCCATCAATCTCAGTTTTTTCATCTTTTTCGATATACCTTCCTCCTCTATCTTTTCTTTTATTTTTAGATTCCTTTTAGTTCTCTTTCAGTAATTATCAGGGTTATTTGGCGTTATAAAACATGGATAGTGACTGTTTTTAATTATATAAAAATACTTTAGAAATACTGGAGAAGCTAAATAGCCTCATACTTGAGTCATGTAGTAGTTATAATGATTTTACATTAAGAAAAATAATGAGGTGCAATAAAAAATGCAAATTTTCTTGTTAAAAGTTTAAGTATTTAAAA
>CM068317.1:24445000-24462500 GCA_034766995.1 Acanthacorydalis orientalis
TATATAAATATATTATAAAGTTCATAAGGTTATCAATTAAAAATATTACATATACACACATATTCTTTTTCATAGAAGCATTGACCGATAAACTAGGTTTTTAATGAAAAGTTACAATTTACCACAGTTAGGAATTTAAAATTTTTCATAGTGAAAAAGGACTGTAGAATTTGATTACAGTGGACACTGTCAACTATTTTTCCTCATTTTAACTACTACTCATTACATCAAAAACAAATAAATTTCACCTACGTAAATATTATCTTTTTCTATACAAATTCTATAAATATAAATATATGTTATATTATATATACAGTTATAAACCAAACATTGTTTCTCATTGTTCTGCATCATTAATACACTTTGTAGAATCTAAAATTGAGATATTCTCATCTCAATGAGAATGTCTGAGCTTTAGACAAAAAAGAACATATACTCGTTTTTATCCCATTTTATCAACTTTAAATTACACTTGTTCTTTTTTATAATAAAATCTAAGTTATGCAAATGGCCAAAAAATCCAGCTTTATATTCGATAATTACTATTTTTAAAAGTAACCTAGACAGTTATTTTTTATATTCTATAAAAAATTACATTTACCATCAACTGAATAAAGAATAAAGTTCTCAAAGAAAGAAACATAACCAGAACATTCCCATTTTTTTACTAATCTATCTCTGCATGTCTTCATTGGCGAATATAAGGGATTTACATGCAAAGATGAAATTATTATTTAAAATTAAAAATTCGCCAACAGGTTTTATATAATTATCTTACTTAAATTTAAACGGTCATTTTTTTGTATGAAAAGAAGCAAAAGTTATACTTCAATGAAATTCCAACCATGGTGATACTTGAAACTTCACAAATAATTTGAAGACACAAATCAAAGTTGCAAATTTTCTTCTTTCCTGTAAATTTTACCATCCCAATTCTTCAGTCATTTTACTTGTGTTATTCAATCTGAAATGAAACATGCTATTTTTTAAAATATGTTCGTTATACTTTTTTATGATCGAATTTAAATTTCATAGTCGCATAAATACTCAATGAATAGCCTTATAAAGACCAAATAAGATTTTTCTTTACTCTAGAATTACAACCCTTTATTGGTCTCATCACAAATTGTATTCTCGTATAAAATTTCCCTGTAATATGAATAATATACTTGTAATTGTATTAATAATAATAATTTATACAATGAAAGAGAATATGATATGATGCCCAGATATTAAGACAAATTACTACTGGCTATGTCAACTTCATCGACAGAGTGAATACATTCTAAAATAATATCAACATTTTATAATTTTTATGTATCTTCAGTAAAATTCTTTGTAGGATTTAGAATATTGATTCATTTTTATAATACGAATTTAGGCACCAAACCGATTGAACTGTCTATTCATATATATATATATATATATATATATATATATATATATATATATATATATATATATATATATATATATATATATTTAACAAACTCTTACATTACCACTTTTAATTTTTCAAATATTCTATTAATATCGCAAAACATAAATATGTAAAAAGTTAAAAACCTTCCTTAAAGTAACTACAACGCAATAATTATCGAATAAATAATTCTATATATGAGTATTGATGTATTTTCAAATTTTTAATAAAAATCCCCAAAAAAGGCTTAATATATTAATTACTATATATTAATGGTCGAAAATGTCATTTTTTTATTTTTACAAGTACAAATTAACATGAAATTTATTAGTTAATAATTTTACAGAATATTGTATCGAATATTTTGAAAACAATTCTTTAAAACAATGCTAAATACAAATAAAAGTCGTAATCAATTCCCAAACACTTATTATTTAGTTTAGTTTACTAATCTTCAACGGAAGGTCTATTTTTTTAACTGAATTTAATATATTATAAACAGTTAATTAGTTTAAATGTATTCAAAATTAAAATTTCAATAAGTTATAAACATGAAATGTTATTGCTGTAAACTCAAAAATAAACAACCCTTCAATTTTATAATTTTAAAAAAATTCTAAAAAATGCTTATCTTTTCTATAAATATAAAATATATTATTTTCGTATATCCTATATGTATAATACATAAATGTGATATCAACTACAATTAATTTTGAAACTTCTGATCGTTAGTATGTAAATCAAATATCTAGCACATCAATGTCTCTTTGATTGCATAATATTCAGTGATATATTTATAAAAATGAAATGAAAAAAACGTTAACAAATAAATTAAGAAAAAAGTATAAACAAAATTTAAATTTTACAAATAAAAATCTACGTGGATATATAAAAAGATACATTGAAAATAATTTTAAGGATATTACAACTACTTCTGTCACTAATAAATTTGTCCACTAATTTGTTATGAAGCAATTTTAAAATAACAGAACCATGTATTTGTTAGCAAAAACATCGCTTTATTTTATTACAAAACCGCAATTTCCGAAAATTGCATATAAAAAACATACATAGTATTATCACACAAATATAAATGACCAGTTTAAGTTTCTGTCGACCACTTTTCCATTCTTCTAATTCGTGAACGTACGCAAACCTATTCCTGAATTCGCTAGGAAGTTCGAATTTGCTTGGCAAGGGGAACAGCGATAAATAAAAATCGTTTAGTATCGTTTTCACAAAATTATTCTCTTCGGTTCTTCCCGAATCCATATTATCATTCAAACATATAAATTTCCTGCAAAAATAATTTCATATATACAAGAATCACATACCTGTTCATACACAAACATAATAATCATCTTAGTAAAAAATAATTACTTTGGGTATTTTCGTATTTCATCCAAAATCCCGACAACATGACTAAGATTTGATGTAAGCATTCTAAATGTTACATAATGAAGTTGTACACTTTTTATCACTTCAAAATTATATTTATAACGCGTGCTGAAATGTTCCATCAGGATTTTTATTACTGAAGGGCAATTTTTGACTAGGTTTTTCGAAATGACTGGCTGAAATTAAATTGAAAAATAATTAAAGGAAAAAAAATAAAGTTTCTATAATTAATTCATTAATAACAACTCATACTTTCATATTTATAGAATATAAAAATATATTGTATATATTGTATATATATATATATATATATATATTTACCAGTTTAGAATCCAAATAACGTTCATATAACGGCGTAACAACCACTTCATTTTCAATAGAAACATTTTTTGAGCAATTAATTAATATATCTTCTAATTCGTTTACCATTTCGTAAGTTAATGGCAAATCATTTATTCTTGTCAGAAGTGTCCGAATTTCGCGATCTGACAAAGTACTAAAATAAAATATGTAATTTATATACACAAAATCTTTAATATATTCTTTAAAAAAATGTCTAAGATTTCTCTAAGTTGAACTTTTCAATTCTAATTAATATAATTAATAATGTAATTAATAATTATCTATAATTAATAATATTTTCATAGATAAATTAGATGAGTGAGTTTGCTTAATATTTATTCGTTTTTTATATTAACTTCTATTAAAAAATGATTTATTAAATAAATTTATTTGTTTGTTCACTAGGTAAAGTTCAATATTTTATAGCAAAACTAGTATCATTGAGATCTTAAAATTGAATACATTTATATTTTTTGGTTGAAATATTAAATCAGACAGATATTAATTATAAAGGAATTTCATAACAACCATCGCGTATATATATATATATATATATATATATATATATATATATATATATATATATATACAGATTCTTAAAAGGAAAATTAACAAAAATGAGGATTTTTATTTTCTTTTATTTTATAATTTTAAAATGTATTTGATAATTGTATATGATATCAAATACATATAATTTGATGAATGTATTTCATAATTTTTTGTAAATTTATTTAACCCGCTGCATTTCTGTAATAAAGCGCCAGTCTTATAAATAAAATAACAAGGAAATCCATTTTCTTTATTTGAGGGAAGTGAAACATCTTGTACCGTTTTAATTAAGCGCCTAAGACTGATTGTTATTGAATTTTTTTGTCTATTTTGTATCACTGAATCTGTATACAAATTTACAAAACATTTTTGTTTAAAACATTCTATGTTGTGTATATATATATATATATATATATATATATATATATATATATATATATATATATATATATATATATATATATATATATATACATATACACGAATGATTGTGTACTTTAAAAGTAATATACTTTTATTAAAAATATACTAAATTTGATCTTTCTCATTCTAAATTCTTGTAGAATTTTGCTTGTATTTGATGTATTTTTCCATTTCAATTTCAAATTGTTATTATTACAAAATATAAAAGCACACATTATTCTAATGTTCATAAATTTTGAACTAATTTTATATTTAATCTAATTCTTCTATATTTAACTACAATCTGTTTAAGTTAAAAAAAAGTCTGATTTTAAAACCCATAAAATATATATTATTTTACTTTTCAATCTTCAAACTCTACAAAATATAACCATTCGGGATTTTTCTAAAATACATATCATCTACTCTTCTATCATTTTTATGAAGTATTATTCATTAAGAAACAGCTCACTATTTTCTTCAATCAATCATTAACCCTTTCGACTCTGATCATTACAAACGTGTATGTCATATCTAAAGCTTAGAGACATAATTTTATTTACATTTTATACGTTTTTGAAGAGAGATAAAAAAGTAATTAATTTTATTATTGTAAACTACAAGTTTTCGGCCTAGCCAATAGAAGGATGCAACTTGTCATGAATTGTCTATGATTTTCTTCAGTTACCTTTCATTAAATTGACTCTGAAGTTTCATAATTTATGTTAAATAGTTTGAATTTGACAGACAGTCAAAGTGAAAAAGTTATGCGTTTTGTAAACAATGGAGAAAATCGAAGAACGCGCAGTGATAAAATACTTCAATATTAACGGTTTATCTCCAACCGAAATAAAAGCTGAGCTGATTTTTACTTTACGCCAGCCTGCGCCATCGTTTTCAACTGTTAAAATATGGATCATGAACTTAAAATATGACTGTATCAGCACTGTGGATGTGCAATGTTCAGGAAGACCACAAACGGCTTTTCTAGAAAAAATATTCAAAAAGAACACAAAATTGTATTGAACGACCATCGATTGAAGTTGATCGAGATAGCTGTGGATATATCGAAAGAAAGAAAACATCACATATTATGCAAAGTTTTAACATGAGAAAGTTGTCCGCGCGATGGGTTCCACAATTGCTCACACCAAAGCAAAAACTCAATCATATGACCATCTCCAAGCATTGGTTGGCGCTATTCAAATGCTATTCAATGTTACACTCAGGAAACCAAGTAACAATCAAAACAATGGACAGCAAGAGGCGAATCAACTCCAAAGAAGGCGAAAACAGTTCCATCGACCGGAAAGGTTATGGGGTCAGTATTTTAGTATACGAAAGGTATTCTTTTGGTCTATTACCTGGAAAAAACTAAAACAATAAATGAAGAGTATTACGCCAACTTACTTGACCAGCTACACCAGAACGTTCACAAGACACGGCCCGAATTAGTGAAGAAAAAAGTTCTGTATCACCAAGATAATGCGTCTTGTCACAAACCTGTTATTGCGATGGTTAAAATTTATCAACTGGGATTCGAATTGCTGCCTCATGCAGTCCACTCGCCAGACTTGGCTCTGTCGGACTCTAGTTTGTTTCCAAAATGCAAAAAAATTCATGATGCTAAAAATCCGCGTCAAATTTCGAAATAATTGCGGGTACAAACACCTATTTTAAAGAGTTGAACGAATCGGCCTATAAGGATGATGTAAAGGCTCTTGAATATCGCTGGAATAAGTGTATTCAGTTAAAAGGAGACTATGTTGAAAAAAAACAATTTTTCACCCAATATTTTGTTTTCCTTCCTAGGCCGGAAACTTTTCATCCCACATTCGTATTTATTATTATTTATAATTATAATATATTTTTGTAAAAGCTATAAAATTATAAATGATAGAAAATTAGTTACTAAATTACAAACAAGTGATATATATATATATATATATATATATATATATATGTAATCTAAAATCGAAATAAATGTAGATAAATTTAATTAAGCTTAGACGTCGATGCGCCCCAAATAATCAATCAATCATGTAAATAAGCTCTATGTCTCTAAATCCTCTATTTCAATTACAACCTTCGAGGAAAAAATGGTACTTATTACAAAACCATTCCCTAATCTACATTTTTGTAAAAATATCCTTGTAAAAATTTCTTCTGTAAAAATTTCTTTTCTTTGATTTTTTTATTAAACTTTCCCAAAAAAAACTGACAAATTTATCATATACATATACATATATATATATATATATATATATATATATATATATATATATATATATATATATATATATATGAATGTTTGTAATGATTAATTAAAAATCAGGACCGAAGCGATTAAAATTAATTAAAAATTAAAGAAGTCAAAAATAAAAAACGGCAATTAAATAAAAATGTCAGTATCTAAAAAATCAAAAAAGATACCCTGCTATGTATACTATATCCTCCTTCTATTTATTCATTATAATTTATTACAATACTCAGTATTTTTGCAAAAAAATATAACTTTTTACTAAAAGAACGTAAGAGACTCTACCTTAAAGAAAATTTGTAAAAAAATAATATTAATAAATAATGAAAAAGCAATTAATAATCGAATTATACTAAATAACTTAAGTTCTACTTCAATAAATTAGAAACAAATCATAATAAACATATTAATAATTTAAAAGAGAATAAACTTCGCTAAAAGGTATTCATTTTTAATTTCTAATTTTAAAAATCTTCATAAAATTAAAACATGCATTTAATATTTTTAGTTATATAATTCATTCGACAAATAACAAGTACTCGTACCAGATAGTTAATGCTATAGGGCCGGATTTACACTAGGTGCTGCCCTTGAACCTCCAATCAAATGCTCCCCCCCCAATTTGTCCAAATGAATTAAGAGAAATCCGTAACTATTGGTAATTTTGAAAACATCATCAACAGAACAAAATTTAATGATCACTAAAAAATTTGCAAAATTTTCCATTCATTTAATTTTTTTCAAAAATACAATTTATGATGTTCTGTTACTACATAAATTTCAAAAACAAAATTTGAACTACAAAAAATTTAGATTTTTCATTTCACATTTGAGCTACCTGTCGAAACTATGATTGAAAATAAAATTTTCATCTTTTCTAAATTTATCACCCATCAACATTTGCCGCCCTAGACAGTGATCTATGTTACTCCTGTCTAAATCCTACTTTGGCTACAATTACGTTGTTAAAATCAGCATAACAGAAAAAAAAACACAAATTTAAATATAAATTCATAAAATGATCATCATTCAAGTTTCACGAGTTACCAATTAAAAATCAATCCAAATACAATACCAATAATAAAAACCCACGTACCTAGATTTATCTGTATCAAAAATATCAAATATCTCTGCAATAGTATAATTTCTTTTTTCATTCATTAAATAATATACATAACTAAATGAATACTGCATATCAGTATTCGATCTAAACTTGTTACTTGACGTATGTTCAAACTCCTTCTTGAACTGTTTCTGCAAACTATTCATAATATCCTTATTTACAAATAAAGGCATGTGTGCAACAACTTTTCTTGCTTTGAATTCGTAGTGCAAATTGTACAATTTATTTACATGGACGAGAGAATTAGCATATGTATCCTGGTCAAAATTTTCATTATTATTATGTTGTGCAGAACTTTTTTCAACTATTGTTTTTAGATTCACGTCAGCATCTACATCGTTGTCGACTTTCTTTTGATCCGTAATTACTTTTCTACGATTTTTATTGCGTAATATTATTTTTTTATTAAACTCCCTTATAGCCTCTGTTATGTTTTTATCGTTTTTCATGAACTTTGCAAACGCATTTTTTGATTTTTCGACTTCTTTCTTATACTGTAATATTTGAGTTTTTATTCCTCGTTTTAAACGTAAGTTAGTTCCATCGTAAGTACCATTTACATTTTTAATTATTGCATTTTGTGTTTTGTCAAAATAAAACTGTAAATGTCTTCTACGTTCAGCTAATAAACTACTTTCGTTATTGCTTACAGTCCATTTATTTTGACTATAACTGATATTATATTTACTAATTGTACGATTTCCTTCACTTAACGTCTTTTTTATCTTTGACTTAATATTTGTATTTAATTTCTTAACGTATTTGTTCAAGTTGGCCATTTGTTTTTCAAAATCATCGTCACTGTTTTTCTGATCGTAATCTTCGTTATTGTCAACAAACATATTATCATAATCCGTATCTCCTTTCGAATCGATACAATCACCGCCATCGAACTGACATTTTTCATTATTGCACTGTGAATCACAAGAACCATCTTGTAAATATGACCAGGAACACTCGTCGTTACAATCAGGTAGAGGCCATGAAAGATATATTTTGTAACCATTTGCATGCGTTAAGAAATCTTCTAAATATATATAATTGTATAGAAATAAATCATCGTTGAAATATAAAAAATGAGTAGACAAATTTGGTATCCTAAAAAAATCATACAATAATTGAAAACATTTACTAAAAAAATATCTACATATAACAACTAAAAATGAAGAGTGTATATATCTAATACCGTAACAACTACAAACGCTTTCAATATTTATTAAAATCAACAAACAATTATTTGAATTTACATTTACATTCAAAAAATATCAATATATGGTGTTTTTCAATAAAAAGTGTCGGAAAAAAACAAATACTTTATAAATCTAAACGAAAATTAAAAAAAATGTAATCACTTTTAATTTTTTGAATAAATACAGAACATTTAAAATTTAAATCAATTTTAGTATTAATAATAATAATAAAAAGAAATAAATTTGAGATGGACTTTATATTTTATTCATTATTTAGAAAAACGTAAATGTTTTTATAATGCTTCGGTAGAAAACATAACTGAATACTTATACATTTTTTAATCTGTAAAATGACAAATAAATAATTTGATTTAATAGCGTGAATGTCGTTTAGAATTTATCAACATATGTTTATTTATTTATTGTACAAATCATAAATCAAATTTAATTTGTACTTTTAAATAATAACAGAAATAATACGACGTTTTTAAAACTGTTCCTAATTGAAAAAGTATAAAAATTATAAGTACTGATATTGAAACATGCGGATAATATTTCATTTTGTTGTTTATATAGTCGGATAATAAACATAAAAATACAGTTATTCATACATATTTAAAAAAAGAGAATCTTTACGAAATTCTTTGTTTATTTCGATCATATTTCTAATTTTTGCGTTTTATTCCTTAAATATAAAACAAATCATACGGTGAACTGAATTTTGTGTCTATAATTTAAACAAAATGCATTGATGTTTAAAGGTACTTTTTTATTATTAATTCTTTTTTTTATTACAAAATTTAGTAAATAGCATTTCATTATAACATTTATATATATATATATATATATATATATATATATACATATATATATATATACATACATACATACACACGTACGCACGTACACATGTACAAAATATTTGAATTTTATTTTGAAAATCAGCAATCAATTATTTTGACGCAACGACCATACCGTCGTTATTTTAATGTTCGAACAGGACCATCGAAGTCAATTATTAATCGTTGGGTTACACGTTTTCGATAACAAGGTGCAGTTAGTAACCGTCCAAGGTCTGAAAAACATCGTTTGTTGAAAAAAATATTCAATGTGTAGAGAAGAATATTGAGCAAAATCTTGAAACGTTAACCAGAAGACGTACAACCCAACTTGGAATATCTCGGAAGTCATTGCAAAGTATTTTGGCAGCATTAAAAATATTCCCATACAAAGTGCAACTTATGCAAAAGCTGAGACCAGCAGATTATCAGTATCGCCTTGATTATGCAATTCATTTTTCCCAACAAGTAAAAGAAAATGAATTTATTCACAATTTGATTATGAGTGATAAAGCTTATTTCCACTTAAATGACTTCGTGAACAGGCAAAATTGTAGAATATGGGCTACAGAGAATCTAAAAGCAATAATTACACCCACTTAAATCTACTGTTTGGTATGGAGTAACGTCCGAAAGGATTATAGGCTCTAATTTCTTCGAAAATGAAGACGGTACTGCTGTAACCATAAATAGTACTCAATACCGTACGATCATAAAAAAAATGTTGAGGCCAGCTGTTGATAATCGTCCACAGATGTGGTTCCAACAAGATGGAGCCACGGTGCACACAGCAAGACTCATTATGGAAGTTTTACGGGACATTTTTGAAAAAAGCATAATTTCAAGAAATAGCACTTTTAATCTGCCTGTGCATTCGCCTGATTTGAGCCATCCCGATTTTTTCTTTGAAGTTACATAAAAAAAAACATATATACGTTAATAAATAAAAAAGAACATATAATAAAAAAATCGAGCGTTACGGCCAGAAATCCTGATAGAAGTGATAGAAAAATCCTTAGAAAAAATGATTTTGTGAAGCCGAAACCGGGAATCACGTATGTGATATCATTTTTCATGTGTAATCAGGAAATTTCCATCCTTACACTATATTTTGGGAAATTAAAAAAGATGAAAATGTTACAAAACAAACAAAATGTTAATACTTTAAACCCCTTTGTTCTTTTTACGCCATTCTGTATATATATATATATATATATATATATATATATATATATATTAAAAAATACTACACAAAAAAGTATGCTTAAATTTATTTAAATGAAATAACTTAAGATATTAATTACAATTAATATGTATAATGCAGAAACTCTATATAATAACCAGTAATTATATATAATAAAATTTTGCAGACAATATTAGAAATTCATGATTTTATATAGAAAGATAAATTTGGTACACAATGATTAATTGTGTACTTTGGTAAATATGAAAAACATAAACGTAGAATACAACAAAGATTAGTTTTTGCAATTATTACTTGTGAGATTAAGGATGAAAGTATTGAAAGTAAAATCTGATTAGTTATGGCCTTATATAACATTCCTTGTCTCATACTGACCGAGCATTACTTGATCTAATTTTACCTGTCCCGACCTAACTGCCATTAAAATCAACTAACTAAAAAATTAAAATTTAGCTTCTGTGTATACACCACGTATACATCATTTCGTTTTCTACAATCATGTTTTCTATAATAGTTGTTGGAACTATCTTAACCTAATATATTCTAACGCATCTTAATTTATCTTCACCTACCATATCTTAACCGGACCTTGCGTAGCACTGCAGTAAAAAATGTAACCTTCATGAGTATATCAAAGATATTTTATTGCATTAATATATTAGTCATGATTTTTTATAAGCATTTTTTCAAAATTATTGACGGAAATTTACAGTAGTATAATTATACAAAAATAATTACATATATTTATCGTTAAATTAAAATAATTCTGAATATATAATCGTGTCTTTCTCTTATTTACCATTATAATGGTTATTATATACAATTACTCATTATAAGTTAAACTTTCTACATTATACATTATCATTAATCTTAACATATAAATAGACAATTGTAAGATAGACAAGAATATTACACATTCAAATTTATATATATATATATATTTATATATATATATTTATATATATATATATATATATATATATAAATATATAAATATATATATATATTTATATATATATATATATATATATATATATATATATATATATATATTAACCGCTGACTACAAATTTTGACGTTTCGTTTTCGAACCATAACTCAATGATCATATCAAAAAGTGAGTTGATATCACTCTATCTTATACCCATATAATGACCATCTTTGTTGATTTACTTACAACCTTCAACATCTATTATAAAAGAATATACTATTTTAAGTAATTGTAGACGTGAAAACCAACTGTGCTGTTTCTAAAAATGCAGTGTAAGTGTCACTGACCGTCAGGTATGAAGTCTATAACAAATACTTCATTGTTTGAAATTTTGGATGGTTTATAGTTTGGTTAGATTTTAAGATAGAAAGTAACTGAATTCAAGAGTTTCAACAAACATCATAAATTATATTAATAAAACTGGAACACTCGCACATAAAATCAAATATATACGACACTATAATTTAAATGACAATACGGTTAACTAAACGTACATATGCACAGTTTTCAATATTTTTTTTTCATTTGTATAAAAATGTGACTACAAATAAATCCATTTGCACACTTTAGGGATGTAAAAATTAAAAGAAAAATGTCATTATTTAGGTTCCGAGGAAATAATATAATGTATGTATGTATGTGTATATATATATATATATATATATATATATATATATATAGGTGATTTAATTTAGGCTTCCACATATAAGAAAAATCGCGAAAATTAAAAAAAATCACATGACTTCTTTTAATACTTTCATGTGCAAGCCTAAAATAAATCACCTGTATAAAGAGTTTTATCGCACTATTTTTTCAGTAAGACATAATTGTATTTTTACATTACACTATTTATTAATTAGATGAACATTAATAATACTAAATAAATTATTTCTTTCAAATTACTTATCATTAATTAATTGCAAAGTATGGACAAATGAATACAAACTATGTGATTTAGTAATAAAAGGATTTCCTTAATAAAAACTTTCTTAACCAAGGTTGGGGCGCAGATATTAATGTCTTTATTATAATTAAGTATTAAATGTTAATTATGTTATTGACAACACTAGACCTACATCTTACTCTATTCTAAGATATACATAATGTACAATGTGAATAGTTATATAAAAACTAAAGAATGAAGTAATTAATGAATCACAACCTACTAATGATTGTAATTCATTTAATGAACATTATTTTTCATCAGACATTCTAATTTAGTACCAATAGAAAATGTGTACACTGAAATAAAATTAGTCTGAATATTAAAATTATTACAGCTGTACATAAAAGAATAGTATAAATAATTATTATTTTTTATCATATATAAATTATTAAAATTGTGAAAAACGACTCATAATTAAATATTTTATATTAAAGCATAAAATCACAATTTTAAATATAAAGCAAAATATAAAATAAAATTTATTTAATAAAATACATGACGTGGTTTTATAAAGCCCTTTTTTGAAGTTTTTATAACAAATATAATTTTTCTTATCATCTATCATTTGACTACTAAAGATATAAACAAAGTAATCATTGTAATTCATGCAATGGTTAATTCAAAATTATATGATCGTACAAACATCAACTCAAGCTAATAGATGACACTTGTATGTCACCTTTCTTTCATATAAATGTCAAGAGTTTCCAGTATTGTGGTATATATTATTTTTCCCCAAGCAAGCTTCTTACTAAACAACTAAATTACTGTAAATATAAAAATATTCGATGTATAAATATACAATGAACACGTACAATGTGTTAAATTAGTACATCATTTACCATTATACATTTTCTTTTCATTTATACAGAAAATTACGTTTAATTTATTTTCTTTACAGAAAATAAATTAAACGTATAAAAATATCATTAATAATATTTTTTTTAAAAATAACTAACATGTGACTTTATTATCCTTTATTGTATGTGTGTATGTATGTATGTATGTATATATATATATATATATATATATATATATATATATATATAATAAATCTGAAATAAATATGCATGTTTTCATTGAAGATCAAAGTCGTGATTCTTTTGTTACTTATATATTTCATTTTAATAATTATAAGAATAATATAATAAAACATAACGATTCGCAATTCACACTCTTGACATAATTGCATGCAATTTATTACTTATTTAAATAATTCATTATCTTTTATAATCTTTTATATTTAATATAAAAGATCTAAGTTACAATCTTTTATATTTAAATATAAAAGATGCATGCTATAAAAAACGAGTCTACTAAGTGAACTATCACGTTTTTTAAATGATGTGAAAGAATATAAAAGTTGAACGTTTACAAAAATATATTATAATATGAATCGAAAAAAAGAATAATTTACCTATGTATATGACTTTCGATAGCAGGACTAGAAAATGTTGGCAAATGATCTTTATTCAAAAATATTTCATCGTGTGTGACAATCGACACTTTTTCGTAATCTAAATTCAGCCAGTACGGAATTTGACCATTTGTAACAATATAAACGTGTCGTATCCACGGTGCAAATTTTTCGAGAGATCTATAATAAAATAGAATTAAACAATATGAATATATAATATTAAAAAGTATTCATTAAAACATTTTAACGATATGAAAATAACGATTAAATTATAATTAGAAATATCTTAATTTTATAATATAAAAAAATCTCCCACAAAAAATACAAAAAGGTTTCATACCTTAAGGAATATTTCAATTCATATTTATCTTCGAAACGTTGATCAGACGTGTCTCTTTTATCGACTTTACGATTTTTCGAATACAATTTTAAATTCTCAATAAACTTTTCATCTGAACCGTTAACCCACGTATAAACTACGTCAATAGGTTCAGTATGTAAATCAATTGTTTCAACGTTTGGTTTATAATTAGAAGACAAAAATAACTGCAGAAAAACAAGCAACTAATTATTTATTATGAAAGAAAGAATCAAAATAGTGTATATATATATATATATATATATATATATATATATATATATATATATATATATAGATATATATATATATATATATATATATATATATATATATATATCTTAGACTTGAGTTTCTAGAACAAAAGTAACATTTATTAATATTTAGGCATTAAATACAAGTTTTTCTAATTTCATGCAGTATATTTTTTTTTATTTTAATTAGTTTTGTCAAACAAAAAATATTATATATATATATATATATATATATATATATATATATATATATATATATATATATATATATATATATATATATATATATATACATACATACTAAAAATGTACAATAATTCGGCTAGACTGTTTTCATACTCTTAATTTAAAAAATATATATTTTTTTATGTTTATATAGAATAAAATAAGACGAATTCTAGTCGGATAAATATTTAATTATAGTTATTGTATTTATTTATTTTTTTTTAGCTAAGTTCACATTTTCTAGCATGACAACTTTTGAACAAAGTCTAAAAATGTTTAATAGATACCAAATACGTGAATAAAAGACACTCAACACTTTATGATTTAAGTTACATCTAATTTATATATATAAAATATTTAAATTTTACGCACATTTCAAAAAAATCACCATATATTTTCAAATAATATTTCATCAGTAATTAAAAAAATGTCAAATTTGTGAACAAATTAAAGGTATTTAAATTATATCTTCAAAACTGTGTTTAACAAATGAATTTAACCACAGAACATTTTTATTAATCTTTAATTATTAATCTTTATTTTTTTCTATTTAATATATGCAGTTAGAAAAACGCCCGAGTATGCATAGACAAAAATAATACAGTTAATAAAATCGCGATTATGATTAAATAACACATTTAATGTTTTTCTTGTTCCTTTTTTTAAACTAGGTTTAATTTTTAAAATTATACACGTATAATTCAAACTAATTAACATGAACATACTGTTATTTTTTAAATTAAAATGATTCTAAAAGATATTTAGTTTTTTAAGAAACATTATTATTTTTTTTAAGTCTTGGACTATACTATAATGTTTTTTTTCGCATTTTCCTATATTTTCACTTTACTGAATTCTAGAATTTCATGTAATACCAATTAAAAAACATAAAAACATTTTTGAATATAATCATTTAAAATTTATTTTTATAAACATTATACATTTTAAAGTTATACATTTTTTTGGTTATAAGCAACATTTCGATAAATAAATATTAAATTAGATTGAATACCATTACGAAATTTATGGTATACAAAATAATTTACATGATATAAAAACTTAAAATAAACTGCATTAAATATGATAGATTGAAAAAAATATTGAATCATAAACTAATATCAAAATGTTATTTTGCCTTGTACGAAATGATGTACTTTAATGAATAACTAAAAAAAGGCAACTAAAGACTTTGATTTATCTATTTTAAATTATTGGACAAACAAAACTATTGTCAATTAAATAAAAAGACAGTCATGTGTGCAATTTTCAATTAATAATTCTTATTTTTATATGCATTCAAAAATTACTTCACTGATTTTCAAATATTTTATATTCGTCATTTAACAATACGTTTAAGTCATAGCCCATGTGACATAAGTTCATTAATGTAATAATCGTTTTCTTTTCATATTAATTAATATAAAGTTTTAAACTTTTCTTAAGTTTCGATTTCGAATATTAAAATAAAACTATAAAACATGTAAAAAATTACTTATTCAATATCACTTTTTGTTTACAAAAAGGTAAAGTCAAAAAACAATAAAGTTGGTATTTTCAATAAATAATAGATTTATATGCACAAAAGCATTAATGAAAAAATCGACCATATCCCTCAAATCATACCTGATTAATTTAAAGTAATACACCTTTTTAAATTCATTTAAAAATTAAACCACTAAATTATTTAATCTTGTAGAATATATTAATTTAAAACAATCACTTTACCTTTATACCTTTTATTTGTATTATGTATATGTTAAAAAATATATAAAAAGTAAAAATTTTAAATTTGTATTTAAATGATTTAAATTCATTAAAATACTTTTAACATTAGTTTATGAAGTTAAATATAATTTTAATTTTTACAATTATGCCCGAAATTTTAAGTTGTTTGAAAATTAATCCTTCATATTATTTCAACTTTTTAAAAATAATAGTTTAAATTAAAACATCATTAACAATCACAGTTTACAGTGGACATCATCGACCGGCATTATATGATTATCCATTTCAAAAAATTATCAAATATACAAGTGGTTAGGAAAATCTATTATTATGGATAATATTACTTTGAAAATTATACCACGATTTAAATATTTTATAATAATTTCAATATTTATTAATATGTAAGACAAAAAAAATACAAATTCTAAAAAATAAATTACTTGAAAAAATAACGTTTTAATAGAATATTAAATAGCACCATCTATTGTTTCAGACGCAAACGTTCTAACAGTTCTTAGTATGTATTAATATTTCCTGTTTTTAATAATATTTTAATGTATTTGGCGCACATCAAACTTAATTTTCTACTATCATGAGACTTTTAATTTCGATAAAAAAGTATAACTTTCATTTTTCAGTTTTTTGTACGAAAGGGTAACAGAATTGCTTGAATTAAAATGAAAAAATTAAATATTGTAAATATTAAATAATATGAAAATGTGGAAAAATAAAAATTGTGTACATATATATATATTTCTATCCTAATACTTTGATTTTTATAAATATATCAAATAAAAATCAAAGAATTAAAAATCAAAATTATAATTACTAAATTAAACGCATTTACTTGTTTATAT
>CM068317.1:24467500-24485000 GCA_034766995.1 Acanthacorydalis orientalis
TAAAAATTTCATGACGTCCACTTATTTATTTGAGATGAGGTTTTTTTGGTACCAAATATGTTTAACTCTCTTCTTTCTATGTATATATATATATATATATATATATATATATATATATATACATATATATATATATATATATATGTATATGTATATGGATATGTATATGTATATGTATATGTATATGTATATGTATATGTATATGTATATGTATATGTATATGTATATGTATATGTATATGTATATGTATATGTATATGTATATGTATATGTATATGTATATGTATATGTATATATATACATATATGTATATGTATTAATATATATACATATATATGTATATATATTAATATATAATCAAAATTATGCACAAGAAATAAAAAAAAATCCATGACATTGACTTATTTATTTGGGACGAGGCTTCTATGATATCCGAATTTGTTTATTGTTTTATTCGGTTACATGACATGCTTATAATTGACAAGTGGGCGAGTACAGTGATCTCGGTGGTTGGCGAGCGAAGCGAGTAGGGGGCCTAGCCCTCTACCATATACGAATATATACAAACTTCTAGTATACATAATCAAAAATCAGATATTTAAAAAAAAGTTTAAATTATTTTTTTTTAATTTTTCACTCCATTTCATATTTCTTTCTACATTTTAAAATATTTATACTCATATAAATTCAATACAGAATTAAATAAAAGTATTAAGAATTCAAAATTAATAGCAAAAAAATAGAATACCTGAGATAAATTCAATGATATAAGTATATGCACGTGCGTATACAAACATAATATTATTTTAATCAAGAAATAAACCTGTATTTAATTAATATTCACAAAGACAAAATTCCCTTAAAACTGATTAACTTACGCTCTCAATTAATATACGTTTAATAACGATTAACTGTAGTATATACAAATTTTCTAATTGTGTGACGGTAGTAGGTCATTTTATTGCAAAGTAATAAAACGTGTAAACATGTAGTGAAATCGAGAGATGACATGTAATTCATATTCACTCATAAAAAAACAGATTAATTCAGTTGAATACAAAATTATAACGCATTTACATTTATGTTTTTAATATAAACAAGAACTATATTTGCTTTTATGGAGAAAAATGTTTTTATACTTGAAACTAATAATAAAAGAATTACTAAATATTATTTATAAAATATTATTGAATATTGAAACAATATTTTATACGTTAGTTTTTTTTTGCATTTGTTTTTGAATATATAATTTATACATTTAATTAGAAAGAATTATTTACTATTTTATCTGTTTAAATTTTAAAATATATATAAAAAACGTACAATAAAGTTTAGTGTAATTTTTGTCTATTAGAACCAAAAAAACTTCTCTTACAATTTTATTTCAATTCAATTAAAATTGTATCCTAAATTTTAATTTATTTGCATAAATTAGATAATAAAAATAAATATGTAAACTAAATAACTTTGTATACCTATTTGTATTTAAAATGAAACGAAGATTATTATGATAATAAATCATCTAATGAAATAAGTCGCAAAAAATCGACTCTCTTATTATTTACGTATGTATGTGTGTGTCTATATTAGGTTGGTAGAAAAATAATTGCGGTTTATGGTGCTTCTTTCAATTCATACGGCATCCATTTGTCAAGTTTTTTAACTTTCCTAGTTGTTTTAAGTGGTCCAGAACTGTTGGATGACTAATTTTAACACCTAACTATTGTGTAAACTGTCGAATTGTTATGCGTAGTTCTGGTTCAATAAACCCCTTCACTTGGACGTTATGAACTGAAGAAGGACGCTCGCTACCTTCTTCATCTTCAAGGTTCTCGTCCTCGACACGAAATTTTTGGAACCACCATTGTAAATGTTACTCTTATTTGCTTCTTTTCCATCTCAAATACAATAGACCAATTTGAAGAAAAATTAACAATAAAACTAAAGCCGATGTTAGCAAAGTAAAGACCGAATAATGCACTTTAATATGATATTAATAATAAAAAAAATATGGTTAGAATTCAGAAAACAAAAACCGTAATTATTTTCCTACCAAACTTATATATACATACATATATATATACATACATACAAACATATGTATATACATATATACAAACTTACACTTTTCACATATTTTTTTCCTTATTTTACATTTTTTAACACATGATTTTTAATCCTTTCTTTTATTTTATTCAAACGAAAGAAAAATCGTAGGTACATGTGGTATTAAGTTTAAAAATAAAACGATAACCTTCTTTTTAAAAAATATTATTAAAATATTGCATTACATTGACATTTCATATAGAAGGGCTAGTTCATAAAGTAGAATTTATTTACTATATATTTAGTAATTTAATTGATAATTTGTAGTAATAGGAGCGTTTATATATATATATATATATATATATATATATATATATATATATATATTTATATAAATAAAACTTACATTTAGCAAATAGAAAATTATGCTTTTAAAAAATTACATTTTCATTTAAAAATAAACATTAATTAAAAAAATCCCGATTATTTAAATTTTTTCTTCTATTATAATAGCATAATTGTAAATATTGGAACTGAGAAAAGTGAGCATAGAAACACAAAAATAAACAAAAAAATCTGTGTAAATTATATTATCAAACTGCATTAAGAAAATTACAGAAAATGATAATTGAAGAAAGATGATTGATTGTTGTGTAATTTTCTATCAAAAACTTATAAAGCATATTAAGATAGAAAGTAGAAACTGAATAACAAAAATGTTCTATAATTAAATTGCATTAAATTGTTGAAACAAGAAAATGTTATCCAGTAATGTTCATATACTAATCGTTTCGTGTATATGTGCATACATTTATATGTAGGTATTCTCTTTCGAACGAAATCCATTTATAAAAGAAATTTCACATGCGTCTCATACACTTCCGCGAAAAGTGCTGTAATACATTTAATATTCGCCACAAGTTTTCAGAATGTGGTAACATATTATATGTGTTCTTCTGTAAATAGTTTTTATTATACGAAGTTATATACTTATTTCATAAATATCGATTGATTAAAGTTATCGCATTTTTTGTAATTTCTATTTTAAATATTAATACATATATATATATATATATATATATATATATATATATATATATATGAATATGATAGATGAAATCTTATGTTAATTTACATATTATATATATATATATATATATATATATATATATATAATATGTAAATTAACATTAGATTTCATCTATCTGATACAGAAGTGTCTAAATTTCCGTACTGCTAAACAGAACATTTAAATATTTATATGTTTGTTGTATACATTTATATATTTATAAAAGTTCTAGTCTCATGAATGTATTTCCGTGATTACTTAGACATGTAAAGTTAATTTAAGATTAGTCGTCATGTATATGAAAGACAATTGTACTAATTTAAAATGTTATTTTTGCTGTTAATAAGTATTCAAAGAAAAGATGATTCACTTTCAATTGCTATTATATCACATTTAATAATATTTTTTTCAAATGGCAAATATCTTGCAAATTTACTATACATTACTAAAGGGATAAAGTAGATATTTCAAACAGTATAGGATTAAATCATTGTGGAAATGATAAGTTATGTCCATTCTGATTCATTTTTTTATTGTGTGCCAGTAGCTAAAACTATGACATTTATATAAAAAAATATTTTACTTTTAAATGTGTCGAACAGGTACAATATTAACACACACGTCAAGTAATGAATTTTGAAAATGTGTTATGTAACAAATAAGTGTCTCTATTACAAGACATGCGTTTAAAAAGAGAAATATTTCAGTCGATTAGCTTACTATTTCAGTCTATCTTTCTGATGAAAACAAAGAAAAACGAGAAAATACATTTCCTGGTACGTACATCGTAGAGAAATATCTCAATTATGAAAACTATAAATGAACAAAATATTAAATAAAATAATAATTGGATCTATTTATGTCTATGATTCCGTTGATGCGTTATCCTAGTGATCTTCGGCCTTTTGGAGCACTCAAGTTTTTACTTCAGCATATGCGCCACTTTCAAGTATTTTTGAATACTTTTTATTTATCTAAATAAGTTATCTAAAATCTACCTGAAGACGTAAAATCTATCTGAAGGCACACAAACTAACACTAGTAATATGAAATAAAAAATTAAGTGATCCAAAAAGATGAAGACTCTTACTAATTATTATCAAATATTAAATAAACTCGACCTGCTGAATATATATTTAAATTACATATTTATCTGACATAACTTACAAATTAATAAGAAAGAATCATTAATTAAAAAAACTGTTAATGTTTTTATAGACATACTTTTTTCTAACAGATATGCATAGAATACTAACTAATTTCTAATTCAGTCATAAAAGTGTTTTTTTTGTTTGTTTATAATAATTTAAATTAAAATTTGGACATTTGTACAGTAAACTTACAAATATATACAATAATTTAATTTGTCCTATCGGTTTTCGTCTTTTTGTATCAGCAAAATTAAATAATAGTAAATTACCGATTTATTTATATCAGATTTTTTAAATAATTTCTATTGTTTGTCCTTCAAACAAATCATTAGACAATGAAGGGTAAAGTCAAATAATTTTTCAATAATCTATCATGCAGGAAACAAATATTTAATTGATTTTAAGTTTATTTAGTTTTTTAACTCCATTTTATCGAAAATATATTGAAAATAATTGCATTAGTAATATAAAAATAAAATAATATATATATATATATAAAATAATATTTATACACAAAAAAAAAAAACCTACAATCCTACAATCTAATGTATGTACGTATATATATATATATATATATATATATATATATATATATATATATATACATGTATATATATAACCTGCAAAAAATTCTCAGGTTTTCTAAAAATATTTGAAAATTACAATTTTTTTATATTTAGACTTGTTATTAATGATATAAAAATCTATATAGGAATTAAAATAAAATAAATATAACAATAAATTGTTTATAAAATCTAAATAATTTTTTTTCTTTAATGTAAGTTATAGCTAATTTCGAAAATATTTATTTACACTTTAATTTTTAATTATTTAATTATGACTATGTTTTAATTAAGAAATGGTTTTTATTTATACTGAAATCTTATATATATATATATATATATATATATATATATATATATATAACATATGAATAGAATGAACATATGGGGTTAATTATCTCGTTCGTGTTTTTGGCTCTCGCGTGTCATATAATCATTGAAAAAAGTATATATATATATATATATATATATATATATATATATAATTAAAATGTCCCATTTAATTTAATATTAAAATAAATTAAAAACAGATAGATCTGTTTTATAAAATTTTATAGAAGAGAGAATATGAAGTAGAAAATTAATATTTCTGTAAATAATTATTCTTTCTATAATTAAACGGATTCATTGAGTTGCAACAAAAAATAAATGTAGAAAAGTGTATCTTATGGAGTATTTACAGAAAAAATATATATTAAAATTTTAATAAAAATGTAAATACTAGTGTAGTTAAATATTTTACTTTGTGTATATTTTAAGATATCATTCTTATAAATTTATTTTTTTCTCATTATATGTGTATTTTCTATTTTGCAATATATATATATATATATATATATATATATATATATATATACATATATATATATATATGTATATATATATATATATATATATATATATATATATATATATATATTTGGTCATCCCATAAGTAATGCGGTCTTTTGAAATAAGTTTTGAAAGAGTGAAAAAAGTTGACCTTTTTAATTTTTATCCAAAATATATTTTCCGTTATTAGTTACAACTTCTTTCCATTTTAAATTTAAATTTTTAATACCCTAACGATAAAATTTTTGGGCTTTGCATTAAAGAAAGATTCGAGCTTCCTTCAGACAACACTCCCTGTATTAATTCGTTTTCCATTGATGTGATTTTAGAGATTTCTGAACAGATAATGGTGGATGAGTCATAACTTCCCATTCAAATTACCTCTGTTTTTGGAGGATTTCGTGTGCTGTTGAGGTCACAATGGTGAAAAATTACGCCTTTTCTGTTGGCAAATGCTGGCCGTTTTTCATCAACGGATTGTTTTGACCGTACCAGTTGTTCACAATACAATTCTTTGTGATGGTTCTATTCTCTGGTAATAGCTCGTAATAGATCATTCCTTCTATTTTCCACAAAACAGACAACATAATCTTCTTTGGATGAAGCCCTCCTCTCGCGGTTGAAGATGGTGTTTCATTTCGGTCAACCCATTGTCTTTGACGTTTAATATTGTTATAAACAATGCATTTTTTATTTCCAGTGACAATTCTATTCATAAATGAATCATTTTTCAATCAGCATAGATGAGAATTGCAAATGTCTACACGTTTTTTTAACGTCTGATAACACGTACGGATCCCACTGACCCAGCTGAGAAATCTTACCAATCATCTACAAGTGCTGATGAATAGTTGAATGCTTTGTTTAGAGCTTCTTGTACCATTCTTCTACCGTTGAGCTAATATTTTGTTCCACTAATGTTCGCGGGATTTCATCGTCACACTCTCGAGAACGTCCTGACCTTCCCTCATCTTCAAAGTGGTAATTTTCGAACCAAAATCGTTGAAACCGTCTTTGTCCTTGGCTAAGACTAATAACATTTGGACCATAATTTTCCCACAATTTTTCACTGCAGTTAAAGCGTTGATGCTTGACGAAACTCTCAAAACAAAATATGCCTAATATGCTCTTTTAACACTTCCATGATAACTAATATATTTTTTTTGTAAATTTGCGTGATCACTGTTAGTCTTCCACAATAAGACTGAGAACACTTTACATACAATTAAGCAGCATATTCAGCTAATACATTATTGCAATAACTGCATGTTGCATCGTCAATTTTCATCTATATAAAAATACTGCATTACTTATGGAATGACCCATTATATATATATATATATATATATATATATATATATATATATATATGCATCATATGAATTATAAATATTTTTTATTACATTTTCCACAATGCATGTCAGTATCTTTTTTATAAATAAAAGTCATTTTCTCTTCTATGTTTTATATGTTTTCTATAAGTTATTTTGTAACATTTTAATATATATATATATATATATATATATAAAAATATATATATATATATATATATAAATATATATATATATATATATATCAAAAAGCATTAAAATGAACTTTTTATGTAACCATAAATTAAAATTACCCGAGAAATGTTATTTAATATTATTTGTGTAATTATATGTCCACCTTTTATTAGCATTATCAACAATATAATTATAAATTACCTTAAAATACCATATTAACAATATTATTATTATTATATATCCAACTAATTACATCTACGAGGGTGTCTTATCTCGTATGTTTGAATAATCATAATACCGATTCATAGAGTGCAAGATTTTCAAAACATGGTTTTTTGCGTCAATACTAAGATTTATTTCCTATTAAACACTTATTTATGGTTTTTAAAAGAATTGTTTTTTATAATTTATTGTATTTATATTTCATTCAAGAAACACATAATCTCAAAGAATTTCTATATAAGTTTTATAATAATAATAATTATGAAATCACCTGCTTTGGACAAGAAATCTGTTAACAAGGATTTCACTAAAGAATAAGATTTTACTTTTTGTTATATCCTTCTCAAATTTATTTTGAAATCCTTCAACAGTCTTTTCTAATTGCAAGAATGCTGTTGATTCCAGATCTCAATATTTCTGAGAAAAACTGTACATTTATCAAATAACTTTTGATAATTGTCTAATTTTATTTTCAATATATGATTGTGTTCACGAAATAAAAAAGTTATTTTTTGCTTCAATTAATCCTAAGTTGAACATATCTCAACGGTTTGTAAACTAACGTTATGAGAACAAAATTTCTCTCTTAAAAAGTACCTTAATTTTTCTAACATTTAATTTTAAATCACAAACTTAAAATTCTTTTTAAGACAAAAAGTACATTCTTTAATTCGTTCAATATCTCGCGTTCTTATAACACGATGTGGATATTATACATTTTTAAAGTGAGTTCAAGCAAATCTTTACAGATAAAAATATATTGTTCAATACTACCTTGTTTCAAAAGTTTCGAGATTTTCTATTTTAAAGAACCGTACAAACCCAACTTTATTTTTTTTAATAATATTGTTGGCAATATTTCCACTGTAATTTTACCAAAAATTATTGCGATCTCTTAAACCATTCTAGTAAACTAGTGTTGGGTGTATTCAATGAATTGTACTGTTTCTAAATTTATCGAGTAAGTAGTTTGTATTAAATGTTGTGTCCAAAACGAAATTTCTTGTGTTGTCGCGTTTAAAATGTTGAAAAAGCATTTGAAGATGAGTGTTTATCGAAAACGAGGGTGTAGCAGTAGTACAGTTTGTTTAAAGAGAGCCTAGAGTCAATTGGATATGACTCGTTCGAGAAGGCAGTCAATATCAATCGATGAAGAACATGTTCAAAACGTGAAGGACTTGCTCCTGAATGATCGTCGACTAACTGTGCGAGAGATTGCTGACGTATGGATCTTGCAAAAGCACCTTGACTGATACTTTGAACTTGAAACGTGTCGCAACGAGCCTTGTACCAAGAACACTAAATTTTGAGCAAAAACCACGTCTCAAAGATGTTGTTACCTTGACTATATCTAAAACATGTAAAGATCCTACGTTCAAGAAACGCATCATAACTGGAAACGAAACTTGGATATATGAATCTGAGGTAGAAACAAAGCAGCAATTATTCAAATGATGATAAAGGCGAACAGAGACCGAAAACAAAGTGCCAAAGTCGATTAAAGATCAAATTTCTCTTAACTGTTCGATTATAGCGGTATGATCCACAAAGAATTTCTTCCAACGGCTCAAACAGTCAATAAGGAATATTATTTAGGTGTTATGAAGTGTTTGCGTAAAGCGAATCGCAAATATCGACTGGAATTGTGAGCAAATAACTCTTAGACTTTACATCACGATAATAAGTCAGTTCTTTCTTCAATGCTTGTTCGCGATTTTTTGCCCAAAAACTCGACCAAAATCATCCCGCACACGCTTTATTCACTTAACCAAGCTCTGTGTAACTTTTTATTATTCTCCAAACTCAAATAGCCGCTGCAAGGATGGCGTCTTGACTCGATTAAAGCCATTACAAAAAATTCCCTGAACGAACTGAAGCACCGTCAATCGACTACAAACAATGTATTGAAAATTGGTTGAAGCGTTGCCGTAAGTCTATTGCAAGCGATGGGGAATACTTTGAAGGTGATAAAATAAATTTTGATGAATAATCAAATATTTTGCGTTTATTTGAAAATTCCTGAAACTTTCTGATCAGAGTAGTATATATGTTAGACAACTCCTTATGAATATACATTTTAACAATAATATGTTTCCTATTGTAAGCCATATTTTATCATAATCATAGACACTCCTGTTAAACCGATCCCACATACTCGATTAACAAAAGAAGCTGTATATGCCTGTATTAAACTCGTAATATCCAATAATAATAAAAGAATATACTTTTATAAATGTTTATCTCAGTTATAAATATAAAAGAACACCCAAGCAGGGACTTGTACATTAGGCCCTTGTATTAAAAGTCCAATGATCTACCATCTATGTTACTTAGACCATGTATGTTGTATTGCCTGTATTGAAGATATATATATATATATATATATATATGTATATATGTAAACATATCTAAATAAAAACTCGTACTTGCTTTCTAAATAAGCATACAATAAAAATTTGTAAAAAAAAAACAAAAAAAACATTTAGATTTGAGTGCAAATCAAAAATATTGAACATATACACAGCATTCCAAAAAAACGGACAATACACTCCCACACACACACATACATACATACATATACATATATATATATATATACAACAAAAATCAAGAATAAAAAACAATAGTTTCAATTGATATTTTATGCACTATGTCTTCGTTTGTCCTTGCTTTTTATAATAAAGGCACCTATATCTAAAACTAATTATCATATCTAAGAAATGAATATGAATCTTTCCTACTTATTATCTTCACAAAGTATTTAAAAATTGAATTTTGTTGTCATTATTAATGAAATTAATTATAAATAAAAACAAATGCAGAGCATCGAAAATTTAAAGGTTAAATACAAGCAATATACCATTTATAAACTCTTGACTCTTATTATTTACATTAATATTTTTAAATTAAAACTTTTGTATTATAAATTTGACTTTCTTTTCAGGGACATATCAGTAATCAATATCCTAACCATTTATTTAATTACGACAATCTCTCTCATATTTATTTACTAACCTATAATTACAAAAAGAATTGAAACTGTTTAAAATTATTTCTGTTTTTGAGCTTATATTTGTATGACAACAAATATACTTTTGAATGGAATTATTTTCATTTACACTAATTTTGTTTTTTACACAAGGATTTTTTTACGAAATATAAACTGTTGCAATTTGTTATGTAAAGAAATATTGAACATTTAAGTGAATCTATGTAAGTTGCTAAAACACTTTTTAATAATTAAAATGCTGTTTCACGTGTGTTTTTTTTTATTTGTCAAGTTTTCGAAATTTATAAACTGTTTTGCATTCATTAAAAAAAGAAGTTTATTTTTGATCTCATTTTAATTTAGGACAGAAAGGCCATCGATATCAAAATTTATCTGTAGAATTTAATTTAATAAAACTGTCTAGCCTAATATTTACATTATTATGAATTATTTATTTCCATTCACAGGCACCTTGAAAGTGTACTATCTTTTCACATTTTGCAACAAAAACAAAACGCGGACATTTTATTCACTCTTCATTTAATTATTATATAATACATAAAACGGAACATATGTATAATTTAGGACATCGTTGAAGTATCACAGTTGGTACAGTGAACCACTGATGCTGTATATACATATCTTCTTTCCGGTGCCCTAGATATATTGTTGTGACACACGAATAACCGTTTGCTTTCTTCGACAACTTGTGTTTTTTACCTCCTCCTGTACAACTTTCACCATACTATGCGATTTTTTTCTGTTAATAACAATCAACATCCGATTGTAGTTCATGGAAAGAAGGGAGAACTGAATTTCGTATAACACTTTCGTGAAAAAAATCCATTGCATTTTAGTCGATCTTTGCATTGAACCTGCGCTGGTCGTGTACATTTTTTTCTTACAATTTTTTCCCAGTGGTTCTGTGTTCATCTGTTTTCTTTTAATATAACTGTATTCAATGTATAAAGGCAGATACGTACAAATTTAAACTTCCCGGAAACAGTGTTAAATATATTCATGTTATGTTAAATACACGATCAGTTTTCGTGGGTTTCTGCTGTTTTTACTGCAAATAACGTCTCTTAAAATGGTTGGATACATTTATAACGAGGTATTTATTACAATTAAACTTCATTTATTTATTTTAAATCTCTTTTATTTGTTATTTTGTTTATATACTAAAAATATCGGGTATGAATTTATTAACATAGGAAATACTTTGATAGTATTATACAACACCGACTTTCTAAAAATATAAAATATATAATGGTTTATTAATTAAGTTAATTAAAATAAAACTAGTTAACATGAAAGTAATTAAATTTCTTAGCCTTTTAATTCTAAAAACTATACTTTTACCATTAATTTAGTATTAATATAACAATACAATAATAATTAGTATCATATTTTTTGTTAATGAATAAAAACGTTGAAACATCTTTAAATCAATGTATTTTTCTTATATCTTATAACGAGAAGGAAATTACTTTTTTCTATAATTTTTAAATGTACACAAATGTATTTTTTTAGTTCAGTTTAGTTTATTCACATTTAAACACTAAATATTTTGTGTCTGCGTCATTTATAGTACAAAATATAATAATCTTTTAAATTTGTTTATTAATAAATGCTTATCTGTTATAAAATAAAATTATCGATACTTCAGATATAAAAATATTTATCAGGAAATATTTATCAAGGAACAATATTATTATGTAATATTTACTTCAAAATAAGATAACACAATTTAACGATTACATGGAATTCATACTGCAATAAATATGGAAAAAATTAAAGAATCCATTTCAACTAAATATTTTTTCGTACGTTTTAAATAATTATCTTTAGAAAATCATATATGTAGTATAATAAAAATATTTTCCTAATATGTATCAAACTTCAGTCGAACATCTTTCTTTCTTTCATTCATATACATGTATATATTTTCAGTATACAATTTTTTATACCAACTGATGTGCGGTTTCGTCCGCTTTAAGTTTCTTTAACTGTTAAAAGTATCATTGTCAAAAATATCAGTTGCTTTATTAATAAAACGTACAATTTTAAAATTCGGTTAGAAGTAAAATTTCGTTGATTGAGAAATGTTTCCTCTCGACCTATTCATCGTCTATTTGTAAATCAATTTGAATAAGGTCTTCGTTGCTCGTTCTTTAATTGCACAAGTAAACAGATTAACAACAATTCATTTATCTTCACTACTATAAGATTTTCTGTATAATCAATAATAATCACTGTATATAACATTTGCGACCGTTACCTGTTAGATACGTAGACCGTTAACTACCAGTGGTAATAGAACATACTCGAAATAACTATTGAAAGAAATAGAATAATATCAAATGATACATGTACAAAATGTTAGAAGTTAAATAGGATTTTTTACAAATTTAAGACGAAGTTACAGAAATGACTAAATAAAAATAAGCAAAGTCGAGTCTGGATATATCGAAAAGGTTCTTATAAAAAGTGTTTAGTATTCGAATCAATATTATCAATAACCGATATTAGTCTACCATCTGATTCTGATTGAGGAATGTTAGGGAGTGTTGGCTACAGAATAATTACACTTTTGTGAACTGTCAGACCTGACACTGTCGCGACCAATGCAAAAAATTCCAGGGTTATTTTAACTATTTCGCTTCTTGTTGTAGTTACAGAAGAAATTAAAAACCCATTTTGTAGGAAATTTAATTCTCTACAACCTTGGTCGTCATACTTATTTTTATGCGATTTTATTTATTGCAAAAAAAATATAAAAAGCATTTTTTTTACATTTTTCTCATTTTTCGTTCGTTTGACGTTAAAGATGCCAATTAACAAAGTTGTAGAGCATGAAAAAATCTATAATTTTCAAATTAAACTTTTTTTCCACAATAAATATTTATTATTTTACACCGCTGCAAAAGGCCGCATGTACCGTATGCACGGTACTGTATTATTGCATCCCATGGTGTTGCGTCAACTTTTACAGTTTTGCGCTACGGTATTCGCGTCCTATTGCAGTAGTGTAGAACAATAAATATTTATCGCACAAAAAAAAATTAATATGAAAGTTGCAGATTTTTTTATTCTCTACAATTTTATTAATAATTTAATTTTGTGAATATCTTTAACGTCAAACGAACGAGAAAAGAGAAAAATGCCAAACATTTTTTTACCGTCCTTCTTGTAATAAATAAAAAAATATTCGACGAAAAAAAACTATGTGAACCAAATTTGTAGAGAATTAAATTCTTTACGAAATGTTATTTTTTAATTTCTTTTGTAGCTACAACAGGAAGCGAGATATTTAAAAAAATAATTCGGAATTTAACCTTTTTTTCGTGCTGGGTGCGACAGCGTAAAGTCGGACACTTCACAAAAATGTAATTATACTCTAGTCAACCTCCCCCACCACCCCATAACCAGGATGATACGGTCCATTCTGATGTAAGGATAGACCCGAATTTTAATCAGATCCATTAGACTATATGTATTATTTTTAAAATTATAATGTTATTGATGATCTCTTAATCACAAAATTATGAACCAATGCTCATAATTTTTCAATAAAAACTGTAACTAGGCTTCATTAATTAATAATACCTTATACACTACTAGATCTAAATATGATTATTAAATTTATTAAAAATGAATTTATGAGTACAGCTAAATTTAATGTTATATAAAGAGCACCACTAACTAATTAGACCTAGTTACAGTATTTAGTGAAAGATTATGAGTATGTTACCCACTTTTAATTAAAAATTGCTAATGTACTAAAAATAAATATTTAAATTATACAAATACATAATAATACTTAAATGAAATATATAATGTATTTACACTCTATTAATCTTCGAATGAATTCTATTTTTGTGCACACAATTACATACGATATTCGGGCCTGCTTTAGCTATATGAAGTATATATTTTTTATTGCCTTCAAATATATGACATATTTATTTCCTATTAATAAAATATCTCAAGTACTGTTAAAAAAGCGATTTTAAAATAAACTGTAATACAATATTTGTATAGTCATAAATATACAGGTCTTTAAAAATTAAATAAATACTGTGTTATAGCTTACGTACCTAATACAAAAAAAAATTTAATACTCAATACTTTTAGAGACAATAAAAGTATAATAAACATTTCAATAACACCTAAGTATACAAAAAGAAACTTGCTTATGTACAATGTGTATGAATAAACATTATCCATTTAAAAAGCTATGTTATCTCTGAAGTAATAATATTTAGTCTAAAATTCAAATGAATAAAAAAGTATTTTACTAAAATTTTAAAACATTAATATTTTTGAATAAAATTAAGATAAATCTGTTTTTTTTTTCAGTATGTTAAGTATTTTAATTGTGATATATTGGAAGTATCATTGAAACAAAATGACTGAAAAAATATCACGCTATTTTTAAAATCGATTGACAAGATGTTATTACATGTGATTATTTATTGAATTTATTCGAAATTTTTAAATAATTATTCGTTAATATTAACGTTTTATAATATAAATAACAATGTTTTTAATACATTTTAGATGTACAAGACGATACATTTTTACTCTAACACCAACAGTGCAAAAAAACTGAATATTTTATTTTATGATTTAATAGAGTTTACAATATACACTTTTTTGATTTATTATCAGTGAACGTAAAAATAAAATTAAAAATATGATTAATCGGCGTTATTATATTTTTTTAAACTGTACTTAAATGAGTTTATTCGGGGGCCTTGTTTCTAGTAATTTACTTTAGTGTGCCAGAACTCTTTTTGTATCTTAACAAAACCATCCTCAGAGGTAATTTAATGATAAATCACAAAGTACACAGAACTGTGTGTTTAAAATATAAATGAGTATACAAAAAGATGGTAGACAATTCGATATTTTACAACTATTTTATCAAGAATTGTGGAAATTTGAAAATGTGAACACTCAAAAACAGTAAATAAATGTGTGAGTAAATAAAATATCTTATTTTCATTCTCTCACTGGGAATGAATATTAATGAGTCATTACCCTTATATACAATAAGGATTTTTATCATAACGTTCAGCAATTACTTATTATTTATTTTTACTTATGTATTTAACGAAAGAAATATCATCTTTTACAAAACTGAAAATTACACAAATTCATGTATTTTAGAATATAAGTTATTAATCCGTCATCAGATTTAAACGTATTTTTCGATATTTTACGTTTTAAAAACGTATAATTTAAGTAGATTTTTTACTATTATTTTTTTATCCCCATTGTTTTTAAAATTCATTTATTTTCCATTTGAAGGAAAATCTTCAAGGTAAATCGATCATTTACAAAATTCAAGTATTTTATACACAATCAAAAAAATTATGTAGTTACTATTTTAAGAATTATCTATCTATATATATATATATATATATATATATATATATATATATATATATATATATATATATATATATATATATATGTGTATATATGTATATATATATATATGTATGTATGTAAGTATTATATGGGTGTGTATATGGTCCTGTTTGTCCTCGACTTTTTGGATCATCTGAGTGTATCCATCACTGCTAATTTCGGCATGTGTATCATCTACAGGTAGATTTTAAAAACTAATTTCAATTCTTTTTTTCGCGAATTTGTGTAGTTATAGATCTTGATTTAAAACAATTTTAATTTCGATTATATACGTTTTAGATCGGGTGTGGTTTATAATTTTAAGCTATAAAATATTGTTTGGTAATTTTTATATATTTGTTTATTTTTTCATATAAATTACACTACATCTAAAACGTACTAGTATAATATCCATATTAAACTGGACATTATCTAGCAAATTCAATCTAGATTATTACTCTTTACATTTATGTATATATTCAAAATTTATTTTATTTTGTATCCTGCCAATGATGTTTTGGTGTCTGTCATATTCGACAATTTCAACAATCATGCTTTCCTAATACTTTCTTAGATTTCAGTATAATTTTTTCCCCTGCTCTCTATCTATCTCAATATATATATATATATATATATATATATATATATATATAGAGAGAGAGAGAGAGAGAGAGAGAGAGAGAGATAATATATATACATGCACGAATGTAATATAAAATTGGAACATTTTGAAAATGTCTCTCTATCTAATAGTGGATTATCAAAGGCTGTGGATAATAATGATGAATTTAAGAACATTTTTAATAAATAAGAAGAAAAAACTTTTAAAAAAAACGCACAAGAACTCTATTATTTTTCAGAACAACTTTTTTGAAGTGTATACATTACTCTTTTTTAGTAAATTTTTACTTCATTATTCATAATTACTTATCTCAATTGCATATTAGCACATTATTTTTTTATTTCATGGTTGATTTCAAAAGACTTTGTTCATAAATAGTTTTTTTTCAATCCATCAAACAAATAAAATTCATGCAGTTATAACTCTGATCTGTAGATAAAAGAAAGAAAGTATATTTCACTGATTTCAGCGTTGATATATTAGATTAATTATATTTTAAAAAAAACAAATATTACTCAGTTTTTTTCTTTGATTTCAACGATTTTCATAAAGTCCTTTCACTTTGTTTTTTTAAAAGATATTAAATTATAATATAAACCTTCTAGTAATCGCAGTAAATAAAATTCCTTTCATATCTTAAGAACCGCAAGCATAAAATGGAAATTTGGTATTGTATATATATATATATATATATATATATATATATATATATATATATATATATATATATATATATATATATGTATGTATGTATATATGTATGTATGTATATATGTATGTATGTATGTATATATCCATCAAACTGTTTATTTCTTTTACTTGATAATAAAACCATGTTTTATACACAACATGATTGACATAAAACAGATCCGAAAGTAATAAGAATATTAAATTCACTAAAAGAAAAATATAAGTGAAATGTGAACATCTTTCATAAATTCTGAAATACCTGTAAAGAAAAATAATTTTCATCATTTTTTTATAAATTATATTCATCGAAATACCTGCATGTCTTTATAATAATCGTTTAATAGTTTAGTATGGTTTCATATATGAATGTTTGTAATGCTCAACAACCGGCATTT
>CM068317.1:24487500-24552500 GCA_034766995.1 Acanthacorydalis orientalis
ATATATGTGTGTGTGTGTGTGTGTGTGTCTGTGTGTATTATTAAAAAAATTCAAGTATTGATATTTCAAGATAACGACTTTAAAAAAATATATTGATGCCAAAATGAAGTTTGGATCTTTTTTTAAACAATATAACATATTTAAAGAAAAATGTTTCAGTAAAGTTTAAGCTTTTGTAAATAAAAATATGTAAACATCTGAAAATAAACATTAAGTTTATTATATATATATATATATATATATATATATATGTATGCATATATATATATATATATATATATATATATGTATGTGTGTGTGTGTGTGTCTGTGTGTATTATTAAAAAAATACAAGTATTGATACTTCAACATAACAACTTTAAAAAAAATATATTGTTGCCAAAATGAAGTTTGGATCTTTTTTAAACAATATAACATATTTAAAGAAAAATGTTTCAGTAAAGTTTAAGCTTTTGTAAATAAAAATATGCAAACATCTAAAAATAAACATTAAGTTTATTATATATATATATATATATATATATATATATATATATATATATATATATATATATATATATATATATACACAATACATATATGAATAGTTAAAAGTGAAAAAGTATAAATTATTAAATTGTGACATGAGAAATCTAAAGTTTTAGTAAACATTTTAAACAAAATTTGTTTATGTTTTATTTATTATATGTTACGAAATTTATTGAATAATAACTTTGTTGTTTTGACATTTACGAACTTTTTCCTTCAAAAATGTCATACGAAGTAAAAACTTTTCTAAAATCTATTTATACTAATTAATTTCTAAACCATATATATATATATATATATATATATATATATATATATATATATATATATACACATACATATATTTGAAATATATTTATTAGTAAAAAAGTACTACTGATATTTGATTAGTTTTTTATTTCAATTCATAAATGTAATAAATGCAATTTTGTAAATATTTATTAGTTACTTTTATTCTACTCAATGTATGTGTGTTTGATTATTGTTCGAATTTGTTTGGAAAAATACACAAAACTCGTTATTTTATTGTACGTGGAACTCATTTTTTTCTATTTGAGTGATTGGTGAAATCATATTTTTTTGCAATAAGTAACTTGCTGCTTATATTCTATAGTATTTTATTAATATCATATTATATGAATATTTCACTTAAAGATGGATTAAAAATCTATGGTAATTTTAAAAAATATGTTAAATAAAGGATGAAAAAAATATTTTTTGCACTAATAAATTCAATTTTCTTATCAAACATTAGAAATAAAAGAAAAAAATATGTAAAATTTAGTATCACTTTTTTATTTAAATTTCTATCTGAAGGACAAGCCTGTTTACTGTTGCATACTTTTTCAAATCTAAATTACAGAGACATCACGTCACTCTTATTCCTCATTAACTTTTTTATCATATAATTAATTAAATCTTTTCTCGCCCCGCCCCGAGTACCAGTTGAGTGCCTAGTACAAAGACACACAGCTCGCGTTTCTCAAATTAACTATTAATCTAATGCATTGTGATTTTCAATACCATGTGGAATTTTTTTTGTAACGCCCCGACAGAACAGCTCCTTGTATTTCAACTTCGGCCTGTGAAGCTTCAGAGCATACTGAGAGTGCAGACCACCAAACAGTCACTATAATTTTCTTTTGGTCTAATTTAAGATTTCGCGAAATGCTTTGGGGCTTCATTTTTATCCAATCATAGTACAGACCGTTTTATGTTGTCATAAAGGACACACATTTCATCGCACGTTACAATACGATCGAGAAATGGATCGTTTCTGTTGTGTAAACGAAGCGTAGAACAAACTTTGTAACGGCGATTTTTCGGTTTTCGTTCAGTTCGTGCGGCATCCATTTGTCAAGCTTTTTTGATTTCCCTAGCTGTTTTAAGTGGTCCAGAACTGTTGAATGACTAACACCTATTTTTTGTGCAAACTCTCGAATTTGTTGTACGTGGTTATGATTCAACTAACGCCTTCAGCTGGTCGTTATGAACTGAAAGAGGGCGCTAGCGACCTTTTTCATCTTCAAGGCTCTCGTCCCCAGTACGAATTTTTTGGAACCACCATTATACCGTACGTTCCTTAAAGTACTCACACCAAAAACATCGTTTAGTTTAGAAACAATTTCTTCTGTTACCACCCATTTTCACACAAAAACATACAACTCTCAACAAAAAATGCTCTTATTTATTTATTTTCTGTCTTTAATTCAATAGCCCAATTTTAAGAAAAATTATTAATAAAACCAAAGTCGATGTTACCAATATATATATCGAAAATGCGTTTTAAAATGATATTAACATAAACACGATGAAA
Organism: Acanthacorydalis orientalis; assembly: GCA_034766995.1. Taxonomy (NCBI): domain Eukaryota; kingdom Metazoa; phylum Arthropoda; class Insecta; order Megaloptera; family Corydalidae; genus Acanthacorydalis; species Acanthacorydalis orientalis. The sequence continues at coordinate 24,489,845 of CM068317.1, forward strand.
TGACACTTTCAGTAAAAAAATTAAGGTTAGAATTCAGGAAACAAAAACCGCAATTATTTGCCTACCAACCTAATTATACATACATACATATATATATATATATATATATATATATACACACATACATTTCTTAAGCTTTTACTCATATCATTTAATTACCATAATGAATAATTACCATGAATCATAATTACTGTTTTCTTTTTTGTAGAATTATTCCATTTGTTATTGTTAACATTTTTTTTAAAAACTATCCGCAATAGTGACAAAAAATAACATTTTTTCATAAAATACTTTTTAAAATTTTTATTATGTATTTTATACATATATATATATATATATATATATATATATATATATATATATATATATATATATTCAAATGTACGTCATGTTAAAATTAATATACATAAAAAAGTATTTTTATCTATGAATATATTAATCCATCTTATTTATAAAGGTATAAAATTACAATTTCTGTACTGTTCAGCATTTAAATAGTACTAAGATAAGAGATCATTTTACAAACACATTTCATTAATGTCTATTTCTTAAAAAAAACTCTCCAGTGCATAATGTATTACGTGATAATAAATCTTAATTAATTTATAAGTGTCTTTAATTCAGTAAATGTGGAACTAATTGGTGGTATATCATAAAATATGATCAGTTTGGTGTTGTGTTTTATAGAATAACTATTTCAAAAACTATATTTGTCAGTGGATTACTGCTAAAAAATATACTTTTTATTCATGTGCTATACACATATATAAAAATATTGCACGTATTATTAAAGATACACATGAAACAGGTAGTATGCATTTGAACTAAAACTTAATGATACTGTTTATAGACGAAAGTAGTTTTTTTAGTAAACGCACATTCTTATTAATATGTACATAGGTATGTATGTATGTATGATTGAGTATATATATATATATATATATATATATATATATATATTCTGTAAATACAGATAGCAATAAATAAAATAAAAAAAGTATTACATAATTAGAAGATACCGCACATTATAATAACTTTAATATATATTATTAGCATAAATTACTATACGTATTTAACAATATTTTCATATTTTTATATACTTATTCATCCATCCATATATATATATATATATATATATATATTACATATATATATATATATATATATATATATATATATCTATGTACATATGTTTCGAATTTTTTTATATCTTATACATCCACACACACACACACACACATTATATTTATATATATATATATATATATATATATATATATATATATATATATATATAATACTGACTTGATATTTGCATCAATCCCATAATTTCAACTGTGAAAAATTAACATTATTCATTTGAAAGTAGTAACCACTGGTACTCACAACGGTCTTTTAGTTATAACATAATTAAAGAAGCAATAAAAATAGCAAATGAAACATTTGGGTTTTCAAAACTAATAATAAGTATGTATATATCCATCTGTCCATGGCAGTAATTAAAAGAGGCAATAAATAAAGACGAAAGAACAAATAGAAAAGATAAAAATGTGTTAAACAAATGTATTCAAAAAAAGCTTTCTTAAATATTTTTCAAAAATTTGAAAAACCATTCAGTATTTTTTCTATGTGAAGATTGAAGATTATAATTAATGTAAAGATTATAAAAAATCAAAAGTTATGTTCGAAAATGCCATTTCGAATAATGATGCAGTTGTAGAATGACCTGAATATAATGAAGTTAATTTTAAGGAATTAATTGCACTTCAAAATTATCCAAAAAGACTATACTGAAAAGCTATATTGTTCTAAGTAAACAAAACTCTTAATAATAAAACTGTTAAATTATTTCTTAAAAAGTAATTCATCTGGCTATAAACATACGAGGATAGAATATTCTCAGCTTAGATAGGAAGAAATGTAAATAAAAAAAATACAAGATTTTACTATTTTTCTATATAATCACTTTTAACTCTTATACACTTTTTACAGCATTTAATTAGCAATTCGATACCCTTATAAAAACAATCTTCCGTTTTCATGTTAAAGTGATCAGCTACCGCTATTTTCAGCTCATTATCATCATTAAAACGCTGTCCACGTAAATCTTTTTTCAAATTACTAAAAAGTTAATAATCGCTAGGGGCCATCTCTCTAATATAGACTGGGTATTCAAGTTCATAGAAGCTACACTCTCTAAAAATGGCTTAAAAAACAATAACATTGTGAACAAATGCATTGTCGTGCATCAAGCGCACTACTTTTCTTAGTTTCCACGGTGTTTTTCACGAATATGATCTCTCAATTTATGCAACGAAGTTACATGTTGTAAGCTATTAACAGTTGTATTGCGTTCCTTAAAATTCATTAATAAAATGCCCTTCCAATCTCAAAAAAGTGTAGTGATGATCTTTTTTTGTGAATTGAGACTCGTTCGATTTTCTTGGGGGCGGTTCACCTACTCGCCACCATTCTGTTGGTTCTCTTTTAGACAGATCATAGTAAAAGACAATTGTTTCATCTCGAATTGCTATGGACTCAATTGGACCTAAATATTCATGGAGAACTCGGTGAACTGTTATTTGTAAAAAAAATTGGACATTGCAGATAATTTCACTTTTAAGCACCAGTCACTAAGCAGATCTTCGGCAAGTGTCACAGAATCGAGCGTGAGAACTTCCATAGGGTGACCAGGACGCGATTCATTTTACAGTGACTTCTTCCATGCGAAATCTCGTAGCCCATTCTTTTACTGTAGAGTATGAATAGGGTTTCTCCGTATACGTCATCTAATCGTTATTTTATTTGCTACGGTATAACCCCTTCTTTTGTCAGAAATTTATCACTACACGATACTGAATTTTGGTTACTTGTTACATTGTTATTAATACGTTTTGCTCTTACCGCTGTCAGTAAATGACTGATGAAGTAATAACCTTGAATTTTTTACTGTACATGGCATTAATTTGCCGCACTGCTGAGATTCACCATGCGTGTGCATGCGTAAACATGTTAGGCTAAGAATATTTGACGCTACCCTCGTAAAAATATGATTATCGCATATTTTTTTAAAATATATTTAATTGAGCAGCTTAATCAACGTTGACTTCAATAATTGCACCATATTTCGAGTTTAATTAATTGCGATTATTGGAATCAGCACCTTATATATATATATATATATATATATATATATATATATATATATATATATATATATATATATATATATATATACCTTTGTAAATAAGCTTTTTGTAAATGTAATTTGATCAGTAGTAGGTATTATTGCTTTTCAATTGAAAAAAAGAAATATTATTTTAAGTAATATATATATATATATATATATATATATATATATGGATGGATGGATTGATGGATTGATGTATGGATGCATGGTGGATGGATGGATGGATGGATTGATGTATGGATGTATTTGTCTGCCAGCCTTTGATTTTTCTATAAGGAATCTTAAACAAAAAAAAAAATATTCAATATTCATATTTCAGATAATCCAGTTAACAATTTTAAATCAATTTGAGTTATTTTTAAATACATACCACTACAAGTTCGTATCAATGCACTTTAATTCTAGCGATGATGTAATGATACACATTCTTTTCTAACATTATTTTTGCACGTGAAATTCTCGGTTACAATATGTAGATCACAATTCATCTTGTGCCAATGCCTCTGTTTAACTTCCTCCTATACTTTTTCTTATAGCTATCAACAATTTATATCTATAGTGTTCTCTAAATTTTATAACGTCTAAATTAGCACACATTACTCGTTAAATTACTAAATAAAATTTGCTTGTTTCGATTATTTCAAATACTCATACTTTTAAAAAATTTGTATTACAATTTTACACTAACTTTTATTATGACACATTGGAGAATAAAAATTTTAACTATAGGTCTTGAAATTTAATAGCATTAAGATAAATACTTTTAAGTCATAAAAATAAATTTATGATTAATTTTTAATGAATTTTTTTATTTAATTAACTATATCCAATATGAGTAAAAATATTTATTAAAGCCAATATATATTTTTGAAAAGAACAGAAGAAACGAATATTTTTTTTAATTAGAACGATTCAGTCCATGGCTCGTCTATACATTTACAAACTTATTCTTTATGCCAATTCTACCTATTTCTGGTATATATTTTTAAATTTGGAAAATTTTTGTATTTCTTGACTTCCAATAAATAATTTCTACTATCCATCGATTTTTCATGCTTCTCTAATTATATATGTATGTATATATATATATATATATATATATATATATATATATATATCATATGAATCTTGCATTTATTTTTAAAATCAAAACTTGTACTTATGCTAGTAAAAATATGTAGTCCAAACATATTGTTTATAATATGAGATATTCAGTGCATAATTTGCAATAAAACATCTTTAAAATCAATCTCATCTCTCTTTATATCGTTACGCTTTTTTATTAAATGATGTATATAGAGGAAAGATAATAAATTCTAGGTACATGAAACGATATTTCTTATACCTCGATGCACTTATGGTGGATTACGTCACTATCAATACTCTATGTACGATGAAACCTATCCTGTATATAAAAAGAAAGAAAACACTACCACCTGGTTTATTTCACAAAGTAGTAGTAATAGTTATAGATAGTAGTAGTAGTTGAGGTGTAGTGTACCAGTGTTGTTAGTTCGTCCCTCTTTATAATAAATTCAACACATTCAATCGGCTGAATGAGTCTGTCTAAAACAATATCAGTAAGTTTTGATGCCAAAAACTGTTCTTTAAAAATAACATCTCTTATTGAAACATTTAATGATTTATTTATAGGTTAATAGTAATGTTTCAGTGTTTTGTATTTTATATAAATATATATATATATATATATATATATATATATATATATATATATATATTAGCACGCACATTTAAATATATTTTTATTTCTTATTATTTCGTTATATATCTTGTACTGGATCAGAAATGTAACACTGAAAAACCTTTCCAAGTTTTTGAATGAATACAGTTTTTTATGTTCTGAAAATATTAAAATTCGTCATATTTTAAATCAACTTTTATAATAATGAAAATAGATATGTTTTTATCCTTGAACCAAATACGTTAAAATAAAAAAGGCATCCTCGTTATCTCAATTTCTTTATAAGAACTATTTTATTTAAAGGTGTTTTTCTTTAATTATATATAATGGATATTTATATTATTCATTTAATTATTTGAAATTGTTTCAGAATATGGGAGGATCGAAGAATCAATTCAAACTTCAAAATAGGAAATCGATACCAAATATTATCAAAAGCACAGAAAACATTTACACAATCAACACACCGCCGAGTATTGCAAATTTCTATAAAAATGCTCATATATTCATTACTGGTGGTACAGGATTTGTTGGTAAAGTACTGATCGAAAAACTATTAAGAACATGTGAAGAACTTAATACAATTTATATTATGATCCGACCGAAACGAGGGTTGAACACCGAACAACGTTTAAGTGAATTGATTAAGAGCTCGGTAATTTTAAACATTATTTCTAAGCTAGCAAAATGTTAGAATTATTTACTTTATTTATAATTTTAAAAATTGATACCTAATAACCATTTTATCAAGTGAGGGAATTTTAAATGTTATAAAGAATTGAATAAAACTTAACAGTTAATTAACACCAAAAAAATAACAATCTTAATTAGTTTATAAAAAAAAATAATATTAAAAATTTTTTTTGGTTTCTTTTTTCTTATTTCTTCATATAATTAATTAAGCTCTCTTAAAAAATAAGTAAACTAAAATTTGTACTACAAGATTTGTGCCATTTTTATTTTCGATGGTGTATGGCGCACAAGGCCCTACTACGTTTGATATTTGCATACAAACTCATTCTGTATTGGCGTATGGACAGTAATACGAATGTTCTGATACATTTGTTAGGAATTATACCCCTAGGAATCCGTATTATCAATACAAACACCTGAAGCTATTGATTGCTGACAAGCCTGATCGTCCTTGACAGATAGTTTAACTGATACAATACCGCATTCTCGCGGTTAGAGGTATCCAGTTCAGTGATCTGTTAATTTTCTGACATACTGCATAGTTATAAAACTACCCTAAAATCTCCTAGAGAAACATGAGTCATGTACTCAACACTTGCGTATTTACTGCACACCCTAGGGAACAGTATAGTGGCTAAATCAGCGTATGTAAAGACGCTAAGTGATGAAAGACATCAGAAGGCACAATAGAGTCTTATTTAATATAATTTACATCTCATTTCTTGCACAAGAATGCTCGTAAGTCCTTTTGTACCCGTTTTTTTTAAAAAAAAATGCAACTAACAATGCTTTATAAAATACCCTCTTGAAGTTTTTTACTCCTATTTTTAATTGTTTCTGATCAATTCTATTATTTATTATATTGTACCGTTCTTTTTCTGCTATAATCAAAATATCTTCTATCTTAGCAAAGACAAATAATCTTTTATGTTCTTTTTTTATTATTGTCTTATTTATTTTGTTATATGTATAAGCTTATTTTTCTTCTAATATATATATATATATATATATATATATATATATATATATATATATATATATATATATATATATCTAAAATTGTGAATAATTTTTATTAAATCCATGTTATAAAATAATAATAAATAATAGAAAATTTCTGGAAATTTTATCAAATGAAAATATAATTTCAGTGCAATATATTAGACAAAATATTTTTTTCATTGATGAATTTTCAATAGGTCCTAAATTAATATTCAGCATTGACTGTGTTTCATATAAATAGAAAGTTAATATTTCCAGAAAAGTAATAATAGATTATCTAGATTACTATTTAAAATTACTAATTAGTAAACATAAATTATATACAGGTATTTGATCGAATACGAGAAAAATGTCCAGAAAATTTCAATAAATTGAAAGTTATTCCTGGAGATGTAGGACAAGTTAATCTTGGACTAAATGATTTTGATCAAAATGTACTTTTATCTAATGTTAATATTGTATTTCATTCAGCTGCAACTGTGAGGTAAATAGGTATTTTGCATATATGTATATGTGTATATATATATATATATATATATATATATATATATATATATATATATATATACTCTTTATTGTACAATATTTCTACTATTTAAAAAAGTCGAAATTGTAGATTTAACGAAAATCTCAAAGATGCAATAACATTAAATACGTTAGGTACTCAACGAATAGTCGAATTTTGCAGAAAAATGACAAAACTGGAGGTAATTTTTTAATGAATACGAAAAATTATTTAGAAATGAATGATCTCTCGACTAAAATTAACAAATAAATCTTCCAGAGTTTTGTGCATGTATCGACTGCTTATAGTAACTGCGATAAACGTGAAATCAAAGAAATCGTTTATCCACCTCCGCATGATCCCAAATCTTTAATCCAATGTATGGAAACCTTGCCGATGGATGTCATCACGGATATCACAGCGAAAATTAAAGGAAAACACCCGAACACATACACATTTACGAAAGCGATGGCGGAGTATGTTGTCGAATCTGCAAACGATTTGCCGGCGGCCATTGTCCGTCCTTCAATAGGTACTATTTTTTAATTAGGGTTTTTTTAATATGTCTTTTTTTAATAATACTGATATTATTAACAAATCGTGTACAAATAATAGTCACTGTACTATAAATCAATAAAATCTTATACTAAAAACACAAATCCATTGAGCCGCATTCATGTAAAATACAACTAGTTTTAACAACTCTACGTAGAACACTGATTACAATAACTAAACCCACAAGCTGATCTAAAAAGTAAATATTGATATAAAAACCAGATGATCCGCTAATTAAAAAAACAATATAACATGAGGCCAAAACACTCCATGAGATATGCAGTCAGCCATTTCATTTTTAACATGTTCTAATCTATAACATTAATTACTATATTTTCTTACAAATAATAAAGTTTATTTAAAGTTTATTTTTTAAGTTCCAATTAGCATATTTTACATTTTATATATTTGTTTCATATCAAATAATAGTTTCTCTTTTTATATATTGGGTACAAGTCATTTGTTGATATTTTTTCTCTTAGAATTTATCTTACAAAGAAGTTATAAAAATACATTACTCGTATTTTAGATATTATTTTTAATTTTATAAAAAAAATATTGATTCTTTTAAATATTGAAAAATTATATTTTTGCATTAAAATTAACCTTTTACTGCATATTAAATTATATATTATGATTATTGAACAACTCTTGTTGTACAGAATGTTCTCGAAACGAGTGCACAAAATTATATAGTGCAATTTTAAGTGCGAAATCAATATTAAATATTACATCATAACATGTTTTTGAAAAATTCAACAGCCTCCCGTTATGGCCTAGTTAATAATTTGATGGTTTAACACTACCTTGCATAATTTGCGAATAATTTCTGAATTTTTTATAACAGCTCGGTGGTTTTACATTCAAATAAAAAAGAAACATTTGTACTATGATATAAATTATTCATAAACCCTAATAAACTAAAAATTTCAGGAGTTAGTCACAAAAATAGAAATATGAATGACGCATTTTTCGAAAATATATTACAGTGCCATTTCTTATTATTCTTACACATATAATCGCGCTATGTACTTGTGCCCATTCATTTTAGGAATTCCTGTATATTCATATAAAATGTTATCATTTGAAACTTATACCCTTTATTTCACAAAAAGTAATATTTGTCCATTAAAAAGTCAACAGATAAAAACCAACCATCAAAAATATTTTTTTTAATTTGTCTACTCCAATACTTACTTTTATATACCGATAATTATCTTTAAGAAAATACTAAAAATCATGCAATAGAATATTAAAATACACAGGACACAAATATATGGCTTGAATTATAGAAGTAATTTATTAAAACCTTGCTATGATTTACAGTGTTTAGAATGTTAATTGAAGTATTTCGTTTTATTTTAATCCATTTTAAATAAATATTGAGCTTTGAATAATAATTATAGGAATAATTATTTTTAATACCAACATTAAAATTATTTTATTTTAATTTAGTTACTTGGGGTTTAAGGGTGCGCTGACAGCTAAAGTCATTAGCGCCCAGATTGTTTTAAAATATTATTTTGAATATCAATTTCTATACTATACTTTGTATTAAATAAAAATTTGTTGCTTTTGTAACTCTTTCTCTCTCTCTCTCTCTCTCAAAGAAATAATTGATTAAAAATTTTATATATGAATTAATAAACTTTATCTATATAATGTTAATAAATAGATTGATTATATTTATTGTGGCTAATGATTAAATTCAACAACAAAATTAAATCTCCAAAAGTTTTGATGGTATTAATTTTCATATGTTAAAAAATATCAAATATATTTGCAAATAAATATAAAATTCATTATAAAAAACGTAATTCGATGTATTTTACATTTCACTAATATTAAAAATAAGAAAACAGTAAGTTAGAATTATTTTGATTTTATTTTTAATTATGTGAACTTTTATCATTGTTCAATGGATAATATTAATTGTTTCTCAATTTTAATTTAATTCTATCTGATTTTTTACAAAATTTCTTTCTATTAAAATAATTTATATCATAATCAGATATAACCAACATTTTCAATGTAAAACAAATATGTGTTTTTACTTTTCTTTAGTCACCGGTGCTTGGAAAGAACCATTTCCAGGATGGGTCGACAATATAAATGGCATCACCGGAATTATGACGGAAATTGGTCGTGGAACAATACGCAGCATTATTTGTGATGATTCTTTAATAATAGATGTAATTCCAGTGGATATTGTTGTAAATACAATAATTGCTGCTGCTTGGCATACGTCATTTAATAGGTGATGTTTGTAATTATATAATTAACTATCTTCATAATTATTATTAACAAATGTAATGACTAAATAATTTATATATAGTAGCTACTAAATAAAAAGTTTTTGCCAATAAATTGTATTCCAAAACAATGAATTTATATTTCTGATTATAAAATTAAAATATTTTCAATCAACAAATAATTTTAAACACTTTATAAAAATTTGTGATAAATTCACTTCTACAATCAGATAAATTCACTCCAATTCTAAATGAATTAATATCCCAAATATAGAATACACACAGAGAAATGTATATGCCTGCCCTATAAAGATAATGCCATTGTCATTGAAATACTCAGGAATAAGAAATAAAAATAAGCAGTCACTGAACTTTTTAGTAAAGAGAATTTGATATTGTTTTGAATATTCACTCATTTATGAAATTTGAAATTGGTATTACTTCTTTTAACAAAAAAATATTTAGATTTTCATTTTACTATATTTGTACATATATATGTACCATTACTTCTTCAAAAACATTCTAAATTTGAATTATAGTTTCATTACAAATACTATTTGTTTTCAATAACAAAACAAAGTTATTTTATAAATAAACAAATCATATTTACTCTATAATATATCCCCTTTCTGAATTATTTCCATCCTATTATTATTTTTGTAATTTTATACTAATAAAAACTTTTTGTTTGGAAACTGAAAAATAGCAAAGATTTGCTTAGATTCTTTCATGCGAGTCAAATTTTTTACCATTGAGATATAACTCCAGAATAAAAAATGGATTGAAAAATTCTTTTTAAATTTCTTGGTTCTCAATCAATTATTTCGATTATCCATTGATTTTGCCTTCTCTTCTTGCAATATGTCTTGCCCATTTTCATTTCAAACTATTCACTCTTCTTATTATGTCTGTAATTTCAGTTCATTTTCATATTCATCCTATTCTTCTCTTATGTCTTCTTGTTATTCCAAACATACATCTTTCTATACTTCTCTGCACTGCCTTGTCATTGCATTTTTTTGGCATTAAGAACCCATGTTTCAGTTCCATAGGTGAATACAGGTAGAATCCACTATTCGAATACTTTTCTGTTCAGACAGAGTGGGATATTCGATTTAAATATTAAAATATATGATTATATATATATATATATATAATTTAAATATAATTTCAATTTTATAGGTCTAATACCTTACGTGTATACAATTGTACGAGTGGTCAACTAAACGGAATTGTATGGAGTAAATACGGGGAATTGACAAAAAAATATGCCATAATCAACCCTACAAAATATGTGATGTTATATCCTGGATTTACATTTAGGACTAATCGTGCAGTACATAAAATTTACGAAGTATTTCTACAAGTGGTCCCGGCAATATTTTTTGACATTTTGTTATGGATTCAAGGTTCTAAACCAGTGTAAGTATACTTTTATATTTTATGTAGGTTATAGAAAGTTTATTTAGTTATTTAAATGTATTCTTGTATTAGAAAAAAAAGTTATTAATATTTGAATTGACTAATGAAAACATAATAATCTAAAAACAAAATTAAAAGTTATATTCTCATAAAATGTGCATTCATATTTATCTCTACAAAATTTTATATATTAATTTTCGAATACAATGCATTCAAATCTGCAAATACATTAATAAAAATAAATAAGCTTTCAAAAGGTTGTCCACCAACATCCAACACAACCAGTAAAAATGATGAAATCCTGTAACACAAAATACAACTCTTTCCTTGAATTTTCCTTTTAACAGTCCTTTTATTAATACAATTTATTTGTACCATGATTTATATTCTTTTACTATATTTATTTTTTTTTAAAAAAGAAAATAAGTTCAGTATGAAATCATGTTTCTTTTTAGAATGTTAAAAATATGCAATAAGTTTAAAAATATGGGTAAATCAGGACAATTTTTTTCACTGAATGAATTTGTATTTCAAAATAATAATATGAAATCTTTAATTTGCGATATGAAAACTCATATGACTGATTTTGAAAATTTTGAATGTGATATTAGAAATGGATTTGAGTGGGAACCGTACGTTGAATCATTTATGTTAGGTATAAGAAAATATGTTTTGAAAGATGATCAAGATTCGCTAGCAGGCGCACGAAAAAAATTGCATAGGTAAGTGTCCTTAACATCATTAAAGTTATTAGCACTTATTCTGAAATTAACTTCTTTGTACTCATATCTATATGTTCTACTTTCAAATAATAAATTATAAAATACTGCAATAATACCTATTTTTTATTACAAAAATTTTCAGTAATAAAAGTATCTTATTTTAATTTCATTTTGATTTTATTGAACTCCATTATTTTAAAAAATAATTTAAATATATTTTATTAAAACATCATATATGTAACATGTATATTTAATGCCCAATTTACATAACTTTTATTTTATTTTATAAATGAATACTGAAATAGATTTGAGTAATTAAATAAAAAAACAATTCATGCAATTTATGTTGATGTAATTTCATTTTATTCTTATAAAATCTAAATCAATATTGTCCTTTTTTCAGATTATACTGGAGTTATAAAATAATACAATTGATTGCATTGTACGTTTTTATAAAATTCACATTCCTTAGATGATTGTTTATTTGTAATAGTAGAGATGAGTGTACATATGTGTATGTGTATATGTATGTGTATATATATATATATATATATATATATATATATATATATATATATATATATATATATATATATATACATATACACACATCATATATGATTTAATAAAATACAAGTGATCATAATAAACCGAGTTATATATGAAGATATGATTTATAAAAACATAAATGTGAATATATATCAAAAATTATGTATATATATATATATATATATATATATATATACATACATACATACATACATACATCTTATTTTAATTGTTGAATAATTTGATTTATAAGGTAAAATCAATAAGTGCTTTTTTAAATTCATTTTACATACATTGTTGTATATATATTTGGTATGTAAAAAAGATTTGGTTTATTAAAATAATAGTTTGGTAGATTATTAATTTATAACTAAAATACAATAACAGAAAATACAGTATTTTATAATGCAGTAACAAAATATACTGTGCTTTCTGTTCATTAATATTTATACACTTGAAATGGTGTACGAATATCAACATCCATAGCATTTGTCTTTTTTCACTTTTTGCTTAAAAATGAAATTTTAAGAAACATTGATTTTTTTTGACCAATGTAAGAAATTTTAAAAATAATCATCAAAATGTTAAACACAATTGGGGGAATCAGAAAACTCAGGAGTGGAAAACTGACACATGCAAATTAAATTTAAGGAGACTAGGAAATGGGTGATTTACACTAGAAAAAAAATCTGGGAAACAATGACTTTTGGAATCTAGTTAAAATTCAACAAAACAAGACTATATACACATTTATTGTAAAACAACTTTATTAGATATATTGGTTTTTTAAGAAACAAGTATTTTTATGTTATCAGTAATGGTAATATTTTAAATAAACATTTGGTTTTATAATAAAAACATTTTTTTAATAAACATAGTTTTATTGCAACCTTACCATCATCAAACAAATTCTGATAAAAAAATTAAGCAATCAGAAACAAGGTGAATATCAACTGAAGTGAAACAAAAAATTAAAATTATTTTATACTGCTTGAGTTCACTTAGCTCCTATTCATTCTGTTACCATAACCCCTCCTAAATTCATCTTTCATTTCATCTTTCTGACGTAAACGTTCTAAATGATCAGGATCATCAGTATCTTCTTTCATTTCTGTACTGATCTCCTCTTCATCTTCATCTCTGCTTATACCAGCTAATGCCATTTCTTGAAGTGACATGTTTTCCTTACTTTTCTCTTTGACTTTTGTTGGATCTGGAAATATTCCATCTTTAACACGTTTATCATAGAATTCTTGTACAGTCATAACAGGTAAGCTTGGGTAACCGGCTCCAAACACTGCTTTCTGAACATCGTCTCTCGTTATTAAAACAGGTTTAAGAGGTTTTGGAGGATGTACATTGGCTCTTGATGAAGCTCCAGGAATCTTACCACTACTTTTAGCTGTGATCATTTCCAGCATCGGCTTTTCCATATCAATACTTTTCAGTTCATCAGTTGCTTGTAGTACACTTGATTTTAAAAGAGTTAAATAATATTCACGTTTCACATCGGTATCTAAACAACGCTTAAGGTGGGAAAGTTTAGCTTCAAGCTCCTTCTGTTCCTGATATCTTTGAATTTTAGTCTGACGGGTATAAATCATTTGTTTAATCATTTCGAATTCGCTCTGTTCAGACTGTACTGAAGTGCCAGAAATTTTTTTTGGTAAACTTTCACTAGGGTTTACATCTATCAATCCATAATTATAAGCACGCTTGAGATAGTCTTTGAGATATATCTCAGCAGTATCAATAATTTCTTTGCGATTCCCACCACATAATTTCAATTTTAGCATGCCTAATAAAAAGGGAAGTAAAAGATACTTAAGGTTTTCTGTATTGACCTCCTCAATAGTTTCGTTATCACTAAACATCGATACTAGAGATACTAAGTACGTAGCATTTTCTAATTTAGTAATTGTTTTCCTAACTTTCAATTGAATCGTATCACTGTTCGTTGCTTCTGTGGTATTATTAATTTCATTGTATGATTGAAAAGCCGAATCGAATATATGCGTCAAAGTATCATCGTTTACAGATTCTTCATCCATCACGTTTAAAAATGTTATTACTGAATTTTAAATATTTTTCAATGAAATTCCTTAATCGTAAAGACTAATAAATTAAGGTTATGTAAAAAAAAATAATACGACTTCTCAAAATTAATTATAAAATTGAAAAATTCTAAAACTATCTGTTATTTGTTAATCTATATATTTTTCTCAAATGTATCTATTAGATATGAACAAACAATACGTTTTCCGTCACATCAAGTAAACGTTAGCAGACAAAAAGGTTATAAACTTTTACATTACTTTGTTAACGTTGTTTTGACAACAAGCTGTAACCGTTTGTACTTATAATTTATTCAAAGTATTAAGAAATAAAATAAAATATATTTCTTATTGTTAATATTAACTATTAAGTGATTGGTATTATTTTTGTAATTAGATTATTTATTAAAATATATATATACATAAATACATTAAATAGAATGGCAAAACCAACTACAGGTTATGATGCCCATGATGATGGGCCGGGTTTTGTAGGAATTCGGTTTTGCCAGGAATGGTAAGATTAGTAAAATTAAAAATATTTTTACCTTAACAAAAAATCATTATATTCTAGTAACAACATGCTTTATCCAAAAGAAGATAAAGAAAATAAATTGCTCATGTATGCTTGTAGAAATTGTGATTACAAACAGTTAGCTGATTCAAATTGTATCTATGTGAATAAAATTATGCACGAAATTGAGTAAGCATCCTTAAGAGAATTATTTTAACACGAATCAAATTCATACATTCTTAAACTTTGTAGTGAATTAACTCATATTGTACCCGATGTTATATCTGATCCAACGTTACCAAGGACTGAAGACCATCATTGTCCTAAATGTAATTATAGAGAAGCGGTATTCTTTCAAGCTCAGACCCGCCGTGCTGAAGAGGAAATGAGATTGTACTATGTTTGTACAAATCCACAATGTATGCATCGTTGGACAGAATAATTGTACTTTTTATACTTAAGAATGATGCTTTCTTTTTTTAAATATATTAGTAACAAAAAATGGAAACACATTTTTTTATTGTCATACATACATATACTTGTACACACATATACATATTTATATATATATATATATATATATATATATATATATATATATATATATATATAAACATAATTCTTTGAGTATCTTAAGATGATAAGTATTTATTTATTGACCTTACTTAAGAAATGTATGTGCAAATTTTAGAAAATTGTACCTGACCATATTTTTAAAAGTATGTGTTTCAAATTTTAATTATTTATATTTAATAATTTATTATTTCATTATTTAAATTTATTTTGTATATTTTATCATTGTTATAAAATTATATTTTTGTTACTCTAACTGCAAAACCTTTAGTTTTTCTGTGTAAATATGTTGTGGAAACATTTAATTTATATTATTTTTATAAATAAATACTTCAATAAAAACGTTATATATATATATATATATATATATATATATATATATATATATATATATATATATATGTATATATTCTCTTGAAACTGCCATCTGATTGTTTTAGAATTAATTTCTACTTTTAGTGGAAGAAAAAAAAGATAACATTTAAATATTTTTAAGAAGTGCACAATATGTAGTCACGTTTCTGATACCTATAAAAATACAGAATTTGAATATACTTTCAAACAGTAATGCCAGTACACATTTTCTTTATTAGTTATTCCATAAGCTTTCTAATAATAAAGTAATATTATTTCCATGTTCTCTGATTGATAAACAGTAAAAGCCCTATAATTTTTTTTTAATTTTTAAAAAAATTAAGCGTTTTTACTTATCAGATCTTTTATAAAACCTCTACTTGAACTTTTATTTATTAAAATATATAATAAAAAAATAAAATGAATAATATATAAACTATCTATGTGACTACTCTTTAAAATGTTGCACATTCAGTAAATATAATATGATCACACCAAAAGTACATGTTTCAGTTTAAATTTTGTTTTATTTTTAGCTGATTTAAGTACTTTTTTCTTTATTTTACCGATTTTTTGTTCGAATTGTGTAAGTTTAAAATTCAAAATGTTGTTATTCTACATTAACAATATTAAATATTAACGTACGTTATAACGTATAAAATGTATTACAATACACAAATATTTTCGATAAATATTCTTTTCTACATATAATAAAGTACTTTAAGTTTAAAAAATGTTCATTATTTTAAACCAACAATATTTGTTTTGGTAACGCTGCAAAATATTATGATTCATTAAGAGAATGTCTACGAATAGTCTAGAAAAATCTAGCATTTTGTTTTCTATAACCTATAAAACGTTGACTCCTATGTCAAGAAGTATCATTTGATATTTCAACAACAGAGTTGAGTTAAGAAATATTCTGCATCATATAAGCAAGTGTATCGATTTGTAACGAATATAATGTCTGAAAACAAGACTCCTAACAGAAACAATCAAATTGTTGAAGCTACAACAAACTCAAATTCACAAATTTCAAATTTAGAACCTCAAAATGTACAATCAGAAACAAGACAACCACAAAATATGCAAGGATTGCTTCGACTAGCAATAGAAACGTCGCAAAGTGTTGAACCTGAATCACAGCCATGTTTGGGGCCCTTAGATTCTGAGGTAAAAAACATAATTGCATTATATTTTGTATACATTTTTACATATTGTATTATTTTATATTCATATCTATTTATGATGTAAATGTGTAAAAACTTATAATTATATATGTGTTTTTCTAGAGGCAAAAATTTTTAGAAAGTGCTCTCAAATCTTTAACAGTTGATGTTGTTGAAGTTTTAGTAACATCTATAACAAAATTGAAATCCGTAAATAGTTTAAGTATAGAAAGTGATATTAGCGAGTACAATGAAGCCTTTGAAAATATTCTTGATCATATTGACAGGATTGATAATGCAAATGGTAAATATTTTGAAAATGCGGATATAAATAGATAATTAATAAAAGTGTATCTCTGTACAGACTTTCATAAAATCGGAGGATTTGATATATTTCACCCGTGTTTTAATTCAGTACATGCACCGATACGTGCACATGCTTGTGATTTACTAGCCGAACTGTGCCAGAATAATCCATATTGCCAGATAAGAGCTTTAAAATGTGGTTTTATGAAGACTTTATTAGAATTATTGGATAATGATATCGATGAACATGTATCAGTTAAATCGCTCTATGCTATATCATGTAAGTTAATTTTTTATTAATAACATTATCATACAATTTGATTTTTATTTGAAAATAATTTATAATATTTAGAATATAAAATGATATTTTATATATAGGTTTAACAAGAGACTTTTCTCCAGGATTCATAGAATTCAAAAAGCTGAATGGACTTTCAGTCTTAATGAGAGCTTTAAGTAAACCTGTTGATAAGTTAAGAACAAAAGCTTCATTTTTGTTGTCATCACTTTGTGAATCAGATCCAGTTATAAAAGGTATTCAATTTTTATAATTAAATATTTTAGGTTTTAATATAATAAGAATATTACATATTTTATTTTATATAATTTTTGTTCTAAATATATTGCTGTGCCTCCAATTTATTTATTTTGTTTACTTTAAAATTTCCAAAAGTATATAGTTTAAATATTATGTATTATTATAAAACCAAACAAAAAATACAGAAAAATTTCAAATCAAATGATTTATGAAAGTGTGCTTTTTTGATATGTTTTAGATGATTTAGTAAATTTAGGATATTTACAATTATTCATACCATTATTGGCTGAAGACCGAAGACAGAGCCATGAACATATATTATCAACTTTGGTAAATATTATTAGAAATCATGATATTGCAATCAAAGAATGCAGGAAGCCTGAATATGGTTTAGAAGGCATTCTCACAAATCATTTAAAGCGAATTGCAAATGATGAAGCAGCTAATGTAATGTATCATATTTAAAAATGTACTTTTTTTAATATATTAGAAATTAATAATTAAATAATTTATTTTAGGAAGAACGAGCCTATTGTGAATCGTTGATAATCTTGTTATTCAGTAATAATACTTTTTCAGTTGAACGTTGATATTTAGTATACCTGCGTTACTGAAATCTAAGCATGTATTGAAATTATGAATTGATTACAGATGAGATATTGTTTGTTATAAACACATTACTCTCTTATAAATACATTCTTTTTCATCAATTCAAAATCTGTATTGTTGAATTTTTTTAAAAATCATTTTCTAATTTTATTTATAATATATTTATTGAAACAATAAAAATTTTATGTGAATAATTATTTATTATATAAATCAAATTATTTGCATGATGTGCATGTACATGTATGTAGATTAATAACTACTGATATAGCAATAAAGTGGCAAAATGTATGAAAATAAATATTTTCTGCATAAAATGTTTAAAAAAAATTTTCCTGTAATTATTACCAAACTTTTTAATTTCTTACAGTTTTTCAATCAATTTGAAAATGAAATTTATTTGTACATAATTTTATGTGTAAAAAAACAGTAAAGTATAAATTGTAATTAAACTATTCTTGTTATTAGTGATCAATAGAATGTATGTTTGATAATTAAAATTTTGAAAGCTTAATTTACTACAAGGTGAATCTAATTTTATTGTATGTGTATAAATTTTTAAAAATATGTTTGTTTAAACTATTTTCTTACATTATTGTAGTATAACATTTAGTAAACTAATAAGTACTACACATTTTCAAAATTACTTCCTGTAATTTTCAAGATTCGTTTTTAAAATGCAAAAGTTATTGTAGTAGTAATAATGTGTTATTTTTGTTTATATCAAATTATACTTTTTATATACAATACATAATAATTATTTTGATATATTTTTTAAAAAATAGATCATGTTTAGGTATATATATATATATATATATATATGTGTATATATATATATATATGTATATATTTATATATATATGTGTATATATATATGTATATATATATATATATATATATATATATATATACGTGTCTGTCTGTGTGTATATAATGAATATAAATTTCAATTATATGAAAAAATCAAAATTAATTGTTTTATTTTGAAAATATTTGTTTTGTTCTTTAAAAGAAACCAGAGACTGTTTGATATGTTGAAAAATTCAAAAATGTTCAAATTTTTATGCGTGCTGTGAAGAAAACGATTTACATAAGTAAACAGGCCAACACGGTGTATATTTAATTGTATTGATTAATGTGAATATATGAATATTTTGTTTATAAATGACTCATTGAATTTTGTCATAACACATACATACGTCCATGTGTACATTAATATTTATTCTATATATAGACGTATAATATGTACACACATGTGTGCTGTGTATCAATGTTCGTTCGACGCGAGTATTAATTAAAACGTTCTGCCATTACTAAATTAGCGGTCGGAAGTGTCTGTTTTAATTATTTAGCTTTATTTTACCGCTCCCTGTCGTATAACAAAGACCTTTTACATAAAAGACGCTATCCCCTCCTTATGTCATAAGAGAGACAATTTTGCAATGGCTGATGTTTGACTGGGGACGAATTGCCGACAACTTTTAATAATTTTGAACGAAAATATTGTAAACAATACTGTGAAAATTGATCTAACAAGTTCGTCGTATGTATTTTCGGGTGAGTGATCAATGTGAATGTTTCAGTTTGTACATAATTATTGTGTATTTTATTTATTGTTGTAAGATTTCTACCCCCAGCATTGTCAGAATAAACATTGCATTTTTGTGTTGTAAGAACAGACGTACTCCTCGAACGTTGTCGCGTTTCACCGGCATGACATCGTGAAAGACGTACATCCAATACATTTTCATAAAAATAATACAATTATTTATCGTAGCATTTTGCATTAAAAACTTCGTATTGATTTTTAGTTAATTTATTCAATATTAATAATAGCGGTTGTCTATTTGCGTCATTTATTTTAATTTTTTCTGTTCATATAATTCTGTACTAAGAGTCGGTTCGGTGAAGAAGGGTTATTTGTGATATTTATTCATTAATATTTTTAAACTGATTTGCTGTTTCACATATTCTTTTTATGCTAATTATCATAAAATGGTGAGATCTGTGAAGCTAGTGTTGTTTGTTTATAAATTCAGATATTATTTTTTTTGATATTGCATATTTCTTTTTGGGCCTTTTGCCAAATGTGTATTTTTATGTTGTAAATTGATGTCATGAAATTGTACATTAAAAATAAATTATTTATAGTTCTTATATTCATTACATATTATAATCATTGGAAATCTTATACATTATTCATAGAAACTAATTTGTTAGTCATAAGATATAAAATATGTAATTGAAAAATTTTCTGTTTTTTTCTTTTTTTTTCTTGTGTCTTTATATTTTTATATATTTATTTCACTCTTTTAGTAGATTAATTTAAAATTCTTGTTGTAGTTGAAAATAAATCTTGAAGGATAAAACTGTTTGAACTGATTACATCATGGGTACAGGGCAACAATTCTGTGTTCGTTGGAATAGTTATCATTTAAATCTTCAGAATACATTCCCGAAATTATTAACATCTGAACATTTCGTCGATGTGACTCTTGCATGTGAAAATGCACTCATCAAATGCCATAAAGTTGTACTGTCGGCATGTTCAACGTTCTTTGAAAACATTTTAATACAAAATCCGTGCCAGCACCCCACCATCATTCTTAAAGACATGAAGTGAGTCTGTTGTCATTCTTGGTTTATGTAGTACATATTTTCAATCGTAATGTATGATTTTTATTTTTGTTCAAGATTTGTCGAAGTACAGGCACTTGTCGATTTCATGTATAAGGGTGAAGTGAATGTAACTCAAGAAGAACTTCCGAGCTTGTTAAAAGCTGCAGATTCACTACAGATAAGAGGGCTATCTGGTTCTGAGCAATGTTTAAATCAAATGAATATAAATTCACAAATGCAGGTGTGTTTATCATTAATGTTTTTAGAATTATATAAGTAATTGTTCTCTACAAATATATAAGTTTTGCATAGTCTAAAGAAGTACTGAAAATAGTTCATTTTGAAATTTATTTACTATATAGTATTTTATAGTTTGAAAAACAACTTTATTAATTAAAAAATAATACACATGGTATTAGAAAAAAATTATTAGGATTTCTATTGGGAACATTTTTGTGATCATATATAATATTTTTAGAAATTAATAATAACTTTCATTTAGTTAGTAAAATAGGATTTGCTTAAATATATTAAAGAGTCAAATTGAGTTAAAATGTATTTTATAATTAAAATTTATAAGTAGTAACAAGAATTATGACAAGTTAATTTCTTGTAAAAAAATAAGCAATATTTATTAAAATATTTCCATCTTTCTATAAAAACTTATGATTTTTAATCTTTTGTATTTCATAATTTTTTTTCTCAATAATTATTACTTATAGGGACAAGAAGAATCAACAACACCTACAGCAACTATTACATCAGATAGGACCATCTCGGTACGACCAGAAAATGATTTAAAAAAGAAGAAGTCTGAAGGTGCTGATACCCCAAAAACTTCAAATGCTTCGTCTGGAGATGAAACGGAAATAAATGACAAGGAAAACTTAGATGAATCTCTGAATGGTAAAAGAAATTATTTTTTTTATGGGCATGTGAATGTGTGTGTGTACGTACGTACATACATATACATATCATACATGCATACATATATACATATATGTATACATATATGTATATATATATATATATATGATTTATAAAATTATATTTTCTGTGTTTTTCTTTTTATAGATAATGATGAATCGAATGTTAAAGAAGAATCTATTAAAGAGGAAGAAATGACTTATAATGATGAAGACTTGGATATGGATTATTTAGATGCAACGGTTAGTTGTAAAGCATGTGTTTTATATTGCGTGATATTTCTGAATGTTAATGTTTTAATTTTTTAAGGATGAGGATACGAGTAATGGTGCCAATATGCCTGGAACAAGTAATAGTGGAGTTTTGCAACCGGGTAAGATTTTATAATTTTCTTAGATTTATATGTACACAAATGCGCTTATACATTAAATGGATATTAATTTAGTGATGATACTATATCTATCAATTAAAATGCAAAATTACAAAAAAAATGAAAATAGTTATATAATATGTTCATCTGATTATTTTATTTTTAAATCCATGATACTATTATGTATGTTCAATATTTTTATATCATCTTCAAATTTGTTTCTCAAATTAATTGAATTTTTCAGTAAACTTGAAATATTTTTTCCTCTAAAAAATTGTCTGGATTATTTCATTTATAATTTTGTAAAAATTAACTGTATTTTCTAATATTTTTAAATATTCTTTTACAGTTTTTTCTTTATGTCGATATGCAGTTATTATTGATCTCTATAGATATCTATATATTTCATTTCTTGCATATTTCATGAAAATAATAGTATTTGTATAATTTTGTCTCCACTGTAAAATATTTTCCTAGAATATCCTATGGCGAATGTAAGTTGTCAATACCAAAAACGGATAAGGCGATCGGAAGTGGAGTTGAGACAAGCTGCTGAATGTATAACACGTGGACAGACCTTCCAAAATGTATCGGACCAGTTCAATATCCCTATTTCAACGATAAGATTTTTCATGGCACGGAAAGGAATATTACCCAGACGTAAAAGAGGTAGAAGTTCTGGCGTTTCAGGAATGGGAAATTATCCGAGCACGATAAATGAATCGACAACGACTGACAGATCTGGAGCATCAAGTCCTGTTGGCCCTCCGTACCAGTTTGTGCACTATAAGTTGCCGGAACTCGGGCCAAAATTGAAGTAGGGATCGTACTTTGTGAGTACGTTTATGTAGTGTTTTTCTTTCGGATGGTGTTGGGTGATTTTTTTATTAGGAATCAGTATTTTTCGGATTTAATTAATTATTATTTTTTTTTATCGACTTTTATTGCGTACGATATAATTTTTACAATTTATTTATTTATACGAATGATTTTATGTTATATATATGCCCACGGAATTCATTTCTAGATGAGAACTATACGATCGATCTAGAAATGAATTTCTCAGGCCGTCGAATTTTTGTCCTACGTCTTGGTTTTTCGGCACTCGTTAATATATATACGTGTTTTGCAATTTTTATCGTCGATGATCGAGTATTTTATCCGAACGTCTACGGACATCGGAACCGATTTTTTCATCTGTACATAATTCGAGTACAGTTTATTATAATACAATTTTTCTTTTTAAGTTTAAAATCGCATATTTAAGAATGATAAAACTTTACTCATAAGACTGCAATTTATGAATTAAAAGAAAACAAAACAATATTTTAAATATGAATCATAAAAAGGTTGCAACATTTTAATCAATCAGTATATAATCTGGTATTACGTGTCTTCACATCTACATTTAAAATAAGAAAAAAAATCATCCAACAGATTAACGCATATATTTATATAACACGTCTAATATGACGAACTGCAATGTTGTATAATATCATCACACGTTTTATGTATTTATATATATATATAAATAGATTTATATATAATTAATGAATCTGACAGCAAAAAATATGACACAGAATCAAAGATTTTATATAATGACGAACATACGAGGAGTGTTCGATAATTCTTCAGTCTTCGGTATAAAAGATTTTTATATTTTATTTTTTTTAAGAGTATATAACAATAATATGTAAAATAGAATCGAAATAATTTGCAATGTTGCTTATATGCCATTGAAACATTTGAATTATGTTCCTGTACATGCACTAAATATCATCGGCATTTTGTCCTATTTGAGAAATCTTTTTGATTTCCATATCATTCCTCATTGCAATAAAAAAAAACACACACTATAATAGAATTTTAAAAGACTGTATTCCATAAATTTGTTGTGAGGTAATGAAGATATAACAAAACAAGTCATTGCATATACTAATTATTTTAATGTGAAGCTTTACTGCTTTTTAATGAATTTATGAAATATATTAAATCTTTTAAATTTTGGCAGAATATGTTGTTTATGCCTACTTCTGATAGCTATTTGATTTTAATATAATATAATCATAAATGATTCATGCGATATTTTTTACTTTTTGAGATTGCATTTTTTAAATAATTTAACTCTTTAATTGTTGTACTGTTTTAAAGACTTTCATTCAAAGTAAACCTCTGTTGGTGTGTCTTTTTCTTGTACTGTTTTAGTATTTTTTTTTGCAAATTTATTTTTTTTCTCATTTACTGAATTTGCAAAAAAAAATCATAACCTTAGGAATGAAAACTTGTATAAAACTAGTTAACACAACAATGACATCAAGAAGGTAGAAAAATTATTTATGAAACTTTAAAAATTCATATAGTAATTTATTTGTTGTTTATGCTTATTCATATACAATCGTTTTTTTTTTATTTATAAATTTATGATAAAAATTTTAAGTTGTATTGTAATAAAACTTATTTTATTTTCTATTTAAATCATTTTTTACAGTTGCTCTATATTAATGTTTTATATATTTTTCATGTGTAGATACATACATTTACAGTTCCTTTTTTGTCAGTTAATAAATAGAACCAATGATAATAGTTACTTAGAATACTTTGAGTTTTGGTGAAATACCAAAATATAAATT
The DNA here is from genome assembly GCA_034766995.1 of Acanthacorydalis orientalis. Classification (NCBI taxonomy): domain Eukaryota; kingdom Metazoa; phylum Arthropoda; class Insecta; order Megaloptera; family Corydalidae; genus Acanthacorydalis; species Acanthacorydalis orientalis. Next base: position 24,515,097 of record CM068317.1, read on the forward strand.
ATATATATGTATATATATATATATATATATATATATATATATATATATATATATATATATATATATATATATATTATCATACATAATTCGACTGAAAAATTATTAAACACACCTGGTATTAATTATAATAGTATGGTATTATAGAGAGATTTTTTTGTTTATTTCGCGGAATACAACTAGTCTTTTACTCTTATATAGATAACCACAGGTTACCTCATTTAGCGTTAATGTCGACTTGTAGCTTTTCGAGTTATTTAATGTTTTATTGATTTATACAGACCCGCCTGTACGTGTACACTTTAAAATAACCGCCTCCCTAGCCCCCCGAGTCCATAGATAATGTCCGGTGATCGTCATATCGTATTCCTACCCCGTACATAAATAAAATAAATGTAAATATGTGTAGTTCAAGCGAGTCCCCGACGCCTATAAACCGTTACCGTCGTGGATAATCAAAATCCGATCGTACGTTTAATTCGAACTTCATAATGTACGTACCGGTTCATCGAGAACGGTACTATTTTAGAAATCTCTACCATCTTTGTGATATATATTTACATAACTTTTAACGTGTATTCTAAAGAAAAGAACACCAAAATATTCCGCACGGCTTACACATATGATTCGGAGTACGTCGCCAAACATTAAGAAGAAAAACGAATAAAGCATTATTTAACTGCAGCGCTACACTTAACTAATATTTATATAAAATATACAAATCCACTCAGAGATTTTGTATCTAGATAGTCTGCTTTAGTGTATACATACCGTGAAAGTGAAACTTAGATATAAATAGAACAATCATTTATTATTATTATTATTAATTCTTATTGATTATTATTATTATTATTACTACTATTAACTATTACTACTATACTACTGTCGTGGTCATCGGTAAATATGTACGTTTGACACGGTTAGTCGAGAAATATTTTTGTAGGAAAAATAATTAAAAACGGGCATATATATCACTAAAATTTTAACGATAAGGAAACGATATGTATTTTAGAATAGTTTTTTGATGAAATGTGGCTAATAATTGAGTTAAGTATAGTTCTCCTTTTTTTTTAATTATCAATTACCGAATATATAAAACTATATATTCTAATAAATATGACTGCTATTTCACATTAGAAGTATGAAGTATATATAAATAATAGTCTTGTGTTTCTTTTGTGATGTATTTTATTTTTAGTGTGTACTTTTTATATATATACACAACATACATATACATACATACATCATATATATACATACATATATACATGTGCATATATATATACATATATATATATATATGCATGTATATGTACATTTATACATATTACCAATAGTAATTTTTTTGACATGTTTAGTTGTATAAATGTGTGACGGCTATTCGTCATCAACAATCGTTTATTAGGACTTAGATTGTAAGAAAATATTTTGACATAAAATTGATATTTCTTAAATAAAAATAGCTGATAAACCAAATATTTTATTTAAAAAAAAAAACATAATAAATAAACTTATACTCATATTAAACATATTTTTACTGGATAGAGAACTGATGTAATGGTACAGAAACCAGTCATATAATATATATAAATATATAATATTTAATGCCTGACCGCACATACATACAGAGTTAACAGACTGAAAAATACTACAACCGGATATATTTAATAAAAAATATATATATATATATATATATATGTACATTAGTCCGTACGCTAAGACGATCGACATTAAAAACCCAATAAGTGCTCAATGTAAGTAGCACTAAAAATGTGTCTAGCTATGAAAATGAAGTCGATGAACTCGAATATTCATGTCGTTTAAATTCTTTTACTTTAAATCTAGTTTGGTAATATTAATTAAATGATACAATTTTGAAGAAAAATATAGCGTTTAATAATTTTTTCCACCTTTTTGTTTGTTTGATTCTAATCATGATATTTTAATTACAAAAAATGAATACACTCTAGTAAACATTGTTTTACATATTATTAACATAATTCATTTTAATGTAAAATCATGTTTTGTACTATATTGAAATAGTTCGCTGTCATCATATTTACACATTTCCTCAATCGAGAAAAATAACGTGCTTAACAACTTATATTGAGTACTTGTATAAAACGCATGTTCTGTTGTGTGTTCGATTCGTTTATGTTCGCATTCCTGTATTTATTTCATGAAAAACTTGTTCAATATGGAGCATATACTTTTATTAAATAGATTACAAAATAGCGATTGCATTAACAGTATCAGAAGTATTAATGTATTTACTCTTAAATAAACACATGCATATATGTATATTTGCATGTGCACATAAATGAGTGATATATATATATATATATATATATATATATATATATATATATGTATATATATATATATATACACACACACATACGAATACACCTACCATACAGGTACGTACATATATAATTTTTTTATATATGAAAATCAATGTAAATATTTTTATTTATATGGTATAATTATAATACAGAATATAATTATTGTTTTTACATATCTACTAATTTAATTTTGATCTAATTTATGTATAAAATAAATATTTTACATTGATATGTATGATGTCTTCATGAAAATTTTTATTATTAAAAAATTATTTTAATTAAAATTTAAAATAAGTGAGTATTTTGAGTGGATATTAAGAAAATATAATAGTCTTTTAAACTTGAGTTCATTATCATCTATCAATTTTAAATCTTTAATTTACCATTCAATCAATTCACCTAATGGGGTAATAATTTTAATCAGTTTATTTATTTTCATATATCCCAATTTAAGTAAGAACATGTTTGTGTTTTTTTAAATAATAATTCCACAAGGAGAATATATAAATTCATGTGAATTATGATTTTTTCACTTTTTGTATTAAAAATATACAATGTACTTTATTAATAGTAAGTGAAACTAAATCATGATAATTATTTTCAATTAACTAAGTTCTCATTGTATTAATATTTTCATAATAGATATGTAATTTTAAAGGTGTAAAATGGAAAATATTTATGAATTATATAAGAGTGAATACATTACTTAGAAAAAATGTTACACATGAACAAACTAAAATCAGGAAGTGCAGTAACCAATGAAATTGGCAACTTGAAACCATAGTTTTATGCTCAAAAACAAACCTGACTGAACTATTTTGTAAACTTAAAGTAAACTATACATGTATATATGTACATGTATATGTATATATGAAAAGCGAATAAACTGAACAACTAATTATCAATCAGGCACTGAAAAAAGTTGGTTTTGCACTGTGATAAAAAACAAAAACAATTTAAGAACAGCGTAAAATAAACAAACTTGCCAATTATAATTCCTAACTTTTTTTTTTTGATCATTGATCAAAATGAACCTATACCACAATTGATTAATATTATTAAATATCATAGTTAAATAATTAAAGGAAAATGCAATTATAGTTTCTATTATGACTGAACTAATAATCCGTATATAAGTTTTCAGACAGAAATATATGAACACAGAGACTGCTGTAAGTTAAGCATAAAAAAAATATGATTCAGTTTATTTCTGAAACGATTTTCAACACTTTCTTTCAGCTTTAAATCTAGAATAGTGGCCTTGTAACGAAAATAAAATGAGAAAACAATTTTTTCAAATGTAATAAAAAAATACATAATTTAATTGTATGTACATGGCTTTCAATTCTCTTCTTTTTTATATATATAAAATACTTCGTCTCTGTTTCTTGTGCCATTGCAATTTGTAAATGTGTGTTCCTCATTAATTTGTTATTATTTTTTCCTGCTTACATTTTTATTTAAACGTAAGTTATAATAATTAGCCATGATAAGATATTTCCCAGTATTTAGTACATGTATGCTATGTAGAAAATATTGTATTTTGGAAATATACAAAGTATGTATACATAATAATTTATAAATTTGTGTTTTATTGACCTTTATAACTGTTTTCTATCCTGTTACAACCTTCCTTTCTTTCATTTCAATCACAAATTTTGGCACTTTTGTAATGAGGAAATATAAATTTTACAATTTTACTGCCTTTTTTTTTATTTAATATTGTTGGATTTATGTATACATTTAACAAAGTAATTTACATATTTGAAAATCGAATAGATACCAAAAAAATATAAAAAATCTGTTAATGGTAAGTACTTTTTTATGTTACAATGTTTACTTTCATATGAAGTAATTTGTAATATTTTTTTCTTCTAGTCCAATTTAACAACCAAGAAATTCCAGTTACTCAATATGAAAACAAAAATGGATATTCTGAAAATTTTGCAGCCAGGCTATTAATATTTTAAAAAGATCAAGATACTTTATATACAAATGTGATTTGCATGCGATTATATACATCTATTCATGTTTTATATGAGATGCAGAAGTTAATGCCCCTAACCTATAACACTTGTTAAATTACTTAAAAAAAATTTTATATTTCAAAAAGTCGATTTATTGACTATTTACATTTCTCGTGTGCATGTAAGTTCCAATTATATTAATTTGTTCATGTAATGGTTGTTTTAAAACATAGAAAAACGAATATTTTTTTTAGTAAATTCTTATCGTCACTTTGATATCAGAATACATTTTTTTAATTAAAGAAGAAGTAAACAGGCATTTGTATGAAAAAAGTTCGGCGAAGCCAGTTTTTAAAAAACTGATGTGTACACCCTTCAACATTGTTATTATTGTGAGTACTTAGATAATATTTATTATTAAATCTTATTCGTTTTTGATATTGTGTAAGAAATATAAATCGTTTGAAAATATGGATGATAAATGTGTTTTACTATATTAGTTTACCTTCCATTCACATGTTTCAATGATTGTTAGATAAGCATAAGCCATCTTACATAATACAAAAACTGATGGGATACTACAAAGTATACGGTAAAATAATTTCAATATTTTACAGCCGTGACAGTTTATTTTATGTGGATTAAAATACATTTATACTTTTTGATAAAAACTATTCGACTACAAGTATATATCGAACTATTCTTCAAAGATTAGTCGAATATTAATTCCTATTTATAATTAGTTATAATAAAATTATAACACGTTAAGTTCACTTTCACAAATGAATTCGTTTTCATTTCTGTAAACTACAAAAAAAATCCGGTCAAAAATATTTGTTCGATTTTACCAAATTTTTATATACCTTGACGCTCTGAAGATTATAGCATCGCCATTGAAATGTGCATAAGCTGCGATCAGATATGATCACTAATAATTTATTGAACATTTTTAACTAGACATTTTTTTATGGTTTGTGAGATAAAAAAGGAATACATTCGTGAAAGCCTATTTATTTTTTGTATAAATATGGTGATTTAATTTTTACATTGGATTCATTCTTCGTCTTTTTAGACCTACTAAATGAATGTTCTTTGCTACTAGTTTCAGAATATGTGCCATCCTTAGATGCTTTTAACATTTACCTACAGATGGCATACATGCCGAAACTTATGACATAGCTAACCCAAAAGAACTAACATCAGGGCAACAGGGTTACAAAAACTATAACATAATTCTAATTTTTATTTATATATGCAAGACAATAAAAAATTTTCATTCGTGCAACATTCATTATCATCTTATTTATTATACTTAATTGTGATTAAGTTATCAATCATACTTAAGCAAAGTAAATTATAAAAATATATTCATTAAAGGTAGTTGGTTGAGCACGTCTTTTCGAATGTTTACCTTCTTTTAGAGAACATTTATTTTCAAAACGGGCTCGGTAAATTAACAATTAATCGTATATTATAAAATAATGAAAAATAAATAATAATATTAATTGCTTTTATTAAATGAAATATGCAAAATTTTCGTTTAACACTCAGATACACACACACATATATATATATATATATATATATATATATATATATATATATATATATATATATATATATATATAAATGTACATAATGATACAAAATAATGTATCGAGAATCTAAAAATAAAACATAATTTTATAACGCAGCCGTAAAGGTAATGGATTGAAAATTTAGTATTCTTTATTTAAATAATAGACAATATTTCTACATTCATAAACTTGAATATAATGTTGGCACATTTCATTTATGTTCTCTATGTCACAATATGAAAAATATCTATTTTAACTGTATGGACGAATTTGCAATTACTGAGCCAACGTACGTCAATGGTACACTGGAATTTTTTATTTAGGCTGATCTGAAATAGAACTTATATCCAATATTCACATTTCGACTATTTATAGAAATTATAACTTAAATTATGTACCTAAATAATATAATACATATATATTTAAAGAATATATATATATATATATATATTTAAAAAATATATTTTATGAAAATGTATAATTATAATGACTACATATTTATTTGTCAATTGTTGATACTATAAAAATAATCAAAAAAAAATTGTTCGAACTCAGCAATCTAACAACGGATAGTGTATTAATTGTCTTTCTAATTAATCACAACGTTAGCGACAAAACGTCGCATTCACGCAAGTTCAAAGAACTACTCTGGACGACGAATCCCATTTTTAACAATGTATCTGCGAAAATAGATTTGTAAATTCGTTGAATATTCCAACGCATCTAAAAACTCCACAGACAACAGAACCTCAAATAGTGTTGAAATGATGAAAAAAATATAGTCCGCCAAGTTTCTTCGTGTTTTGTGCTAGACATTTATCAACTATTGTTAATGTCTACGCCAAATATGTTCTTTTCAATGCTTTGTGATGTAACATTATATATATATATATATATATATATATATATATATATGTATGTATGTATGTATGTATATCATAAATTACATTTTCAATATTATCATGCAATTTATCATTCATGCAATTCTAAAAATGGAGCAAGCAAGACTACATGATATATCACAATTAATAAATATTTTTAGGACAAATAACAACATTTCTGAAAATAAAATTATTTATTTTTACATTATTCATTTACTTTTGAATAACAATTATACATTAATATTGAATGTATATTTTAGATATATATTTTTTAAATTATGTACTAATATACTTTTTAATAACATAACCATTCATTTTATGGATATACTTTTTAGACGCATTTATTATAATGGAAACTTTTGACTATTTTGTTAATATTTCGACCATTTTCTTCTTGTTTTTACATAATTATTTCAATTTATGTTTTTAATTCCATTTTTATGACAAAAATATATATGTTTATGTTGTAACATAGAAAAGAAAATTAACAAAAATAAACAATATACAATAATAATAAAAAAACAATTAATGATATATATATATATATATATATATATATATATATATATATATATATATATATATATTAGGTGTACAATGATTAAATTAGAAAAAGATATAATCCAGTCATTTTTTTCAATATTTTGAGGTATATTTAATGTCGATAAAGTTTGTTTTAAGCATTAGATTTAGTTAAATGATTATTACTTGTTCCTAAGACTCTTTTAGTTACTTGAAGTCATTTTAAATGCTTCCACATTATTAAAAAATCGGATTTTCATTTCTCTATTTATTTTGTGGAGCTAAAAAAAATTGATGGTGCCAAATCTAGCGAATGGGGAAGATGGTTAAATACAATGATCTGTGTGTTTTTCCAAAAAAATCAAAATATGATGTGTTAAAAAGAACGTTGTCATTAAAAGAGCACCACTTGCCTGATTGGATTAGTTTGAACATAAAAAATATAATCTATTGCATGAGGCGGTTAATTATTCATAGACAGAAACTACGATTCATTTTTTATTCTTTCGGAATAAAAATAATGAACATTTTTTTGACTAGACTAAGTTAATGATTTGTCTACCCATCATACTTGAATCAACATATTTTGTTATTAATAATTTAGAAAAAATCGAGGCTACTTGGATTGGATATGACATTCCATAATTGTGTTCAAATCCTATTGAATTATTATTCTAATACTTTCATTCTCCAAACTTTGTTGTGTGTCAGTTTCCATTTTCATGATATAAAATCAGTCAGACAGTTTTTTTGTTATACCGTGTTCATAATGAATTTTTAAATACATTCATTATTTTTAAATTCCGATTATTTCAGGAACATATTTTTTTATGTGAACTCAAACTACTTGGTCAGTGCCCCATATTTGTCAGCCATCCAGTTTATTTATTCTTTTTTTATACTTGCACCATTGTTTTACTAAGCAGTTGTTATAAATCCCACTATGGCATTTTTCTATTCCTGTCTATAAATAAACACGTGTTATTTTTAATGTTTTACTTTTATTTTCTTGCGCTTGTATTTTCACAATAAAGTATTTTAAACCCTAATTGGATATGTATATATATATATATATATATATATATATATATATATATATATATATATATATGTATATATATTTATAAACATAATATTTTTACTATTTTAATATTTAATATTTCGATGGTTTTTCAATTTTGAATTTAGAAATCACTTGATAATTTTTAATTGCATATGACAAGTATAACAACCCCTTCATTTATGCGGTCTCCATTTACGCGAGTTCACTTTAACACAGTTGAAAATTTTTAAATTTTAAATGATCAACTAGACACAAGATGTCACCGCAGTGTATAAATTTATCATATTGTATCACATTTTGTATATACATTGTAATTATACATATTCGGGAATTCCCCAATTTAATTTATTCATTAATCTTATTTACAGTTGTGTAGTAAACGTATGTAGTGTAGTAAAAATAAATAGTAAAACTTTGTGGAGGGCGTGCATTATAAACCGTAGATACGCTATAGATTAATAAATAATAGCATCATCGAAGAGTACATTAAATAAAATGATTAAGAAAAAAGACAAGAACCCAGATAAGCTTATAAGTAAAATTAAAAATTATCCAGATGTTAGAAAATGGCTGAAAAATTAATAATGTTCCTCGGTTGTACATTCTTAACGCGTCTACAATTCACATGATTAAAAAATTGAAATGGTAATGAAAGAAACCATACCAATAAGTTCCAAGATAGTGAAATATGCAAGAAATATTATTATGGTGAAAATGGAAAAGTTATTAATTCAGTGGATAGAAGACAATAACAGAAAGCAGATTGACGTGAATACACTCATTATACAAAATAAAGCTTTGTCAATTTTTAATCAGCTGAAAAAGGAAAATGATGAAAAGCAAAATAAAAAAGAGAATGAAGAAAAGTCATTATCTTTCGTTGGCAGCAAACGCTGGTTTGACAAATTCAAGAAAAGATACAATCTACACAATATCAAGTTTGTGGGCGAAACTGCTAGTGCTGATAGGGAAGCAGCTACTGAATTTGTCAAATATTGTAAAATGTTGATTGAAAATAACGGTTACAATGCTCAGTAAATGTTTAATGCTGACTGTTTCATTAATAGGAACGGGTAAAAATATTTTGATTGTGTAAAAATCTTCCAACTCAAATAAAAGCAGAGCAACAAAAACATAATCTTTTATTATATTAACAAAAAGATACACTTGTGAGTTCAGCTAAGCAACGTCTTTTTTTGCATAACACTTCAGCTACGACTGTCCCACTCGCCATCTTCACACCCAAATCAATCATCGGCAACCTTTCGGCTGTGTTGCCTTTTTCATGTGCGATATCGGCTGTAACATAGACTAAAACAATTCGGCGCCACGTCCAATAACACACATATATGTACAAGTTGACACCGAGGGTGATGTCAGTCGACAAAATAAAAATTAAGATAAGCAACCAAACAAAGTTATGAGTCTACACAAACACATGCTCAATTCAACACTGACGAAACCAGGATTGTTTTCGAAGCGTGTGCCAAGTCGTACATTTATATCAAAAGAAGAAAAAGCAGCTTCTAGTTTCAAGTCTACTAAAGATATCCACACACTGCTGTTGTGAGGCAATTCTAGTGGTGATTAAAAATGCAACCCACTTTTAATTGCTGCCTGGAAAAATCTGTGGCCAGATTGTGTTTTCAGCTTATAGACGATTCCAGTTTATTGAAATTTGTCGACAACGACATTGTTGAGGTAGTGGCACGAGAACAACAATTAGAAGGTGAAGAATTTAATGATTTGAATGCTTCTGATATTGAAGATCTTTTAAAAGACACGAATCTGAATTGCCCCTAATGATCTTATCGAATTAAACCAGAAGAAAAGATCAACGAGGAAGGAGAGCAAGAAGACGATGAAAAAGAAGCACCTTACTTGTTTACAACCCAGAACATTAAAGATTCCATATCTATGATTCAAAAAGCTGTTGAAAGCATAGATCCTGATAGCGAAAGAAGTGGTTCAATCAACAAGGAATTAAATGCACAGATCGCACCGTACAAACTCATTCTAAAGGAAAGGAAACGAGCGGGAAAGCAGCAGACTCTAGATAGATTCTTTATGCCATCAACATTAATAACCGTAATAGCTACAACCGTAATGACGTCAGCAGTAACAGTAGAAGATTCATCTAGCGAGAATGATTTTGAATAGGTAACTGTACAGTTGTAGACTTTGCGATACTTATGGAAATGAATGATAGCTACATCAAAAAGTGTGTGTTGTTTTATCAGGAACCTCTTACATAGACGTATATTTAAAAAAAAACTAGTTAAAAATGTTCTACTCCAGTAAAAGTAAAATATTTGAGAATATGAAACAGATCCCTGTTTTAAACCTCTTTCTATGACTCCATTTACGCGGTGTTTATTTATGCGTTGTTCTCATGGAACCAATTACTCGCGTAAATGGAAGGATCACAGTATGTTAAAAAATAAAATATCGACTCCGTGTGATATTTAGTATTTAAAAAATAAGTTACGGTATTTTGTAAAAGAAAACAATAGTTGATATTTCATATAATGAAGATACAGTATTTTGATAAATAATAGAAATGCATTATTGTCACTTGCTAAAATATTGACTACGTTCCTTTTTATGAAATCAAATGAAAAGCAATAACAAAAGATTTCGAAAACGCACGTGTTAGTCGATAATTCTTTCTGTTTGTTTTCGAATCTCGAGAAGTATCGAACGAATTACAGAAAAAATCGAAATGTAAACAAACAAATAAACAGAGACGCTTAAAATATAAATAATATGCACGAGTCGAAGACACTAATTATTGTCTAATACGCATTTGTCTACACCGCGAGTCAAAGACCATTGTTCCGACGCACCTTTTTTCGCAGAAACAGACAAGAGTAAATAAATCTGTACACAATATTTCGAGACGAATGAAAAATAAACGACTATTTCGACGCGCGTCCGTTTCAGCGAAGGAAAAAAAACCCCGCCTCGTCGAAATATTCCGACAAACTATGGTCTTGTGAACGTTGTGTCCAAACAAAGAAGATATTTTCAAAAGTACTTCGTATTTGGGTGTACTCCAAATTGGAAACTAGCCAAGTAGGGGTATATGTAATAGGTAGGTACGTGTGTGTACACATACGAAACAACCTTCGGAACTCGTGTTCATCCTGATCACGAAGCGCATCTCCCATAAACACACACACGCGCACCCCTCAAAACACTGGACACATGGCACGAAGCGCGTGTTGTTCCCGATGATTTCCCCGGCGGAGGGAATGGTGTCGTGGCGGACACGAAACGTAATGAGCAACGTGCACGACGAAAACGAAGCATGCGGTGTAATGAGCACCTGTCCGCATCCCTCTCTATCTGCATGAAAATGCAAGTTGATCGCAAATACGTTTCATGGACACGCACTTATTTCCATGTATAAATAACCGAAATATGAATTTTCCAATTAGTTTTCATTTAACAGTGAATGTGTAACAGTTTACCATTGATCAGTTCATTGTTTGTTTTTTTTTATGTTCGTTAACAAAGAAAACGTACTGCGTCGTTCGAATTGAATATTGTACAGTCTGTGAGTTTTTGAAACATGTTTTTTCTTTTATTTCATATTGATTCATAAATTGATTAAATCATTTTTTAATCGATCGATTTCAGTTCGAAAACACACTTCTTTTGTTTTTTGATTAATTTTATTTCCATTTCAACCAAACAATAACAATAGTTCCTCATAGATTACATTTTTAATATTTTTATTTTTTTTATTAATTATTTTATGAGCATGTTTGCGTTTTATTATTAATAACATTACATTTTCATTTTAAATAATCTAAAGACATTTAAACATTTATTATATCTTGTTTTAATTTTTCATATTTGTTATCATTGTTAAACATTAAATAACAATTAAGTCTATTTATTTTATAAACTTTTTTTTATTTTTTTTTTCTAATTATTTCGTGTATTCTCTATAACTTATTAACCGTACAAATATATGTGCATTAGTTTTTAAAAATAAATCCAAATATTTCTTTGTCTGAATATTGAACAACATTTTTTAAAACTAGAAATAAATGCAATTTCATTTATATGTTTGTTTTCACACGTATTAGTGAAACAGTAATATATATATTTATAGATATGCATACAACAATATGTGTGAGTGTGCCTGTATGAATGCATGTTTTTATAATTTATTTCTCTTTGTTTATTTACATCTGCCAAAAGTTTAGTAGTGATAATTAAGTCTTTTAAGAATTTAAATTTAGTTTACGTTTTGGATATTATATATATATATATATATATATATATATATATATATATATATATATATATATATATATATATATATATATAATTCAAATTGATAAACTTTCGAAAAGGTATTTGTCCAGCAGTGAATCGCAAAAGGTTGTAAATATGATATTAAATGCTGTGTATTTATTTCTATTTCTTATAATTCGTAAGTTTTAGTTTCGGCATGCGCATATTTATTTCAAATATTACTAGTTCTGAAAATAGCAATTATTCGTAGGTACATGATGTATCGAACTTTTCTTCATTCTGTTTACATTTTTTAACTCTAAAAATATCCATTTGCATATATGCGTTCTAAATAAATACAATAAAATGTATTTGTCAATATTTTTTCTTTGTTTATGCTTTTCACATGATACATTTCACATACAGTATTTATATATTTATATATATATATATATATATATATATATATATATGTATACACACACACATGTATACATACCTACATACACACACACACATGCATACACACATACGCACATACACACACACATACTCAGAAAGCGAGTTCAATAATTGTAATTATTACAAATACATGGTCGGAATGTTATCGAAGAATAGTTTTTTTTTTATAGAAATAATAGGTATATATTTACAATTAAATAGATAATTATGAACAACTAGTTATAATTTTTTGATAGAGACTTGAACCTTGTATAAATTGCATCCATGTATGTACAATTTTCTACCTTCATCAGTAAAAGCCTTCAAGTATAAATAGAAGAGAGGAATTAATAAAAAAAATAATTTGGTCCTTTCTGGAATCACTGTCACCGAATTTAATATTCTAAACAAGTGTACTTAAAGTTATTATTGTTATAAAATATTTTCACTTAATAATTCTGAATATTACTGAATAACTAACTCACTTTATAGAAAAATAATTACTATTCACAAATACACTCTATAAATAAGGGCGAGAATTTTTATTATCAGTTTTACATAAAACAAAATTTATATTTATTAACACTTTTTCGCCTGTGCGATCTTAATTTTCATGAGTTTTAAAAGAATAGAAAATAAATGGTTATTTTTAAATTTTATATGGTAATTTTACAAACAGTTTTTCTTAATACAACATACGTTGTATTAAGACGTATATGTTATTTGAATAAAAGTTAGCTATGAATTCAAAACACATTTTTTTTAAACTTTATTTTTAATAAAAAATTAATTAAATAATAATTCTATTACACTATTATTTATAAACTAAGTATTTGGTAATAAAATTTTCATTAAAATTTTTTCATTGTGAAGTTTGATGCGAACTGAGATATAACGCGTATATGTTACAAATATAAAACGTTCACAACTTTATCAACAGGTTATATACATACAAATACACAGTTTCTCTCTCTCTCTCACACACACACACTCTCACACACACACACACATATATATATATATATATATATATGTGTGTGTGTGTGTGTGTATTATACTCCTACGACGATTGTTGCAATAACGTTTCTTCATTTTTTTCTTAAATCTGTTTAATAACTTTATTTCCACACTTCAATTACATTTCTAATATTCCTTTACTATCTGTTTATTAATACTTTTCTTATATATACATATATATATATATATATATATATATATATAATAAAAAATGTAGAATGAAAATTGTATCTGTAAAATTTATCAAAATCTATAATATTCTTAAATTATATATCAATGACACATTTATTGATTTTTGAGCAATTTATATAAATATGTATTTATTTAATAGAAGTAAAGTATGTTTTTCTTATTGGTTTATAAGTTCTTTCATCATCATTAAACTATTGATATAGATGGATAATATTGATTGTTTATTCTCTAAATGTTTTCATATTTACTAACAGCTTTTTAAAGGGTTATTTTTAAAAAAAGAAGTGCGAATGTACTCAACTTTCCTAAAAATAATATGTTACTGAAAACGTGAAAATTGAGTTCAAAATTTATTTATACCCTACTTCCTCTCTTCATACATATATATATATATATATATATATATATATATATATATATATATATATGTATATATATATATATATATGTATATATATATATATATATGCATGTGTGCGCGTACGAATCCGCATTGAAAATATTTCTGGAATCGTATTTAACCAATTTCATGTAAGCGCAAAGAAAAAAACTGCGCAGATTTGAATTTACCGACTTCCTATACACTGTTTTCAACCTTGCGACGTTAACGGATTCGCCGCACAAATTCACGCGTCTGAAAATAGCTTGGCAGATATGTTTTTTTCGTTAAATTTAGACGTATTTTCAGTTCTGTCAGTAACAGCTGGCCAGTCTGGCAATCTTTATATGAAGTGTGATTGAAAGTATAATAAAGAGAAGAAAAATGGTCTACAAGGTCATTGTTTTGTGTTTGAAATGCGTGGTTACTGAACTCTGGAGTGTTTAACAAAATCATATGTTACATTTCGCAAACCAAAATAAACATTCCTAACAATCGATGCCGTTCATTTTCATTTCCTTTCATTATTTTTAAATATGGTTTTGATTTCGTTCTATTGTCGCTCGTTTGTTTATTTGCTCGGTGAGTACTATTTGATTGATACATATTTTTTTTTCATTAGATAAGAATGCCAACGGAATGTATCACCAATCCCTTACAAAGGGAACTGGCGGATTCGATTATACGAATGGTACCGTTGGATGAAATACGTATATTGTTGGCATGTGGTGCTAAGGTATGACCAATAATGTATTAATAAACTACCTGGTTGAATAATACCTGTATTTTTATGACTTAACACCCTGTAATGATTGTATATGTATTATTCTTTATGATAATTTGACTTTCTTTAAAATTACTTCATACCAAAAAAAAAAGAAAATGAAATTACGGTTCTTTTTTATAATTTTGATAAAATCCGACAAATATTTATAAACGATAAGCGTTTTTTTTTTGTATTTGAGAACATTTACTTTAAAATAGATACTAATTTTCATTGATACTCCTTTCTTATTAATGGAAATATTCCAGATTATTAAATATTATACATGCATTACCTAAGTGTTTATATTTATTTCGGTAAGAGCAAAACTATTTTTAGAAAGGTTATTTATAACAAACTAATTTTAGAATTAGTGTTTATTTATCGATGACATGAATTAATGTTCATGTATATCGTTTGATGTTTTTCCTTTTGACGTTAATTTTTTACGATTACATTTATTATACCGGAAATTGATATTATAAAAATATGTAGAATTATTAGTTTTAAGTAAAGTTTTATTAATTAATTAAACTGTTAACAATTTGAAAAATAATATTTTAATATATTCTCTGATATATTGCTGTAGCAATCAATATTTCAGTAACGTGAGTTAAAGCTCAAGATCGTAGCTACCATGAAATTAGTAAAGGCAGTTGCGTTTGGTTCTGGATCTCTTTAAAGGCCTATTATCCCTGTTTCAATTCGGTTATGAAAAACTGAAAGAATACATGTTTTTATTAGTACCAAATAAAATCACTTTTAAATTTTTGATTTAAAATTCAAATTACATATAAATGTTTTAACGCTTTGCACTCGAAGTACTCCTCCCAGACACAGACATTATTTAGCGTTGTACTTGATGCACTCCTCTTAGGCACAAACAATATTCGGCGTTATACTCGAAGTGTACCACCAATATAGTACAATGAGGAATAAAAATACTGTGATTTACAATTAAATTACAGTTCCCCCTAATTACAGTATTCTGTCTTTTCTGTATTCGGTATTCTGCCTGATCAGTATTTAGTCGTTTCTCTGACCGAAAAAATCAAAAAGTACACCTTTAATCATGGTTTCAAATATAATTGATAGTGTGTTGTTCCAAGATAGCAGTGATGATGAATTCGTTTTTGAAGAATATGAAAATTCTTCATAAAGTGATTGCATTGAGAGATCAAGCAGTGATTCTGATGATATTGATATTATTTTACTGTCAAGAAAAAAAGCAAGAAGATATCAATGTAGTGAATATATATATATATATATATATATATATATATATATGTATATATATATATATTATAAATAATAAAATAACATTTAAACAATTTTACTTATTATTCTTGCTTTTAAATAAATCATTTATTCCATATGAGTAAAACGAAAAAAATCCTAATTGTAAGCTTTAGCCAACAAAAAGTTCGAGTGCAAAGGGTTAAAACTGTCCACTCGTTTCGAACAATCAAATGCATGTTTTATCTTAGTCTATTACTGAAACAATATTAAAAAAGAAAATATGTTTTTAAACCATTTACGCTTTTCAAAAATGAATAATTATGTTGATTTCAGTACATAGTTTATTTCAGTACATAGTATATATACAATATATATGTATATATATATATATATATATAATTTTTTAATTAATTTGCATTTAAGAAGGGGATGTACATATGGTTTTTGCCTTGGAGCTTCAAATAAACTAGTTACGTAATTATTGAAGGTATATCACTTTTTCATTTTTAAAATTTATGAATGACAATATGACAACTTTAAAAATTCCCCTAAATGAGTTCAAGTTAATTATATAACTTATATTTGTAATTAATAATTCATGTACATATTAATCTCCCACAGATTATACATTTTTCTTTCATTAAAATGCTCAATAATGAATTATTGTCTATTTTTAGTACTTCATTTTGTATTTTGATAGTGAATCCATTCTTTTCAAAGCGAAAATATAGAAAATCGAACTGCACTCTGAAAAACTGTTGGTATTAATATAAAAATGTGTACTATCATATGAAAATGTATAAAAATCAATTATAGGTATTAAATCAATAAAAACTCATTTCGTAGTGTATGAAGAGTTCATTTATGAAATTGAATTTAGTCATAGTTGCTACTTTAATTCTCCTCATTATATAAATAATGAAATAATCTTATTTTTAATTTTTAACAGAAAAATTATGAGTATGTAAGATATTTCTAGATATTTCACAGAATTTACTGTACCAATTGATTTAGAAAAAAAAATGAAATTTGCTTGAAATAAGAACGAGAGTTATAACATATAATTTTTAACACATTTTTTTTATTAATTCTGCTGTTTTTAAAACAGAACAACTCAATTATCTTTTTATACAAATATATTTTATTAAAATATTTTTATATATTTTAGACGGATCTTTAAAATAGTATCGATTCGAGATATCAATTAAGACAATTATAAAATTTTAATAGTATAATAAATAAGCAACGAGTAAACCGTGTTAATTTAAATATATTTTATAGGTAAACGAACCAGTGACACAGGGTTTGATGCCATTACACTACGCTATATGGCAACATTATTTCGAAGCAACTCAGTTACTTCTAGTCAGAGGATGTGATATTAATGCGACAGATGATTGTGGATACAGTGCACTGCATTTAGCAGCTGAACACGGGTACTTATATCAATTTTTTTATCTCATCATTTGTTCATTGTATTGAAGTACAGTTCTGCGAATCCGTCTGTAAACAATTATCTGATATATATATATATATATATATATATATATATATATATATATATATATATATATATATATATATGTATATATATATATATATATATTTCGAAGTAAAGAGAATCAAAATGCTTTGACCACTTCATCATCATAACGGTGTGAAGAATTTAAAATTGGATTAAATTCACACTTATAGAAGATTAGATTTTTTTATTTTTTTTATGTATTTTTTCAATAATTAAAGAATGAATGTGCTCATTTTTTTAGGGATATGTTTTTAAAAAGGAGTGATTGATTTTTTAATATGTTTGATGGGAATCGATTCGAATTTTCATATTTATTCAGTCGGATTTTTGTATTTAACTATAAATCTTAATACGTCATCATACGATTTACTATAAATATATATATATATATATATATATATATATATATATATATATATATATATAAACAAAAATAAATTATAGGTACACTGATTTGGTGAAACTGCTTCTAAAGTCTGGAGCAAAAGTTGATTACAGACCAGATACAGGTGAAGCATATCCTAGGACAACACTCTGTGATGAACCTCTACGATTGGCAATTCGTAATAAACATTTGGATATTGCTCGCGTGTTACTTGAATACGGCGCTGATCCAAACAAAAGGTATAATTTGTATTATTGTATAATAATTGAAATATATTATTTCGTTTAATATTTTTAGATACTTCTTTGGTTCGGAAATTAACTTAGTTAACGATTTGGAATTCTTAGAACTTCTTCTCATATTCGGAGCAAATCCTGATACAAGAGATCGATCTGGACTTACTCCTTTGATGAAAGCTGCTAGACAGAGTCATGTTAGTTGAAAATATATTAAAAAAAAGAATAAATCGATATTTTTTTACATATGTTTATCTTTTAGGGAATAGAAGCTGTATTATTGTTGATAAGTTACGGTGCCGACATCAATGCGATTTCTGATGCCAGGCATGATTATCGCACGGTGTGTATTGTGAATTTTCAATTTTTCATCGTATGTGTTTTATATCAATAAATGAACAATTTTTTTTATAGGTATTGCATTACGCTGTCCTATCGGGTAATAATAATATTGTGAATTTATTAGTAAAACAAGGTGCGAATTTGAATTACGATTCGGATGAATATGGAAAACCCAGTCCGTTAGATTTGGCGATACTTAAAGGAGACATCGATGTTGTTAAATTGTTTGTCGAAGCAGGTAAATCTAACAGTTTCTACCTTTGGTGTAAATAATCCTTTCTAAGTATAGACTATATCTAGCACTGTATTCCTACCGTGTCTGTAAGGAACATCGGCGTTTAGAATAACTTTACATTTAGAAAATATCAAATCTTCAAATAGTAAATAGAATTTTTTTTTAATAATACGGATTAACATTATAATATTTTCTATCATTACTTTTATATTATTTAATTTTTTTTAAAAAAACTTTATTTGGTATACCCAGTATTAAGGATAATTTAGATGTATTCATTAAGACATTCAACCGACACTACAGTCGCTAACATCATAATGAATATGTTGTTTAATATTTTGTTGTTGCACTATCTTGATCACAAAATGTGGCTCCATAATTTGGAACGGATTATTGCTATTAAGACCTTCTATACTAACTGTGAAAACCCTCTTACTTCGAAATAAATCCGACTTGTTAGCAGTACAATGATTCAGAAAAAATAGAACGTAATTAACTTTTTTTTTATTTCTTAAAAAAATAAAATGTTGAATGAATAAAAATAAATATTAACTAATTTTCACTGTAAATTAAGAAAAGCTTGTGTAAAAAATTTGTCATTCATATGATGAAAATATTCTTATTTAAATAATAAATTTAGATTCTTGATATTCCAAATTAATTAGTTATTTTTATATCATGAAAAAATGTCGCAATAATTGTCTTTAATATAAATATCGTGCTTCTTTTTAAAATAACATGCTTTACCGAGGAACATAGGGAAAACAAAATCTACAAATATTATTTATGTGAGTTTGTCATGAAAGTTAAATAACATCAAGAAATAATTAAAATCAAAAAATAGGGAGCAATAAAAGTAATTTCCTTTCGACAAATTGAAATGACAGTCAGCTTGTTGTGGTTACTATCGATTTTATACGTTTTCGTTATAAATTATTTACCATTTTTGAAATAATATAAGCTTTTTGTTCTTATTTTTATAATATTTTTTTGTATAAATTTGTATTTTCACTATAATTTTTGTTATATGTATATATAACATTTTATAATTAGATGAAAAAGATGTAAATCAAACATCATAAACACAGACACTATCGTCTGAAATGATCCAAGAATCTGACATTTACTTCAAATAAAATACACATTGAATAATTCGACATAACAATAATAAATCGACATTTTAAAATAGCACATATTTTCACTGCGACGTAGATTTCTGTCTCCCGAATAACACGTTTTGTTTTCAGGAGCAAACGTCAACTTCAGCTCTCCAATCATTGGATCGCCATTGCATGTCGCTTGCGCTGACAACATACCCAACCGACTCGAAATACTTAAGGTATGTACACTATGTAATTAAAAATCGATCTGTGTGTATGAACATTTGTACATTAAAGATATATCTCTTTATAGTTATTATTAAAATCTGGAGCCGATCCAAATATGAAAGTGTTGAACGATGTAAGCGATCCTCATTCACAATTAAGACCTGTTCTTGCCGAATATCTAGTCAGCAATGAGCAGCCAAACTTCATCGTTGTCAATTTACTGCTTCGTTACGGTGCCAAGGTAATTATTTATCCAATATCTTTATTTTAGGATTATTTCTTACGACTACAGGAATGCGACATGCGTTTTGTATTAGAAATTATTCTCGTTCGACGATTATGCAGAAAGTATCCGTAAAACAGATTTAATAATTCATTAACTCATAAAAAAATAATTATTCTAGAATGACCTTCTCTTTTTATCGACAATTACCGTATCTGTTATTTTTATATATTTAAATAGGATGCAGTACAACTTTATTGATTTTTTTTTCAATATAAGGAATAACAGTATCAATAAAAGAATTTATTTTCCTTCATAATATTTGAGAATAATACGAAATGTAATTTTCATGAGTAATTAAATATCTTTATTAGAATTTTGTTAAAAATTACACATATACGATAGATACGGACAAATTAAATATCCTTTCATGTGTCATAGTTGTTACAAAATACAACAGTATCAATATAAGAATACATGTTTTGTTGACAAGCGAGACAGGAAATTTGATATTTGTTTGAAAATCGAATATCGTTTTCTGCCTTAAATGAACAATTTGTATCTTCAACACTACATATATTCAATTTTCATTATTGATAAAGATATTTATGTGGATATTATATTGCAAAAGGATAAAACAGTACTTAATAACCGAAACCTATGAAACTATTCTTCACAATTAATTACGAACATATATATTTATTGGCAATCTTTTTTATTTATTTATTAAAAACACATACACTAACAAGGGAAGACAAGTCGTCGATCATAAAACATGTATAGATCGGAGTGTTGCACATAAAAGACAAAAATATAAATTTCATACTTAAGTATATATATATATATATATATACATATCGGGAAAAACATGTATGGTATCAATACGTATCAAGTGCAAAATGAAACTAAAAAAGCTAAAAAAAGAAAGATTAAAAAAATATATTGCAAACAAAACGAAAACAGCTGATCTACTTAACTATTCAACGAAAAAACGACGTAATGCGTGCGCCATACGACTTACCGGTGTGACACTATAAAGCTCCAAAGAGTGGCCGTAGAGGTTCATTAATCTAGAAATGCATGGAAGCCAACTATGTACAGCGTAATTAGTACGATAAAATGGAACGAGGAAGATTTCCGTGTTCGTTGTAGATCTAGAAACGTCGCGTCTCCTTACAAGGTTACAGATTTCCAGTGAATCGAATCGCAAGTTCACAATATTGTACAAAAAGGTGAGATTTTGTATTGTTCGCCGAGACTATAACGTACGAATATCGGGAACGTTCAACATAGGAGCGTAGTCATGATCATCAATGATCATAGGATGACCTAAGCGGAACGCAGCAAATCGTAGAACTTGTATTGCAACTTCTTGATGAGTTGTATAAAAATCTACTTATATAGAGGCTAAATAACCGAGGTGTAATCAAGATGTGAGTGAGTAAGGTTAAAATACAAAAGGACAAGTGTACAAGGGTTATTAAATCTAGAGCTGCGATACGACGAACAAATCGCAACATACACAGCGCAGTGCCAATTATCGTTAGAATTTGCGTCGTGAAAGCTAGAGAACACTCCATGATTACCCGAAGGTCACGAACAGAGGAGACGCGTTTAAGTTCCGTATTGTAAAGAAAATAGCGATGTAGAATTGAACGCTCATGCCTGACGAAGCTAATGAATTGATACTTCTGAACATTTAAACGCATCTCATTCTGTTCGTACCATCGAGCAACGCAATCTAGATCCAACTGGAAATCCAAAGCATCCTCTTCCGAAGAAGAGGATGCTATGGATGCTTTTAAACTCTAAATGAGATAAACAAAACCTATATAAAACATTAATACTTTAAAAAGTCTTGAATAAATCTCAGAAAAAAATATGAGTTGATTAAAAGAAAATGATTAAAATTTAAAAAAATTGTAATTTATTTATCCAATGTTCATTATGAAATGAACTGAACTTAATTTTCTCCAAATAAATTAACTAAATTTAAAACCATTCATACGAACTAAAAGGTATTAGATCTTTTAAAATTTCAAGTATTGATTACTTCAATATTGTTTATAAAAAAATCAATATACTTGACTTATTATATTGATTATATGTATTCAATTAATTGTAAGGAATAATTTTATAAGTTTCCATTATTAAGAAATGTTTCATCTTTTTTTAATGTAACACTATGCAAATAACTCTGATACTATCTAATAAAAATTAAATAAAATTAGTCTTGTAGATATAAATTGTTCACTTAAGACAGAACGCGAGATTCCAATTTCTTGTGTCATGTGTCAATTTTATTAATATTGTTGTGTTTTGTTACTACTCTAGCACATGAAAAGATATTTAATATCCTTGTTTATCACACATATCTCAACTGAACTTTTAAAGAAACTTTCAATAAGGATAGTTAATCATTTATAAATATTATAATTCGTAATACTGTATTTATTATACTTGTTTACACTATAAAAGCGATAGAAAAATATTTGCATTTTTCTTAATCTTCTATTCGGACTTTTTGGAGTGGAATTATAAATCAATCGTTATTATGCTTATGAATAAGGTGGTATATGTGTGAAAATGTTTATTGTATTATAGGTGATCATGAAAACTCAGTTCAGAGATCCTGACGGAATTTTAAATTGTTTACATAATGTCATCACGCCAGAAACCGAGAACGTCTTCAACGTATTACTCGAAGCGTCACAGTCGTTCGATTTGTGTATGATAAAAAGGAACAATGCATTGAACAGTGAACAGAAAGCCCGTTTGATGGAGTTAGCATCGTGTCCTGTCAGCCTCTTACATCAGACTCGTCTCTTCCTCCGGCAATATTTAGATAGGAAGTTATTAGATGTTGTCACAGAACTGCCTCTGCCGACTTGCTTACACAAATACCTGTTGTACGATTATAGCTAGAAATGTACGCTTATAATAATATATGTATTCATATTTTTTCCAATTGATATTTCCAAATCGAAACAAAACATTTTATCTTGTGATTTATATATTTATATATATATTATGTTTAAAGAGACTAGCATCTATTCTGGTCTTGTACTGTTTGTATGTATAGTCCATATATATCATTTTCAATTGTTGACATGCTACGAAGTCATGTATAGAAAATGAGTTTTTCATTGTTGTGTTTTTAAAATGATGATGTTATTTTTCAAGTTTGTATATACATCTGTGTATATTTAACACATTTTGTAAATGTAGTTATATTTTTATACCTTTGTATTTTAGAAATATAATACATTATTCTCATTTGGGTTTCTTTTATATTTTGTTTCAGTGAGACGATTTTGTCATAGAAAAAGAAACTAATATCTCGCTACGGACAGAAAATTATTATTCAGGCAAAAGAAAATTATTTCAATATTAATTTAAAATGCAGATAAATGAGAACAAAATAAATATAGACTAACGGATTAACACAAAAATGAAAGTGAAATAAAGGTAAACATTTATCATGAGTAATTACTGCTATTGTTTTTATCACATGTTCATAAAATAAATACCAAATTTTTATGTATCCTATAAAAAAATCTAATATTAAAAGTAGTCTGAAATTGATACTTAGTATTATCAGAATACATACATTTGATATTATCAAATACCATATACTGCATTACTGAAAACTCTTGACATTTATCATATGAATGGCGACATATTAAGATTTGCTATTTGTATGAAACATATAATTCTGAATTGACAATTGCATTAATACTATCGTATTGACTTTGTTTATATATTTTATAATCAAATAATAATTAATGAGAGAACCCATTCCAAAAAAGATTTTTTTTAAATCATATTTAACTAACTATATTTTTATTATGCATTGCGCTTTATATTGACAACTGCATATTTGTTTTATAATTTAAAATATTTAATTAGAAATTTTTTCCTCAATTATAATACTTTATATGTGAGATAAAATTATCATCATTTATATTGTTTTTTATTCTTTATATTCTACCTGAAATAATTTATTTTCGGACTAATTTCGCGTCTCTAGCTATTTTTTTTTAGTTTATCTTCAGTTATCATCATTGAAGAAAAAATAATTTACAATTGTTAGAGGGCTGTGGTTCTGTAATTACCTTATACTTTTATATTTACATTTGTTTTCTGAACCTTTGTACTTGAATAGATTACCTAAATGAGATACTTTATCTATGATCTAAATCATGTCTTTTGAATATATATATATATATATATATATATATATATATATATATATATATATATATATATATGTTTGTATGTATATACATAATTTGCAAACCAAAAATAAAAAGTCGATTATAGTAAGCATTAAAGAACAGATTTTTTTATCAATATCAGTCATTGATAAATAGTTATATTCTATATATAAATTCCAATAACATCACTGTGAGTTATATTAGAAAATAGTAAAAAAGAAATAGTTCCAGATTGTAAGATTATAATTCGTTCCAAGCTGTCTTACCTCTTTTGAACATTTATTATTAGCTCGCATTTTTTTATATATTTTTTTAAAAATAAACAAATTAGTAGATTGAACAGAAATCATATTAAACAACGAGGGCGGTTTGAAGAATAACTTGGTTTATGTACTCGCTGAAGGAGAGGGGGAGCAGCTGTATATGTTTTCATAGAGTTCCATTTCTTTTAGTATCCCATGTGAAGTTACAAGTCATTCCGACATTAACTTTTCGTTTGACAGTTGCTTCAACACAAGCGTTCCGTGCGAAAGTGCAAAATGAATAAAATTGAATGAGGTGTGATCGAGTTCTTTTTTTAGAAGGGAAAACAGTGGAAGAAATTAATGACAGGATATTTCCTATGCAGGGTGAATGTTTCCCTACCTACGAAACCGTTTAAATTTAGATGTGGCAGAACGAGCTACGAAAATGTACCAGGCTGAGGAACCATGAGAACAACTACCATGCCAGAAACCAGCCGACTTTTTGGAACTGTTTAAGAAGAATCCAGTGGATTTCATTTGGCGTTTTGTGATTATGGTTAAAACTTACATTCATTATTACACACCAGGATCGCAAACGCAATCAATACAGTGGACTGAACGGCTCCGAAGAAAGGAAAGACGGTTCACTCGACTGGAAAGGTCATGGCGTCAGTTTTCTGGGATGCGAAAGGAATTGTCTTGATCGACTATCTTCAGAAGAAAAAAACAGTTACTGATCAATATTATGCAGGACTTTTGGAGAAGTTGAAGACAGTGATAGTGGAAAAAATTCCTGGAATATCCAAGAAAAAGTGTTGTTTCACCATGACAATGTACAGGCTCATTCAATCGATGTCTCTCAGAAATGGTCGAATTGACTTTTAAAATTCTTCCGCATCCACCGTATTCGCCTGAATTGGCCCCATCGGATTTCCATTTGTTACCAAAACTCGAAATTTTCGTCGCTGGAAACCGATTTGGATCGAATGAAGAGGCCTTAGATGCCAGAAACGGCTATTTTGAGGACCTCGAAGAAATCCACTTCCGGGAGAGAATCGCGAAGCTGGAGAAACGTTGAGGTAAGTCCATTGAGCTTTGAAGATATTATGCCGAAAAATAGAGTACACTTTTAAACTAGGAGGAAGGACAAGATTCACCCAATGTAGGAAATATCATCTCATGAATTTCATTCGTTGTTTTCCCTTTCAAAAAATGAACTTAATCACACTTTAAATTCCGATTTTATCCGTTTTGGACTTTCGAGGGACACGCTTGTGTTAAAGTAATTGTCAAACGAAAAATTAGCTGTTGAAGTGTCCTAAAACCGTAATAACCAACCATCAAATGAAGAATTAATGCAAGAATGACGCGAAATTTCACAAACGTTATTAAAAGGAATGGAACTATATGAAAACATATACAGCTGTCCCCTTCTCCCTCAACGAGTACACAAACCAAGTTACTTTAAAAACAGCCTCGTATATATATATATATATATATATATATATATATATATATATATATATATATATATATATGTATAAATATATAAATATAAATATATATATATATATATATATATATATATATATATAAATGTATGTATGTATGTATGTATATACGATTGTAAAAGGTAATAAATTTGAAATATGATTTGAAATTTGAAGCATGAATCTATATTATATGACATGAAACATGTTTTAAAGTTTATAAAATTACTTATAAAATTTTTTAAAAGTTTAGTTTTCTACCTGACGTCGTAGAATTATAAAAAATGCATTGTTTTTTATTCATTTATTTTCAAACAACGTACGAAAATTTGTATTTTCACAATTTATAAATACTTTGACATTTATTTAATACAGACAATTTAATATTTTTTTTACTATTTGTATACTGTGCATGTGAAAATAAGTCAATATTTTTTTTTTAACATAAATATCTGTTTTAAATCGTAACTTTATTATTTATGCAAAAATGGTTCGAAATTTTGTAAAATTTCTTTCTATTAAAAATTCAATGGGTTTATTGACGAATCCGTTTTATTCGAATAAAAGATTTCATATAAATGCGTACGTAGTAGTCAATTTAATTTATTCAAACAGCTTCGTGAAACATTATACTTGTCAAATTACAGTGAAAAGAACCGAAATATTAATCATTGGGCAGGGGATCCAGAATATTTTAAACAATTTGAAGGAGCAGTTATGTATCCAGA
Organism: Acanthacorydalis orientalis; assembly: GCA_034766995.1. Lineage (NCBI taxonomy): Eukaryota > Metazoa > Arthropoda > Insecta > Megaloptera > Corydalidae > Acanthacorydalis > Acanthacorydalis orientalis. The sequence goes on from CM068317.1 coordinate 24,542,682, forward strand.
CGAAAGAACAAAACATTGCCGACCGATACCACCTCCTCATTTTAAATTTCCTTCTGTTGAAAAGAAAATTCGCAATATGCAGATTAATTTTGGACCACAGCATCCTTCCGCGCATGGAGTATTAAGATTGGTTTTAGAATTAGATGGAGAAGTACATTTTGATTGTTATTATTTTTTTTCTTTTTGTATTCCAATTAATTAGGTATTTCAATAAAATCCTTGAGAACAGTTTTCATCTGTTTCTCTTTTTCGTGGAAAAAAGGATCATAAAATTTACTAACTTCAATTTTTTTTATTAAAATAGCTGCATATTTTGATTATATATTATATTCACGTTATTTCTTTTTTTTATTTCAAAGACGATAATACGTGCAGATCCTCACATTGGATTTTTACATCGGGCTACTGAGAAACTGATGGAGCACAAGACATACTTACAAGCCTTACCATACGTTGATCGTCTAGATTACGTTTCACCAATGTCAAGTGAACAATGCTTTTCGTTGGCCGTTGAAAAATTACTTAATATTAATATTCCATGCAGAGCTAAATATATACGGAGTATGTACTGAAAAACTTTTTCACGCCAATTTATTGTTTTAACATGTTACTCTTTTTAATGCATTATAATTTTTACCTTGAACTCATGTGTGTTTGTAGTTCGATACCATTTCACTGATTATTCATTAGTCCCCTGTTGAACTACTGTTTTCTATATTCAATATGAACATTTATCAGACTGGCGTAAATTTTATAAACTGATCCTAAATTAATTTTAAAATCTACCTAAAAGCAACGAATATTGAAAATGTTGAAAACAAGAACACAGCAGTGGCCTAAAGAGTATAAATGATAAAGTGATTTTTAATTTCAATTATATTACAGCATTGTTTTGCGAAATCACAAGAATAATGCATCACTTACTAGCATTAGGAGGTGCTGGATTAGACGTCGGAGCAATTACACCTTTCTTCTGGTTAGTAGAAGAACGTGAAAAACTGTTAGAATTTTATGAAAGAGTATCAGGAGCAAGGATGCATGCTGCTTATATACGTCCAGGCGGTGTTTCACAAGTAATTTTTTATTTTATAAAATTAGCCATCAGTTAATTACCGGTCAAATATATATTAGTTCAATTACTTAAAAAGGTAAATGATCAAAAGTTATAAATGATCGAAACTCGCCATTTGTTTTAAGTAAATAATTTGTATTTACTATTCTGCATTAATACATTTTTTTTAACTTATAAATATGTTAACATAAATATTACATTAAAATTTATAAAACTGTCCTTTACAGTTGGATGTATATATGTATGTATATATATATATATATATATATATATATATATATATATATATATATATATATAATATAATATAATATAATATAAAAATGGTCCAGTGATGATTCGTTCCCGTGACTTTTATCCGTTCTTTGATTGGTTCATAGGCGTCACGTAGTTTCTGTTCTGATTGGTTGATATCAGTCACATATACGATTTCAATGTAAAACTGATAAGACATTTGTACAAAATTTTGTATTCATTGACGCTTTAGAGTAAAGAAAATTGTTACACATTTTAACATTGTGTTTTATTATGTTAATTTTTGTAAACATTTCTAATACAAAAACTATGACTCACATTTTACGTGGATTATGTGTATAATTTGTTAGTTTCTGTTATTTGTTAGGGGGGAGTGAGCGTTAGCGAGCGGGAAGAAAATCTCCCCCAGGGGTTGGGGAGCGCAGAAAGCAGGGAACGAAGCCTCCTCGTACATATATATATATATATATATATATATATATATATATACATATTAATATATATATATATATATATATATATATATATATATATACATATTAATATATATATATATATATATATATATATATTAACAATTTTTTGTACTCTAATGGCATTAGAGTACAAAAAAATATCTACTAGTCTATGTTTATTATATTAAATCTGTCATATTAGTATATGTTTATTACGTCCATCATTTTTATTAATGTAAGGATTTGCCATTGGGAATCATGGATGATATCTATGAATTTTCGCAAAAGCTACCAACACGTATCGATGAATTGGAAGATGTTCTCAGTAATAATCGAATATTTATTTTACGAAACAAAAATATCGGGGTTATTTCAGCCGAAGATGCTATTAATTATGGATTTAGGTATTCTTTTTTTAAATCAAATCACAGTATACATATATATATATATATATATATATATATATATATATGTACATATATATATATATATATATATATGTTTATGTATATTATTATATATGTGTATATATATATATATATATATATATAAATTTGCTACGTGTAGTGGAGTTATGCTGAGAGGTTCTGGTGTAAAATGGGATTTGAGAAAATCTCAACCATACGACGCTTACGAATTTGTCGATTTTGATGTAGCGGTTGGTACAAACGGCGATTGTTACGACAGATTTTTGATAAGGGTACAAGAAATGCGACAATCGATTCGTATCATTGAGCAGTGTTTAAATAAAATGCCATCAGGTGAAATAAAAGTAGATGATGCGAAAATATGCCCACCAACAAGAGCAGAAATGAAAGTAATTAATATTAATATCATCACAACTAACAGTGCATTAAACTCTAATACGAACACATAAACACACACACATACATACATACATATATATATATATATATATATATATATATATATATATATATATATAACAAGAAATATGCAATTCGAATGATTTTATGGTAGTAAATTTTAAAATTATTCGAATTGCGTATTTCTTGTTCTATAAATATGAATTATTTATTTATTGTACTTTTAATATTTTATTTATAACTAATTATTTTTCCATACATTTTGGAACCTTTTTAATATATATATATACATTTATTTTTGAAAATGAGTAAGTTTTTGTTTCCCATGCATTTTAATTCTATTGATGAAATGTACTGTAACTAATTTAACATTTCTGCGCTATTATAAAAAGCTTATAAATTTTAAAAGTTCTTAACAGAAATTTTTTTTTGTGATTGTAAGACATGATAATATATAAACAAAAATATCAATTAACACTCAATTTTATCTACTTATTTTGAAATGTATTGGCTAAAATATAAATATTTTCAAGTGTCATCTTTACAAAAATATACCCGTGTATATGTGCGGGTGTAGAAAGAAAGTGAAATAAAAGAGTAAAAGAAAATAGGCGAGAAAGAAAGTTAGCAACTTACATAGAACATGTTACGTTTTTCAATTTATATATTACGTGTTCAAATCTAGACAAGATATTTGTCATTATATATTTCAAATGATTTTTTCGACAAAAAAATCTGTTAAAAGAGCTTAATTATGTATTAAGATTCTTTAAACTATATATATATATATATATATATATATATATATATATATATATATATATATATATATATATATATATGTATGTATGTATGTATATGTGTGTGTTGACAAAAATATATTTATTAGACTTCCATGGAAAGCTTAATTCACCACTTCAAATTATTTACACGAGGATATGAAGTCCCACCTGGCACCACTTATACAGCGGTAGAATCACCTAAAGGTGAATTTGGTATTTATTTAGTGTCTGATGGTAGTTCGAAACCATATAGGTATTTATAGAAATGATTATTTTTTTCAATTTCTTCATAATATGTAAAAAATGTTTTTAATATTTTAGATGCAAATTAAGATCACCTGGTTTTACACACTTGTCGGCAATAGATAAACTATGCAGAAAGCATATGCTCGCAGACGTTTGTGCCATTGTTTCAACTATAGATGTAGTTTTTGGAGAAGTAGATCGTTAAACATTATTGTAAATTAAAGATATTAAATATTATATATATATATATATATATATATATATATATATATATATATATATATATATATATATATATATATATATATGTGTATATATATATATATATATATGTTGGGATTGAGTTTAATTCTTTTAATGTTGTTTGAAATAAATCAATGTATTGCATTATTATAAACAATAGATATTTTTAAAATGTTGTTTAGTAATTTCCCTCTTTTTATTTATTGTTATATATATATATATATATATATATATATATATATATATAATATTATTTCTTTAAATATTCTTTTGATCAATATTTTACTTTTTTTCATGTTTGAGAGTCACTCTTTTTTTCATATGTCATATATTTAGTACTAACTTCACATTTCACAGCCAAAATGGCTAGTGCAATAATAAATGTTTTTACTAAAAAGTCTGCAAATGCAATATCTTCAAAAGCTTTATTGCAAAACGCAGGATGTTTATATTTTGCACAGTGAGTATATTTTTTTAAATAAAATGTATATATTTTTCCACATATCGTATATTATGTAATATTTTGAGGTTAACATTGTGTATAAATATGATAAATATTAAGCTGTACATTTAAATACAACATATTGTGCTCGTATATTTATTTTCGTTTCTTATTTAAATAAAGCCAACAGAATCGCGGTGCTAAAAAATGGTTTCCCGATCCGGAATATTTAAAACAATTTTCTGGCCCAGTGATGTATCCAGATGAAGTCACATCAAAGTGGAAATTACCTCCATGGAATGCAAAGATCGCTCCCGTTGAAAAATCTGTACGAAATTTAAGTATAAATTTTGGACCACAACATCCAGCTGCTCACGGTGTATTACGACTTGTATTAGAACTTGATGGGGAGGTAAAATTAGAATGTTGAATGTATAAGTGAAATTTTCTTAATTTGAATTGTTTATATAGACTGTAGTAAGTGCTGATCCTCATATTGGTCTTTTACATCGTGGAACTGAGAAGTTGATCGAATATAAAACGTACACTCAAGCTTTACCTTATTTTGATCGTCTCGATTATGTTTCGATGATGTGTAACGAGCAGTGTTACAGTCTTGCAATTGAAAAGTTACTTAATGTTGAAGTTCCATTAAGAGCAAAATATATTAGAAGTAAGTGTGAACATTTTTGATTGTATTTGTTTACATTTATAAAATGAATATTTATTAAATACGTGTTTTTCTATAATGAAGTATATATTTATAATAATTTTAAAATTAAATTTGTAGCTTTGTTTGCTGAAATCACCCGTTTATTAAATCATATAATGGCTGTGGGAACACATGCTTTAGATGTAGGTGCAATGACACCTTTCTTTTGGTTATTTGAAGAAAGAGAAAAAATGATGGAATTTTATGAACGTGTGTCAGGTGCTAGAATGCATGCAGCTTATATAAGACCTGGTGGTGTTGCACTGGTATTTCAAGATTTTAATTTTGCTTTGATACTATGTTCATATTTGTTTTTCTGTTTAGGATATGCCATTAGGTCTCTTAGATGATATTTATGAGTTCAGTTCTAAATTCTCTGAAAGACTTGATGAAGTTGAAGATGTTTTGACTACAAATAGATTGTGGGTACAACGTACTGTTGATATAGGTGTTGTAACAGCTGAAGAAGCTTTAAATTATGGTTTTAGGTATTTACCAGTAATAAAAGTGTGTATAAATTAAAAGAATATGTATATTTTCTTATTTCAGTGGAGTTATGTTAAGAGGTTCTGGAATCAAATGGGATTTAAGAAAATCTCAGCCATATGATGCATATGATCTGGTAGACTTTGATGTTCCAATTGGAACAAAAGGTGATTGTTATGACAGATATTTGTGTCGTGTTGAGGAAATGAGACAATCACTTCGAATTATTGATCAGTGTTTAAATAAAATGCCTCCGGGTGAAATTAAAGCAGATGATGCTAAATTGACTCCACCAAGTAGAGCAGAAATGAAAGTGAGTGGTTAATATTGTTTGTAAATCTTTAAAAAGATACAATTATTTATATTTGAGTTACTTTAGATTATTTTGAGTGTTTTTCATACTTGTAAATATGGTTGAGAATAGTTTCATAAACTTTTATTTTATAATTTTGATAAAACTTCATATTGTATTTCTTTAATTTTAGACTTCGATGGAAGCATTGATTCATCATTTCAAATTATTCACTCAAGGATACCAAGTTCCTCCAGGTGTTACTTATACAGCCATTGAGGCACCAAAAGGAGAATTTGGCGTGTATTTAGTATCTGATGGTTCTTCAAAGCCTTATAGGTAAATTTTGTATAATCAATTCATGTTTTATTGTCTATATAATAACTGTATATATTTTATAGATGTAAAATCAAAGCACCTGGTTTTGCTCATTTAGCTGCTCTCGATAAAATTGGTAAACAACACATGTTAGCTGATATTGTTGCCATTATAGGTACTCTTGATGTAGTATTTGGTGAAATAGATCGTTAATTTATTATTTACCATAAATTCAAATGTAAATATATTAATACAAATATATGAATATTATTTTATATTTATTTTCCATATTTATTTTATATAACAATCATTATGTGAATTTTATATGATAGAAAGAAATGTATTATGTAATGATTTTAAAATTAAAAGAGAAGAAGAACACGTTTGTAGTGAAACATTTACTTTAAGTATATGTATGTATTTGCAGAATATAGATAGATATAAATATACACATACAGAAATCAATATATCAAATAAATTGAAATTGTATAATTAAAACAAATTGGAATTTTCAATAATTTTTATTACAGGTAGAGTTTATATATTAAAATTATTGATTTTAATACATAAAAATAAGGACAAGATGAGATGTTTTCAATAATTATAAAAAAAATATGAACTGCATACACTAACAAAACAGTGGTACAAAAATTAAGATAGAGTTAATTTAATTTTTATTGTTTGGAAAACAAATATCAAATGTAAAATTTACAAGTTCATGTTAGAGGTATTTATGAACAATAGACTTCTATTAATTTAGTTTTGGAAGCAATATAGAAACCTATTATGTATATCTATGAATAAGTCTATGATAGCAATGCTTTGAATTTATAGAGTAATTCAAAATGAATGAGAAACAAATTTTCGAAGATTTGTATGAAGTGGGATGTTGCAAATATTGTTGTTTACGATATATTGGACGAACTTCGAAAGAAGATTTTGTAGATATAGAAGTTACTTTAAAAAAGGTACATTGGTGCATATGTAAACTAGGTTATATATTTTTTTTATTTAATTTGTATTAATCATTTACACTATTTTTTATTTTGTCATCTATAATATATTTAATCATTTGAACGATAAGTAAAATAATTTTTCATGTGCGTAATACTTTTCCATTAATTTATTAGATGACACTTATAGAGGATGATAATTCTGAACAAATTAGTAAAAAAATTAAAGGAAATCCATGTCCTACATGTCTCGGACTATTAAATATATCAGACATTGAAATAATTTTAGATAAAATATTAAATGATCCTGTGTTGTCAGAGTATGATAGTTCTAGTTTCGCTTGTGGCGTGAGTTTACCGATAGCTCTTCAGGTTCGAGAACATAGTTTGATGTTATATTTAGAAGATATATTTCCAGATGACTTTCCAAAGAGTAAGTTATTACAAAGCTGCAGTCAAATATGTGGTAAAATATTGTTATTTTTCTAGTTTATCAGTCATTAATTTCACTAAAAGAAGTGTGGAAATGGATTGTAGGACCAAAAATTGCTGAAAAAATCAATAGAGTTTTAGACAATGGTGCTACATGTGATTTTCTTGTTACAGTTAATATGAATTATCCAGATAATTTGAAAGTATAAGAATTTTTGTGTTCAGTTTTTAACATCAGTAATATTTTAATGTTTTTAATTTACCGTAGGAAATAAATTCATTAGTTAAAGTGGATCCAAGTGAATTTAACACAAGGTATACACAGATACGAAAATATAGAGGAGAGGTTTTTACTCGAAAAGGTGTAGATTCGATTTTATTGAAAGCTAAACCAGAGATATTTAAAAAACATATACCTTGCCCACCAGTTGTACCTGATGTGACACTTTCTTGTGAAAGTATACTTTGCACACATAATTCAATTTATTTTGCTGGAAGGTAAATTAAAAAAAATAGATTTATTAATTTTGGATAAAATTACGTTACTTGTAATGGAAAAATTTGCTTCAGGTATCAAAAATTTTCTCGTGAACTTAGTCAGACTCCGTGGATTTTAAACGGTGTAAGAATGATGGAGTCTTCAGTGCAAGAAATAATCTGCGATAAAGTTGTAGATATGTTTGGGTATAATTACAATTTAAGTACTGTACAATGCTTATTGTAAAATCTTTCACTGTCCTGTAGTTTCTCTAAAAACGACATCAAGTTTTCATCAAGTGGCAGGGAAGACGTTGATGTTCGATGCTTAGGAAAAGGTAGACCTTTTGTACTGGAAATAATGAATCCAAAAACTACAAGATTCTCGTTTGAAGATTTCCGGAAGTTAGAATACGAAATAAATACTTCAGATGTACTAAAAGTACGTGATATGCAGTTAATTCCAAAGTGGGTACATAAGTTAAAAAAATTCATATGTATGTGTGTCGAGTAGTATTATAAACAAATATTTTTGTAGATCTGAGTTGGTGCATATTAAAGATGGTGAAGAAAGTAAAACTAAAGTGTATAAAGCTTTATGTGTTAGCCAAGAAGATATAAGTCAAACTCATATGGATATAATAAATAATCATTGCGAGATGAATATCGAACAAAAAACACCAATAAGAGTATTACATCGAAGACCTTTAGCTGTAAGATCAAGAAAAATTCATTATATGAAAGGGCAGCTTGTAGAAGGTAAATTGAAGCAGTAGTGGTTTGAAAATTAATTTCTAATATTTTTTTGTAAAAATTCTATATTGTGTATTTTTAATCTTTCATTATTTTCTTAAACTTCAGGACATGGAAATTTATTTACGTTAGACTTACAAACACAAGCAGGAACGTATGTCAAAGAATTTGTGCATGGTGATTTTGGACGTACAAAACCAAATTTGAGTTCAATTTTAGGAATAGAAGTGGACATAATTGCTCTTGATGTCACTGCTATTAACTTAGACTGGCCAACGAGTATTAAATGTGAATGATTTACTTATGTACATTAATAAAGAGAAGAACGATAAATAATTTAAAAATATATATTTTTTATTTGTTGAAAAACATTTGATTTTATATAAGAAATAAAGTAAAATCAGTTGAATCTATGTTTTCTTTCATTAAGATCTGCAATTTGAATTTATGTAGCCAAATTACAGGATAAAATCGCGAACGTTAATAAATGCTGATTCGCTGCTGATTAGTATGATCATCGTTTGAAAACAGTTAATTTAATTTTATACACTCATCTTTTTAATTTCACTTTAGTCAGATTATAAATGAGCAGTCACTTTTATTGAATGAGTAGGATGTGCCAAATACGCACGCATGCGCATCAATCAAAACTACCCGTGTTTTACACGAAATTAACACATTTTTGTGAGAGAAATAAATGATTTTTAGGTCCGAATCGCGTTCAAAAGTCATACAGCGAACGTTTCCTGTGCAATCCGTGCGAATTTATCGTCCAAGGGTGAAATTGTAAATTTTAGGGCGTGTTTAAGCATAAACAAATATTGTACTACTTCATCGTTATGACAGAAGTAGACATATGCGTTTCGAAATGTTTTCAAAAGAGACAGACGCAGAGAGGCCGTCGTTGGTTGTATTCTAAAGGCGTAGCCATTTTTCCCTGACGAAAATTGACACTTGTCTTGAGTCTAGACAGGCCAGTCATTTATAACAATGAATTTGACATGTAAACACGCCGCGAATGTTCGTAAACAGTAAAAACGTGTTGCAAAGCAACAACGAATTTTATAAAACACT
>CM068317.1:24557500-24582500 GCA_034766995.1 Acanthacorydalis orientalis
TTTTCCATTTATTTATATATATGTAACTGTATTACAATAAAAAATATCTCAGATCGAAAACGCCGTTAAATTCCTTTTAGTTTTCTAGAAATTGCCAGTTGTCTCAAATTCAGAATTAGAAAACCACTTGACCGTTTTCTATAAAGTATTCCATTTTTCATGCAAATCTACCACTGTGTGTATAATGAATATGTAATAAAATGTCAAACCGTTTGATCATAGTATCATTGATATATTTGTTCTTTTACTTCCAACAAAGAAAATCTATATTTTCTTAACTGAAATATTAAAATAATCATTGGTGGAATAGAAGGTGGAAATTTTTTTCATTTATTTAGGAATTAACTAAAAATGTAACAGTTTTTTCTTTGTTTAGATAGCAATATGTGATTTTTTTATCAGTCTTATGTTTTTAAAGTTGGTATCTTTCGTATCACAAAATCGAAATCTTTTTTTCCCAAAAAAATTTTAATGCGAATATTTTGAAATTGAAAAATATTAATTAGTAACTAACATAACTGAAAAGTTTGAAAAAGGCCCAATACCCACGCAACGAATATATAATTTATACCGACGTATCGGACTTTTACTTTGCGTATTGAAAACATCTCGAATAGCATTCATTTTACGTAATATTTGTTTAGCAAATTGAAGATTTAACGAAACCCATAATTATTATCCATGACGAAACGTATATCTATGTGTTGATTTTTTTTTCCTTTTAAAACTGTTAAATACTTAAGTGATAGATATAATTATACAGAGTTTCTTGTTTCGAATGGTGTCGATTATGTTCTCGTACCGCATGTTTATTAATGCTAGATTATATAAATAATAATTTTTGTAAAGTGTTTTATCGTAGTTAATAAAAATGTTTTTTAATTCATATAATTACTGTAAAGAAAGTGTATAATCGTTTTGTCGGCGGCAACCACGGCATGGACCTCGTATAATTTGAATGTCAAGTTGTACAAAAAACACACGTCTACAGATGAGATTTAGATTAAAAAAAAGAAATTATTATTCAAATTACCTTCAATTGATGACATTTCTATTGAATATTTATAATGTTAACAATAGAAACATAACATTGTTTTAAAAACAAAAAAAAGATTTTTGATGTCAGTTTTATATATATATATATATATATATATATATATATATATATATATATATATATATATATATATATTTATATATATATATATATATATTTGTATATATATATATATATATATATATATATATATATATATATATATATATATATATATATATATATACACATATGTATGATTGATAAGAAAGTGGTTATATGTTTCTAAGCAAGTTTAAACATTAATTTTTATATATCGATATTTATTATAACGATTTCTCTTATTATAGGTTTTAAATATATTAAAATGTAAAAGTACGTAGCTTAATATATTAATTTTCCTGTTATATCTTTGATGTCGTATATGAATGCATTAATTTTATGATGTGATAAACGTAATCTAGAATGAGAAGGTCGTTTGAGAAATCTTAAACAAGAAAATGTGCGAAAAACTAATTCATGTTTAAATATTACGATTTTGAATCGATAGGATATTTCTCATCAATAAAATGTGCTTCTCAGAATATGTGTTCTGTTTCTGTAAATCAAATGTAAAAGTTATTTGTTCAATTGGACATCAGTGACACTAGATACATTTATAAATTAAAATTACAATTGTATTTTTTTGAATTCATTTACTGGCTGTTGTATTTTTTTTTCGACTGTATCTTATTTAATCACAGTTAATGTATGCCATCATTACCAATTTTAGTTCTTGAATCATATTTTGGTGGTTTGGTTTAGTGATACTTGGCATACGTTTTGGAAGTTGCAGCACATTTTTAATTATAAAAAATGGAACACTTGAATAGAAATGTATATACATACATATATATATATATATATATATATATATATATAAATATATATATATATATATACATATATATATATATATATATATATATATATATATATATACATACATATATATATATATATATATATATATATATATAAATATATATGTTTTGATTATATTATTATACATTTTACTCTAAAATAGTAAATACCACCATTATAAATGCCAGTTTCAATTTGTCCATTATCAACTACTGTTATATTGTATGTTCATTCATAATGTTAAACATTAATATAAATGAATAAAATAAGGCATTCTTAACTGTCTTATAATAATTCAGGAATACTTGTTCAAATAGAACGACGTACTACATGATAACTGAACCTTGCAGGTAAAAAAATGGTGACAAAAAACAAGTAAAAAATTTGAAACTTACAGGACACAAAAGTAGTCCGAGTGGTATACAGAATGTACTAAATGAATATAGTATAGAATAAAAACAAAAAATGGAGATAGATTTATTTAATCAATATGTAGTATTAAATTGTACTCAAAAGGCATTAGGCTGGTAGGAAAATAATTGCGGTTTTTGTTTTCTGAATTCTAACCTTAATTTTCTCAATAGATGTGTCATTTCATCGTGTTTATGTTAATATCATTTTAAAGTGGATTTTTCGGTCTGTATTTTGATAACATCGACTTTGGTTTTATTATTATTATTGCTTCAAATTAGGCTATTGAATTGAAGATAGAAGAGAAACAAATAAGAGCAATTGTTTTGTATGAGTTGGAAAATGGGCGATAAAGCAACAGAAAATACTCGTAAACTAAACGATGCTTTTGATATGGGCACTGTATGGAACGTACGGTGCAATAGTGGTTCTAAAAATTTCGTGCTGGGGACGAGCGCTTTGTAGATGAAGAAGGTCGAGGACATCCTTCTTCAGTTCATAACGGCCGGCTGAAGGTGTTAGTTAAATCAGAATCACGCACAACAATTTAAGAGCTTGCATAAAAGTTAGGCGTTTGTCATCCAACTATTTTGGACTTCTTAAAGCAGTTAGGATAGAAAAATGTATATGAATTTGAAGGTCATAAATCTCAATTATTTTTCTATCAACTTAATATATCTAAAGTGTGTAACGAAAGTATATGAACAAGTCTTACCTGTCAGAAAATATATATTTCATTAGAATGTTAATCGGAATAAGACTAGTAGACAAGAAAAGATTAATAGATTACATAAATAGAATGCACTATAAAATACAACAAAAATGAGCAACTTTGTTCTTTAAACAAAAATACCTACATAATATACTAATCGAATGTTCAAAATATAAAAAAAATTCGAAAAAATATAATATACATATAAAAATATTTTGATATAATAATGAAAAGAGAAAACAACAAGTAGGTAAATATAAAATATATTGCTTAAAATGTAATATAAGTATTACAGTACAGTGTGTGCGCGACAGAAAGGCTCTCACAATAAAAATTAAAAAGTTCAGATTATAGAACAAAAGTAAGTGGTGTGTTTTTCTACCGCATTAATACGCGCAGAAGAATCGGGCCAGGTACAATATATACACAATTAAACAATATAATAAAAAAATGTACTGCTACTCAAAAAACAGAATAAACACACAAAAAAAACAACACAATACAATTAAAAATATAATGTAAATATTTAAAAACGTAATGTATATAGAAATAATTCATAACCATTTCGTGAATTGACTTTTTTATCAATGTATATATTGTTCGTTATGAGATGTTACTATCTATGTATGCCTACGTATATAAAATACAAATTATTATAAAATTTTACAATTTATAAGTAAAACTAGGGGATTCTCTCCCTGCTCGCTACATTCGTCCATTTGTCAATTATAAGCATGTTCATGTAACCGAATAAAACAATAAACATATTTTTTTAAACTCATTTGTCTATATAAATATTCTCGCAGATATGTTGCAACATAGTTGTTACATATATATATATATATACATATGTTAGTATGTCTTTATAATCATTATCGCAGATGGATTGCAATGTAATTGTTTTATATATGATTTAAGTCATGGATTTTTTTGTGGATAATTTTGATTATATATATATATATATATATATATATATATATATATATATAGAGAGAGAGAGAGAGAGAGATGCAAAGAATAATTTTAGTGATAATATAAATAAAACATATTTCAAATGATACGATGCTTTTTAAAATTTAATAAAAATGCAAAAAGTAAGCAGCGCTCTTATTTTTTTTAGTGCGCTTGTATTAATTTTCTGATCACTAGTTAAAATCACTGATATACACATGCTATTAAGAAAAAGTGTATTTGTAGTATCTTACGAGCAGCATAGCAAATGTAAGTATATTGAATCATATTTGCTTGCTTTATATTTTATTAATTATTCAAATGATTATACAGCAACGAACAAATGTCTACGTACATTCAACAGTTCACAAATATTTTGCAAACTATTGTTTGATATTCAATATGATATATTAAAAATCAACAAACACCTTCAGTATGAGAATGTTTTATTAGAATTATTCAGTTATTCAAGCGAATTCGGAAAAAATTATAAATATAAAAAAGTATACTTAACAAAGAACCGATGTTTACGTACACTTCAATTTAAAATTAATTATATTAATTATTATTGTTTTATTTGGTTACATTTTAACCATTTGTTCTCTGACAGTACATCTCTGGATCAACATGAAAACACATTTACGAGGCGCGTTTTTAAAGTAAGGTCCGTTCGATAATTATAAGAAAACCGTCAGTGATAAAAAGATTTATTACAAGAAAAGGACATCTACATATATACATAAGTTTTCCACATAGTCACCATTGACTTCCATGAATTTTTGACATTATGATATCAACTTCCTTATTCCTGTGTCGAAGAAATCCGCCGCCTGTGACTTAAACCAATTGGTAACGCCGGTCTTTAGTTCTACTACATTTTCAAAGCGCTGAAATGCGAGCCGTTTCTTTAGGTACAAGAACAGGTGGTAATCGTTTGGCACAAGATCAAGGCTATAAGGGAGATGGTCAAGATTTCTCATTCAGAATCTTGCAAAATTTGAACAGTTCGAGCTGTAGTATTAGGTCACGCATTATTGTACAAAAGCACAATTTCTCTAGGCAGAAACCCAAGTCTTCTGTTTTGAATGGCATGTCTAAGTTTCTTTATCATTTATCAGTACACATCGGCATTAATTGCTAGTCAACGTTCAAGAAAATCAACAAAGAAGACCCCTTTTTTATTCCAAAAAACGGTGTCCATGGTTTTTCTGACCGAAGGTGCTTGCTTAAACTTCTTTGCCGTTGGGACGACGAATGGCGCTATTGCATTGACTGTTGCTTTTATTCGATGTTTGTGTAAGAAATTCAGGTCTCATCTCCAGCCACAATGTAGCTAAACAAGTCGTCTCCTTCATTTTCCTGACGTTGCAAAAAGTGGTTAGTTGAATCCACACGTTTCTGCTTGAGTGCATCGGTTAACATTTTAGTATCCATCTGGCACACTGTTTTTTATAACCCAGCATTTCTGTCACAATGTCATAAATCAATGACCGTGAAATTCAACAGACAATTGTGAAACAACGATTTTCTCGAATTTTCGTGTTCACTTTTTTCACCAAATCGTGTCGTCACACTAGGCCGGCCACTACGCTCTTAGTCATGAATATTCGTCACCCTTCTTTAAATAAACGACATCATTGTCTAACCGTACTGTCACTCATGACACTTGGCCCATGTACCTCATAAAGTTGCCTGTCAGTTTCAGCAGCAGTATTGTTTTTTACTAACAAAAGCCGGATTACAACACGAACCTCGTAGTTGATGGAACTATTTATTGTTACAATCATTATAAATCACTCACACGTGGTATCAAACAAGAATTCGAGGGCCACAAAATGGCTGGTGGATAGCCCATGTACCACGTAAAACTATTGCGCATGCGCGATCTTATCATCACTTTAAAAACGGGCCTCGTATATTATGAATAAATAATAATCATGGCTCGCAATGCATGTCTGTTCATATTTGTATGCAGTAGCATTATGTGAACACAATTAGCTGCGATCATTATAAAAAATATCAGCTGGAGAAGTTACTCAATGTTGAACTGTCACTTATTTAAATTACAGGTAAGTTATTGAGTTACAATTATTCAAGAGCTGATTCTTTGGAAGTATAATTCTATGATTGTTTTTATTATTCACATCTTTACCATTTGGAAACTGACATGACCTGGCCTAATCTGACCTGACTTGATCAAATTTGACAAGATGACCTGACGACCAATGTTGACCTGAATTATTTACTCGTAAATGCGAAAAAAAATGTGTACTATTGAATGAGTGTGTTTCAAAAAAAAAATGTTTTTTTTTTAAAAATTGTACTGGAAAGTTTTTCGTACTACGGTTGAGTTAGTTCTATTGATTATGTATCATTTTCGATTATTCTTAAATACAACTAATTATGTCGGTTAACCAAGATATTTTCATTTAAAATTGTATATTAATTTTGTTTATAATAAATTTTTTATTCAGTTTTTGCTGGACTGTTTATAAAATATGCATCTTTTTGTGCATCATAGTAATTTGTGCTGGTTGTTAATAATATTTAAATTATTGTCATGTATCTTTTTGAAAAAGAAAACGTTACTTTTACACGTTATCTTACTAAATTTACAGTAAAAAAATACAGAAATAGAATAAATCCATGTTTAGTGATCAAAAAAAGTTAATTTAGTTGTATTTTAATGCTCTTTTGTTACTGAATGCATAATTTTTTTAGTCATTTCAGTCAAGTACTAATTTAAGTCTTCGTTGTTTTTAATAACATGTTTGTGTATTTGTTGGTAAAGATATTCCAATAAATGTTCTATGTTCAAGTTTACTGTTTGGGGTAGTGAATGCAATTCATGGGATATTATAAAGCAACCATTCTTTGATAATCATAACCAAATGTTTAGAACCATTGTCTTGTTGAAACACAAACTAGGATTTTAAATTGAAGTCTTATGTAGAATGTTTTGTTTTTTGAACATTTAAATAATATCTAGCGTATAAAAAGATTTACAAATGATAAATTCTCACTGTAAGCTAATGATATGCAACTTTATGTTTCTGCCATTATTATAGTTGACTGTCGGTGTCATTCCTTTTCAGGATTTCATTATTTTTTTCTATATTCTTTGTTTACTCTTATGTTTAAGTATGTTAAAGTTATATTCATTCAATTCCAGTTCTCATTATTATTAGTATAAATAAGTTATAAACCAGTAAGTTATAAAATCAAGTTTAAGAAATGTGTAATTTTTCAATAACAAGCCGATTTTCCAACGAATAAAGTTATGATTTTAACAACGTTCAGGTAAATTATAAGTTGTGGTACTTTTTTAAATAATTGTGTTAATGGTGTATTTGTTATATTTTGTAAGCTATATAAATATTGTCACGATTTGACTCGATCTATTTGATTGTTTTGATTATGCGTATGAACTAATTACATAGTAATTAATGAAAAAAACAATGTCAAACAATTGATTAATATAATAATGTAATCATTTAAAATGTATAATATCATTTTAAAGGATTTATTTTGGAAATTATTAATGACAGAATTTCCAGTATATTATATATATATATATATATATATATATATATATATATATATATATATATATATATATATATATATATATATATGAACGTTATGTGTGTATTTCGGATTAAAGAGTGTATATGTGTGTTCGTGTCTTGAAATGTAGATAGTAGCAGTCACTTATTCAAATGTTTATATAACTGATTCCCGTTTCATTGATCGTGTAATAAAATAATTATAATGGGAATGGCGGAAGAAAAAAATCGCAATGACAATGTTGAGAATTCATCGTACAACCGAATCGGTCGATGTCGAACTTCTTTTGCGCTGGCAACATTTTCAATGGCAGAAACTGTGTAGTAGTGGTAGTTTTTGTGCTCATTCGGGAGAAAACTTTCTGGATTGCCTACAACTATAGCAATTAATTTCTTGCTGTTTTACCACTCTTTACGGCAAGACGTCTCGTAATACGCCGTATTATATTTATAATTACTGCAAACAGTTGTTTCGTACAACAAGCCGAGTTAATTATATCTTTGCATAATTGCGATTTTCGGAATGACTCGCGAGTGTTATCTACATTTGTAGAGACGGATGAACGGATCGAATTTTTGTCTCTGTGAAAAAGATAAAAAAAAACACTCTGTTTTTATAATACGAGCGAAAAAAAACATGTAGACGAATCGATCGTGGAGTTATTTTATACGAAAATAAATGTTTATGCAATCTGATAACATTTTACATTTTCAATTTTAACATTATGTTATACTTTTTATCTATTTTCTCTTTATTACCTTTTTTAATATATTTATACTTGTTTGTTGGAAAATACCGTATCTAAGTAATTTTTATAAAATATCACTTTAAATTTCTATTCTTCATTTTTCTGTAAAGTATTTGTTTCAGTTGTATTTACACTGCAATAACGGTATTAGTCTTTTTTATTAACTTAAGTAATTCCAGACCACTTTAAAGATACGATTGTTTTATATATATATATATATATTTCATACAAAATTAATATGTGCTAAAGTTCAAGCTTAATTTCAGATTTATTATCAATTATTTTATCTATTATTTTCTTGGCTGTATTTGATTTTACAATTTTTTAAAAATGACTTCTTATAATTTTGTTATACGGTAATTATTTAATTGCTAAGCCACTTGTAAATATTTTTATTGTAGATGTTGAAACCATTTTTTAATTAAGAGGTATACTTTTATAATCTTAGAATATGTATATTCTGTTATATATGCAATTACTTACAATGCAATGATTATAATCGTAACTTGATTGATTCGTTTGATATTATCAATTATATCAATTTAGGGAATAAATTAATAATAAATTGTAGTATTACTATTCGTTTTTAAATATCAACTGCCATGAAAATATAAGAGAATTGAGTTTCATGTTCAGAAGAGAGTTTACAGTAAATATATTTCTAATGAATGATGAAAGAATTTCGGCGTGTTGATTTAAGAAGAAAAAAATTCGTAAAATCCATTTCTTTGTTTAAATCATTCAAAGACATAAAAAGAGTAAAACAAAATGGATTGTAACAAAATATTCTACTTTTCATTATATGAAAAAATATTTTTTTAAAACAAGCAATGAAAATATAAAAATGTGTTAGATAAAATATATACCTTTTTTTATAGAGTTGTTCATGTTTGAAATTAATTGTATTTTGCGTAATAGAAGTAACATCCTTTATTAATTGTTTAGAAATAAATTGAAAAGAGAAATCAAAAAAAAATAATGCATTGTTCTATATTGAAGTTAGTGTCCTAAATAGATGTGTTTATAATTATTTTTATTCAATTATATATATATATATATATATATATATATATATGAAAAGTGTTTTTCAATGGATCTGTTTAATAATGTATTTATTTTCCAATAATCTTTTGTTATAACTATATCGATCCAATAGTAGTTTTTCTTTTTTAGATATCAATTCGAAATTCTCATTATTTTAATTTTTCAGCCGTTCAATTAGCTTGTAGTACAATCAATATTTATTTTACTATTATTTTTATTATATTAACTGTCCTCATATCTTGTTAAAAATAATGCTTTGAATATCTTTAATGTGCATGTGTGTTATTATTGTTATTATTAGTTAGGACATATAGGGTTACGTTTATAATTTTCCACAAAATAGTGCAAGTACGTCTCATTAACCAGTAGTGCTCCATGTACCACCAGACTTGGTTCTACTCAAAATTATTTTTAATAAATTTAATAAACAAAAGTGGATCTAGTAGTACCCTATGCACCACTAACTAGAGATTCAGTTGTAGTATTTAGTAAAAAAAATATGAGAATTGTCCATAACCCTTACCTTTTTAATAATTATTTTTCTTATTTCGGAGTAGACGACAAAATTAAGAATTAAATTGCAACACAAACAAGTTTACTTGAACTAAAAAAATTAAAAAAAATACTACAGAAAAAATGTCATGATATCAGTCCGTGTTTCCTTTAAAAGATGAAATACAATCGCCTCATTATTGAAAACTGACACGTACAGTTCAATTCAAATTAATAATATACTGATTAACACTTCATTATATTAATTATTTTTTGCACAATTACCTTACGACAATATTAATTTAATATCTTTAAAATAATAAAAAAGAGCATCTCGTTACAATTTATTTCATAAAGATTTTATTATAAAAAATCTAAGTACAATAAATATTTTTTATTACTGATTTTCAGTACAATAAAAAGAAACGAAAAAATCTTAATAAAATATGAAATGTGTTACAAAATTATTCAACTGGTGACACATTAGGCAGTAAGTAGTCAACGTGCTAGCCACAATTCTTTAACCTTTTTTTAATTATAATTACAAGCTTATTTTGTTCTGTATTTTATAATTACTTTTAGTAAATTCTTATTATCCCATTTCTGTTTTCTGCCAAAAAATTAATTATATATATATATATATATATATATATATATATATATATATATATATATATATATATATTTTATATATATTTTATCTATATATATATATATATATTTTATATATATATATATATATATATTTATATTGTATATATATATATATATATATATATATATATATATAATATATCTGCATTATCATCAGCCTCTGTAAGTCCACTGCTGGATAAAGACCTCTTCCATGATTTTCCATTTTCTACGATTGAATACTTCTCTTGTGCACTGATTTCCAATGAAATTTAATTTAAATTATATATATATATATATATATATATATATATATATATATACACACATACACACACACACTAATAAGAATACCTAAGATTTCCCGAAAATATTTGAACTTTAAAACATTTCGTTCTTTTTTATATTATTGTGTATATGGAGAAATACAAATGGCACATCTTGGTGTGACACAATAGGTCAGGTTAAGTTAGAAAAGTAAAATTAAATTTCCACGAATCGGGAATTGGACTATTTTAGGAAAATAATGACCGAGGTGCACATTTTCGGATTATTTCAAGTAAGTATGAAAACACTCATACATGTACGTATCTTTATTTTAAACCTATAGGACTTATAGATAAATAGTCGCACTCACACATATTATTCTTTATTTATATATATAATTTTCAACATTCGACGATCTATTGTTTGATCAAGGTTTCTAATTTGAACGGTTCTATGCTTCTGTTTTTCACATGTGTTCAATGTATTTTCTAATATTCTTATCTCACATATTGATTGGTATTTATTGTATTTTAATCAGTATGTATATATAAATATATATATATATATATGTATATATATATATATGTATATATATATATCGAAATGAGTTATAGTGATCACGAATAGAGCGAATTCATAGTTACCAGTATAGCAAGTCAATGTTTATTGATTTGTATATATATATATATATATATATATATATATATATATATATATATATATATATATATATATATGTATATATTTGTATAAAAAACGCGTTTGTAATGAATACATTCAAGTATAGAGGAAATTTAACTTTTTCTAAAAACTTACTCTTTTCTTAATTGACGGTACGAGGTCAGTGCCAAATATTCTCGGCGTATATAGGAAGGATTATGTAAATAAAAAAAAACAAGTTTTTACTATTTTTCTATATAATCCCTTTTAATTTGAATACATTTTTTACATCGCTTAATTAGCAATTTTATACTCTTATAAAAATAATCTTCCGTTTGCGTCTTATAGTGGTCAGTTAACTCTGATTTCAACTTATTGTCGGGGGGGGGGGATTAAGTTCTTGGAAGCCTTACTCCCGTATAGCAGCTTGAAAAACAGTATCGATGCGAACTGGTGCATTTTCATGCAAGAAGTGCACTGCTTTCATTAATTTTCCCTGCCATTTTTTACGAATGTTATCCCGAAGTTTTTGCAATATTGTTGCATAATAAGTGTCATTAACAGTGGTACTGCACTTCTTAAAATCTATTAATAAAATGCATTTGCAATCCCAAAAAATTATTTTTATGATTTTTTTCGTGAATTGAGACATCGTGCCTTTTCGTGAGAGTAGTTCACGTGCTCACCGCTATTCCATGGATTCTCTTTCCGACAGAGGATTGTAGTAAATGGCCACCGTTCATCCTCTTATAATGGAATTGATTGGTGCATTTGTATCTGGCTCACAGAGCTCTATAATTTAACGTTCGCAGGCTACTCGACGGTGACGTTGAACGGTCAGATGTTTGAATATGCACCTTGCCCTGACTATTAATACCTAAATGGTAATGGAGAATTCAGCGAATGGTTGTTTGGTCAAGTGTTGGAAATTTCTGATAATTCTTTCACTTTTAAGCACTGGTCACTAACCACCAAGTCTTCGACAATTCCAAGAGAATTGGGTGTGAGCACTTCCATAGGGTGGCTGGGACGCGATTCATCTTTCTGTGACTCTTCTTCCATCCGAAATCTTTTGGCGCATTCTTTTACCTTGGAGTATGAAAAGGAAGCTTCCCTGTATACATCCTCTAATTGTTGCGTTATTTGATGCAGTAACTCTTTTTTACCAGAAACTTTATTACCGCACGATACTCAATTTTAATTACTTGTGACATTGTTAAGAACACATCTTACTCTTATCACTTACTGTACGACTGACGAAGGTATAACTGTGAAATTTTTACTGATTGCTACCAAGCAAATCTACAAAGTGTGTATATTCGCCATGCATGGGCATGTGTACATATCTTAGGCCGAGAATGTTTGGCCCTATCCTCGTACCTCCTTTTATTTTAGAACAGGTAGTAAGTAACCGACTTGTGTATCCCCGCTTGTCTTTTAAGATATCTTTTTATTTGTCTATACTATTATTCTTATTTTAATTAAAGACTTTTGTTGATTAAAGCCTAAAGTGTATTAGAAAGTTAAAAAAATGATAAGGTATTTATATTGCTTGTTTCGTTATATTACAGTTTAATTATAACTTAGTTCGATATATATATATATATATATATATATATATATATATATATATATATATATATATATAAATTATCGGTAATGAAGAAATGTAAGATAAAGCAAAAGTTGGTTCCAAAATGTAATTAGAAGTTTTTATGTATATTATATTTCAAAAGTTCCTCAAATAAACCAATTTAATAATAAGATTTATTATATAATTTATATAGATGTATTTAATAATATTAGTAAATAAGACGAAAATTTAAAATTTGCTGTACATAACATGACCGTAATTTATTTATCATTTATTAAATGCTTAAAAATGACTTATACTTTTCTTATTTCTTTAATGTGTTTATAAATATATGAAATTTAATTCCAAGTAATGAAAAGAAAATATTTGTTTTCTTATAAAAATGTACATTTCTTAACGAGAGTTCAAAATTACTTGCATTGTTTTTTCGAATTGAAATAGATTTAATAAGTTATACTTTCTTACTTACTTTTAGTTATTAGATGAATACAGAATTTATGTTCAAACATATAGTAAAATAATTGTCAGATATTAAAAAGTTAAAAAAAACAGCATGACTAATTGAATTATTTTAAATAACTCAAAGTTTTAAAATAATTAATCCATAGAGATCACACATTAGATTAATTGCTTCAAGAAAGATTTAGTTCCTAATTTATCACCAACGCAATCAGTAATTTTAAAGATTTTAAAATATTTTGATAAGAATCGATAGTTATGTCAATAAGATATGAGAATAAAAGGGATGTGTTGAATAGGTTGTAGAATATCATTTAATAATATAGTTGCATTGTTCTTAATACCCTCTTGTTTTATACATACATGTATATATATATATATATATATACAGATATATGTGTGTATATTATATCCGAACGTACATATAAATATCGATATGTGTTATCAAATGTAGTTTGATATTTAATTTCTTGCCGCCCATAAATATCAAATGTCAGTACTGCCTCTTATTCAATAAATAGTGTTTAGGAAAGCGTTATTAAATTTTAATTGTTCTATTGTATATCACACAAAAAAGTGATTAATTATTATTATATTTACACGTACGGTTTTAAATTATATGTATTTATTTTTAACATACCAATCTTATTTCTTTTTTGTACGGTCTAATTGCAATTCGAAAAAAAAATATAATGTCGCATATGTTTTTGTTTCTTTATGCATACAGATCTTAAGATTTTTAACAAATTGTGTTATTCAATTTCTTTTGTCGACATATTTTTAGTGTATTATGTCAAATTTTTATCTCGTCTCTTAGTCTCTTTCTAGATATTGTTTTTTTGATTTTATTTTTCTGCTCTTATTCAGTTTTTATTTATCTACTGTTTTTGCAGTACTGCAGTAGGTTCCGCTCATTTAGATTTCATATTTTATATATATATATATATATATATATACAAAAAGATACAGAAGAATAGAGTGCCTACAAAAAATAACAAGTGTGTTACACATTCATGAGCAACATATTAACAAAAATAAATAATATGATGACGAAAGGGGTGAAACGTATTGCAAAAAGAGTAGATGATAGAATTTGACTAAAAGCAAAAAAAATTAAAAATGTCTAGAAACAGACTAATTAACAAATTGTTAATTATTTATTTGTTTATTAACTATTTATTATTTATTATAAATTATAACAGACTAATTATCCAATCAAGTATGCCAAATAATAAATTCAGAAATAAATAAATATTAGCGTAATCACTATAGATCATATTTCTAATTTTTTATTATATTATTTTTCTTTTATCTGTTTTCATTGTTCTTTGTAAATCTCATAGGTGACGTGTAAGTTCCTTTTTTCTACATTCAATTCAAATTTCGTTATTTTCATCAGTATCTACAGAAAGATGACTTAAATTCCAATCAGTCGTAGAAGAAAAATTTTGTAAAATTTGTAAAAATTTTGAACATATTCAAGTTTAAGGCTAGGTGTATATATATATATATATATATAGAGAGAGAGAGAGAGAGAGAGAGAATTTTAGAATAATTTGGAAAAATGATTTTTTTTTCTAATATTAAAGAGGTGTACTATACTGTTCGATCTTGTTGATGTCAAATAACTTGATTTTACAACTGAGTCCAAACCCAGTTTCTCTGAGCGAGCATAGGTGTTTCATATTCGATTGCAAAAATACATAATTATTGAACGATTTCGAAGCTGAATGCTTTTTTACCCATATCAAGCTTTATATCCGAACCAAAATGATAGAAAAAGTTAGATTGAGAAAATTTAGAAAGAAAGGAGAATTTCTTAAGGAAAACAGCTTTACTTTTTGTATTTAAATCATTTTCGAACTATCTGGAACGGGATGAATTCAATCAAATAATAGCTTATTCTTTTTTATAAAAAGATTGACTATAAAGTAAAAATGAAATCGGATAATTACAAAAGATGGGTTAGTGGATGTTTAATCTTTCATAAAGGTACTCGTGCCTAGAATGAAATATATTTCGGCATGCTGAAGCACTTGTTTCTTTATCGAAAGTCACAGAGAAAGATTGAGGAGTGGAAGCAGTGGAAATTAGTGTTGTCCCTTATTAAAATTCATGATAAATGATTTTCTACCCTAAGTGTGTATGTTCGCAATTGTTATTTTTATTCTTAAAAATGTTTATATAATTATGATTTCTTAAAAAAATATTTTTTTAAAAAGTTAAGTATAGTTATATTTGTTAAAAATATTTGAACATTCATTTTTAAGAAAATGTTATTGTATTTTAACATTTTATTTCAGGTAAAGAAATGTAAAACAAATGTATTTAATGTGCTGACTTTTAATTTTTAACTAATGCCATTCCATTTTTTGGTTTATAACGATTTGTATCGTTTATACAATATTTTCTCTTTTTGAAAATACATTTTGAGCTTAGCTTAATACATTTTGAAAACATATTTTTTTCGATAGACAGTGAGTAATTTAATAGTTTAATTTTACTGATTATATTTTATATGTAATTTTACGGTATCTGTTTAGTTGTGATGACCGAGAAGATATTATTTATAATTATATATTTTGCCACAGACAAAATGTATTTTTATGTATCGATTTTTTTATATTCGTGTTTTATAGATGATGGCATTGATATCGAAATGCGCATTAGCATATTAAAATAGACTAATTAATTATTAAACTTTTTGGTCAAACGAGTTCTGTGACTTATTAATTCATTTGAGAAAAAATATATTTAAACTATTACGATTATCATTTTTCACAAATATGAAATTTTGTGCGTTTTTAAAATAAAAAGCTTAACTAAATATATATTAACAAAATAAAAATATCATACTTATTTTTTATGAATTTGTAATAATTTATAATGTCATCATTTAAGAAGTGATATTTATTATATTAACTATGATTATTTTTTAAATATATTCTGGTTAATGAAAGGAACAGAACGGATAAGATGTACTATCTGTTTTTATTACTGAATCATGTAATGGTAAAACAAGTATACTGTATGTGTCATTGTTATATGTTCAAGAGATTGTTAATGAGTAATTAGTGCAGCTAGTAATTAGTACAGCATAAATTCAGTACAAAACTTTTCAGATATGCTATTTTTTGTTAATAATATTTGATATCTATCAAAATTTTCTTGTAAGTCTTTTATCAGATTTAATGTTATTGATAATTGCTTTTATATTAATATTTTTTTTATGCAGATGTTTTTATATTTTGTAAACTTTGACGATAGAAGTAAGTTAAACAATATTTATCATGAATCTAATTAGCATGAGTTATTATTATCTGTTTAAATGTATTACTTTAAATAAACTGAATGCAAGATTAGTGAAAAACAACTTTTTTGAACCTTACTTGGTTCTTACTTATAAAAACACAAGTTTAAGCCAGATTTACTCTTCTGAAATCATTCAATAAATTATCAATCACAATAATCAATTGAAAAAAAATGAAACAAAAATAATATTCTCCAAAAAAACTATGAATTATGAACCGTGTAGATTGCAAACATACGGATTACATCATATAACATACAAAAACGCCGAAATAATGCATATCCACTGAAAATAGATGGACAACAGTGCTGTGAATGTGTGCGTGTGTATTTATATGTCCATCCTTTTGACTCTATGTGCTCCCGACGTTCAACTCAAGTATATAACGAAGAGAAAAAAAACATGTTCATTTTTGTAATATATATTTACATATTATCCTGAACTGAATACTGATCAGTTATATAATTAGCTGTAACATCTGTGCAAATATAAATCGTGGATTTTTGAGTGCGCAGATGAAGTATTTCGTATGCAGACACACACATACACACACACACATATATATATATATATATATATATATATATATATATATATATATATATATGTATATATATAATTTGTAGGTTTTATTTAATTCATTTACTTGTTGGTACGTATATATATATATATATATATATATATATATATATATATATATATATATTAATTTTATCGGGATGAATCTTGAACAGTCAGTCAATAATCATTTATTTGTTCAGTTTGAGACGATTTAAATAAAGTATTTGTGTAACTTTAGAATGCATATATATGTACATATGTATGTGTGTGTATGTATATATATATATATATATATATATATATATATATATATATATATATATGATGTGATTCAGTTTAGACTTCCACATGGAAATATTAAAAGGGGGTGCAGGGGTTACAAAAGTCATGTTATTTTTTGTTTAGTATTTTATTCCATTCAATATTAGAGTACAATTGAACTAAAGTACTAAGTGGGGAGTAACATGTTTTTTTTTGTTTTTCCCTTTTTTAATACTTTTGTGTGGAAGCCTAATTTGAATCATCTACTATATATATATATATATATATATATATATATATATATATATATATATATATATATATACGCATGCAATTTAATCCGATTTTTAATATCATAATATCTTAAATTGCAGGTAGTTCATGTTTAATCATACCATTATGTTCTTTTCTGGTTTATTAAAAAAATGTTATTTATTTATGTTTCTTTAAATATAGAGATTCTGTGATGATAAAGAATCTGGATTTTTTTTAATTTGGAATCTTAGCGTCAAATTTCATTAAAGTTCTCAAATAATTATTAGTGGGTTCATCTTTCTGTTTTTTTGTTGATAGAAGTTTAACAGTATAATAATTGGAGGGGTTAGAGACCAAGAAGCTTATCTAAATTTCATAGCTTGCTGTACAGAGGTAAAAAAAGTGAATTTTGAAATTATAATCCATTTTGCATATTATATAATGATAGAATTATATATATATATATATATATATATATATATATATATATATATATATATATATGCGTGATATTATCTCAGAAATTGAAAAAAATGTAAATGAGCGCATGTAAAACACAGCTAAGACACATTGTAGAATACTTACGGACCCTATGGAAATATTTAAGCAGACATGGGGATCTGACAACAGAAGATTTAAAGAGAAATATGAAGTGTATAATAGAAGATCTCAAATAAACAACCTTTGAGAACCGTACTAGTGAAATAAATGTTAAAAAAGAGCTGTATACATTTGCACTATAATACAATCATTAGATGAATATTTTATTCGGTAGAATTAATATTTATATTTCACTTTCCTAACTAAAAATGTTTTTTGAATCATGTTAAATGGCAATGGAAATGTATAATATTCTAATAGTAATAGTTGTGTATAAAAATTCTTTTATTTTGACAAGAGTAAAATATTGTTGAACGTTCTGTTGTATTGGTTTCTTGTATACATATTGTGTATGATAGTTCTGTTTGACGTGTGCAAGTTATGTATACGTTCTATGTTTGCTGCTGTAATGTTCAGTTTCCCGGTTAAGTTGTGGCGATTCTCAACTAATTTTACCATTTCGGCTATTTAATCTGTATTGTATTGTCTTCCGGTATATTTGATGATGTTCATTGTACGAAACCTAAAGGTCATGTATTTTGTAAGTTTAGTACGTTCAAAAAAAGACGACGTATTATATTCAAAGTCTATTAGGTGCAAAAATTCTATGCCTTTAATTTGAATCAATCATAACACTGTTTTAAATGAAAATGTTTCCTCGTCATTTTAGGATGTTGAATTTACAATCTGAATATTTAAAAACTATATATTTTTGCCAATCACTTAGCATAATTTCACAAAACAGTAGTGAACACGACGGCGTCCGAAAAGTAGCATATTAAGCATTTCGTACTTTTCGCATTCCGATTAAAAAAAATGGTGTCAAAGCCGCGTAAATAATTTTTTCGTCTTTGCGGGAAGATGTTGACACATAAAACATGCAAAAAATGCAATAACAGTGAAAGAGGACCAAAAATACATTACAACTTCATTGATTCAAAGCCGTCATCTTTTTCTCGGCGAGGAATTCGTCAATTACTCGTCAGATGGAGTAAACTTATTCAAAATAATGAAGGATATTTTGAGAATTGAAATGTACTCCATTTTTCCGTAAACATTCATTTTCTATAAAAAAAGGCACCGAACTAACTTGTACATCTAATATACATATAATTTAATTATATATCACAATCATGTTAAAGTTTCATTTAGCTTCATTACTTAAAGATATATTTTTCGATTTTGTAACATTATTGTATTCAATTTAAGTTACTTATTTTAAAAAAAATATTCCTTTAAAAATTGCTGTTGCAATGTTTTAATACTTCTTTTAATAAGAAGGTTTTAATCATACAGAGTACCAATACACATAGTCCATACTAATGAACTGATCACCGCTCATCAATGCGGCACGGTTCAGGGATATAAATTTATTGTCAGTTGTCGATGAGGGACATAATCCTGGCTGATAAAATTATTCTCAATCTTTACCAAATGACAGCAGCGTAAGTATTAAACTAAGAAATCAATCTCTTTTCATTATCATAATAAAATGGACTCATGCCTGTCTTTCTATATATAAAAAATAATTCCATCGTAAAATTTCCATATTTTATTTTTTTTTATTTTTCGTGTAGACCACCTCCTCGCAACGCCGCTCCTTCCGCTACACTCTACAAGTAACACATTAACCATTTCCATTCCCGATCATCAATAATTGGTTGATGGATATCACATGGTCTCTGTTCTGATTGGTTGACATCAGTCACATGTATCTAGAGCTCTGTCACGGTGTCAACAAAAGAGGTGTATACGATTTTAATATAAAACTGATGACATTTATTCAGTTGTATTCACTGAAGTTTTAGAGTAAAAAAATTGTTACCCATTTTAATATTGTATTTTGTTGTAAATTTGTGTAAACTTTTCCAATAAAAATTTTACGACTAACATTTTACGCAGCTTACGTGTGCGTACAATTTGTTAATTTCTGTTATTTTTTAGGGGACAGTAAGAGTCAGGAAACAAGGGGCGAAGCCCCTCGGGTACCGGCGAGCGTAGCGAGTAGGCGGCAGAGCTCGCTGGTTATTTAAAATGATATTTTTCTTTACTGAAACAAAGATCATATTAAAAATTAAATTTCGATTAAACAAAACGTAATGTCACCTTATCTGCAGTTTCTTTCATTGTTTTATGTTTGTTTAGTTTTTTAAATCACATGTACATAACAAAACTTCTATTTATTTTCTTTTGCTGTTTAACTCGTTCAATAATTCAGAGATACCGACAAGCAGTTTCCTATCATCTACATTCGCTGGAAAAAATTAAATAGCTAGGCTGATGGATTCCACATGACCTCAGCTCGGAAAACAAAGAAAGGAGATGAGATACGGCTATGCCCTCTATCACAAGTTTCAAAAGAAAGAGAAATAGATTTTGTAAGACAATCCTAAACGCCGAAGATCATAGGTTATACCCGGCGAGTCATTGAGATCGATCGACTCCAAAACCAAATATTCTCCGCAAAAAATGTTATTGTGTATTTGGTGAGGTATTAAGGATATGGTGTATTATAAGTTGCTGGATAATACTGTAAATTCAGAGCGCTACCAACAACAGCTCATTCATTTTACTGACGAACTAGAAAAAAAAGACTAATCACTGACGAGGGAACGACGTGTCATTTTGTAGCACGACAACACTCGGCCGCACGTCATGAAAGACATCAAAGACGTTATTTCTTCATTGAGCTATGAAATTCTCCCTCATGCGGCGTATTTACCGGATTTAGCCTCGTCAAATTACCACATGTTCTTGTCACTCCAGTAGCACTTGAATGATACCCATTTTAAAACAGTGGAAGAGGTCCGAAAATGCATTGGCGACTTCATCGACTCAAAGCCGCCATCTTTTTTCGACAAGGAATTCGTCAGTTCCTCGGCAGATGAACCAAAATTATACAAAATAATGGGGGATATTTGGAGGATTGAAATGTATTTCATTTTCCGTAAATAAACATTTATTTTTATAAAAAGGCACCGAATTAATTTGTACATTTAATATATATATATATATATATATATATATGATGAAAAATTGTAACCGCTTGTGAAAGAAACGAACTTATATGTGGCTTGCAGGATTTGTAAAAAAGTTTTATAGTTAAAACTGAAAATAAAATGTGAATATGTGGTTTTAGAATATTAGATATTAGAAAAAATATTAAAGATATACAAATATGGAAACACTGGCTGTCTTGCGCCAAATCTGTTGAACTCATTTTATTTGCGAAGTTCAGATCTTTAAAGGACAGATAATTTTAACAAAAGGGAAAAACACCTCTTAATTCTGAGACGGTTTGAAAATTGATGTTTTACTGAAATAAAATTATCAACGAGATTTCGTGTTATGATTCGATGATTTTTCTTGTGTTTATATATATATATATATATATATATATATATATATATATATATATATATATATATGTATATATATATATATACATATATATATATATATATATATATATATATATATACATAATATATATATATATATATATATATATATATATATATATATATATATATATGTATATATATATATGTAGTGTAATCTGTTCGTATTCTAAACATATTAAAAAAATCTGCTTAAGTAATCCAGAAAATATATAGATCACCTGTGCAGGGCTTTAGGTGTAATCGTTTTTTGATTGTTTGGTTATGTTTGTGCTTTAGTTCTGTTACAAAGGGGTCGATTGTCTTCGAATAAAGTTACAATTTACATAGGAAAAACTACATATTTTTCATGTTAACCTACCGCAAGATTCGTCTCGGAAAATATACACGAGTGCGACGTGTACATAACACAGTACGTGTTCACGTATGTATGTATGTATATATATATATATATATATATATATATATATATATATACATTTTTTTTATATTTTAGTCATCGCGAGTTGAAAGAAGATGCACTTATGCAATTTCGTCCGAGATAAATAGAGAATAATAAAGTAGCGAAAGAGTATCACTTATGTGACGTATTGCGTGTTTGAGTGCAACGGCAATAGGCTATTCGGTACAAGTGTCGCCATGGGACGGATTCTAAAAGTACAATAATTGCGTTTTCGGGAACAGACTCTGTAAAAATGAATTAAACATCGCGTCGAGCGAGAACAGTCTTTACGTGCACGTGACGTGAACGTCACAGTCGCGCGCGGACGCCCGCTTTTAATATATTTTCGATTTTTCTACATCTTTTTTGAGGTTATGTGCGCCTAGATGTTACGGACGTGAGTCGGTTGGGGCGTCGTCGTCGTCGTCCCAACCACCGCTCGCTCACTCACGTTCATTCTTTTTACGTATATTGTTCATTTGGTTTGTCTATTTCACCGACATTGTTGTATAATAGTAGATGTTTGTTACATATCCTGCGAACGAATGGATTTATTGCGCGCGACGAGATTTTGTCTACTTTTTCGTTTGTCTTTTTCAATTTCCACGTTCCCATTCCACTGTTTTGTGTTTTCATTGAGATAGTATGAAGTTCAAGTAGAACATTATTCGATATACATCGTTCGAAAAGGGGACACTGCATTACATATTACGAAGAACTCTAATTAAAACTTATGTACTCGAAGAGCGTTGGCCTTTTGTTGAAATCGCTAGTATTAATTTAAACGATTTTCATTTATATGCCATTATCTCTGTTTTCATAACAATTCCTCTATTTGTTAATGTGTAGTGTAAAGAATCAAGAGGAAAAATGATTTTTTTTTGTATTAAAAACTAAGAATCATTTTCGTTTCAAAACTGTTCAGTAACTCTCAATCAAGTCGATCAGTTTTAAATATTTCATTCAAATAATCTGAAATGTAAATATCATGTTATATGTAAAATATAATTTGTTTAAATATCACTTTTCCATAAATCAGATTAAAAATAGAATTAGTATTTAAAATGGTCGTACTTTGAACACAATATTATTGATATTATTTGATATTTGTTGTTAATAACAGACCAGTCTATACTTAAATACGTATTTTAATTATTTTTGAAATAATCTAAATGCAAAAGTTAATTTTTGACGATACATGCATATATATATATATATATATATATATATATATATATATATATATATATATACATACATACATACATACATACATATATATATATATATATATATATATATATATATATATATATATATATATATACTGAAAACGAAGTCAAAAGAATAATTATAACTCCATTTTGAACGTGACAGAGAAAATATTCTTTTGGCTTCGTTTTCAGTGTTAAATTTTTCCTAGTAAAAGTCTAACTGTTCCGAATAGATAATAATCTTGTATCTAGTGAGTAAGCTGAATGAAACATAAACCTCCAATTGAAGTTTTAAAATTTCTGTTATCTTGTTCCCGTACTGTGCATTTTTATATTGTTATGGAAACATCGGTGTGGAATAAAGATTTTTATAATGAAGGGAATTTTGCAATCAGTCTTAACGTTTTTGACAATTATTGACAGTGTATATGTATTTTTCATTTGATTAAGTTCTAGCAGCTCAAAGTGAATGATAATGCACATATACTATCAAATTGACAATAGTATTTTTTATGTTATCTCCTTTATTGGTGATTTGGACATTTATTCGTGTGTTTATCCACTGTCTTACGGCATTATAATATACTCGTAGTTTTTCTTACGACATTATAATACAGTATCTTTTTCATTTTTTACAATAGAGTCATGAGACAACTTTTGTGTAAATCATCGGGTTAAAAGACAACTCTAAATATTTATTCGTCGTTGACAATTGAGACTTCACAAGCTTGTTTTCTTTCATTTTCTAAACTTTAATATCTTATCTACCTCCTGTAGGCGATGAAACACAGCTACGATGATAAAGTAACTATAAAATTAATCGAATTTTTCTGTAACCTGATCCATCTTTAATTCTTGATTTACTGTCAGAAAATTATTCAGGAGTCTTGCTGAACTCAAGGTCGAAATGAAGATCGTTTTTACACTGCGTTGTTCTTTTCTGTATATTTGAAAACATTTTTGAACAATTCTTGCATTTTTCGCCATAAATTTTATTTAATTTTCTGTACTACAATTGGTTTCATCGCCACATAATAACAAGAAAAATAAAAGTGCTTCTTGTACTGATTATTAATATTCATTTTATTGATTTTTGACTGTATATAATCTTTACGATAGCTAGTAATAAAATAAGACAATTTGCTTACACACTTAACAAAAAAATCCTCATGTTTTTAAATAAATTATTTTATAGGAAAAAATACAATAATGACAATACCTACATAGTAAATACGCATGAACTTTTGGACTGATCGGGGTATAAATTAATGTTAAAAAAATAAATTAATGTTAAAAAATAAAAATTAATTAAATTAATGTTAAGAAATATTTTTGAGAAACATTTGATTGTTAACATAATTGTTCCTGTTATATCTCTGTAGTATTATCTCTAATTGTAACTAATTTTGATTTCGTGCATAATAATAATTGCAAATAAATAGAGTTCCAAGGATTCCAATAATGGTCTATAATTTATTA
>CM068317.1:24587500-24657500 GCA_034766995.1 Acanthacorydalis orientalis
TGAACACAAAAACTTTTTCGAGCAAAAGCATTCAGGAAAGGATTATAGTAAAAATGTATGCCTAATAGAAACTATTGTCATCGGATTTGC
The DNA here is from genome assembly GCA_034766995.1 of Acanthacorydalis orientalis. Taxonomy (NCBI): domain Eukaryota; kingdom Metazoa; phylum Arthropoda; class Insecta; order Megaloptera; family Corydalidae; genus Acanthacorydalis; species Acanthacorydalis orientalis. The sequence goes on from CM068317.1 coordinate 24,587,591, forward strand.
AACTTTATGTGTGTGTATATATATATATATATATATATATATATATATATATATATGTGTGTGTGTGTATGTATCTATATTGTATATTTTATATACATAAAATCGCACATGTTTAAAAGAAAGACGTTTTGTAGGAATGGATTGAAGTATAGCGATTTATAGTAGAAATTACTTGCACGAAACTAGAAAATATTTTACTATTTTTAAGTAAGTCTTTAATAACTTTGTCACAAATATGAAAAAATGATTCTTTTAAACATTAATGGTGTGAATAATGATGAACGATATACATGTATGTATCTTATACAGTGTATTCGTTACTTATTGACTATTAATACACTGATTCCATTGTAAAATATATTGTTTTTCGATTTTATTTGCATAACAACTAAGTCATCGTTTTGACTTCGTGAATTTGAATACCAAATAATTAGATGTTAATTAAATCATTAAGAAATATTTATGAAATTTATAACAGAAACAGATTTTTTCGTATTTTTTAAATCGAAATGTATATTCGCATGCCATTAATTTTTTATAAATGTATATAAGTACTATCTATCTACATACACATAATCTAATAATATGACAGCAGAATTGAACTTTTCCAGTTCCATTCGAATATTTTTGTTTTTATCTTCAATGCTTTCTGCGTGTAAGGATTTTCATGCAGTAATGCAGTGTTACTTCTTCTTAATTCTAATTTTTTTATATATCTTCTTTCGTATTGTTTTGTATTTCTAGTGCTTTTCACGAATTTATTCTCAGTAATAACTGATAACGAATTTATTCTCATATATATTATCATGGATTTTTTCAACAGTTGTTTTATTTTCCACCATTACCCTTAACAAGACTTCTATTACTATCTTTATATATTAAATGTAGTAAATCACGACCTTTGATACGATTTTTTTAAACAATTGAGAACTGATTCATATGTTTGCACCCACCTTCGTATACCAGACATTTTTTCTTTAGTTGTTTTTATGACTGCCCGTACGGAAGTGAAAATAATAAAGTGGTAAATATGGCCAGAATCAATACTCGTGTGAAAGGACTTGAAAAAAAAAACACATTGGACAAAAAACGAATACCATGTATGCATCAGAGCATCAATGTTTTAACTAAGTACATTTCGTGCCTGAAATCGTTAAAGCTAAATCACAACAGGTACGTTGTGTTCGAGTTGCAAATCACTGATACAAGTTTTGACTATGACTGACACATGACACAAGGATCTTAATAAATTTATTGATTTCAAAAATGAATACCTAATAAAATAAAATATTAAAAAAAATAAAATATCTTGTTTCAAGTGGTGTTTGTTTGTAGTAATTACACAATTAAATATACAAATTTTATTTTATTTATTTTCAATTACAAGAAAACTTTAGATTTTGTTAAAAAAGTATTGGCATGAAAAAAATATTATATATGCAATTAACTTCAAATAGAGATAAACGGGATTATATTTTAAAAATATATATTAAAGAGAAGTCGTTTAGCTGATTAGGGGTGATAATCGTTATTTTACAGTATTTGTATTGAAGTTAGTTTCTTAACAATTTTGTGGTTCACGATATAGTTCTGACACTGTACATAATTCATTTTAGGAATGAATTCTTTTTTCACTTCATAAACCACATAGAACATTTTCTGATCAAAATGTGCAACAAACGATTATTAATCATTTTTTATTGTTACTTGTGCATATTTCAATGGTAACACCATCATATTCAGAACACCAGTTTACAAAAAAATTTGATCTAATCAGAAATCATAATTTTCAAATTTTATTTTATAAAAATCAGAATATTGTGAGCCTTAGCGCTCATAGGGTGAAGACATTACCGTCAATATACAGCCTTGGCCAAAAGTATTGAGCACCTTATAATTATGCACTTAACTTCAAATATGGTTGTGTTGGGTAAAAATAAAATTACGTATGTTTAAAGGTAATCAATTTTATTTTTTTATTTCAGTATTTCATTGTCTCGCCATTAGCCAATTACGGAAGCGATTCTTTTTAGTATTGTTGCGATTAGTCTCTAGTAATATTCTTCTATTCTTCCTCAATAACAGTTTTCAATGAGTTTTTTAATGTTATTTAGTGTTCTCGTATCCTCCGTTCTAGTATTCCTCACAACTGCTCTATCGGGTTCAAATCTGTGGAGTATGGGCCAGTCTAACAGTTCAACGCCATTTTCTTGAATCCACTTAATTGTGGTCGCAGATTTGTGCATTGTTCGCATAAGCAACTGTCAAAAATGATCGGTAATTATTTATATAACACTTTTGATAAGAAATATTGTAGTTTGTGAAGTGTGAAAAAGAATTTATGTGTGAAATGAAATTTTTTAGTTCATTTTTATCTACTGTTTCTCTTTCAAACGTCTGTATTTTACGTTTTCTGTGCAATTACTAGTATGGTATTAAGATATATCAATAATTATTTGTTTTGAAATTTACAACTCTTACCAGAAATTAACAATTTTCATTTTAAATTTTTGAACACTTCTATCACTATTTCATAATTTTATTTTTTTCTAATAATACATATATTTTAAAACTATATATATATATATATATATATATATATATATATATATGTATAATATTAGGAATTGGAATACGTTCTGTTTTTAATATTTAGATAATTATAATAGAAATATACACACAAAAAGTATGTATCTTTTATCTGCTTCAATTTGATTTCCTTTACTGCTAAAGTAAACGCGTTTTGTTTATTATTTTAGCATTTTTTAAAACACGGTACTGATGAGAAACCTAGACAAACGCGAAAATCTGTTTAAAAAATATAAGTTATTAGAAGAGGGAAAATGATTTCGAAGTTTATTCATATAAAAATAATCTAAACAATTATGTAATAAAATAAATCGTAACGTAGTAAAGTAAATGATTTTTATATTCAAGTGTATGTAAATTACAATATACACTATAAAAAAGTCATACTTCACATTAGTTATATACAAGTGAGCGCAAAGAAGAAGGTGAATCAGGAGATATGTAATAAAAAATTGTAAAGCTGTGTATTACTTTATAATATTAAAAAAATATTACCTCCTGAAATAATTTCATCTTACAATAAGTGCTTTTTTAAAATCATCATTTTATCTTATCCATCGTAAGTTTTATACAAGCAAATCTTACCCGTTTTACTACTTATTAAACTCTTTCCAGTAAGGTATATTCACTTAGTTTATAATAACGTGAATATAAATCCAAAATCGGTCGATACTCTTAAGTTCTTTTCTATCAGGTTTCACTACAGACGTTTATTTATTGTAAGGACTCGCAGTATAATTTTATAATTTTTTTCGATACATCATTTTTCTTGAATTCGATATTAAATTATTGGTAGCTTTTATATATTTTAAATTTATTCTTTTAATATTGTTTTTGATATCAATAGACACTAATTGAAAAGTTTCGCATTTTAAATAATGTATATATATATATATACATATATATATATGTGTGTGTGTGTATACATACATTCATATACACATACACGAAAAATGAAACAACGTTTTTGTTCTTTCACACGACACACAAACATTACCTATTCTCTGACATGCACAAAACTAATAAAATAAAAGAAATAGATAATTCCTACAGTACACACAGTGTCTTCGACAGTTTCGACTGGTTGAATTAGTATTCGTAGCATATTTCAGCGATATATAAGTAAATATATGCGATGGCTGGCATATACTAGCCCGTCACAGGCCTGCATATAAGTGTACAGATCGCTCCTACTACTACACTACTACTAGTAGTTGTAGTAGTGCTGCTAATACTCCTGCTCTTCATAATACAATATACATTCATACACACACACACACATTTCCATTTCTATACACTTTATATGTTATATATTATACGTACGACGTTGAAGATGTGTGTTTATCGAGTGTATTTACAGTAGCCGGGCTGTTACTGATGATGGTTTTAGCTTTATTTGCCGAGCGACAAATGTGTACGTGTGTGCTTTAATTTGTTTGCAAATACAACACGATATCATGTTAGGTGCAACATGACGTATATGGTCTTTTAGAACGCATTATATGTATATATATATATATATATATATATATATATATATATATATATATATATATATATATAAATGTGTACATATATAAAATGCTAGTCGGCTGTTTATTTTGTTTATTTGTTTGCTTATATGTGCACTCGATTTTTTTAATTGTTTTTTCCGTATTATTTGTTTTGCCATTATTGTCTCATTGTTATTATATTTACTTTTTGATCGAGTTTCAAGATGATATCTTTTTATGTGCTTCAAATTGTATGTATTTATATAAACAGTGAAATACTTCAGGATGTTTTAGAAACAGATCTAATTGCTTTGAGAACGAGTCCCCAAATTCGAACGTAGTATGCCCTTCTGAAACTCGAAATAAATATATTTACTTTTTTTGTCGATAGATAAATCTATCAGATTTTAATTAAGTTTCGATACGAAATTTTATTTACTTTCAATGAATACATATTATAATATACACATTATAATTGATAACAATGTATAATAGTTGTGAGAGAGCAGCTAAATTCTCTTTTCAAATTCATTTTTTGTAACCGACCTCAAAGTTTTAAAGAACAGGATATTTTTTTGTACATTAGTGCTCGGAGAACGATGGTATCTCCATCGAAATGTGCATAAAGGACAATCAAAAATATCAGTAATCAAATATTGAAGGTTTTTGATTAGAAAACTTTTTTGTTGTTTATGTTGTGAACAAATTATGTGCAAAAAGAACATTGAAACCTTTACATAAATATGTACATGCAGTTATGAAAAGCTGCAATACTGAATACCTTCTATATAATTAAGAAATGTATTATCAATACTCATATTGCACACAGTAAATACATAAACAAATAAATAATTAGGAGTATTTCCAAACTATCTGATACTTGTCTTTTGGATATGTACAGTAAAAAAATTGAATCTTACTCGTGTAAAAATGATTACATGAATCACAACAATAATATACATGCTTAGAATAAATCAGGCCAGTGACAGGACCTTTCTTTGGGACAAACAGTAACCTGTCAAACATTCCCTGAGTTAACGTTTTACTGAAGGCAGATACAAAAAAGGGAACACGTCTCCAACGCAAGATTTCATTTTATTTCATGTTTTATAATACGATTTTTAATACCAAATAGACTTTAATTCAATAATAGTTATTCAAAAAATAAAAGTTCTTGTATACTATCTTGATTCTAAATTGATGTGTTATAAAAAATAGAATTTAAAAAAATTAAAATGTCTGTAAAGTACGCACCTTGAAGTAGATAAATGTTATTATTTATGTCCTGTATTTATCTATCAATTTACAACATTTTGAAATATCCAAATGATTTAAATTTCTTTTTAAATCAACCATACAAATATATATTTTTCAAAATAAAAGTGAACATTGTAATGCAAAACGGGATGTATCAGGTACATCCCGAAGCATCCCTGAATAAATATTATATATATATATATATATATATATATATATATATATATATATGTATGTATATATATATGTATGTATATATATACAAACACACACACACATTTTTGTGTCATTCTCAACACAAGTTCGTTTCACACAAGTTCGCTTTCTTGTATTTTTCTTTTCGTTAATTTAACGAGACCACCCGCATAGTTAGATAGATCGACCACTCGACAATCTTCAAACAATTTAATATATAAATCGTTTGACAAACGTCCGTCCATCCGCAAAATAAAGCTCTCGAACGTTTCTTTCCCTCCGTCACCTGTTCAATACCACACACATTGCGAACTAATGCTACCACTGTACATGTATCTACAAGAGACGACCTCCTCAATATGTCAGATGGGTATATCAAGTGGAAAACTTGAATCTAGTCAACGATATCATGTTTGTTTGTATTATACATTTATATACATACATATAGTAACATATATACACATACACTATATATATATATATGTATATATATATATATATATATATATATATATATATATATATATATATATATATGTATATATATATGTATAGTTTTTCATTTTAGGAGGGAAAATTAAAAATGAAATGTATTTAATTTATGAAGAATACATTTACCTATGTTTTCCTATATAATGGAGTAGATTCTTATATAAGATGCAAAATAAAACAATATAAAATAATACAAGAGGTAAAACTTGGAGTAAATTTGTATTTGTGAAATCTATTCGACATTTTATCAATTTTATAAGAATATTTTCTCTTAGTTATCTATATAAATTTCCCTTGTTATTGGATGTATCTCAGGTTCCCTAATTTTAGTTTAATATAATTCTACTATCTTTTACAAAATGTAGAATAATGATTGTTCGGTTATTATATTTGAATAGTAATATTTATAGTCGTTGAGAAACCGCATCGGATCGTGGGTAATTTAAACACCAAGAAATGTGGCTTAATCATTGTCATTAGTTCTACTCCGATCTTAGTCAATGAATGAACTAATGGATTACAGTATACAGGCCTCTATATCATTTGATATTTTCGAAAAATATATAAAATTAAATGCATGGACAGAATAGCAGATCTGTATTAGATCTTTTATTAAAAACTAATATGGATTGAAATTAAAATAAAAAATACTACTGTATAGAGAAGATAGTTCTAAATTAAAACCAAACACTATATATTATAGTACAGGAAACTCTTTACATTTATCGTACAAATATGAATGGTGATTAATTAGTGCCATCTATTGGTTTGAGTTGATGTTTGTATGAAACATAATTTTTAATTAATCATCACGTAAATTAAAATGATATTTACTTTGTTTGTATCTTTAATACACAAGCAATAATTTATAATACAAACCATATTTTATGATAAGTACTCCAAGAAAGAGTTTTAGAAAATTCCATCATATTTTACCAATTGAATTTTATTTTTCATCCTGCTTTTTACATTTGCTATCGTTACTTTGTGTTATAAGTATAGAATACTTATTATGAGTTACTTTTCATAATTTTAATAATTTCTATCCGAGATTTAATTATTATTTATATTATTAAATATATTTTTCTTTTCCTGTGTACCTTTTATATATACAAACATAAATTTATATTATAAGTACTTAATTATGAGTTATACTTCTCAATTTAAAGTTATTTATACGTGATACGAAATAATCATCACTATGTTCTTTTTTCTTCTGTATATAGTTTTAAAATTTTTTTTTTTTTGCTCTGCATACTTTTGTTTCGACCCTTTTTCCATGTTTTTGTCATTTCCAACTTATCGTAATGCATTAAAAATTTATCTGATTAAATTATTAAACGAATTACAATCGTTGATAAATTATTGTATAAAAGAATACAAATTACAGGCTATTTTATCAGGTTGGTAGAAAAATAATTGCGGTTTATATCTTCAAATTCATATATATATATATATATTCTAATTTAAGTGGATCAGAACTATTGGATGACTAACGCCTAACTTTTGTGCAAGCTCTCGAATTGTTGTGCGTGGTTCTGATTCAACTAACGCTTTCAGCTGGTCGTTATGAACTGATAAAGGAGGCCTGCGACCTTCTTCATCTTCAAGGCTCTCTTCCCCAGCATGAAAATTTGGAACCACCATTGCATCGCACGTTCCTTAACAGTACCCACACCATAAATATCGTTTAGTTTACGAGCAGTTTTTGCTGCTTTACCACCCGTTTTGAAATCATACAAGAAAATTGCTCTTATTTCCTTCTTTTCCATCTTTAATTCAGTGGCCCAATTCGAAGAAAAATTAATAATAAAACCAAAGTCGATGTTACTAAAATACAGACAGAAAAATGCACTTTAAAGTGATATTAACATGAACACGATGAAATGACACTTTTATTGAAAAAATTAAGGTTAGAATTCAGCAAATAAAAACCGCAATTATTTTCCAACCAACTTAATATACACTTTAAATTTTATTTTCTTAAGTCATTTACCTACTGTGTTTAAAATTTGGTAAACTTATTGTAATTTATCTGAACCTTAAGAAAACGAAATCTGTTTTTCTTTGGGAGAAATGAAGATTGTAATTAAAAAATCTTATTACGTACAGAAAAAATTGTCAACTACTGAAATATTGTAATTAGTGTGCGGAAAAATTAATAAAAAAATATAAAGATACAATATACACAAAATAAATTATAAGCAGCTGAAATGTTAAATAGGTCATATAGATCTGAAACACGGTACGAAGGTTAAATAAAAATTCTTCCAGCACTTTTACGATATAAAAAACATTTTAGTTAAAATAGGAGACTGAATATTGTCATATAATTTATTAGTACACACACATTAAATAGTTAAAAAAATACTCAATCAAATCTTAAAATTTTATGATGCTATCAAATAGGTCATATAGACCTGAAACACGGTAATATTGTAGCGTATAGTATTTGATGAAACCCGCAGGTCAGTAGATGCACAAATTCCAAATAATATAATAAAAAATTAATTATAATAAATTCAATCGAATATTATAGGTAACAGTTTCCTATAACTCGTGTTTTGTTTCGCACTGGTGAAACACTTATTAAATATTAATATGTATTTCTTCTTTTCGAATGTTTATATTCGGTTATTTGTCAACAAATGTAAAAATTGTTTATTACATAAATAAATTATAATTGTAACTATAAAATTTCATAAGTTTTTATAAAATTTTTTTTGAACAATTCATGGTCATTTTAAAAGTATATAAAATTCTTAAATTATAACTGATTGATTAACATTTATAGGGTCAAATATTAACATATTCCACATAAAGAAAAACAATGAACAGTTAAACAATACTGATCAGTTATTCAATACAGTTTTTTTTAATAAAAAAATGCATATATATATATATATATATATATAATATTTGTAAAATATATAAATTTTCTTTTGACTTGCATGTATTTTTTTGTTTTATCTTGCTATAAGTGTATATATATATATATATATATATATATATATATATATATATATATATATATATATATGTGTGTGTGTGTGTTTGTGTGTGTGTATACACTTTTGTATGTTATGTGAATTTAATGTAAATATGTGAGATTCCTCATATGTGTGTATGTATTATACAAGTAGTTTAAAACCAACCCATCACGATGCGGCGTTATATGCAGCACAGAGCACAATAGGGAGTCGACGAGGAGGATCGCAACGTACACGGTGGTATGAATGAGTTTCGAAGCTGCAGACGCTGTGCCAGTTTAAAATAATTGCAACTTTGTGTATCGATTTTTACGAGTGCCAGTGCTTTGGCACTTAAAGAACAATTATAAAGTCATTAGAGTTTAAAATGACAAGGCGTCGAAATTCCTTCATTATAAAATCAAATTGGTTAAATTAACTTTCGTAGTAGTGTGATGAAGACGAAGAAAGTGTGGATGGAGATGAGAAGAAAGACAGCGTCCTTCCTTCGACGTTGGAAACTTAGCAACGACGGTGACGGTGACCGATCGTGCGAAAGAAAGAAAGAATAATACACGACGGTCGGAGGAACTTTCCGTGTACTGTTTTGATGCTGCCGGTTTTATAATTGCTACACAATCGTTTCCGTTTTTGATTTTACGTTTGGAATGTGAGTTGATATTCGATTTCTTGTGTTTCGTTGAAATGTTGCGGCACGTGTCGAGATGTTATAAATTAATGAAAAGTTGTGCAGAAGAACTCATTAAATTTGTAACCGTGTGTACATAGAACACTTTTTAATATATTATGTTGTGTATGTATATGTATATATATATATATATATATATATATATATATATATATTCATTAAATTTATATACAAATATCAAAAAATAACAAATAAAGCGACCTACTATAATACGAGGTCCTAATTTTAAGATATAATTGATACATTTATCATATATCGGTCGTATAAGACGATCCTAAATTGAACACCTATTTCACATGTTATAATACAATTTTATTTCCAAAATCGAAATTAGGAGAATTACATTTTTCAATTTAAAATAAAATTCGGGTAATCACCTTGTTTTGATATTCTGTGTATTAAAGCATCATGCTCGGGTTGTATCTAGAAGGCTATGGCTATGCATTTTATTTTTATTTAAAATGAATTATTCAATGAATTTATGTTATATACCAAAGTGTAAGTTCCTTTTTTTAATAAAGAATTCAATTTCTATACAAGCACAATAAATTCTTCGTGTTATTTTAAAGTTTCTGTTTTTGTATTGGACATATAATGCGACTTCCTTTTTTTTGAAGAATTTTGCGGGTTTTAAGGGCCGCCTTATACTCCAAGATATACGGTGTGTGTAATGCAGAAAGTAAATGTATTTGGTTGATGTTTGGCATTGTTATATCATCGATAGTTCACAGTTATGATCTTTTAGTTACTCATAAAACGTTCTTCAAGCATAATGTATAATTTAGTTAGTTAATACAGAATATCATTTCATTCTCATTACATATCGTTTATAACATCTTTTATTTGTCTTTTTAGACGCTGTAATGTAAGTCTAGTATAGTTTTTCTTTTTGAATTATTTTTGGTACATATCATTTAAATGTTATTAATTTATTGCAGAAAGATTGACACGTGTCCAGAAAGTAAAATAACTCCCGAAAAAAACCCAAGTAATATTATTCTATGCTGACACTTCATAATGTTAATTTATCATCGTTATTACACAGAACACCCTAATACAAATTACGACGGGGCAAGTACAAATTTACTAGCCCCTTAATTTTAATAATAGCTCTTTACTCCAATGCCCATACATTCTATAGTAGATCTTTACGTTTGTCGAATCTCTCCTTTTTCATATACAATAAACAATTGAAGTTAGAAAAAGGACGATCGTTTGATAGTTATGCGAATAAATAAAACAACACAGAATAGTTTTATTATTGAACTTTACGCAATAGAATGAGATATACTTTTGAGATCGTATTCAAAACAATTGTTGGTATGTGAAAAAGAACTAGTTCACAACGTAGTCATAAAAATGGTGCATACAATCACATATCACATACACATAGAGATGAAAAAGTTTTACTTATGGCGTTGTTACAGAACGATGCTCAGGATAAGTGAGCGAAAAATCACAAAACTACAAATAAATATAAAATAGTATGTTATTATTGTTATTGAGGGCTGCCAATTTTGTTTTGGAAGTGTTTGATATTCTTGAACTGATGTCAGAAGTAACTGTGCATACGTGGCATATTTCTTTTAGGTTTTATATATATATATATATATATATATACACATATATATATATATATATATATATATATATATATATTTATACACATATATTTATATGTATATATATATATATATATATATATATATATATGTATATATATATATATATATATTTATATGTATATATATATATATATATATTTATATGTATATATATATATATATATAAAATATTGTGTGGCTGTACAAATTTAAAAGAAGACAAATAATTTAAATTCGCATTTCGCAATACAGAGAGCGTTTTTAGATCTTTAATAAAATAACAACATTAGATGTTATTTTTTTTCATCGACTGTCGAACATTTCCACAATATAAATATCAAAATTCCGAGAAGAAAAAAATAACATACAATAACCGTTATTGTACTGTACAAACAGCGAAGGGAATTAATTAATTTCGACAAAATAAATAAAACGTATTCAAAACAATCCTTTATCAATTAGACAACACAAAGAGACGCGCGAATATTTATTTTCATTGGAAAAACGAAAAAAGTAAGACGGGCGTCGTCGTGTTCATCGAGCGAACAAAATTAATTAAATGAATGAATAACGATGAGAGGGCGATGAGCGAAACACACGTCTAGTTAATTTTTTGAGGGATGTCCAGTAAGGAAATGAAATGGTACAAATATATATATATATATATATATTTATATATATATTTATATATGTATATATATATATATATATATATATAATTTGATATTGCGAAAAATGTATATAGAGTTGTATTACACGAATTCACTATAATATTAAAAATCAGTTAGATTATAATCTTAAAAAGATTATAAGATTCCAACCAACCGATTCATACGTTTATCTTACTTGACATATTTTTGTACAGCGAAAAAAGTATAAATAAATGATTTATAATTTAATAAAACTTTTTTATTCTGAGAATTTTTATTTATCATATGCTTTACAAATGATTATTATTTTCTTATTCGACGAACCAAAAAAAAAAATTCCGAGTAAAAATATACAGTAAATGATTATTGCTTATGCACATTTTGATAGCGATACCATATCCGCAGATCGCCATAATACAAAAAAAACTTTTTTATCTTGGTGTTATAAAAATGATGGGATCAAGCATAATCAATTAGGTAAAATTTGTGATTTGTGGGGTGAGAGCATAATTCATTTGTAAAATAAATTTAGCCGCAGTATCAGAACTTTATTGTGCACTACCTTCTGTTTTTATTATTCGATTTTTGTAAGATTTTATGAAAAAACAAGTTTTTTTTATAATGTCAAAAAGATGTGAACAGGAATATTTTTAGCTAGAAAAAGATATGTCTATCACCATAATAATACAAATACAAATCAACAATGATGAATTAAGTAGTTATATCCACTAGTCTATAATTATTATTATAATAATAATAATAAAGGGCATTTATGGCGATTTCATTTTTACTTAATTCCTAAACAAATGTGTCCTTCACTGAGAAAATAGTTCTAGGCACGTTAAAGTTATTTATATGCCCAGTTTATCCAAAATATTTTTTTTCAATTTTATTATGTTTTAATATTTTTAATATTTTCAATGTTTTCTTTTATCATTAATACATATTATTTGATTTTGTAAATAATTCACCATTTGATTGCACCTGAGTGTTTTTTTTTTTTTGTTGGGTTATTGTTACTGTATACATTTGAGTTCTCGATAATTATCGCGCATGCGCAAGTTTTCTATTGAGTAGATTAAAATTTCTATCCAATCAATGTTAACTACTTAACGTGACAGTAGCATTGAATTTGGTAATAAATTCATAATGCAATGAAACTGGTATAGATTACAAGAATTAATAAATTAATGCCAAAAGTAATATATTTTGACCCTCGGAGAAAATAATAATTAATGTTATAAGTAAGATTGTTGAGGACTATAAATTGGGAAGCAGAAGTTCTAAAATGTAATAAATATTTTATTTCTTACCAATTCCTTTCATTAATCTATTCTTGAAGACTGTCACTAATACAGATAATTGATTTCACATGCAGGAATCTTTGTATTCCAGGCACGAGACCTTCTATAAAAGATTGGTACATTCATCTACCTGCCTTTTCATAATTGTTTAATTTAATTCTAAATACATGATCATTATTTCCATAAAAACAAGAAATTAATTTTTGATTAAAGTTATAATTTACTGTTTTTGTACATGCGATTTCGGTAGTGTATTGTCCTGGCGGCATTGGTTTTGATGATTCACTTAAATAACTGTCTGCAACAACTAGTTTCGGCTCCTGAGTCATCAGTAAGCTTGTTGAGGTACTAATTGATTGTGTTATAGTAACATTATATTATTTCATTTGAGTAAATATATATATATATATATATATATATATATATATATCGGTCTTGTACGTATACTGATTGACCTGATCTATCTAATCTATCTATCGTCTGATGAGTCGTTTAAAAGAAACCAAAAAGATGGTAAATTCTATCCAGTAATACAAAAGTTAAGAAACCAAACGGTAGTAAACATGACTTTATTCACTGAAATTTTAGATACAACAAAATAGTTTTTTCATGACTTATTGTTCTCATAATTAAGTGTATAAATATACATAATTTTTTTTCATTATTTCTGTTACCTTTACTAAAAATATATTTTTTAAAAAAATATCCATCATTCTATATATGAGTTTCGTGCTAAATTTCATTATTTGACATTTGGCACGCACTGTAGCATTAATTGGTGAAGAATTTAAATGTTACCAATAAAAATGCTGCAGGAGCGAAATATATATATATATATATATATATATATATATATATATATATATATATATGTATGTATGTATGTATGTATGTATGTATATATACATACAAAACTCTGTGACCAGTTTCTTGAATCATCTTCATATTGTGTAATACAACTGAACACTTAAACAAAACAATACAGTAACGAATATTTTGGCGTAAAAACAAAGAATTATAATTTTTTGCTTTATCTTTTGTTAACGATATGCTTGACGCAAAAATATTGTTTTATTCATATTAAGTGAACGGGTAATTAAGTGAATAAAAAAATAATAGTCAAAAAATAACTATCTTACTTTCACCTTAGCACATTTTTAATAAGTAGTTTTGATCTCTTTATTGCTCTTAATTATAATAATAATGACAAATTTTAATAGTTATTAGACTTTGTCGTTATTTTACAATACCAAGGCTAAACTAGCAAATTTAATTGGTCTCTTGTATTCATATCTATTTTTATGGACTTTGTTTACTGAATACATGTATTGGATCAAAATATATAAATATGGATTAGTGAACGTTTGTGAACGAATATTTTAATAATTTAAAATTATGATTAAAATAAACATGCAAGAGTTAAATTATTGCAGATTTAATATATCGTAACAAGTATATCAATTGTAAATATTTTCATATTTTACCTGTCAGGTTATCCTAATGTGGACTGTGTGGATCGAATGCGGTTATCCAAAATAACTTATTTTATGTTTGTAAATTTTGACATTTTTTTAATTGTATTTAGAATAAAATATTATATTGTTATACACTATATATTGATTTTTCAGTAAAAAATGAGGAATGTCTTTCATACAATTCTGTTCATTTTGGTTAAACTATTTGAGGTAAAATTTATTACAAGTTGTTCAGTAATACTGTTTCAAATCTGTTGCTTTACTCTTATTGGCAAAATATACAAACAATTTATCAAATTTTCAAGAAATAGTTGCTCTTCTTATCCCTATCTAAATCATTAGTAGTTCAGTTTTTTTTGTAGTTCATAAACAGAAATATTTCTTATACTTTTATTTGTACTCGATCAATTTCAATACAACTTTTTACTATATGTATTGAGTGTGTGTGTGTGTATGTATATTGTACTCGATCAATTTCAATACAACTTTTTACTATATGTATTGAGTGTGTGTGTGTGTATGTATATATATATATATATATATATATATATATTATTTAAAATCTAGTAAATCCAAAATTAAGGAATTGTTGAATTTGAATTTAGTAGAGTATTTGTTGTTCTTCCCTGTTTGATATATATATATATATATATATATATATATATATATATATATATATATATATATATATATATATATATATATATATAGTTATATATATATATATATATATATATATATATATATAAATGTATTTACTCGGATTTAATTCTTTGTTCTCTCTCAGTTAGTGTACATAAAATATGTATGTAACGTTGAAATTTGTTACGAATTGTACCTCCCGTTTTATCTGTTCTTCTTAACATTTGCGTCGCTTGAAGACAACGCGTATTTTATTGTTAAAATGGTAATTAGTACAGTAAATTCTCCAGAGGTTCTCCAGCTGTATCACGAAAGTCGATGAAGATTTGGGAAAAGTTTTTTAATTAATAGAATAACTCTTGTCTCGTACAATATTTTGGACAATCTGTTAAAACAAGTAACTTTTGAGTGTCTAACATTTTTTATCGATATATACATATATATATATATATATATATATATATATATATAATGAGTATTTATTATTTATTGATTTGCTTTTTGATGTATCAATTATAATGCATTACTGAAGAAAATTTGTATATTAAACGTTTATATCACAAGTAAAATAACAATATAGAAAAAATCAGAAAAAAACAACATACGCTTTTATATTAATTGGTTTCTTGTAGCGATTATTGATTTTTGAATATTCTTTTTGTCAAAATTATAATTGTGTTTTTGTACCTATAATCTTGTTGATTTGTTGTCCTGTAGTCTTCGTCATTTTGGATCATCAGAATGTCTGTTCTCCGTTACTAATTTCGAAATATGAATTACATTCACGTAGATATTAGAGATTTTATTATATACTGTAGATGGTACACGTGTCGAAACTACTAATAAAAAGGAAACACTCAATGACTAAAAGAACGAAAAGCGTCAGTATAATGCATTTTTTTCTTTTTTTATTTAAGGAAAAGATTATAAACTTCACTGTTCTAAATTTCATATCGTTTAGAAGCTTATACATTTCTAAACCTATCGTGTTATGGAACATTTTCTTTCCTTTATCGTTTTAATTGTCTGCATACAAAAAATGTGCACTCCGTTTTCTATCTTCTTCATATAATAGGCATTTCGTTATCCTTAGGTCTTTTATTGTATCGTTCTCATGCAGGTACATAAAATAAAGTCTTATATTATTTGCTTTTTTACATTATATATTTAGTTCATATTTGATCTTACGTTTTTTTTAGTTTGATAGAAAAATAATTGTGGTTTATGACCTTCAAATTCATAAACATTTTTCTCTTCTGATCTCCTTGGCTGTTTTAAGCGGTCCACAACTGTTGGATGACTGACGCTTAACTTTTGTGTAAGCTCTCGAATTATTGTGCATGGTTCTGATTCAACTAACGCCTTCAGTTGGTCGCTATGAACTGAAGAAGGACTTTCTTTATAGTATCGACACCAACTGTTTTACCGCCCGTTTTGAACTCATACAAAAAATTGCTCTTATTTACTTTTTTCCCATCTTTAATTCATTATCTCAATTTGAAGCAAAATTAATAATAAAACCAAAGTCGATGTTACCAAAATACAGACCGAAAAATGCACTTTAAAATGATGTTACATGAACACGATGAAATAACACGTTCATTTAAGAAAATTAAGGTCAGAATTAAAAAAAAAACCAAAAGCCGCAATTATTTTCCTACCAACCTAATATTTAAGAAATATGCAAAACATTTTTAATGCATGATTAGTAGATTTTTCTATACCTTAGTGCTCTGAAGATAATAGCATCGCCGTCGAAATGTGCATAAGTAACAATCAAAAATGATAAATAATAATTGATTGAATATTTTTGACTAGAAATATTTTTGTGATTTGTGGAGTGGAAAATAATTTATTTATAAAAAATTTTGATGTATCTTGATCGTCCATATTCAACAATAATTGCTTAACTCTAGAAAAATAAAATTGTATTGTAGAAAATATGAATACTTCAGCCCACGAACGGTTTTGTTTGCTATAAATCAGTAATATAATTCGTACGTGTTTTTCATTGGCTTCATTTTATTTATTCATATTGCTATTTTTTTCAATATCAACTTAAATATATTATAAATTTAAATACTTTTCTTTGAATTATAGACTTACTTATTTTATAACGTTTTATATGTTAATATATTATAAATAATAGTTATTAAGAAAAAGTTTAAAAAAATATTATTCTTAGTTAGCTATAATATCTAAACTATTGCTTTAACCTTTCGAAAAAAGTAAATACCATCAAATTTTTGTCATCATTTGTGTGTTATTCTCTTATAATTATTTTTCAAACAATAGTTTTTGTACAAAAATCATACGGAAATTTTGATCGTTAATACAGTCGATCTCGGATATAAAGAGTATGGGATGTAACAAATTTACGGATATAGTGAGTAAATTATTTTAATTCGTACACATTTATATACATTCCATTTTATAACGACTGTATTTAATAGAAATATTGAACTAAGTTGGTTTTCTTTAAGTTTTATTTTTTGTCTAATTGGCGATAAACTTCATTTTTAGAGCAAGTATAACTTAACTGTATTGCTATCCCCAAAAATTAAAGTGTCCATATTTCTGTTTGTCTTGTTATTGCTTTAATTAAAACATAACATGAGTTTATATGTTACATACAGTGATAAATGTATTTTATATTGTTTAGAAGTGCTGAAGTATGTTTTATTTAAATTTTAAATTTATTTGTTATTTTCTAATAAAATGTACGTTTATATTATTGAGATTTATATAAAAAAATATATTTAAGCAAAACAGATATAACGAGTAACGGTTATAATGAAAAATATAGTCAATCCCGCAGTACTTGCTATAACTGGTTTGACTATTTATACTCGTATTTATCACACTATAATAATTGTACACTTTTTATAATATTTTATGTTCGTTTTAACTTTGTATCGGAATTATTTTGTTATGTATTGTGCGTTCCTTTTTTAGTGTTTAGAATGTCTTTAAACACTAAAGAAGGAACGCAATTTTTAATTAAATAAAACCTTTGTTAAACATCTGCTGGACACTGAAACACTATCGAAAATAATTTTCTTGATAAAACTACCAGTAGTTTTCATAGAATAATTATAGATATTAAATATAGGTTCATAAAATAATATCAAAAGCTGGCTAATTCGACAAAATTAAAATTTGATTTACATTATTACAGATGATGTGATGGGCAATGGCGTTGTGGCCAGTAGCAGCCGCTAATATGGTTACACTGGACAAAACTGGCAGCACCGTTCCACCAAGTAGCCAATTTCCGCCATCGTCAAATGTTCACAGCGGCGGCGGTCATGAAAACAGTCCAGATCAGGCACAGTTCGAGGCCGATAAAAGGGCTGTGTACAAGTAAGTCATCGGAAATGTGCAAGCAGTTAATATTGTAATTAAGTTGAAATACCGTTAATAGTTAGAGAGAGAATTCTTTTATTAGTTTATAATGTACATTTATTTTGAGTTTTATATAAAATTAATTTAAGTGAAATGCATATACATTCGTTATTCATAAAATACGAGTATATTCTGTTTTAATTAAATGTGTTTTTTGTATCATCGGCGTTCAGGTATAAATTATTGAGTTAACTTTTTTTTATTTTGGGATTATACTAACACTTCTAATAATGAAAGGATATCTCATACTGTGGTATGACTCACTAAAGTCCATTTGTTCGTTACTATTAGGTCGGTGCAAAAATAATTGCGGTTTTTACATATCGAGTATAAATATGCATATATATATATATATATATATATATATATATATATATATATTCGTTAAAAAATATATTTATTAATCAAAATAAAGACCATTGGTCTGCACACATTTCTCACAACGGAAAACAAGTTTGTTTATTCCTACAAGATAGAATTCTGGAGTCTTGAAATTAACGAATTCATCGATCGCGCTTTGAGCTGATGCTTAATTCTTACTCAAATGTTGAAACAAATGATAATCTGTCGGTGACAGTTCCGGAAAATGAGGTGGGTGAGGGTGTGGTCGGACGTTGTCATGAAGAAGAATTGGTCCTCTTCGATTGACTAATGCTGGCCGTAAACGATGCATCTTCTCATGATTTCTTTTCAATTTCCTGATAATATTTTTCCGCTGTTATTTTTTCACTAGGATTTAAGAAGTTGTAGTGAATGATGCCACTGTCCGACCACCAAACAGTGACCATAATCTTTTTTCATGAGGTTTCGGTTTAAAAAATTGTTTTGGTGCTTCTCCTTAATCTAGCCACTGTGATGAACGTTATCGATTGTTGCAGAGGATCTACTTTTCATCACATGTGACAATGCGATCAAGAGAGGGATCGTTTTTATTACTCAAAAGAAGCACAGAGTAGACTTCCTATAGCCGAATTGCTTGTTGATGTTCGTTTAATTCATGCGGCACCCACTTATCCAGATTTTTTGTTTTTCCAATTAGTCTCAAATGTCAAACAACTGTTGAATGATCAATATTGAGTTCTTCTGACACTTCTCGAGTTGTTTTATGTGGGTCCGCTTGAATAATGATTCTTAAATCATTATTCTTTATAGCCGAAGAACAACCCTCTTCCGCATCAAGGCTTTCGATTCTATTACGAAGTTTTTGGAACCAGTATTGAGCTGTACGTTCACTAATTGACTCTTCGCTAAAAACAAATTTGATATTTCGAGCAGTTTCTGTTACTTTAAGACCCAATTTAAACTCGCACAACAAAATCGCGCGAATTTCCTTTTTTTCCATGACTAATGTAAGAAGTTATATCCAACAATACTATAGAATGAAAACAATAGACATAAGCTGAAATCAGTAGTGCTAATTTCATTGTTTACAATGATGTATCACATGACTATAACAAAAGATAACGGTAACTAGAAAAATCGTCGCCAAACTTAAAATTATAAAAACCGCAATTATTTTTGCACCAACTTAATATTTGAGAGACAATCAGTTTTTACCAAGTCGTTTGTCAACATTATCATATGGATTACCATTATCTTATGCAGGAAAAGGTCACGTTTTCTGTAATATTGTGTTTTTCAACTTAATGACTTTTGCCTAAACGACAACGATCTATTTTTGTATTGTTAAATTTTATTTTTTGTTATCAAAATAATCTTAAAATGATCTATTATTTATTTGAAAACCATCGTCGTTGATATAGCGTCATAAAATTTTAAGATTTGATTGAGTATTTTTTTAACTATTTAATGTGTGTGTACTAATAAATTATATAACTCTGTTCAGTCTCCTGTTTTAACTAAAAAAATTTTTATATCGTAAAAGTGCTGGAAGGATGTTTATTTAATCTTCCTACCGTATTTCAGGTCTATATGACCTATTTAACATTTCAGCTGCTTATAATTTATTTTGTGTATATTGTATCTTTATATTTTTTTAATAATTTTTCGGCAAACTAATTATAACATTTTAGTAGTTGACAATATTTTCTGTTTGTTATAAGATCTTTTAATTATAATCTTCATTTCTCCCAAAGACAAACAGATTTCATTTTCTTAAGTTTCAGATAAGTTACAATAAGTTTACCAAATTTTAAACACAGTAGGTAAATGACTTAAGAAAATAAAATTTAAAGTATATATTAAGTTGGTTGGAAAATAATTGCGGTTTTTATTTTCTGAATTCTAACCTTAATTTTTTCAATAAAAGTGTCATTTCATCGTGTTCATGTTAATATCACTTTAAAGTGCATTTTTCTGTCTGTATTTTAGTAACATCGACTTTGGTTTTATTATTAATTTTTCTTCGAATTGGGCCACTGAATTAAAGATGAAAGAGAATCAAATAAGAGCAATTTTCTTGTATGAGTTCAAACCGGGTGGTAAAGCAGCAAAAACTGCTCGTAAACTAAACGATACTTTTGGTGTGGGTACTGTTAAGGAACGTACGATGCAATGATGGTTCACAAATTTCATACTGGGGACGAGAGTCTTGTGAAGGTGAAGAACATCGCCGGCGCCTTTTTTTAGTTCAGAACGATCAACTGAAGGAGTTAGTTGAATCAGAACCACGCACAACAATTCGAGAGCTTGCACAAAGTTAGCCGTTAGTCATCCAATAGTTCTGGACCACTTGAAACAGTTAGGAAATTCAAAAAAGAGAAAATTGTATATGAATTTGAAGGTTATAAACCGCAATTATTTTCCTACCAGCCTAATATATATATATATATATATATACACACCGAATACTCAACACAGAATAGGTTACTAACAATTACAATTAATCAAACAATGAGTATGTGTGAATATCGGATAAAAAGCTCCTTTAACGTTTACTGGATTATCAGCTTATAATAATAATGAATGAAAGTGTAGACAAAAACACGTTTATCGATTGTATGAAACAATCGAACATACTTTGTTGTTAAAATATTTGAAAATTAAACGGAAATTATGTAACAATAATAATTCAATCAATTATACAATTGAAAACAAGCACACTTTCATAATTTTAATGTGTATTCAAATGTCATTTGACAATTTATTGAACTATTGTTTGGGTATATCCATATTTAAACGTCGGTGGTTATATTTTCAACAGGTACCACATGCATTTACATAGACGTGAGGAGTTTTTTCCTTTTGTTTGATAAGCACAAATAATGTATATATGTATATATATATATATATATATATATATATATATATATATATATATGTAAAGAGGGAGAGAAGCAATTGATATCAAAAATTTATAAAATTATCAATGTTAGATAACAATTGTTATTGAAACGATTTTTTAATTATTCGCAAATTATTTCTTACTTCTTAAATTAAGAAAATTGGTAGTTTCAACTTATTGGTCTAATTTGTAAACTATTAGAATATTAATAGAATTTGTTTAGTGGAAACTGTATGAAAATTATATATATATATATATATATATATATATATATATATATATATATATTTATATATCATCATCATCATCTTCAGCCCCTGTTAATCCACTGCTGGATAAAGGCCTCTTCCATGATTTTCCATTTTGTTCGATTCAGGGCCTCTCTTTTCCACAGTTTTCCAAGAAAGTTTTTAATATCCTTATCCCATCTGTTCATTGGTCCCTTTCTGAGTCTTTTCATATTCCTTGGTTCCCAGTCAATAATTTCTCTTGGCCATCGGTTGTCTTCTCTTCTTGCGATATGTCCCGCCCGTTTCCATTTCAGACTCTCTACTCTTCTTATTATATCTGTGACTCCTGTTTGTTTTCGTATCCATTCTATTCTCTTTCTACCTCTTCTTGTTATTCCCAACATGCATCTTTCCATACTTCGTTGTGTTGTTTGGAGTCTTTGAACTATTTTGGCGTTAAGCACCCATGTTTCGCTGCCGTAGGTAAGGACCGGTAGTATACACTGATCGAATACTTTTTTCTTTAAACAGAGTGGGATTGTTGATTTATATATATATATATATATATATATATATATATATATATATATATATATATATATATATTGAGTAAGGCTGTTCTCGCTTTGTTATATGAAATTTTATAAAGCATCAACGCTGTTGAATAACAAAAGTGCTCGTTTCCTAGCAACAATTCAGATATACAGTTAACAACACCCTGATTCGTTTACAATACTTAAAATCATAGCAGTTTTGCGAGTTCACGGGCCCGTATAAAGTCGCAAATATAAGGCTGACCTGCGATTGTGAAATTAAAATATTTACAAATTGGACAAATTCAGTTCAATTTGTTTCTAACCATAGACTTGTTTCTAATCTCAATGTGTCTGATATGCGCGTGACTGCCTTGATTCTAAAAAAAATGAGTTAACAAAGAAATGTTTATTTGTTACCTTTATCATTTTGTATCATTTTGCATTTAGTTCAAATTAGGAAGTTCTAGTATTTTCCTTTTGTTCTGACTTATGAGTATTATTATTCATTTTCAGAGTAAATTTTTATAATGAGTTTTTCTCTAGCCCCACAAACCACAGGTTTTTCTGATCAAAATTGTCCAATGAATGATTACTGATCATTTTTTATTATCGCTTGGCGACATTTCTAAGATGATGCCATCATTCTTAGAGCGTTAACGTACAGACACTTAGTTTTGATTTGGATTGTGAGGTGAAAAAAAAATGTGAAAATGGATTTAGTAGCAATGCTGGAACTGTATTGTAACAGTGTATATATTTTTAAAATGCACGAAATTAATATGAATTAAATATAAATGTGCGTATAAATGTTCTCAGCAGTGATTTGTTTAAATTTTATTTATATTTTTAGTTCTTTTTGGCGATGATTAAATATAAAATGAAAATATTTTTGAAGTTCCGATTCTTTTCAATAAAAATTGCATTTCTATCATTTTTGTTGCACTTTTTACAAGTAATTTCCGTTATCAAGTTTAAATCCACTGAAATTATCAAAAAGTATAAATACACAAAATCCATAATATATTTAATACACAGAAATATAATTTGAAGATTTCTTTTTATTGGAAAAGTATATTATAAATAAAAATTTCTTAAAACTTTTATCTATATTTACGAAAAAAATGTCATAATGCTTCGGTTAGATGGAAAAATATACAAACGTAAAAAGAAAATATCCAGCAAACTTATAAGTTCGTCTCTCTCATACTTAAGTAGAACAATCCAATAATGCTGATCATGCATTTTCAGTATAAATTTCATAATTTCTTAACAGTGAAAATCTAACGGTGGTCATCGATTCTGCTGCAGTACAAAACAGTGCCGCGTTCATTCATTCCATCTCGATAAATCGATACAAATTCGACTACGAAACGAAACAGTACAAATATAAAATGTTTATTAATATTTTATAATCAATTAGAGTATATTTCGTATGGTTGTAATCGTAAAAGAAAATATTTATAATGATAAAACATGTCCCGAGCAATACGATACGTTGACACCGCATTCGACCCGTGTATATTTGAAATTACAAATTTTCGTCAGTTCAGCGTTTCATTGCCTTTTTTTTTTTAAAAAAAAACATATATTCTTTTATTATCTCTTTTTTGAATATAATTATCATTTAAATAGCATATAATTGAGATAAATATTATTTTTTATGGATGTATTCTAATTAATATCAATAGGTACTTTTTTCGGTACTTAACCCGATTGCCATTTTGCTAACTCCATGCCTTTTCAAATAACGCATCGTTGTATTTTTTTAATGTAATTAATTATTGAATTAAATAAAATTTATATTCAATTGATGCTATAGCATGAAAATTTGAAAAAAAACGACACAAAGAGCTATATGAAAAGTTTATTTTTGATTATAATTGAACTAGATGCATTGCTATCTTTATATTTTCTTTAATGTAATATATTTTTAACTGATTTCTAGATTAATACATGTAGGTATAATATATATATATATATATATATATATATATATATATATATATATATATATATATATACTCACATTTCTGTTCAAATGGGTTTGATGTCAGGTACACTTTACAAACATTATGTTTATATGAAAAATTGTCAATTTAATGTTAAAAAAGTTTTTTTTTTGATTTAAATTAATTGTATATCATTTTTAAAAACTAATTTCTTTTCGCCCCACAAACCATAAAACATTTCTCTGCTCAAAAATGTTCAATAAATCATTATTGATCGTCGATGGCGATACCCTCATCTTCAAAGCGCTAAGGTACAGAAAAATCTAAGTCATTGTAATTCCGTCATTATGTCATGTTTTTTCGTTAAGAACTTGAACAAGCTCAGATTTAACAAATGTTTAAGTCAAATCATATTTTTTGTAACTCCATCTTTTTCTTTCTATTTTAGGTATTATCAGCACAATTTTTATTTATATTTTGGATCATTATCACTGTAAAATACACTAATCTCTAATCTGATAATTAAAGCACGGATAATATAACGTTTTCCTCTATTATTTTTCTGTAACTATTCTTATTCAACACTCCTCTAATACGAACAAAATATTCGGCTTCAAATGCAAGAAAACATTTCCAAACCATAATAAATCCTGTACCATGCGCAATAATTAATGTAATGCACTCGAAGATTGACTTAAGTTGGATCATAAATGTAACAGTTTATAATGGATAAATGTAAACTGTACGGGCCATTTTCATAGTCTCTTATTAAATACTGTGTGCTAATGACCTTTCATTTCGACAAACTTTTAAACCCCAAATAACTAACTAACTTTACTAAATACTACAACTAGATCTCACTAATGAATAGCACTTAATGTACTACTAGATCTAGTCGTATTCATCGATACAGAAATCGATTTTAAATATCTATAAATTCAAAGAAAACTGCCCGTGCAGTTAAGCTGTCAAATTATTTCGCTTATAATATTAAGGGGACCCGGTGGTCTAGCGGCCTAAAATTTAAGCTATTTTAAAAAATTTTTTTCTATATGAGGGTAATGAATAATGCTTTCAAATTTTTTTACACTTATTTTATTACTAATAAACTACACAAAAATGAAAATAAAGTCAAAAAAAAATTTTTTTTTAAATTAGAAAAATGATGCTGAAGTCTCCCTCTCTAAAAAAATGGAATCGCGTGGTGAATGATGATTTATCTCTCCCTCTGATCTGAAATAAAACAATTGACGAATTTTTAATTAGTATAAGTATAGCTATCGCAGGAAGTAGAATAAAAAAAAAAAAATTTGACAAAATGGCGCGTAGTCAAAAGTACAAGTTTGAAAACGACCAGTATTTTTGAATGTTTTGTTAATAAAAAAAATATAAATATTTTACGGAAACTATTAGTTCCGTAAAATATTTATTGTAGAACTATTCAGAATAACATATTAAAATTTCAGACAAATCGGTCAAGTAGTTTTTTTTTCTGGCCCCCGCAAGACGAAAAAAAGTAGTTTCGAGATAAACGCGTTTAAAGTTTCAACTGCTCCACTTATTCTTCTACCTACCTGACCTTCTAATGGGCTGTAGATCCTGAAATACTCTGAATTTCGTCATCAAATTTTAACAGTATATTTTTAAGATACTATACTTTCGAAAAAAAAAATCGATTTTTCGAAAATTCTAGACCACCGGGTCCCCTTAATAATCTAGAATCGTACTCATATTCATTCATTAAAAGTCTCGATATATCACTAGGTTTACTCGTACTTAAAAACAATCTTAGTAAATTTGATACACATAGCTAGATTTAGTAGTACAATAGCGACTACTAACTAATGAGATTTAATTGTAATGTTTAGTAAACAATTATAAGCATATGGCCAGTGTTTTTGCATCTGTAGTAAACCTCGCCTCTCAAATAGTTTGCATATCTTTAGAACCGTCGATTTCTCTGAAATGTTGACTAGCAGGCATATATTGTTGAATTTGAAATTATCAATTTGTTTAATATGATAAAGGAAAGCATTCATGGCTAGGCTTTAACTTAGGACCACTCACACAAAAAGTGAAATATTTTGAAAACATTTTTGAATTAATTTTTGTATAAATTATATATGTATATATATATATATATATATATATATATATATAAATTTCAAGTTTCGATAATCTATTATAATAAATCAAATTCGATATTTTGCACGAGTGGCCGTAAATTAAAGCCTGGTCGTAAATTGGTGCTTCTACTCCATCAAGTTCTGATTTATTTGACTACTGATGATCACAATGTATACTTCAACACCTAATTTTTTTCTTTACAATTATAAACGGTTTTTTTTTTTGGAAACGCGATTTAAGCACATTGTTTTAAACAGGGTTTGCTTAAATATAACAGTTTTGTTATTTCGCGGAGAAAATTAATTCATTGAATGCGTATACTTTGTACCAAATTTCAAACACATGAACCGATCGAATGAATATTTCACGTAAAATTATAGAAGATAATGGAGACCAAGTTCACTTTCACAGATGATTTAACATCATAATTAATTATCAAAATATTTAATTATTGATTCTTGTGTATTATATTTCGCAAAAAATTAAAATATATCTCAAAATCCTGAAGTTGTAAATAATACTGAAATAAAAAAAAAACTATATATATTTTTTAAATAAATAGTATAATTATATTAAAATATCAAAAAGTACTGATTACTTAAAACCTAGTGTATGTATTTCCGTAATTTTGTTTTCTATCTAAAAAAGACTCAAGTATGACAATAGTGATTTTGTAATTAAAACTAGTCATAAAGTAAAGAAATAAATTAAATAAAATAATTGATATTATTTTTGAACAAGAAATAATTATTTAAGCATCATTGTAAGATGGTTGTAACTACATCAGTAGTAATTTTTTAGGCGGTTTAAACTTTTCAGCGGTAATAATGTATTATGTTTGTATGCGTACGTCTGTGAATGTATGCGTTTCTTCACTATTTCAAACAATATTATTTTAATGTATTATTGTATGTGTGTGTATTGTAATGTAGTTTATTCAATTGTAGTAAATATAGTGAACATGCTTTTGATTGCCATTATTCACTGATTACATGGTAATTTTCCACGTTTAATAATATCGATACACTCGTTGTGTGTATCATTGATGTTAGATGTTTTAAAATGATGTTAATTAAGAACAAGCAAAATTAATTAAAATAAAGAACAGGCAAAAAATGTTAATCGAGTGTCGTCTGTTCCCAAAAGGCATCCTCTTTTCCCTCTGCTGGCGTTACTCTTCGAACGATGTGAGTTAGCAACGCAGTCTTCCGAAATCCAGAGCAGCGATTCATTCAATTTAGATATCCAGGCATTCGTACAACATCAAGAAAGAGATAGGAAACCGTTTTTAACGAATGATCCTGAGATCGACGGTTTGGTATGTTTTTAAAATACAATATTTTTTTAATAAAATATATACCTTTAGTGTTAGTTTTCACATTTCCGAGTAGAAAATGTGAAAAGCGTTTTAATATGTATATATTTTTATTTGAAATTTTTCATTTTATTGTATGAAACATTTTGGTTAAATGAATATTATCTTATACCGGTTTATTATTTGAATTGTATTTTTAAATTTGACTTTTTTAAAAAAATACACCGAAATTTTTATTACAAATTGAGTTAAAACTGATTTTTTTAGATGATAAAAGCTATTCAAGTGTTAAGGATACATCTGTTAGAACTTGAAAAAGTACAAGAGTTATGTAAAGACTTTTGTAATCGGTACATAACTTGTCTAAAAGGAAAAATGCAATCCGAGAATCTTTTACGGTCAGATTATTGTCAAGGTATGAGAAAATGTTTCAAAATGTAGAACGTTATTTGTTTAAAACTTTTTAGTGGATTTGAATATAGTTTTTTATTGTAGCTGGTGGAAATTTAGGTTCGATCGAGAATAATAACAACATGATGAATCATTCAGAAAGTGGCTCTAATTCAAATAGCCCTATTCAATCCTACGGTATCAGTCCGAATCCGCAACAGGTAAGAATATATGTTATGTTTCATTAATATTTTAATTTGAAAGTCGGAATTTTTATTTTGAATCCCTTAGGTCATCTCTCCGCAGTCGGGAAATAATCTCGACTCACAGTTCGTTTCGGAGCAGCCTCTTCTCCAGTCACCGCCCTCGAACGACAACAATATACAAATATCAACAGCAGCGTTGAATAATATAGCGACGAATGCAGCATTTTCACAGCATCAATCGAGTTATCCGAACGTTAACAATCAACAATCGTATGATAATCATGTGATACACGGCAGCACGCCCCTTAGTCAAATCGGTGTCAATGTTTGTCCATTACCGTCCGATAATAGCTTGTTATCAGGTATTTAAATAATAATTTTTAAATGAGTCAGAGAAGTTAGTTTTCTTTATGTATGCTTTTTTTTTAATGCAGGCCAATTATCACCAGCTCCTACGACACCGGGTGGTTCAGCGGATGATTGTGATAGCGATTTCACCAGTAGAGCAAGTTCAGGTACACATTCCAGTAACCAGAAACAGAAACGTGGCGTTTTACCGAAACAAGCGACCGCAGTAATGAGATCTTGGCTCTTCCAACATTTAGTAGTAAGTGTGATTTAAATGTTTTTTACGAATTATTACATTTTCAGTGAAAAACTCTAAAATGAACATTTCAAATTTTATGTATTGTATTTATGTACCGTAATCATGATTCATATGTAACTAAACATATTTTTATTAATTATTAAAATTAAATATTTACTGTTTAATACTTCACCAGTAAATTAAATTATAAATTATTATTAAAGCCACTAAGGTCAGTATTTTAAATAATTATTTTATATATTATATAAATGTAGAATTAATTAAATTGAAATATATCCCTGTATGTGCAGTATTATATATATATATATATATATATTATATATATATATAGACATAGGTTTTCCAATATGGATGCATTTTTTTAATTTGAAATAAAACTGAATTCACACTGAAATTTCAAATTTCTTTAATGTAAGTAATAGTTGGGAGTATGCCATTTATAAATGAAAAATAATATTGTTTAAAAAATGGTTCGTTCTTATTGTGTTTTAGCAATGAATCGCAAGTCGAAATTCGATCGATTAAATTTCTTTCGCTTAAATTATGTGTGAACCCAAACATCATATCTGGAAAAAATCTCTGTCACAAAATCTTTTGAAATTATTTTTGCACCATTCTTTCATTCACAGCACCATCATTTGCTGTTGCATCCTTTTTGCTGTTGGTACCGCATTTTTACTTTTGCGGAAATAGAAAAGTATAATTGTATGAAAATACATCTTCTCATTGTTCATCTTCAAATCAAAAGAAACACTAAAAAGTTAACGAAATGTAATAATTTTTTTTAAATTACACGTTCAAGTCAGCTTTTAGGCTATACATGTGTTTTGCAGGTTACAAATTGTCTTTTGTTTTAAAAACACCAGAAATGATCCCTTATGAAAAATCTGCCTGTGTGTGTGTATGTGTTTGTATATATGATTTTTTAAATTCTTTTCTGATAAAACAGTAATACAATTACTTTTATTTTAAAAGCATCCATATCCAACTGAAGATGAAAAACGGCACATAGCAGCACAAACAAACTTAACATTATTGCAAGTAAATAACTGGTTCATCAATGCAAGACGAAGGATTTTACAACCGATGTTAGATGCAAGTGGGCCTGCAGATAATAACAGTTCTCAAGGTAGTTTAATATATTCATTTATGATATATATATATATATAATATTTTATTTATTCACTTATTTATTATTTACTGTATAATAAAAAAATTAACATTTGATTAAAAAGTAACCATGTTAATAAAGGTGTTTTATTTTGTATTTAGGCAAAAATTACTATGTTATTGTAATTATTTTTTTTTTCAAAAAACAAGCATACCCAAACTCAAAGTATTTTTTATGGCTTAATACTAATTTTATTCTAAGTTAATACCAATATATATATTAATTTTTATAGGTTCAAATCAGAATAATAAGAAGAAACATAATAGTAATTCAAGCAAAAGATTTTGGCCAGAAAATATAGCAGGTTTACAACCACAGTTGAATGCTGCAGGTAATAGAAATAACATAAATTTACTTGTAGTTTTTATATTGTTTTATAATATAATGAATATATTTATAGCTGCTCTGTTAAGTTCGGATGATGAATGTGATTCATATAGTTCAGAGGGGGAAGAAGGAAATCTAATCATCGACTCAGGTAATATTAACAGCCAAGAACAGACAAGGAATCAACTAGAAAACAGTGCATCGTATTCGAACCACAGTTCTGAATCAGAACATCAATAAACAGTTTTGTTGTGTAAACATGAATCTTATCTAATGTTGACATTAGATTTTTTGTGCGGTACACATTTTGAAGAGATTGTTATTATTATTATTATATAAAAAAGAAACGTAACTTAATTTCATTTACAATGCAACATGTATACGTAATAAATACCTCAGCCTACAGTAAGTTAATTATGGAAATAAATTAATTGTTGTTGAAGTAAATAGAAATAATGAATCTAAATGATAGCTTTTCTTCTATATAAGTATTATTGAGCACATAAGTATTCCATTATTATATGGAAACAAATGAAATCAGTAAAGGAGGAAAAGGAATATACTACAAACTTGCCATTTTCAATTTGATATTTTGTTACTTTTGAATCAACATTCTTGAATTTATATAGAATCATTACGATTGATTCTGTTTATGTATACGTTTCCATGTAAGTCAACCTACGTGAGTGCGTTGGTTTTTTGCCATAGAGTTATAAACGACGCCATAATTATCATTTTTATGATTATAATCAGGTAGTTTAGGCGACATTAAATACGTTATCGGTCTGTTTCGACTTTTAAAAATAATAAATTGTTCATAATTCATACTCAATGTATACGCTGTAATGTATGCGATGTAAAAAAGAATGAGAAATAAACTTCTCTATGCCATCGATAATATATACACTTAAAAATTAAAAAAAAAGAATAAGTAAAATAAACTGTTAAATTATATACTTGTCACATATTTGTACATTTTTGAAGTAATGTAAGCCTTTATTGCTCATTCCAGTATTAAAATTTAACATAATGTATACGCTATCGTAGATTTAAGATAATTCTAAATGAATTTGAGTTGCAAATTTCATAGATGATACGACTATGCAAAGAATATAATAGAAATAGATTTATTTTTGTAATGGCGTGCGTTATTTTCAAAATATGGGCAGATTTTATTTAAATTTAACTCCAACAATCATGTAAACATTGAGGATAAGATGACCATTCTATTTTTTTATATAAGTTTTACATGTTGTCTGTATGAAATTTGCAAATATTTGAAGAAAAGTATGTGCAGTATTAGGATAAGAAAAATTTATATGAAATCAATCACCAGCAATTTATTGCATTTTATATAAAAAAAAAACTTGAATCGTTCATGTATACTATCTACGATTTACCGAAATACGTAATTAAATTGATAATAATTGATAATTATACATATATATATATATATATATTGATATCGAATACAAAGAAATATGTATATATGTACGTATATCTACATGTGTACATATATACATATATGTACATCTGTGTATGTATTTATATACATATTATATATAATTCTCCATCCATATTTCATCTTAAACTATGTGTTAAAACAATTATCAAACTGTAAATATGGATCGAGGTACATAAACGCGATCTTCATTTTTATGACTAAGCAATATATAAAATAAAAATATAAATAAACTGTTTTTAAGAAGCTCTCTTGGTCTTACACAATGTAAAAGTTTGATTTGATCGACAGACAGACTCTTTAAAGAAAAACAATGATATTATTGTGCCATTTTACTGTTTCACTTACAGCGGTATACGTATTGAAACTATTGTATATGTAAATATTTTTGTGTGTAGTTTACCAAATTAGAAGTAAAACAAAACAACAAAAAAATGAAGAATCTTTCAGTATAAAACATGTATACGTAATTTAGTGTTTAGTATTAATATTAGTCCTGTGTATAAAGTCATGACTTGTTTGACAGTGAAAATGCTTGTTGTCAAATGAAATAAACCACTAAACTCGCTATTTACAATGCTAGTATCTCACTGAGATATTCTGTTTTTTTTTCTTTACTTAAATATTATAATTAGTTTGGTTTTATTTGTATTAAATGTTTCAGTATCATTTTTGTTTAAAACTTTTAGTAAGTTTTGTGTCATAAGAGGTATTACTATTTTAAAATGTATGTTATATTTTGTTTTGAATTTGTATGTATTTATATACTATGCTGTAAATCATCTGTATTCATATTTATAATGTTTGACAGTGGCAATAAATAATAAGTAAACTCTTTAGGATAACCATATATTTTTTTCAGTAATACTTTCGAAATATTAACATTAGTGTCCTTTATTTCTTAATATTAATTTTGTTATTAAATTCAATTATCTAAATAGTTGAAAAATTGTAATATTTCTATAATATGAATAGTTGCTTAATTCCCAGTTGTTTGATAATTAATGATTGATATTTAGTTTTTTATAAATTGAATATATTTTACAATAAGAGTTTAATTATTATTTATTAAGATTTAAAATGTGTGTCAATAAAATCACTGACTATTAGAGTAAATTATAATCAATGTTTGATTAATTAATATAATAAATATTTTGTAATCAGAATTCTCAGTGATATGCATTTGAAAATTAGTTGTTTTTTAGCTGCTACGGACAGTCTGTGATACAAGTTTTACCTAAGCAAGGAGCATTATATTTAGAAATACGTGACTGAAGTAAAAAAATATATATACCAGACTAGATTTTCGTAACACGTAAACATTTTCTTGAATGAGATAAAAAAGTAAAGTACATACTTCACAAATGTTACCTGTTACGAATCTAACATTGGTATTGTTTAAATAGTAAATATTTTAATATTATTTTGCATCAAAGCAATAAAATAATTATCGTTGCTTCTTGTCAAGAAATGAAATTACATTCGTATACGCCATGAGTCTCATATTAATTGAGATCGATACATTTATTTTGAAGTATTACATAAATGACATGTAAAAGATAAGTGTTGATCATTTTTATTTGTATTTTTGCCTGTAACTTTCATTGTAAATTGTAAAAATCAAAACAAAGTGACTTTAATTTGTATTTGCAATAAACTATATTTAAAAATGGTTTTTAGTTGTTTTGTTAATCTTTGTTTCCTATTAAACCAAAATAAAAAAAGCATATATCAGATTGATCAATAATCTATATGAAAATACATTTCGAATTTTAATGAGCAGTTGTTTGAGTAAATATATATATATATATATATATATATATCTGCTAAATATAAAACACTGACAACTAAAATTTGTTATATTTGTTTTTATTACATTTGAAAGGAAAAATATTTGAAGTGAATCATTAATTTCTATAGCTTGGTGATTTCTTTTATAAATTACTTTTATATTGAGTTATTTAATTTTAAAAGTATAATTATCATTGTAAGTATTAAAATTATGATATATGTAGAAGTCATAATATGACTGTTACTGAGACTGATTTTCAATATTATATTGGAATAATGTTGATATAAATATTTACACCTATATATATATATATAAATATATATATATATATATATATATATATATATATATATATATATATATATATATATATATATATACATATTTACATTATGTATACAATGTATATATACATATATTAAAAATCTCATTCATAAAACTACAATAATTCATATGCTTTTTAGATGATTACAAAGTCTTTAAACATTCGACTTAGTAACATTCATTATACACAACTTTGTCATCATTTCTAGTGTACAGACTTTAAAATCAAGTTCTTAATTATACTGCGTCGTGATTGGCCGAATAACAGCTGTTTAAAATTGGTTATAATGGCTGAAATATCTTGCCAGTGCTTAAAAAATCGTCAATTTTGTATATATTTTAATAATATTTTTAAGTAGAATATGTGCCTTCAAGGCTTAGACAAATGTAATCAATGAAGATATTGTGCTAATTGTTACAATTAGTGTCTGCTATTGTAAATTTCAACAATATACGTCATAGGTAAAATCATTTGACGTTTCGTGTTTCGATGCAACAAGGGCTTGTTTTTTTAATGTTTATTAATTGTCTTGAGCGGTTCTAACCGTCGATGTCACGATATTAAGATCTCAAATGAAGACAGATGTATGTCGATGGTGGTAGTGTAAGATGTTCAGCTTATTATAAATATATAACGTTATATGTATGTAATATATGTGTGTACAAATTCATCATTTTGCATCGGATGCATATTGCGCAAAATTTCAAACATAATGAGTTTTCTTAAAGTGTCAAAATTTTCTCTACAATAAGTTTTATGGAGTAAAAAATAAGATGCTACCGGGTTACGGGGTATTGAACTTTAATGAAGTTCCTCAAACGTCCTCCTCTGAGATGCCAACACTATCGACTGAAGAGAACAATGAACAGATCCCTGAAACGATGGTAGTGCCGAAAAGAATGCCCCAACAGTACACACCTAAGTATGTAAACACACCGATACCGAGTAAAGGTAAACTGTGTAGAACGTTTGATTTCGATTTGAGTACTTTGCCGAATGATACGGTTTCTCCAGACATCTCACCGGTGCAGGATTCGTTACCTTACTTAGAGTCATCGCTTCCTAAAGGTGGCCCTTTGACCTTAAATCCGTGCAACAATGAAAGTGTTAAAAAAGATACGATATCTAATCAGAAACCATCGCCGAAACAGACCGATTTAAGAATACACATTGCCGATCAGCCAACGCTCGTGGTTCAGTCACCGAAAACACCAACGCTTTCGAGAAAACTGAAAGCTCAGTCGCTAGATTCCGATTCGAGTACGTCTAACGTTCCGGCCGATTGCTTAGAAGTACCGCGTGATGTGTTCTCGATGCCGAATACACCGAAACGACAAATACCGAAATCACAAGCGCACAAATTCGGTGTTCGATCTCATTCGGGTACGAATCTAGGTATCGATACGGTTTCGACGAGCGGTTCGAATCTATCTAGTTTCGGTTCGAATCAAAGCATATCAGGATCTCAAACGTTGAAAACATTGCCAGAAATAATGACTCTTTCGGATTTCAGTCAAGGTAAAAGCGAACCTGTTCGAATAAGAGCTAAAGGGTTACTAGAAAGAAGGGGATCGAACGTCAGCCTGACGATTGATTTAGGAGCGACCGAAGCAAAGAACACAAGTAATAATAGACTGAATACGGCGAGAAGTGTTTCAAATTTGAATTTAACGAATATAGGTAGTGATAACGCCCTGATGAAATGTAAATGTAGAACTGATTTTAAATGTGAGTGTCCTAATAAGAAAATCGACTGTAAGAAGTGCAACTCGAATTTAAAAAAGTTTCAGAAATTATCAACCGAGAGTTGTTTATGCGACGAGACGACGACGAGCTCTAGTTGTCAAGGGTACAAAATGTGTCAGTATTCGAGACTCGGTTGCTTAAATTATTTATCTTATATGAGACGGAAATCATTGTCGAACGAGAACTTGTACATCGGTCCAAGTTACGATTATAAAAAGTACCATAAGAAAAGTGAATACCCGAAAAACATGCTCTCGCAATTCAAAAATCAGGTTCTTAGTGAAGATTTTCAGTTACATCTGCAAAATATCCAATATTTACAAACGGCTGGGAACGTGTTATCAAAGAAACAGCTTAAGGAATGCTGCAAGGCCGAAAATTTAAAGGACTTACACAAAGAATTCTGGGAATTACCGCAGAATTTCCAAGAGAAGAGTTTTGTGAGTGGTAGTCAAAGTAAAAATCGATACAAAACAATTCTTCCTAATGAACATTCACGAGTAGTTTTGGATTTGGGGCAAGGACAAGATTGTAGTGGAGTAGAAGGTTACATCAATGCGAATTACATTAAGGTTGGTTCGAAAATTTGATGTATTTTTTTGTTTTCTAGTATAAATTTCAAGTTATATTTTTTTCATTATTTTATTTTATAAGAAAAAGTGAAAGAACATCAATAAAAATTATAAATTACTGTCCAAATTAAAATCCAGTTAAAATATAAGCTAAGAATACTTTGCTATTTGTTTTTGAAATTAATATAACATCTTCAATTAAAAAACATAATTTTTTAATTAATCGATAGATCTAATAGCATGGTTTGATTTTATGTTTTTTTTTATAAAAACTGTTTTTGTACACACTTTCTTTACTGTTGAATTCATTTATTAATTTTATTTTATTAATCATTAAAATTAATTATATTCATAAATTTAATCGAATTATGTAAGAAAATTAAAATGTATTACAGTCAGCCCTCGTATAACGCAATTAATTCGTATCGCGTTATATGGAAATCGCCTTAAATGAAATTCAAGAAGTAAGTACGTATAAATCAGGTTTATTCGTTCTGCATTATACGAAAACTGCATTCTCAGAGCACTATGTTATTAGTTTTGATAAAAAAACAGGCAATGCTGCATCGTTTCTGCGTTTACAGGGGAATTCTCTGACAACTTAAATTGAAAAATGGTGATGTACGTGCATGAAAAAAACAGGGGAATTCCCATTAATTTCAATCGTAAAAGTGTAATTGAAAGTCATGCTATAGGGAGACTGCTTAAGCTAATTAAGTTGTATTATATAGAAACCGTGTTATGATAGTACCGCGTTATAAGAGGGTTTACTGTATTTAATTGAGTTTGAATAAATTTACTACCTGAATGGATAAAGTAGGTAGTAAAGAACGAAATAGTGGCCTTATAAATAATGATATTTGTTTTTAAAAGTTAAATTTAAGGTATAGTATTCTTGCGATCCAAACACTGATACAAAATTGAATGTTTAGGGTCACGACTACACGGAAACGGCGTACATAGCTACGCAGGGTCCGTTATCGCACACGACCTCGGATCTATGGCAGATGGTGATGCAGTCGAACGCTCGTAAGTTGGTGATGTTGACGCCGATCAACGAGAAAGGTAGAGTGAAGTGTGAAATATATTTTCCGGTACTCCGCAATGAATCGATAACGTGTGGTAAATTTGAAATCAAATGTCTGAACGTGCACGACGAAAAATCGTACGCGGTTAGAACTTTCAGATTACGTGACACGACAACGGTTCGACGTAAAATGAAACCGATAAAAAAGCAGGAGAGGTCGATCGACAGCAACGCGGCAATCGTTTCGGTCTCTTGCAATAGCGTCAGCGTCTGTGGGTTCGAATGTAAAAAATGTAAACATTCGAGCGGACAGGTGACGGCGCGTTGCAGTATTGACGGGGACGCGAATCGTCCAGTATGTAGTTTAAAGAATTCGACAATATCGAATAGCGTTTTATATAAGGACGACCGGAACGAAATCGTGAACAAAATCGATTGTTTACACTTAAGTAGCGAACCATTATCTAGTTGTAATTTAGGTGGTAAGCCCGTCGACGGCAAATCGCAGAAATCCGACGATAACGAACTTTTAGATGTAAGTAAGAGTTTATTTATGAACGACGCGTACACTTCGGCCGACACGCTCGTTATCGACGACGACGACGATGACATCTTTATGCCGATGGATCCGAACACGAGGACATTCAAGCCGAGGGCGTTGTTGCGATCGAGAGACATGAAGTTCTCGGACGATTTCACGGACTTCATTAGTCCTGAACTAACAGAGAAGAGTTCAAGTGTTTCGACGATTGACGAGCCGAATAAAAAAGCCGAAGTGACCGAAAGCCAGTCGGAGACAGACCGTGTATTACTAGAAGGGGATCGTATAATCAAACACTATTGGTATCAGACATGGCCCGATCACAATCTCGCAAACACCGAGGAGATTTTAGCATTGGCTCTCGATGTGCTCGATCTGAAAGAAGAAGCGCCGAGTTTGTACGTGGACGTTGACACGACTCACGATATAAATAACGAATATGAAATAAATTTAAACGATAGATGTAAGTCTGATTGTGATAAAGTCGATGATACAAGCGACGGAACAGGTCAGAAGGACCGGACGGACGACGGCGAAACTGAAAACGCCGAACTCGTGTGTAGCCAAAGAAACAATCTTGCCAGTAATCACAATTTTCCTATTGCCTCGAGTTCGGAGATGAAGTTCGTCAAGACCGTGGAGTCGCTGATTGATCCTTCGGACCGGAACACGATGAACTTCCCGCGAAACCAGAGCGCCGATTCGACTGGTACGGCCGTACCTATAATCGTTCACTGTTCGGCCGGCATCGGACGGACCGGCTGTTTCATGGCGATTTTAAACGGCATCCAGCAATTAAAGTATAACTTGAACGTAGACATATTGGCGATCGTCTGCGCCTTACGGTTGAACCGTGGCGGCATGGTTCAGACGGCCGAACAATACGAACTGATTCATAAAGTGCTAACGCTTTACGGGGAATACGCTGATAAGTAGAGAAATAGAGCGGTGTTTGTAACCGCGTCGTTCGGTATTAAAAGAGTGATATAAATCGATCGGACCGTAGATTTTATTAGATCCGATGGGAGTTGACGAAACAACAAGTCCTATCGAAAACAATTTTGAATATACATTGAACGGAAGGAGGCTTTAAAGCAGTAAATATGATACGCCCGTCATTATTATTTTGATTCAGGTGGCGTGATTTCGATTCATACTAATTGTATCTGAAAAAAATATTCTCACTTCTCCAACACATGTGTTTTTATTACTTTGTCAGCGCCACTGGCGTGTAGGTGGTCGAACAATTACGCTTTAATGAGTTCGAAGTAAATGTAAGAATGTTTAAATGCGTACTTTTAATATTTATTAAATTTAATTTATTTTGCTTTTATCAAATTAAACCTATTTATTTTTCGAATAATATATCTTAAGTATTTTAATGATTTTTATTTCTCACGCTTGGTTATGTTTTTCCGTGTCGTTTACATGCAGGTAATTTAAACATCTCCCATACGAACTTCGAATAGTTAAAATGACGTTCATAAGTGTCCATAAAATAATTAAATCCATAATTTCCAAAAAAAATTTGTGAGCTATTGACACAAGTTTGAACATACAGTTGTATTCAATTTTATAAACTTTTATCATTTTGAAAGCAGATCGGTCGTTTTTAGAGGCTTATTTATTTTATATTTAAGAGGATTCATATTTTTAACGGTCAATGTAAATTCGCGCTATTTTAAACTATGACTATTTTGTTTTAAATGAGATTACCAAATTGTTGCTTCGCGTTAAACGAAATATAATCAAACATTTTTCAAAATTTACCATGGAAAAAATGGATTTTATTTTCTCAGATTGTAATTCTAGTCGTGTTAAGAAAAAGAAAGAAAGAAATTTGTTATTACCCTTATTCAAAAATTCCATATTTCACATCTTATTTTTTAGGTTTGTTTTTATTATAGAAAACGTTTTTTTTTTAATGAATTGTCTGTTTCATTTAGTGGAACCCAAATGGTTGTTTCACTATGCCAATTCATTTAAACATTAAAGATGATACACAAAAAGAGTGCGTTAATATAAATGAATAAAACAATTAAATCATATAAATGTTATGGTTTATTATTGTATATTATTTCTTATGACAAGGTGTTCAACTCTAGGAATCCAAAGTTATTTAGAATTATTTGAAGTCTTAAAACATTGGAATTCAGTTACAGAATAAACGATTAAAACAAGGAAGATTAAACCTTTTTAGCGGTTTTTTTTTATAAACGATGCCATTTGTAGAGTAATTCATTTCATACATTACAATTTAAGTTATATTGTTTACATATTTATAAAAGCTGTAAAATGTTTTTAGAAAACTCATCGTGTTTATGGAATTCGTAATCTCGTGAAAGACATTTTTTAACAGAACTATTTTCTATACATATCTAATATCGAAATAACTTCGTCTCTTATATTAAAATCTGATCTATTTAATGTCTCTTTCTGAATGTACATTTCGATTTACAAAGAGAACAATAAACATTTATTTTCCTTCTATATAGTAAAAATAGTATGAATTCGTGTTGTTTTTTTTTTCAAAAAAAAAGAAATCGAGTTGGAAATATTTCAATGATTCAATTAAACATGTTTTTTTTTTATTGTAGAATCGATATTTCTTCATTGTTAGATTGATATTTGTCACTTTTTGAAACAGTTTCTTTTTCAGTTTTATTTATCTATACATTATTTGTGTAAGATTTATCTAGAAATCAATAGCATTTCCATTAAATAGAAAATTATCCATTGAAAGATTCACTTCGCCGTTTCATTTTGATATTGAAAACGTTTATCCATGACCTTTAAATATATACTTTGCAACACATCCGGTGATTTATGTACTTTTCAAAATTATTTGTATTTATATACAACCTTTATACATTGATCAGACTTTTCAAATTGTTGAATAGGTATTTTCAAGGTTGCATTTGGATAATAACGTATTATTGAAATAAGAGAATCAAACGGAGTAATAAATAAAACATCAGACATTGTCATTTACTAAAGTATACCGTATTTCAAAATTAAATAGTTCGAATACTTGTATTTTTAAATTTAAAATGATTATACATTCTTTATGAAATAATTGAAGATTCGCGATAATAATGTCTGCCTGACTTGCTACTTCCTGACTATTATTTTTTTGTAAAACTCAGACAAGTGCATGTGAACACATTAATACATACATACATGCATATATATGTATAAATACATACATATATATATATATATATATATATATATATATATATATATATATATATATATATATATATATATATATATATAAAAGTGAGTCACAGTTAAAATCGAATACTGCAGTATGCCGTACTATTTTCTTATATAAGATAGAAAGCGATAATTAGCAATTATTTATTTATTACTGGTTTCTTATTCACAAATCAGAAAAAAATCCACTGGTTTCACTCTATAATACCATTAAAAAAATAATACATAAATATTCTATGATACAAAGTTCGCTTCAAAAAACGTTTGTTAATAATAATTGTTATTTTTTGAACTAAGAAAATTTTAAAAAATAAACCAATCAAAAAATCATTTATGAAAATTTAAAAAATAAACTTGTTTGAATATTTATAATGGCATAAACATTGATAATTGCTTACATTTTTCGTGTCATTGATTTGATTTTTTTTTTTAGGTAAATTGTCAAAATATCAGACCATTACTTCTTTAGAGTATCTTTTAAATTCTTCAAGTTGCAATATCATTTATCCTAATTTTTATATTCAAATCATTTAAAAACATGTTCGATATTGTTAAAATCAGGTGATTGTGGCTGAGTTTTGATTACAGTAGGGCAATTCTAAACCAACCAATCTTATACAATCCTCGATATGTTTTTCAGATTATTATTTTGGTAGGAGATAAACCAGTTTAACAATTCACTTTTTTTGAAACGTCAAAGTAACCTCATTGATCAATTTTATGTTCAACAAAGTACAAATTGACACATTTTGAAGCGGTTACACTTCCGCATACCCTAACAGATCCACCATCATGCTTAACTGTAGTGTTCATGTTACTTAAATGGAACTTTTTCCCGGTATTCTTTTTGTATTAGTCAATTATCGGAGCCAAAAATATTGAGCTTACTGTCCTCTGTAAAAACATTTTTTTTGCAAGATGAACAATTATTTTCGATATAATTTAGAGCGAATTATAGTCTTGTTTTTTTATTCTTAACAGAAATAAATAGTCTTGTAGTTTTTCAAGTATTAAAACCATTTCCCTTATACTCTTCGAGTTTGTGGGCGTGACTTTTTCAAAATTTAAAGCAATTTTTGCTACACAAATTTTTAGATTTCATTTCACCGACTCTAAAATGTTACACTAGTCTTTTTCGTTGAAACTTTTTTTTAAATTTTGTCCAATACACCCTTAATTTATTTAAAATATGCTTGTTTCCTTTGTATCTTTACTATTGTTTTTTCGAACATCTGCATATATTTGTTTCTTTATGTTTTTTTTTTTTAAATTGTAACTGAACTTGATAAAATTTTGATTTCATAAAATTTGTTTTGCAAATGAGTATTTAGATGGAAAAATTATCATTTGCGAGCGAAATTAAGTATTTTTATTATTTTTGTACACAAATATAATTTCATTTTCAAATTGTATTCTGTATCATTAATACTTACCATTATTTTTATCTGAAGGAGTATTACCTTAGTTGTCGACGCGCCCTCAAATCCCAAATAATCAACCATCAAGGAATATTTCCAACTGGAAGAAAATCTGATTTGTGTATAACTATTTGGATGATTTTGTAATGTTCTGTCTTTTCAGTATCAATTGTATCAAAATAAATCAATATTGAGTTTCGTGTATTATTAAGATTTCAGTTTTAATTATATTCATCCTAATTATTCAATTTTCATCATTTGAAATCAATCTGACATGGAACCCTAAGAGGTTAACCATCTAAAAAACAATTTTACAGGAAAAGAAACAAATTGAAGATAGTCTTTTTTACTATAAAAATGAAATGTGAAGTAAATAACTTATTGTTCTCTTTAGTAAAATAAAAAAAAAATAGTTTAATTTTAACAATAAAATGATCCAATAAAATCTACTTGAATCGATATAAATATTTATATATATTTTGATAAATGATGTACGAGTGACACGTCAGAAATGTTTATATATGTACATATATATATATATATATATATATATATATATATATATATATATATATTTATATATAGGTATGTATGCATGTATGTATTGATATAAATATGCATACAAATATTGTTTTAAATGTTGTGTCATTCGTACCTTTTTAGTTTTATATAGTAATAGACAATTTTAATAACGTCTGATTATAATGTGAAGTAACTATAGCAAAAAAAAAAATACTTCGGATGAATTTATATATTTTTTTTAAACATAGCGAGAAGAATACGTCTGCAAAAGGTCGAATTTGTAGGCTTCTTGAATAAAAAGAAAATGGAAAAGGTACGATTACGATTATCGCTGATATGTCGCCATTTATATATATTTATATATATATATATATATATATATATATATATAAATAGATATATTTAAAAAGTATATACTTAAAAATAACGATGCGTAGAAAAATGGTTATTTTATTCGAGTCATTTTCTATTAATTAATTGATTGATTGATTGATTAATTAATTAATGGGTATATTTGAAAAAAAAAAACAATTTGGTACATATGTATGTTTAGTACAAAGTAATTAATGTTTATATATATAAATATAAATATGTAGCATTTAATATATTGAATTTTTAAATACAAAGTAATTTATTGATAATATAT
The DNA here is from genome assembly GCA_034766995.1 of Acanthacorydalis orientalis. Taxonomy (NCBI): domain Eukaryota; kingdom Metazoa; phylum Arthropoda; class Insecta; order Megaloptera; family Corydalidae; genus Acanthacorydalis; species Acanthacorydalis orientalis. The sequence continues at coordinate 24,631,747 of CM068317.1, forward strand.
ATGATATATATATACACATTAAGAAAGAAAAAAATATGGATTTTTTAAATGTTGTATGTATTCCAGATGAACTGTCTATTTTTTTCTTTGAACAATATTGTTTTTTAAATTAGTTTTTCCTTCATGTTTTTTTTTTTGAAAAAAAAAGAAATCGTACTTACGATAACGCATATACATTTAATATGAACTACTTATCACATGCGACTTACTAAATGTGTTACTGTTGTTACAATTTTTATTCAGCACATCACATTACTATATTTTAAGTGTTTCAGGTTTTCGTTCTCTTAGTATTAAATTAGATAAAAAGCATATTATGTTCAGTGAAAAGTCTTCATATATTTTTGTAAATTCTACGAGATCAATTCATTTTATTTGTTTTTAGTTTATATTACCTGTACCCGTGTTCCTCATTAGTTATATAGTATTTTTTTTTTTAGAAAGTAATATTAATTTTATAGTTCGACACGTGTATTTTTTAAACAATTTTTATCTGAAACTGCATCCATATCAATAACTATTTTCACCGTGCGTTGTATTTGATGAAAATATGTGTGTTACCCTACAATTTATGCGGATGGTACACCGCATAGAAAATAATAAAATATTTTTCTGGCGAACAATGCGCCAAATCTATTCAATTGTTTCTTTTTAGTTTGTGTATTTTTTATTTTTGTTCTTTGTTTGGAAACCTCGAAGATATTTGCAGCGCAAGACAGGTCTACTATGCATTTCTATGTAGAAATATGAGATGTGAAATCTGAAATGTATAAGTCAATCTTTTTTTTTAAATAGGCGGTTATCTTCTTGAGATAGAAAAAATCAGCGAAGCAAATTTATGCGAACGATCCCAGCGAGTTACTCGCTCGAAAAGGCTAGTTAATGAATTTGACCAACATTTTTCATCTCCTAATTTCTACGTGAGAAGAAAAAGTGGCAAATGTATTTGAGTACAGCAACAAACTTCGCCTGTGGTCTATAATCTGATTTTATTTCTAGTTATTTCTTATACATACATAGGATACAAAGAGATTTATAGAAATGGAAATTATACTTTTTTATACAGTACAGAAAATTATGATTATAGGAATTCGCAATTGATTTTTTTAATTCATTTATCATTTTAAAATATCTTTTAAATGTTTATTCGTTACCACCGGAACTCAAATATAGTATTGGTGAGAAAATTATTAAAATAAAAATGCTGAAATATCGAAAACCCGTGTTTTTTTTATTTACATTTTAATCTTGAGAAGCATTTTAACTTTTTTGTCTTTAAATTTAGATTTTAACAAATAATATCTAGACCATAAATAAAGATGTATGTATGTTGACACAAAGAACACTTAATGAAATGAGTGAAATCTTTAAAATGATTAAGTATACCTTGTTCACATTTTTTTCGCCCCGTAAACATCACATTTGTCGATCAAATGGATAGCAGTCTTTAAAGTTTGGACACTTGAGTAAAAATCATTCAGGGGGTATTTCTTATTTAAGATCAAAAAAAAAGAAATAAGCAACATTTTTCACGACGTGTCGTCCATTGAAATATTTAGCATTTGTCAAAATTGTAAATGGACAAAAGTCGATAAGTTGACTACGGACATAAAACAAATTTATGGATTGAAAAAATAGCCCGTACCGTAAATTATATATTCGAATACAAAATACAACGCACAATGTTAGAATTTATTGATATGGACGAAGCATAATATAAAGACACATTTATATCTCCTGGTGTTTCTCAGCTATAAATTCTTAACCAGCTATTATTCTAAGCTCTAAATTCCTACCTATGTGTATGAGATACTCTCTACCTAGAAGTACAAAACGTACTAGAATTTTTATAGAAACTTATGCAAAACAACTACAAAATCATTTTTGTTAAGGGATACAAGAATATACTTCGGACATAAAAAGGGATATGTTGCTTGACTATATACATACATACATATATATATATATATATATATATATATATACACACTGAAAAACTTGTAACGTGTTATTTTAAGCTAGTGGGCCTCGACGGGTGCGATATTGTCCCCTAAAGGGCGTTTGATCTGTCATGTTATTTAGGGAATACTAATGAACACTATTAAGTGAATACTATTGCAATATTGTGGCAAGCTATTATAATAGCTATTTATTTTATTTCCAACAACTTAGAATTAAAACAATAAAATTATTTGCATTGTGTGAAGCACCTTGTGTAGATAAATTATAGAACCAATAAAGAATTTATTTATTTATATATGTATATATATATATGTATATAAATTCATTTTGTACAAAAAAATACAATTAAGATATTTTGTCTGTACTGATATTTATAAAAAGGAAATTTTTATAATTGAGTTATGCACTCAAATCAAGCAGTATTGTTTGGAATGAGAATTTTTAATGAAGCAGGAAAATGTTTTTGAGTAATTTTAGTTAGAAAATTATGTATTAATGACTTGCAATTTATTATTTATTTATTTTTGTATTTTATTAGTCCCATATATATATATATATATATATATATATATATATATATATATATATATATATATATATATATTAATAAATAAAGTAATTATAACTACAAGTGCATAGCATGTTTAATTGCTGATTAATATGTTTGAGTTTAATTTTGTTTTCAACATGTGTCATTTTGAGATTATCCTAAATGAGTAATTAACTGTTATAAAAATGCACAAAAATCTACAGTAATAAAAATAGGTATTCTAAATTATAACTATTTTAAATGTTATAAAAACTGATAAAACATATATTAAATTTGTTAGTAAATATATATTTTTTTTGTTTTATAAATTCTGTAATTTTTATTTAATGTTTTTCCAGTTTGAATATTATATATAAAACAAGTTGTTTAAAATCAGTTATCTAATTTACTTTTCAATCTAATATAAATATGCGAGGACTTTTACTGAACACTGTTTTGACTTTTGAGAGGTTTATTTAAAAAAAAGTATATATAAAATAAATTCATATTATGTTGAAAAAAGTAATATTAATATTTATGTGATTAATTGTTATATAAACTTGACTGTAATTCCTTTAGCAATTATTAATGTGAATATCGGTCATTAAGTAAATACATACAGACATGTTTTATATTCGAAATAAAACAGTTTAAATGAGAATTCTATTGTACAGAAATTCAGTTATTTTATTTATTAATAGATTTTTAAAAGTAATGCAGGAAAAAGTCTCTAATATTAAAAAAAAATATTTTAGGGAATGTTCTTTAATGAAATGAATCTACAGAAAAATTCTTCTACAATTGATTTTTAAATCAAGGCTTCTATTGATTCTAATTTTGTTTATATCTTTGAATCGAAACAACAGATCTAGATGAAACTGCTCTACTATTTTTGACTATATTTTGTAAATAAGATATTTATTTTTATATTTAAAATTCTATTTTTCTAAAAGTATTATATTTTTATTAACACTTGTATGCAACATAGAAACATTCCAAATTTTTTTAAAGATAAGTTAGAACGATCTAAGTTGTACGATCTTGAAACTTATATAGAAATTTAAAATTTAAACGAAATAAACACGAGTCTTAATAAGTAATCACTGATTCAATTCTTTGAGGCTGAAATGAAAGTCCGGTTATTAAGACGAAAAAAAAAACCGAATACAATATTTTATAACAAATTTAAAATTTCATGATGTGACACGTTTCCTATTTGGAACTTGGGCACACATTGGGGCTATATTAAGCGAAGTTTGTATTTGTCAACGTAAGTTTACTTGATTCGAACACTTGGAAAATATTTGTGAAATGCAAACATTATTTCAAATAGTTTCATGTTACATTTCAAGTAAAATTCAAGACTATTCAACGTTTTGCTTGACACTTGTATTTGATTGAAAGATACTTGAATAGCACTTGGATTAATGCAAACGGCCCTTTATTTTTTATCGTTTCGTTTCTATTATATCAGTCGTTAAATTGCATAATATATTCAATAAAACACGAACGAGTTGACTGAAAATCTTGAAAGACGTGTTAATGCATCGAAGGTACGGTTTATCTTACATCTATGCGATTAAATTATACGTTTTAAGCTGTTATTACATAGAGAGTATTTAAAAGTTACTTTTCAGCTACTCCTCGTTGATAACTAAAGCGAGTAGCGAATAAACTGGATGGGCTAAAACATAGGGAGTGAATTACTCAAGTAGTTCACTCCTTAAGACTTTTAGGTACAAGACAGTTAATAAAATTTTCATACTTTTTTTTTGAGAAAAAACAGAAAATATTGTGTAAAATATACAAAGTCACATATAGATTTATTAGTGGAATTGAAGTTGAGCTGAGACAAGGAATAATTTTAGCAGAGACACACTTTGAAAGGGAATAATTTCGACTATTTTCAGTCTACACAGGGCTCGTTATTTTTCAAGTGTTGGTAATTTAAACAGAAATACATCCTATACATAAATGCATACCGACAAAGTGGACCGAATTATATATATATATATATATATATATATATATATATATATATATATATATATATATATATATATATATATATGTATGTTATGAGTAATTAATAATGGTGAACAATTAGTTGACTTTTTTCTAAAAGAATTATTTCTTTTTATACACAATATCTCGATCCAGTGTGTTGTAATTAATTGCTTTATATATATATATATATATATATATATATATATATATATATATGTAAATACGAGTGCATTGCAACAATATGTGTTTAAATGCATCGATTAATTGCGCAAGATAAATCGTACCTTGATATCACTTACATTACTTATACATTTTTGATGTTACTTGATGATGTGTAAAGAGAAAAATAACGTTTTAAGTAGACTTGAATCAAGCAACTTGATAAATATAAACGTTGCTTTATGATAACACCAGAGACATACAGAAAAATTATTTAATTCATAATTCAAGTAACTATTCAGCAGGAGTGCTAATAAATAATATTCAATTTCCATAAATATTAAAATTAAACTCTAAAGTTTTTTTTATGTAATGAATGAGTAATAGGTTTAAACATACAAAATCAATCAATAAAAAAGATATGAAATATTTTCTATATTTATCCGTTGAGACATTCATTCAGTTTTTTTTCTATGATATTTTTGAGTATTTGTGTATTTTTAAATACGTCGTTAATAATAAATTGATTTAAGAATATAATTTTGGTTTTTATATGTATTATTTGAGATCGGAGAAAGTACAGTAACTCGATTAATTATTCAACGGAAAAATCGAAAAGAATATTGAAATAATGGGTACATAGATATAAACTTTCACATTTAAAAAGCAGTGTCTTGAATTTTTTAAAACTTGTTATATTTTGGTTGATTAAACATGTTTTATTGATTTTTAGACTGTACATTATGCTGTATAGGAATTAATTTGAACGAATATGATTATTAAAAAAAAAATTAATGAAATTAAAATTTAATTTAGATTATTAATAGAAGGAAGTTCGATTTTGTATCCAACATCAGAAAAGAAGCATGGGTTGGGTTTTTTATGTATGAAAATGTATTTAAATGATATGTTATATAATATTAAAATGTCTTAAGGAGAATTAAAAGTGATTTAAGACAAGCGTATCTAAATTATTCGGAACAGATTCGAATAATCGTTGTTCTGAAACATGTGTATATGTATTTACTTATAACTTGCCGATATTCTAGCGAATATTAAAGAATCGAGAAAATATTGGTGGGTCAGATCTGGAATATTCACCGGATTAATTTCATGGTCCAATTTTTTTAAACATAACTTCTTTCATACAACGAAATTATATCGAAAAAAAAACAACACAACAATAATAAAATGAACTGCTCACGTAATACAAATATTGTTTGATTGTCTAGTAACTGTAGGACGACATGTCATCTACAAAACCCACCAAAAATAATAAATAAACGTATCCAGCGAGTCTTGTAACTTCATTATTAACGATCTGTTATACAAATATGCTTACGTTTTTCTATTCGAATACTGAACATAGGGGGCCACACATATGATTAATTTATTTGAAAATGTATTAATGTCAATGATGGCACGTTTTATATTGTAATGATTTTTAAAAAAGAAAAATCTGTTGTTTAGATTATCTTAAACTGTTTATATATATTTTTATTGTTTTTCATGTCATAATAATCAAATATTTATGTATGGTTATACTAATATGTAAATTATATTAATATTTATGAAAAAGAACAGTAAATTGAATTTGTATTTATGATTAATTTCTAGGATGGCCCGTTTGTATAAAATAGAAACTATATTTTTTTATTATTTTTGGATTAGGAGAGAAGAAAATCATTTATACATTCACACAAACATCATGAATATATATATATATATATATATATATATATATATATATATATATATATATATATATATATGTATGTATATGTATACATAAGTGTGTGTGTATCTATGATTTTGGGCCACACGAAATAATCAAGTAACTTGATAATACAATTCTTTATCGATTGTTTAAAACATAAAATCGACAAAATATTTGTATTGACATGCGGAAAGAGTCGATTCAATTCCGTGTTTACTCGTTTTCAATGCAAAAAAAATTCAATACACAGTTCGAATATATTTTTCAGTATCTCTGTGGAGTGAACAAGAAATTGAACGATGACAATCTTATTTAATAATCGATGAAAAAATACACGTTTCGTATAACAATGTCATTTCTAAAAAAATAATAATAATAAACACACACAAATATTTGACTGAAGAATTTATGTGTAATTTGAAATTGTTCATTCAACAATAACTAGAGAATCTCTTATCTGTGTTAGTGCTAATATTCAATGTGTAAGTAATTTATTGTGACACAGATCAGTAAGAATTATATAACTGTATACATTTGCAAAAGAAAAAAAGTGTATTTTAATTGATGATTCGTTTTTTTTCCAATAATTTTTGTTTTTATGTACTTTTATTTTACAGATTTGTAGTATGGTGTGTGTTGACGTACAGTGTAACGTGAAGTATAACGTCTCACACTCTGTATTAGAAACTTTACATTGGGGGTGACACATTCTATAATAACTGTATAATTATGTAACGCACGTTACATTAATGAATGTGTGTTACAGGTGTAAGCCGAGAAAAATTCAAGTTTCTGCTCAAATTACTGGCTAAGTATAACAGATTTTTAAAATAAACTTGAAAAAATGTGATTTTTTCTGATAAATTTCTACTCTCTTAAAAATTACTACATGGGTCGGTTAAAAATTTTACACAAGACCACTAAATCTTAAACAATTTGAAACATCGAAATCAAACAAACAAATAAAAAATAACATAAATATATTCATTAGAGTATAATCTTTTGAAAAATGTATTTATTTTCAACATAATTACCACTATTGTTAATATATTTGTGTCAAGGTGTAATAAGTTGAAAAAATATAATGTCATGGCGGTATTTCAGTTAATGCCAATGTTTTCATAGTTAAAATGATGCATATTAATTCAGATCTTGGTGACTATTAACAGTAGAAAATCACATTATCAATTTCGTACCTATGCAGTTTATCCGACATTTCAATCGATTTGATTTTCATTTATGTGGTTAGTATTTGCGGTACCTAGAAAAAAATGACATTCTCTTGCTTAAAATATGTATAATGTGACACATGATTTCTTTAGACATTCCGAATTTTGCAGCAATAGAAACATTAACGGCGTAGCTTTCACTGCAACTGGATTGATGTAACAAAGCAGAGTTATATGGGGATGATTTGAAAAGTTCGCGGCCTAACATTAAGTGGGGGTAAGATTTTAAATATTTGTGGCTCGTTACAAAGTGATATCTTGATGTATAAGTGATATATATTTGTGGCTCATTACAAAGTAATATATACAATCTCAAAGTCTAAAATTAATGTGTCGAGCAGTTTGTTGCAAACATCAATTTAAATAAAACTTTTTGTGCCGTTGTTAACATAGATAAAGTTAACATTGTGCGATGATAAAGTTTTTTATCATCGCACAACAGGGGTTATAGGTTAGGAGTTATAAGTTCATGTGCAAAAATTTTAACGGTCTCTCACACTTTGCCAACAAAAATAAGTGTAAAATCAAAGTTTAATTTATTCATTTGCTATAAAAAAACTTGTCTTTTATTAACGAAATTGCCTTAATTTATTTTATTACCATAAGTGTATTGATTCTAACTAAAAATAAAAACAGTTTTTTAGTCTTTCTTGCCATTCCATAAATACATGTCGGTTTTTAATCATTAAAGGAAAATTATATAAAAATTGAAATTATATTCAGTCATCAGTATATTAATTTTCTAATTTAATAACTTTTTATTGCATTATTAACAATATTTTATTCTGTCTTGATAGAAACTTTCTAGTTTGGACTTAAAATAAAAATGGAGAATCCATAAGACATTGCCTATTCGATCAAAATGTTTATCTTGGAGACATTATTTCAAGATAAAAAAAAACAGAAAAAAAATGGTATAGAGTAATGTTAGCTAAATATTAGAATTAACTCCATTCATTATTCTTTTTGTATGGTAATGATAGTTAATCATGATAAACCGTGAATTCTTTTTCTTTCCCAAACAGAGTTTAATTAATTGGTGAATTGATGAATCCAATTTAATCTATTCGTTAAGCGATCAACTTTGATAATACTCTAATAGATATTCGGTATCATTTTTTGTTGGTCAAGATTATTTCCTGCTTGCATAAGTACCATATTACTTTAGTAAGTTGTTTATTTTTTTTATTAAAATTCATTTTTTATCTCGTCTTACAATTCAATTCAAAAAATTTTTCTGTAAGTCAGCATTCTTGTAAAAGATACAAATTTCAATATTTCCATTTCGACACTGCATACGATTTTGATATTTACTGCTAACACACTACGATTACATCTGTACCGAAAAGTTGTACTAGAAGAAAAATATGCTACTCCTTACTGTTAAATTAATTTACTCAACTTACTGTTATAATAGTTAATTTAAAAAAATCAATCAATAATATATTTATAGTCAAGATATCGTTAACGAGAAAATAATAACTTCTAAGAGTTGCATATAATGTAAATAAAAAATACTGGGTTGTGTATGACTACTTCAGACGATGTGTTTTCATAATCCATCACGCTGTAAATTTTATTTAGGATCGTGATTTTTGTATTTTTAATCAAGATGTTTGAAATTTTGACTGAAATATATATTATTCTGTTATACTGATTTGACCGATACATCAAAACAATACTGCCCTTTGAATTATTCAGCCAAAAACCTATAAATGTTAGCGCTATTCCTCGAGGTTATAAAATCATTTTTCTTTTCTAAATTTCAAAAGCATTATATGTTGAGTAAGTATTTTATCAATTTGCATATTTACGGTTATTAGTAAAATGATTAGAATTTAATATTATAGCAGGCAAGCTCATAGTCAGGGGTGGGTCAACGGAAATTACCCCCTCCCCTGGGATAAACGGTTGCCTTCCCCCAACAAAATCTGCGATTTTGGGAGATTCGAAAATCATGGAGAATCATTGGGAGAATCTTCCTAATGGGTTTACCTTGATGATTAAAAACGTTTCTACGCTCGAAATAAAATCGTTTCTATGAGCGCGTTTCCACCGTAACCCCCAACAACTTTGACATAAAAAAATGTTTTACCTTCAAAAATTGTTTTCCCCCTATAATACGACTGCCTGGCTACGGGCTTGATAGTATACTAAATATGTTAACAAGATATAAAATGTGTCACTGGAAGTAAGTATAAATATTTGTACTTTACCTAGTAGCCTACATTTGTAACATAACTAATATTATCCAACTCTACTATTGAAAATTTTAGATTTTCAATCGGCAGGACTTGTTATGAACCTGAAAATTTCTAATAATTAACCCTATAGTGATGTATTTGAATACTATCTTGTATTCAGATTTTAAACCCAATAATATGGCAATTTCAATGACTCCATTCCATTACCTCTATTATTTTATTTGCGAGTTTTTGAACTCATTTAGGTAATGTTTATCAATTATCCAGAAACAATTTATAATGACCGGCACAACAATATTCTGTCAATGTAAGTGAATACATATGTAAAATCCTATAAAAAATTACAAAGATAAGAAATAAAATTGAAAATTCTTGAATTGTCTTTTTAGAATAATTATTTAATGCTTATAAAACTTGAAATAGACTTTGAACTTTATAAAGATAGTTTTGTTTTAATAAATACAACAATAAATTTCTTTGTATTTTGACAAGAATGTTAAATATTTCACAGTTTTGATCACTGGGATGTATATAAAACCAGTATGTGTGTGTGTGTGCGGATGTAATTTAAATAAAATATTTTCCTAATCGTCTTCTTTGCATATACAGTCGCATTCACATGTTTTACATGGAGGTGGACCGTAATCATCGTCATCATCGAAGTCTTCAATATCTTCTTCGCTTTTAATTTTCTCAGTTTCGACTGGAGCCACGACGGGAACTTCTTTTGTTATCTCTGATGACAAAAGAAGTTCTTCACTTTCTTCACGAACATTTTCTAAAGGAGGACATAAGAAATGACGAATGTTTCTTGGCATTATCATTCCATGCTGTTCTTGTGCTCTTTCTGATATGTAATTTTTGAATTTTTCCAACATCGCATCGTCGACAACCGGTCCAATACCTCGAATAGCTTCAATATAATAATCGATATATTCAAAATCTGGTGGAAATATTCCACCGGCTTTGTATTTTATCACAGATACGCTTCCACCCGATTGTGTTTTATCGTCAAAATCCTTAACAAACGTCACTGGTTCTGTTGGATATCTGACAGTTCTTGGAGTTTGTGGTTTAGTTTCGTCCTTCATTGCACTATCGAGTTTCAATGTTGGTGTTGGAGTTGATGACCTAAGAGCCGAATCAAGCCTCGATGGTAGATTTACTGTCTGTACGCCAACAATTTCACTGTCGTATCTTTCAACATCGTCGCTTTCTATATCCTCGTAAATAGCCTCGACATCTGTATTGTCATTAAATACATCTTCGGTCGTATTATTTGAATTGTTTTCATCAAGATCTTCTTCCGTTACAAAATTTTCTGTCGTTTCTACCGCGACTTCCTCATTACTGACGCCAGTTATTTTAGTCATTCCTTTATTTATTTTCAATACACCTAATTCTCCGGTAATACTATATTCAGATCGAATGAGGTTCGCACAAGTTTCATCGTTACATTCTAATACGTCGGAGAATTTTTCAAATTCTGCTGGCATGTGTGATGCTTTCTGCAAAGGATCCATTGTGGGATGTTTTAGAACATCGACCGATTGTGAGGCGTTCATGTTTAGTTCATTAATCTTTGATTGCGCTTCTAGAAACATCTGCGATTGCGACGGTATAAAGAACAGATTATTGACCATTGTTTTTGATTTGGAGGCATCTATTGTAGCCAAGAATTGATACAAGTTCAAGAATATATTAACTGGTATCATAGCTGAACCGCCTTCTGGTTCTTCAGTTAATAATTCACAAAGCATTATCATCGTTTGCGTTAAATTCTGAAATAAAATAAATTCATATTAGACACAATTTATTTCAATAGATGTTCTATTTAAGATATACTTTAATAACACAGTAATCTATTAGATTATGAAGTTTTATTAATTATAACCAGTTATTTACTCTTTTTACAATCGTTTCAATATTTAAACTTAAAATTGTATATTTTTGAGCCAAAATATTGGTTTCGAATAAAAATAAATGAATTATTCTGAATAGTTTATTTATAGAGACATTTTTCTTAAATATGTAATGTTTCTCATTAAAGTTAGAATCATAAAAAATGCAATATATTATACTTATTGTAATATAATGAACAGCACTTTATTTTATTTTAATATTTTGTAATTTATAAAATTTCACTACATAGTATGTATTCAACATACAACATTTATGATATTAACACCTTTGTTTTTTTTCATAAACAAAAACATCAATAAGAATATATAAAAATTCTAATAATTATTATAAATATTCTCAACTTATTACTCATTTACACATTTATAAATTATGTTAAAATACCCAAAGGTAAGTATTATTTATGTTTTACATTTGTATCTTAAATATATATGTATATTTTCATTACAGAAAATAACATTATATTACGTTTTTACATATGCTTTTTTACACAGAATAAGTTTGTTCATATAGTTTTAGAATAACTAATTTTCAATCACATTAAACAAATTCGAATTAGTATCTTACTTCATTTAAGTGTCCGACAGCAACAGCAATGAAATTGTAGAATGGAATTTCATCAGCATTTTGAAATGATCCAAGAAGTAATATTTTAACTAAATCTGTATCTTGTAAACATATTCCATGCCAGTACTCTAATAATGTACTAAATTGTACAGTTTCTGTTCTGTTAAACTGAAAATTAATATATGTTTTTTCTTACCGCTACTTATATACTTATAATTTAAAATCAATCCTATTAAATATAATTTGAACACTATTTTTTAACATATTATGACAAAGTTATATAGAATCAATCATACCTGTCGCAACAAAACTTTAATCAAACCAGGAGTAAGTCCCATATAATTTCTCGGTTCTGGATATTCAAGTCTGTACTTAACGGGTGGTTCATTTCCATCGCTTAATGCCCGAAAATAAGCACAAGACCATCTGAAAATTACACGTAGTGAGTATAAATATAGGTAACAGTATTAATTGGAAGAAATACCTTAGAAGATCATAAGGTTGTGTCCGGATCGCAGCTTTAGCAAATTGTCTAAGTAAATGTGGATACGTGGGTGGTATATGTATTTGTTGAGAACAGTACATTGATTCCTTTAAACCAGGCATCTTCAGTAGTTAGATGTAAATGTGTCAAATTAAATATTGTTAGTAAAACAAAAATGTATTAGATATTTCAAAAGTACAGCTATTTTCAGTTTGTTTGCTTCTTGTAACTAAGGTAACGTATAAAGAATATTGATTTCTGTAATGAAAATTTTAGTGGGAGAATTCTTAGTAACTGCTAAAAGTTATTAATATTCTATATATTTTTTTACAAAGGGCAATGACACAATTTTATGACTTTTTAATTCTTGCTATTCTTATTTTATTGATTTATGCTTTTTATATGTAATATAAACTATATATTTTATACCAACATACTAATAAGGTTTCAACAGAATTAAAATACATTCAGTTATTATGAATAATAGTTAAAATTAAATTATTAATACACAATCAAGTTTTTGCATTTGCAATATATAATAGTTTATATTTGAAAAAAAATAATATATAGTTTTTTTTATATAGCCATATGTAAAACATGATAATCTTTATACATCATAATTAAATTCAAGTTATTGCTTTGCATAAAACACATTAGGTTAAATTACTTATACTGTATTTTCATTTTTTTAAAAAAAAATTAATCACCTATATATATATATATATATGTGTGTATGTGTGAATATATATAAAATCCAAATTATCCACTAAAGATAAAAATTCTATGGTGTCGACTTATTTATTTGGGACGAGGTTTCTGTGGTACCCAAATATGTTTTGTCGCTCCTCTTTATATATATAAAATCAAAATTATCCAGAAAAAATAAAAAAATTCCATGATGTCGACTTATTAATTTGGGATGAGGCTTCTATGATATCCAAATATGTTTGTTGTTTCATTTGGTTACATATACATGCTAATAATTGACAGGTGGGTGAGCGTAGCAAGCCCGAAGCTAGGCAAACGAAGCGAGTAGAGGGAGGAGCCCCCCACACATATATATATATACTCACACACATATACTGAATGTTTATTGATTTGCTCCCTATACATTTTTACATCGCTTGACCTATCGAGACTGATTTTTTTTAATTATTCCTTATAATTCTGCTGATAACAATATATCCAAGATACCACCACCTATATATATATATATATATAGGTGGTGGTATCTATCTATCTATCTATCCATATATATATATATATATATATATATATATATATATATATATATATAAATATATACTAATATTAATATTTATCAATTATTTTTCTGTTAATTTCAAATACAATTTAAGAATAATAAAATCAATTTCAAAATATTAGTCAGAAAATATTTAATTACAATGTTATATTTAAATAATTAAATATTGAAGTTTATACAAGTAAATATAATTACAAGGTATTTGTGAAAGAGATGTTATATTAAAATTATATAAATTTTCAAATATTTAAATAATTATTTATACAACATGTGTATTTATTTATATAATATTTTAGTAAACTATTATAATTGTTTTCTTTTTCAAATTTCAAGAAAAACACTTCAATACCTTAGATGAAGTTGAATTACATTAATTACTCGATATTAACTCAAATGCTAAAGATACCATTATCGTTAAAATTCTCATACCGATTACCTGCGATAAAAATTATATTTTATATTTTTTGATGATACAATTATGAAGACTTCTAGAGTGGCACAGCAGGAGCAAGATGAAAAGGACAATACACCAATGCGATACAAAAACAAACAGTTATAATTTAACAATTATAGTTGTCATTATTTAATTTTATACAAATGTCAAGATATATTTTAATATCATACAATTAGGAATTAAATAAGTATTAAAATATATTTAAGTGATGGCTCTTTCTTATTAAGTGTTTTTTCTTTGGTATTTTTATTGATATAGATTTATTTTATATAATTAAAATTCATTAATTCATAATCTTCATTTTCAACTATATATTTTATATATCTAGATAATTGTATCATAATATAAAAATCAATAAAAATATTGATAACATTCAATGTAATCATATAAACAAATTAGTTTCAAAAACTGTTATTTATTTTATCTGTCAAATAATATAAATATATATATATATGTGTGTGTGTGTGTGTGTGTATGGCTTTTTTTATTACTAGAAGATGATGTTATTGCTGACATAAAACATAGTTTTATGTAAAAAAATATATAAAAATATTTTTTCAGTAAAAAAATATTTTTAGTATTTTTAAAAAAGAATACCTCTCAAACATTTTTTTAAAAAAATAGAATAATTGAAAATATTTCAATTTAATAACAGTTTTATAGAAGTAAATTTAATTTACTTATTGAGATACAAATTGATATTTGATCAATTATCAATATTTCTTTTAGATATTTGACTCCAGATTCATTTTACCCTGATGTAATGTATTGGTAAATATTTATTCAGATATATGGAATATATTTTGTGAAGTATTTTAATATATATTATGTTTTCTTATTTTCACAAATAATTCTTATTTTTAACATTTTATTGTTTAATAATTTTCAGAATTGTTATGAAAAATTTACAAAAAATTCTTTTTTAATGCAAATTTTAAATAGAACAACAATAAAACATTATTCATTTAAATTCTAATGTTTATATAGTTTTTAAATGATATACTATTTTTAATTTATGGTCATAAAAGTAATTTTTGAAATAATTTAAGTTGTTGAATATAGTTTCAATTTTTGATATTTCATTATTTTTGTGATGTTTCAAAGACAAACTATTTGATAATGAGATTTTTTGAAGAATTCAAGAGGAATATTATTTACAGTTTCTATGTCATAGCAAAGAATAAATCAGTGTATGTAAATAAAACGAATGTAATCCAACATCCATACGTATATTGCATGAATGAGGAAAATCACGTGGCCCGATTCAATGATACTACAGCATTAGACACATGCGACATCTGACAAAGAGAATGTATACACTTCACTTGTATTCAATACTTCTATCTCTTATAAAATATCAGTTTGACATAAACCAGAAACATTCTTTCATTACTTTTTTTTCTGTTAATGTATAATCTCCATTACAATCTGTGTTGTACGTCAGAAAACTGTATTTTTTTCACGTAAAAAAATGTGTTGTATTTTTGTGCGAAATGTGACAAATATTGGGAAATGGATTATGAAACTGACGATGCCACTTTACAGGCATTTCTAGGTAAGTTTCATATGTCATTCAATAATAATGTTTTATATACGTGTTTTTTTTTTGTCCGTGCATTTACAGAAGTTTTAACTAGTTATAAACAATTTGCAAACTAAATTCATTGGTTAGATGATATACGATTTCGACAAATAAAGTCCTCAGAAATGCATTTACTGTTTATTGGACATACATTTTGCAATTTTCAAATATAACATTTCTTATTGTAACCACTTGTTGGACGTGGATGACATTTCAATTCTGACATAATTTAGAAGTTATTGAACATTGCGGATACTTTTTAATGATTGATATAAACAGGATAGTTCTTAATTTCTAATCATCGATTTACGTACAATAAAATAGTTATTGTTCTATAATGAAGTGTAAATGATTTTTGTATAATGTTTTATTGTATTACTTGTTTTTTTTTTAAAAAAAATGCATTTGATGAAGGGCGGTGTTGTGTGTTTTTAGAAATTAATATAAGTATTTGAACTCGAAATGAACTGATGTGTATATATATATATATATATATATATATATATATATATATATATATATATATATATATATAATTTGTATATAACGTATATATGTGTGTATATGTTTATAAATATTGTTTTTATGATTTCGTATGTGGCAAATATTAATTTTTAATGTACAAAAATACATTTTCCAAGTTTTGAAATATATTCTTTTAATATTATGTATACGTATATAAAGTAAAAGTAAAAATTAATAACTGACTTAAAGTATTAAGTTCTTATTTTTAGAATTTTCAAAAGTACACAAAACAATGACCTTATTCAAATAACTTAAATGCGCCGATTTTTGTTAGTTTTTAAAATATTTGCATGGCGGCCTAGCAATCACTGTAGAAATTATTTATAATAATATAGTGTATATATATATATATATATATATATATATATATATATATATGTGTATATATATATATATATATATATATATATATATATATATATGTGTATATATATATATATATATATATATATATATATATATATATATGTATGTATGTACTCGTATGTATATATGTATGTATGTATAATGCTTTAGTATTTAATATAAAAAAAAAGATTTTGCAACCATACAAACCACAAATCTCTTGAAATTGAAAGTATTCAGATTTTTTTAAATCTAAATAATTATAAACTGTTCCTATTTCTTAAGCAAATTAATTAAGTCAATTAAACTTAATAATAATTAAAATGAATTAGAAAAAGAATCAATTTCTACATAAGTGTTTTCTAAATTACGATCACATATGATTGACGATTCGTGTAATTTTTATGGTTGAATAAACTACGCATTGTCGACTCATATGATTGATATGTAATTATTGTAATAAATGTTATGACTAGAAAAGTGTATGGCGATTGTCCTGAAAGATAGAAAAAAATGGTATATTTTTTTTTATTCTCGTCTAAATTTTCGAAAAGTACAATTTCAAGTTTATTTTACACAAATTTATTCTTGAAGTTAAGTAAGTTACCTTTCAATAAGTATTATTTAGTTTTTTAGAAAAATCTTCAATAGTAAATAGTATTTTAATTTTATGTTATGAATTTTATAGATCATCTACTGGTGATAAAAAATATGTTAATGTTATTTTTCGGGTTTTATTTCTCCAAGAAAGCGTTTAGGAATATATATATATATATATATATATATATATATATATATATATATATATATATATATATATATATATATATATGGGCCGTTTATTTTGAAAGTGGCACAAATCACTTTTATGTTATTTTGAGATATTAAATGTTTTGCGTTCTAATGTGCTTAAAAATATTGATGCTTAATATGAAGAAATTTCACTTATATTGGTTATCTGGGTTACTTATAATTTTTTTCGTATAAATAATTTTGCACACATGTTAACGAATCACAATTTTTCATTACTGTAAAGTGACTTAAGCCACTTTCAAAATTAATAGTTTATAAAAAACTACGGACTTATGTTGATTTTGTCCGATGTGTTGTACTGAAGTGATTTTGATAAGACAGTAATTTAAGTAAATTGATGAGTATATTATGTAGTATAAGTATGTCATTTTTATAACGTGTTTCGTATAAAAGTTTATTCAAGTTTTTTTCATTTTCATAAAATACATAAGTAATAATTAAATTCATTAGTACATTATGTAATATAAGTAATTTATATAACGTATGCCATATAAAAGTTTATTCATGTATCATTGTCATTAATAAGAGTGATGAACTCTTCGGACATTTCACTTTGTTTTAAATTTTTAAAACAACTGGTAAATTGGGTGGTATATAGGGAAGCATTTTTACATGTATCCTTCCTAGGATGATGAAAATGCAAATTGAACTTATTTTTTTTTAAAAAAATCGTGTATACCCACTTGTTCACATGTTGTTTGTTTCCATTTTTACATTTTTCAAGGTAGAGATTAAACATTTTTCTAATGTGTATATCTGGACTTAAAATTTTCTACAGGGATTATGAGATATTGTTTAATGCCTGGTATAGACAGGAAAGCTTTCAGTGTGCTGTTTGACATCAGTTATAAGAGATTCAGGTGTTTTTCGTCTTGGTCCTTCAGATTTTCCAAAACATCTGCTCTAGGAACATTTTGTTTAAGGTCACGAGCCAGTCGTCCTTCTGAGATGTTGTAAGTATCGAGGAAGATTTTTTTACTAGTCAGCACACTTACATTTTCATGTGTCAAATAATATTTAAATTAACATTGGCCTGGTTTTGAGTTACGGTTCCTTGGTCTTCTCTTTTTAGGTATTACTCGTTTCACCATTGCGTTCAAATACAAACTTTGTTTACTAAAGTTTGCTAACTTCCAAAATTCATCAAAAATGAGTTGTCTGGTAAGAGAACTTATTTTATCCCTACAATTCTTCAAACAACAAGGTTTAATTACATTTTTTTTTGGGAAAAACAATATTGGAGTGATTTTGTAATATCTTATTACCCACTGTTTCTTTCATTTCTACATCCTCTTTTTCCTAAACGATGAACTACTGTTGCTTCAGTTATGTAATTTTCATTTTCTAACTCCATGGAATTTGTTTCTTCTTCATCTGGGGAAATTCCTCGCATCTTCTTTTTCTAGACTTAACGATTCTTCGTATTATCGGGAATATTTCCATAAAACGAATTCGTATTGAAAGTCACCTAACACCCATGTAACTAAAACAAACGTGATTTACCTGATTCACTGTCTGATAACATTATATAAAAAAATAATTCCAATAAATGCTTAAATGTTATGTATACTCTGTTAGATACCACTAAATTTCAGAAATCTGCAAAATATTTTCTACTTAATAAAAATATTTTTAGTTCACTAATCACAGTTTTCTATTCTACTATCGACGAATATAGACTGAACATGTAGTTTTGATTTCATATTCTTTTCACATCAGAGAATTCCCAAAGTATAAAAAAATGAATACTTGAGAATTCCCCGTTTAATGCGAAAATTACAAATTTGTTACAACATATGGTGGTAGTATTATATGTACTGCAAAGCATCATTTATCTACAAAAAAAAATATTGTGACTTATACCATTTCCAAAATAAATGTATTTGCACTTATGTTTGGCAGTGAAATTTGTATTGATGAAATAGTGAAAATTTTGAAAAGAATTGCACGTAAAATGTTTAAATATAAAAAGACTTTACATTTTTGTAACCGTAAATAGCTTTAACTCATTTTTTTCAAAAAGTGACTTGTGCCACTTTCAAAATAAACGGCATATATATATATATATATATATATATATATATATATATATATATATGTGTATATATATGTGTATATATATATGTGTATATACGAGGTCAGACAATTAAGTAATGCGAAAAAATTCAAAAATCGTGTATATTTAAAAATTAAGGTACATCGCTGCGATCCCCTTCAAAGTAGTCCCCTCCCGCATCTATACACTTATTCCAGCGAGTTTTCCAGTTTTCGTAACAATTCTGGAACACTTCTTGTGGGACCTCTCCGAGTACCCTCGTCACAGATTCTTGGATATCTTCAACGGAGTCAAAATGTCGACCTTTGACGAATTTTTTCATATGGGGGAATAGGAAAAAGTCGCAGAGTGACATGTCCGGTGAATAGGGCGGTTGTGGTAACGTTGCGATGCCTTTAGACGCCAAAAACTGAGAGACACTGAACGCACTGTGACAGGGAGCATTGTCGTATGCAGAACCCAAGTCTTCGCGTTCTCTGGACGCACTCTGAGCACCCTTTTTCGTAATTTTTCGAGCACATTGCGGTAGAATACTTGATTTACGGTTTGTCCAGGTGGTACGAACTCTTTGTGAACCACCCCTTTGCTGTCGAAGAAGCAAATCAACATGGTTTTCACTTTGGACTTGCTCATTCTCGCCTTCTTTGGCCTTGGTGCTCCAGGGGACAGCCACTGTTGGCTTTGTCGTTCAGTTTCGGGGTCATATTGAAAGAACCAACTTTCATCACCAGTAATAACTCGATCGAGAAGAGTAGGATCACTTTCAACCTGCTCGAGACAATCTTGAGCGATGTTCATTCGGTGGGCTTCGTGACATGCACTACTCGCGCGTTGTTACAAAACACTAAACAGCTGGCGAAGAAATGATCGTACGAGGGTGGTCAAGGTCTCAATCGAGAGAGTAGGGATCTGCTATTACGGTGGCGGAGTTACAGGTTCGCAGTGTTACCACAGGCCGAGAAAAAAAATCGGTCGCATACTTAATTGTCTGACCTCGTATATATGTATATATATATATATATATATATATATATATATATATATATATATATATATACACATATTGTATATACGTTCACTTCTATTTTATAGTAACCCAGCAATATAAAAAGTTTACATTTCAGGAAGAAAGAATACAGAGCATTAATCTGAAATATATTTTGTAAATAATATGTCTCATGATAGGAATAATCTTCTGATTAACATGTTGAACTGTTATCAGTGTGTCATATATTTGATTCCATCTGTATTGTACAGTTTTTTTATCATTAGTCATTTATTTTTTAAAAAATATTGAAATATTTTTTTATTTCAGTAGTGTTGCTTAGTTGTGGTGTAGTGCCTGTAAGAAATACATACATACATACATATTTATATATATATATATATATATATATATATATATATATATATATATATATATATATATATATATATATATATATATATATATATATATATATATATATATATATATATGTAGAGAAAGAGAGAATATGCTTCTTGTAAAATATACACAAGTCAACTTTATTTTAAGAAGTGTTTAGGCGGTTTCAAATTTTTTAGTTCTTAAAAAAGATACCAACACAAGTATAAAAGATTAAACGTATGCCTATTTCATTATTATGTATATGTGACGAGAATCGAACACCAGGACTATTAAACTGTTGTTGTAGAGACCGATTCATTTCAGTGTGTTGATACGATATAATAAATTACAATTTTACGGGAAGCATTCAAGCATGCAGTCAATTATTTACATGAACAGGTGATCTTGTCTCTCACCTCACGTCAAACACCAACAGCGGTTTGTTTTGTTGCTACAGTCCGACTAAACTTTAAGTGCATGTATTTGTTGTTTTTTTCCCTTCAAAATATGTTTTTTTTTGCGTATACGTGTTTTTGTAATTAGAAAATAAATTTGTTATTTAATATTATTAAGATTATTTATACTGTTTGTTAGTATATTTAATATATAATGCAAGTCTGTTGTAATTCCGTGAAAAATCTATTTATGCACAGTATATTTAAACGATTAAATTAATAACAATATACGGACAATAATCAACACTCTTTTCTCATTTGTATATTTCAGTGTATTTAAACGTTTTAATTTATTTTTTCTTTTAATTAATAAAAGTCTATAATTAAGAATATGAATTTAAAATTATATTAGAATCAAGTTAATTGTTCTTTATCTTTGGATTTTATTAATCAGAAATAGGGAAGTACGTGGATTATTTGTGAAATCAAATATAAATTAATTTAGTTTTTTTTTTTGTGATTAGTTACTTTAATTTTACCAAATTTGTGGTTAACTTTCAGTGTAATTATTTAAGAAGAATGTATAATGGTTTAAATATTTTATTTTTTTCATTGTTTTGAACCATATAATGGTGGCTGTTTATTTATAAACTGACAGAATAGGTATTTAAAAAAATCAAGTTGTATTTAAAAAAGGAAACGGTACGAAGACTTAAGGAATGGGTATACATTTAAATAACAAATTATCCAGAAAATTTTGAATACTATAACGTAATTTTCCACAAATATTTCCTAATTATTGAAGCATTTTACTTAATGAATTATTGTTTAAACGAGAAAACAAACTGATCAATGTTACTTAAAATACATTTTGAAGATCTAGGTCTGTTTGAATTAACGAAATGGGTTTAGCCAAAGAACCAAAATCGACAAAAGTGGAGAAAAAAGATTTAAAATAATATACTTAAATGTATAGAAATCAAAGAAAATCTTGAACTTGAATCCACGTTACTATTATATTAGGAAAATTAACCTGAATATGCACAGTGAAAGATTAAACTTGACATATAAACTGTGTGAAAATTGAATAGAGCTAAATAAATAATGTTTTGACACATTAAAATGTTTAATTGGTTTAGTTTATCTGGCACTGAGTCATGTCGACCGGCCTAACTCAGGACTCATAGTTATTGTTGTAGTCGCTTTAAAATTATCTTAAATACTTGAATATGATTTTTCAACAGTATTTGTTGTTTCTCTCAACAGTTTATTTTCCGTCCGAAATTCAATTAGAAGTTTTTTAGTACCCGTAGATACTTCACAGCCTTTACGTTTTATCTTTGAATATTAATAGAAATAACTTAATTTACGACCTGTTTGTGTGAATTGTGCTTTCAGTTTTTTCTACGGTTTTTTATCTGACGCAATATAAAATTTGATTTCATGTTGTCTTATCTTTATATATATATATATATATGTATATATATATATATATATATATATATATATATATATATATATATATATATATATATATTTGTATGTATATTTATATAAAATCAAAATTATCTACAAAAAGTTTTCGATGACATCGACTTATTTATTTATGACGTCGAGGTTTCATTGTACCTAAATATTTATATATATATATATATATATATATCATCCTATAATTTATCTCATATATAAAACAGCAACGTTGCAATGTGTCTGCGATAATCATTTTATAGATATAAATGAGTTTTAAAAATATGTTTATTATCTCATTCGGTTACATCTAGAGGCTTGTAATTAACAAATGGGCGAGCGATGCGAGCAGGGGGCGAAGCCTCCTAGTATATAATGGACGTATTATACCGGACTGTTGCACAGCAATAGTAATGCAGTACGCTGTGTATTACTATTTGATTATACGAGCATACTTTGTCCCTTGGTTAATTTTGCAATTACTTTAATCATTTTGTTATGTATTAACCCGTAACGGTCGACAATTTTTTTTTATACTGTTCACCTATAAGACAACAGAATATAATCCAAATTTAGAGAAAACATAATAATAATTAAAACAAGAAGAACGCTTATGAAACTAGTTTATTTAATTGAAAATATAAAAAAAAATTAACTGATGTACGTCTATGGGTATATTTTTGAAATAAAAATTATTTTTTATAGTTATGAACGGTATGATACTTTCCGAAACAATCTCCAAAGTGTAACGATGGATTCTCTGTACATGTTGAAGCCTGATTAAATCTATCTCTGGTAAATGTATTTCCATAAAAAGGAATATAAGGCACTGAATTAGTTGTGGTGGGGATATCGCTATATAGTGACTCAAAATAGTATTTACTCATTTATCGAAAATATAATTCCTTAGAATTTTTTTATGAATGATAATAATAACTGATTTTTTGTGGTACACATGCAGAAAAGTATGAAATAAACTTTCAAATGGTGAGATGATATAACGTTCATTTTGTAAAATTAATTAATTAAATTATTTACGAAGCAGACAAATACTTTCTTGTATCGCTGTATATTTCTTACATCACATAATATTATCCCAGACGAAAATAAATTGATATGTAAACAAAATTCTCAGCATGTTCCTGTAGGGAAGTCTTTCGTTTTCTATTGCATAAGTGTGATGTCCCCGCAGCGGAGTCTTTCAACCGTTACGGGTTAATTTTGTTATAAACATAAAAGCCTAATCACTATATGTTTTGTTATATAAATGCCTGATCACTATATATTTTGTTTTTAATTATTTGTTTCATTCGTGCAAGTGAATTTATACACAGTACCATAACTGCATTGTGAAAAGTATATTTCTTAAATATATAGATTGAAAACTTGTGTCTAACGTATTTTTTTAACCCAAATCTATTTTCACGGATTTTGTATGCGCTTTTATCATTTACCGTATTTAAATTAACCAAAAAATTGTACAATTAAAAATTGCACACTATGAATATGGATTGGATATACAAGAGAAAAGTAGAAAAAAATGACATGGGAACACAACAATGCGTACTTTGCGATAAAGCTGTGAATAGTTAATAGATGTTAAAGTGGTTAAAAGGATTGGAAAATGGAAAAACAGAATTATTACCATACTCTGAAACACGTGCTCATCCATGATTTATATATGGAGACATTGAGGTTCTGAACTTCGAAAATTTCATAAAGATGGAAATGTTTGCACATTTTATTATAAAAACATAATTTTGGAATATTCAAGAGTATCATAAATTTGGAAAAAAAAAACAAAAATAATAGCAATATTTAAGTGAGTACGCAGACTTAAATAGCAACATATATTTATTGTTATTTAATCGTGTATTTGTCCTTTTACATGTAAATATGTAATAGTTAGTATATAATTGTAAAATAACCGGGAATAGTAAGAGTAGTTTGTTATTAGGTGCTCAGTTATTGAATAGGTGGAATACTTATAAATATTTTTTTAAAGAGCTGAGAGGACTGTATCTCTGCTGCAATCCTGGTTTAAAAATATCGAAGGTCGCCCTTAAGTATACCACAGAATTTAAACTAATAGAATTCTCAGACTATATTGTAAAAGAAAGATCGCAGAAGCTACCTGATAGCACATAATAGGTATAACCCATCTAGTTTAATATTATTAATAAATTTGTGCACGCGATTCATTTAATTATAATAATAAATTTGCAAATTTTATCAGATATAAATTAAATTGTACACAGATAAAGCAAGACGAAAAGCCGCTAATCGAACGGAGTGAGAACGAATATAATACTATGTTTTCTTAAAAAGACGGTGAAATTCAGTTGTTATTTACTTTAATTAGAAAATACCGAAAAATGCTCAATAGAAACCGAACGAATCGTAATTTTTTATTGTCATTTTATTAAAAGCACACAAACATCGGCCGTACTACATAAAGTAACCAATAGAACAGGTTGACCAGTTTCAATACACAAAGGGGTTCTGTTCGATACACTAACGGTAATGTGTGAATATTTGTGCCCTTTTAGCCCGGACACCCTCGCCGTGATCTCTACATATCCCCAGCACGCAATGCATTGTAGTCGTCGTCCTGTATAATAATAAAAAGAATCGTTCTGTACATGTAATTTCATTTCGATCAACGTCAACACGGATTCCCTATTGGCGACGAACACGAGGCTGGTG
>CM068317.1:24662500-24687500 GCA_034766995.1 Acanthacorydalis orientalis
GCGATATATACATTTTCTTGTCGTTGTGTGCGTACACGTCGTAGAATATATACTCTCCGTCGCACCAACGTGCCGTCTCGTTCACTCGTACAAGACATGTCTTCTTCGCTCTGTACACATATCTTACATGTTTGCTTTTCGTTTCGGACCGTATACATTTCTCTGTCCCGTTTTCCACTGACTGTTTATATTTGTTTGTTTTGATTCGCTTGCACGTGTCGTGTAACAGTGCAGTAATGTCTTTCGTTTATTTGTTTAGATTTTTTTTATACGTTATACGACGTCCTCGAGATTTAGGGCGACAGAAACCATTGCTTAAATTCAATTAATCTACAGATTTTTATCGCATACTCGTTTAAAACATTTCCATATCTACGATTTGTCATCCCTGGTTAATGCCTGATTACGTTTTACATGTTACCTTGACGAATAATTTATTTTCAGTCAATGTGTAAGTTAGATTTTGAATTTATCATACTATAGTAAGAAGTCCATACACCATATTTAGTAAGAAATCGATTTTAGAGTGAACGTTTGACATATTCAGATGTTTATAGGCGTTCAAAATAATCTAAATAAAAAAAAATACAAAAATTAATTAATTTTACGAAATCAACGATTGAAATAGAAATTCGATCCAGTTTCAAAAGACATCATTGTTGCAATGATGCCTTTAAACGTTTGAAACCGGGCGTGGATCTAGGAATCCATTGATATTTTGTAAAAAAAAACTATGGTCTTAGAACACTATCTTTTGGATGATATATTTAAAGGTCACTTATCTATTTTCAATGAGACTAAATTTATAATACTTTCTTTTATTAAAAAAAAAATATTATGGTCGTCCAAAAATCAGAAAAATCACTGTTTTTTCATTTGAAAACGTATGAAAATTGTGAACTTGAGAATTATGTTGAATAATATTTTTTTCCAAAAGTACATCACTGGAAGAAAGTGTATAAAAAACTTCGAGACTCGTCCAGGTACAAGATGTGATCGATGTGAAACCGTTTTGTGCATACTTGATTGTTTCAAAATTTTTCACACTCAACAGTAATGTTATTTCTGCAAATTTTCAACTGTTGTCAATTTTTCCTCTTCCAGTTATATGTTTCCAATCAAGGGATTTATGTTTCCACGAATATTATCAACGATTTTCTTCGATATATCAGATAGATCTGAAATTTTTAATGGATAATCTGAATTAACAAATTTTTTTTGTAACCGATAAATTTGCAGTTTGTATTTTGTTTACGATAAAAGAATGTTCAATTAATCGAAAAATATTTATTAAAAAAAATTAGCACCCTTTCCCTCTCTCTGATCCAATCATTTCTAAGAAACGCCATGCATGTATCAGCAGAACATGCTTTCAAAATATAGTGGAAGCTCGTCTAAAGAAAGCATGAAAGTAGAAGAAATGCTGAATTTTATGTATGTATATGTATGAAAGTAGATTATACTACATATTAAAATTATTTGTATACTTTGTAGCGAGGAAGATATAAAACTAATAATAAATTTTTGATTTAAATGTAATTCGTTTTTGTGTCAGGGAAAACGAAAAAGAGTGTATTATGTGAATTGTCGTTTCTCGGAGATTAATTCAGTGCATTTTTTTAAATATTGTGATTGTATATAAATAAAAATAAAAGAAAATAGTAGAAGTAGAGAATAGGTAAAATATTTCTTTGATATAATACATAAAATCTTTGATAATTCCCATTCAATAGCACTTCCTTCGAAGAGTATTATTTTTTTATTAAATGTAACATAAGATAATACCTCGGTTGCAGCAAATGAAGCTCGATAAAATAACAGTTAAGATAATTTGGGATATTGAAGAGAATCCCTGTAAAGAAAAAAAGTATCAGCGAGGAAATAATATAATTTTCAAAAAAGACCAGAAGAGAATACCCCTTATAGAATAAATAGAAATGAAGAGACTGTAAGTGGATAGTAGACCAGAGTGACTAAAAACTTTAAAACACAGCATCAGTATCATATCAGAATCACATTACTGCATCCATACTGCATCCGTCTGAGTATTGGATCAGTGTTACAGTTTACGCTTGTTACATTTTAAAATATATCCACCACATTCACACTTAAAATATATTTTTTTAATATGTTTTTTATTCAACGAGTTCACAGAGAAAAGGCCGATCGCCATTCAGGTTTTCGCTCATAGGAACATAACAATTATATTCTTCCATATGTATTTCATGAAAAAATTAACACACTTTTTATTTTATGAATATTAATGGCTGTTATTAAATAAAAATAAATTCGTTATCGAAAACTTACAGTTGACAAAAATTCATATAGTCATTAACTCAATCAAAAAATTGTTACACTAATTAGTTAATTACAAAAGCGTATGTAAGGGTATAGTATGTCGAACAGTTAAAACATAGGTTTTAAAGATGAAGATCAGTGGTCAAAGTTGAAAAAGTCTCTCTCTCTCTCTCTCTCTCTATATATATATATATAGTTGAATTTATAATATTAACATTTCAGTTATCTTCTTATATATGAAAACCCACATTTCTCGTCACTTTGTCCGCAGGACAAAGTGACGTGTATCTATGGTAACGAGAAATGTTTGCTTTCTTAGGTCATCGGTTTCAAGTTTAATTCATTAAGTTTCGTTCTTACCTATTTTTTATGTTTAAATATATTATGTTATGAAAACCAATAAATAGTTTTTTATTTATATGTTTCTTTCTATTTTCCCGTCAATTTTGAAGGGTTATGTACTAGTAATATTATTGGGTGTTGGAATTAATTCGTAGCGTTTTCTTCATGAAAAAAGGTCGTTTATTTTAAATGAAATTGAAAAAACATATCATTCAAAGTATTGTCCATCGTCAGCCACTACTTTTTCCCATCTTTCGGGCAGGAGAGGAATACCATGTCGGAAGAACGCCTCGTCTTTTAGATGCAATCCACGAATCGACTCATTTTTGCAATCTTCATAAAAAGTGAGCTTCTGCCCAGACAGGCCATGACTCATCGATCGAAACAAGTGGTAATCAGAAGGAGCAATATTTGGAGAATACGGCGGGTGGGGTAGGACTTCCCATTTGAGCGTTTCCAAGTATGTTTTGACTGGTTTTGCGACGTGCGGACGAGCATTGTCGTGCTGCAAAATCACTTTGTCGTGTCTTTCAAAGTATTCCGGCCGTTTTTTCTTCAATGCACGGCTCGAGCGCATCAATTATAGTCGGCAGCGATCCCCAGTGATGGTTTCATTCCGTTTGAGCAGCTCATAGTAGATCACACCCTAATGATCCCACCAAATACAGAGCATGAGCTTGGATCCATGTATAATTGGCTTCGTCGCTGGTGTTGATATTTGGCCGGGCTTAACCCATGACTTTCTGCGCTTGGGATTATCGTAATTGATCCACTTTCCATCGCCCGTGACAGTTCGATGTAAAAATCTCTTCCTTTTCTCTCGTTGAAGCACCAGTTCACAGGTAGAAAAACGCATTTCAACGTCCCTCGGTTTCAATTCGTATGGGACCCAATTTCCTTGCTTTTGGATCATTCGCATGGCTTTAAGGCGTTTTACTACCGTTGACAAGTCAACTCCCAACGATTCAGACAACTCTTGAAGTATTTGACATGGGTCTTCATTAAGCAATGCCTTCAATTCTTCATCGTCGAACTTTTTCAGCTGTCCAGGTCGTTCCTTGCCTTCCAAGTCGAAATCACGACTTTTAAAACGTGCAAACCACTTCCGACACGTTTGCTCAGCTAGAGCATGGTCACTATAAACTTCCACTAAAATACGATGGCTTTCGGTAGCACTTTTTTTCATGTTAAACTAATGAAGTAAAACTCCCCGCAAAAACAATTCGACATATTCGATAAAGTACAAAGTGTTGTTATTTACGCTTCAACCAAACGACATATACTGAAACAGACGCCTAAGGACAGCTGTTGTACGGGGAATATTTGGTTAAAGGGAACAATGGAAGAACATACTACCTACTCCATCTCTTGTAAAACGCTACGAATTAATTCCAACACCTAATATATAGTTTCGTCTGAGCTGTATCTCTTGCTCTATATAAAGTTTATGTGAAGAGTAGATCAAGTCAGTGAAAAAAAGTGCAAATGAATTGATTTTCAAAAATGTAATAGCGTAATAATTTGTGTATTATAGTTCTCAATGATCTCCTCAAATATAAAGATCAATTACTATGTATACAATAAAAAAAATCACTGGAAAAATGCCTAATATTTAAACCGATTAATTGGTTTATGATTTAAACAGTTATTGGTGAACTTTATAGTCTGAAAACATTGTAAATAATCATTAAAGAACTGTTTTTATTTGTAAGCAAGTAAGCAAGCAACAAATATGGATACAAGAAAATATTTCTAACAAATATACATATATATATATATATATATATATATATATATATATATATATATATATATAGTTTTCCATTTGCTTTGCTTCATTTCTGAACAAAAAAAAGAAACTAAAATCGATTCTAGAAACTGCTACAAACATTTTTAGCATTTGTATATTTTGATTTACATTCATATTAAATCGTTTTCATATTCGAACGACGACGAGTTTATAATAAAAATTCCAATGTGTCACAGATACGAATGTAAAAAAGAAGGATAGAGAACTGACAATAAGAATAATATAATGGTAATCGTTAAATGGAGAGTTTAGCAACCATTTTCGTAAAAATATACACATACCCAATATATACATACTTACATATATATATATATATATATATATATATATATATATATATATATATATATATATGTGTGTGTGTATGTGTGTGTGTATATATATATGATATGAGGATAACATTGTATTGACAAACGCACGATATTCTTCCGAAACCGACGGCGTATCCAATAGAAGTGCGCGACCAATAAGGACACATTATCGATTTTTCGCGAGGCTAACCTCCGTCCGATTGGTCTGTACAGTTTTTCCGATATGCACACATGACCAATAGAATGGAGGCACGATTTATAGATAAAACTCTTTATTTTATTCGTCGTGGACCGTTAATGTGCTGTTTATATTTAGGGCGCGGGGCGAATCGAATATATATATATATATATATATGTATACCTGCTGCATACATTTTTATTGCATGATTTTCCATGCTTATTTTATCGGTTTGTCGAACGATGATTTTTCGATTTAATATTCTTTTAATCACGAATCGTTCTTGTATACATTTTTTCACGCAACATTCAGAACAACAAATATTTGTTCACTGAACGAATAACCTTTTATAAAAATGTCGAAATTTTAAAATATTTGACTAGATTGATTTCGAAATATTTGATTAGGTTCGTATATTGTTCTGTGCTCGAATTTTTTTAACAAGTTAATTTTCATTTTTATGGTATTTTGTTTGATGCAATTTTTAGTGAATTTTCATAAATTAATCGAAATACACATCTCATTTATCTGATTTAAAATATATATCTTATTTATCTGAAGATAATTTTATATACTCAGCATGGGTAGTTATTTGTTTTGTGAAAATATTACTTTAATCATATTAATGTTGAATTTTAAACAGAGATGATTTCTTTTATATTTAATAGCTAAAACTGTAGATATGGGAATATGCGATTTGTATATATACACTCGGGATTCTTTCCAAAATGTTTTATTGATTTAGTTTAGTAATTTTTACCGGAATGTTCTTCTTAATACACAGTGAGGTATACATCAGTCTAATCATTGTCAAATAAAATCACTATATTACTTACGAAATTTGCAAACATTGTTCAAAATGAGACCATCCATGTTCAGTTCACAAGTTATAGCACTTTAACAAATTGTCTCAAATTTTTTAATATAAATTTGTGATATTACCACCTCTTTCCTCATCGAATATCGCTAGTCTTCCTGGAATGAAATTTTTGAAAACAGAGAGATTAAAGTATTAATCGTTGTATATAATAAAAGTGAACAATGAAAGACTCAGTACTTTACAAAATATATTTTTCTAAATGTAAGTATAAATGCAAAATTAAAAAAATCTTTCCTTTATAATCCGTCTTGAAACATAAAAATAATAAAATACGTTTATATTAGGTTGGTAGAAAAATAATTACGTTTTATAACCTTAAAATTCAAATACATTTTTTAATTTGTGGTTCAGAACTGTTGGATGACTAACGTTTAACTTTTAATGCAAGCTCTCGAATTGTTGTGCGTGGGTCTGATTCAACTAACGCCTTCACTAGGTCGATATAAACTGAAGGACGCTCGCGACTTTCTTCATCTTCAAGGATATCGTTCCCAGCACGAAATTTTTGGAATCACCATTGCATTGTACGTTCCTTCACGCCAAAAGCATCGTTACAAGCAATTTCAGCTGCTTTACCGCCCGTTTTGAACACGCATAAAAATTACTCTTATTTGCTTCTTTTCCATCTTTAATTCAATAGCGCAATTTGAAGCAAAATTAATAATAAAACCAAAGTCGATGTTACCAAAATACAGACCGAAAAATGCACTTTAAATGATATTAACATGAACTCGATGAAATGATATTTCCATTTAAAAAAATTAAGGTTAGAATTCAGAAAACAAAAATCGCAATTATTTTCTTACCAACCTAATAGGACATTAGCATTTTTGTAATAACATATATAGGAAAGGGCTTTATCAGCATTTTTCATTATGGTGTTTGCAAAATTTTAAAGTTACACTTTTTGATACATATTAAGTTCTGTTCTCCCTCTGCCTTGATGCTCCCTACTGTCCTCCACGTATTTTGGTACAACATACATTTTAACCTATATTACTCAACATTGTAATTTTTTGTATTTTTAAGCTACAAATAAATCATATCATTCGTTCAAATCTGTCTGACCGGTTCATTAAATTTTTTTCACACGTTTTTACAAATAATGTAAATATTTTGGTCTCTGTGAAAAGACTATCTTCCACAATTCCTCGCTTTAGAAACTCATAAGGTAATAATATCATGAACAGAGCATTCTATCAACAGTTTCCCACCAGTCTGTCTGTACGTTGAAATTGATAGAAAGAAAATGTCTCACAATTAGTCTACAATAGGGTAGATTTCTTTACCAGATGGACGTGTCATGTCATTCTGGCAGGGATGATTCATTATTTAGGAAATTATAATTCCCCGTATTTGTCAGATAAGTCTTCAGTATAAAACAGGAAAAAATGTCATCAATTATAGCCATTCTGACGTCAAGAAGTCAGTGTTTATTTTTTTTAATCGTGTATTTAATTTTTTCCAAACACAGATCTGATTTATTTTCATTAGGTGTGTTCTTTGATAGGTGTGTTTAGGTATTGAAATCAAAATTTTCATATTAATTGTTTAATTTCTCAGTACTTTTTATATAAATAATTTTGTGATGTGGAATTCGAATCTTTAATTTATAGTAATTTATTCTAGCTTTTCTAAACACACAATTTTCAGTGATGAATTAGACTAATTAGTTTAAGGGCGCGTCGACAACTAATATTAGTACCCGAACACGAATAAAAAATAATGGTGCACCCCGTTTGTACACTCGCGTTCAGAGCACCTTTTTTAACTCATTACAAGAAAGTCATTTAAAACTCTAATACGCTCAAAGAAAGTTAAAATGCACATATAAAAGGATCTCTAGACTGGTAAAATATCTAATCTTCATTGGATAAAACTTAGTAAAAGTAACCTCAAACTTTGAAACACGACGGATTTAAAACTCTGTGTGATGGTAATAGTATTCACAGATTTTTGTGGGAAACACGTTAAATGAAGCTCGATGGCTTAACATTTTTAATGACACAATATGTTAAAAAATCAAGATCAGAACACTGAATCATATTGAAAAGTCCAATCTTCTTTACGAAAGTCATAACGCGATTATCGGCATCAAAGTTGTCCCCTAGGATTATGGGAATATCCTTCGACAGACCCAGGCGATTCTTAACTCCCTCATAACGATCTTGATGCATTTAGATTTAATTGTATATATATATATATGTTTGTATGTGTGTATGTATGTGTGTGTGTGTGTGAGAGAGAGAGAGGATCGTGTGATAAGTTTGGTAAAATTCTATGATATGGCGCCACTATTCCTTTGATAACGACTCAGCTATCAAGCGTCACTCTTTAAACTAAAATAGGAGAAATTTCAGTTAGAAACAACGCGTTGTTCACGTTCTACAGATGTTTGAAGAGAGCATTATAGCAGTTGCCGTAAAAATGGGAAAAAAGGAGCAGGGTTTTTTGCGTCGTTTTGTCAATCTAGATGAAACATGGGTCCACACTACATACCCGAGTCGAAGCAACAGTCAAGGCAGTGGACAATGACTGATAAAAGTGCGCCGAAGAAGGCGAAGACCGTTTCGATGACAAGGAAGATGATGGCCACTGTTTTTTTGTGATTCTCATGGAATCGTCGTGATCGACTACTTAACGAAGGGAAAAACGATAACAGGAGCCTATTATGCAACGTAATTGGACCATTTGAAAGAAGAGCTGAAACAAAAACGACCATGATTGTCGCAGAAAGAAGTGCTCTTTCACAAAAACAACGCGCCATCCCATAAATCAAGCGTCGCAATGGAAATATTGCACGAATTAGGCTCCGAATTGATTCTTTATGCACCGTATTCTTCGGACTTGGCACCATGCGACTTCTTCCTCTTTCTAAACTTGAAAATTTGGCTCGATGGGAAGAAATTCTCGTCGAATGAAGATGTCAATGCATATTTTGCAGACTTCGAGAAAAGCTACTTTTCCGACGGGATGAAAAAATTGGAAACTCGCTCGACCAAGTGTATAACTCTCATTGGTGACTGTTGAGAAATAAAATCGATTTTTTCCAAAAAATGGTGTTTAACTTCCTTTTTTACCATACTTATCGAACGGCCCTCTTGTATATATATATATATATATCCATGTGTGGTTAAAAATTTAGAAGAGAGAGAGTATATTTCAAAAACTGCTTCAAAACTATCAAAAAATAAATTATACGATTAATCACACTGTCGTCTATTTTCAATTATTGATTGTAATTTTGTGCAAAGAAATGGCAGTGCTGAGAATACGTAATACATTTTTATCTAGTCTCATTCACTAATAATCAATAAATTCGTAAAGCGTGTACTGGAAATGTTTTAGAAACCAGTCAACGTTGTAAAAGTATATTAAACAAAAATATCTGTGTTACGAACACAACAAAAATCGTATTCATACCCGATCGTTTTTTTTTCGCGCGACAGCTAGATTGATTTATTATTACCTTTTACCGGACATAAAGAAAACGAACATTTAACGTATTTTCTATGAAAAATGTATCGGTGGAAATAAAAAAAGAAAAGAAACGACATCGCTCGATTCGGTCTATTGGGCAGCAATTTGTCGATTTGTTTTGGAGAAAAAATCCGATCATTTTTATATGCATCGTATTTTTACTTATTTGAAATCGAATAAACGGTCGCGTACACATGTATATTATTGGTTAATGAGATAGAGGTACATAATGAGCTTTCTAGAAATCATTTTTCGGCTTATATACATATATATATATATATATATATATATATATACACGTATATGTATATATATATATATATATATATGTATATATATATATATATATATATGTATATATATATGTATATATATATATGTATATATATATGTATATATATATGTATGTATATGTATATATATATATGTATGTATATATATATATATATATGTATATATATATATATATATATATATGTATATTTATATATATATATATATGTATATATATACATGTATGTATATTGGGTGTTTGAATTAATTCGTAGCGTTTTCTTCATGAAAAAATATCGTTTATTTTAAATGAAATTGAAAAAACATATCATTCAAAGTACTGTCCATCGTCAGCCACTACTTTTTCCCATCTTTCGGGCAGGAGACGAATACCACGTCGGAAGAACGCCTCGTCTTTAGATGCAATCCACGAATCGACCCATTTTTTGCAGTGTTCATAAGAAGTGAGCTTCTGCCCAGACAGGCCATGACTCATCGATCGAAATAAGTGGTAATCAGAAGGAGCAGTATCTGGAGAATACGGCGGGGGGGGAACTTCCCATTTGAGCGTTTCCAAGTATATTTTGACCGGTTTTGCGACGTGCGGACGAGTATTGTCGTGCTGCAAAATCACTTTGTCGTGTCTTTCACAGTACTCCGGCCGTTTTTCCTTCAATGTACGGCTCAAGCGTATCAATTGTAGTCGGTAGCGATCTCCAGTGATGGTTTCATTCGGTTTTAGCAGCTCATAGTAGAGATCACACCCTTATGATCCCACCAACTACAGAACATGAGCTTGGATCCATGGATATTTGGCTTCGCCGCTGGTGTTGATGGTTGGCCGGGCTTAACCCATGACTTTCTGCGCTTGGGATTGTCATAATTGATCCACTTTTCATCGCCCGTGTCAATTCGATGCAAAAATCTCTTCCTTTTTTCTCGTTGAAGCAGCAGTTCACAGGTAGAAAAACGCTTTTCAACGTCCCTCGGTTTCAATTTGTATGGGACCCAATTTCCTTGTTTTTGGATCATTCGCATAGCTTTAAGGCGTTGTCCTACCGTTGACAAGTCAACTCCCAACGGTTCAGACAATTCTTGAAGTGTTTGACATGGGTCTTCATTAAGCAATGCCTTCAATTCTTCATCGTCGAACTTTTTCGGCTGTCCAGGTCGTTCCTTGTCTTCCAAGTCGAAATCACATTTAAAACGTGCAAACCACTTCCGACACGTTTGCTCAGCTAGAGGATGGTCATCATTAACTTCCACTAAATACGATGACTTTCGGCAGCACTTTTTTTCATGTTAAATTAATGAAAAAAATCCCCGCAAAAACAATTTATCCGACACGAAATTCGACATATTCGATAAAGTACAAAGTGTTGTTATTTACGCTTCAACCAAATGACATATACTGAAGCTGACGCCTAAGGACAGCTGTTTCACGGGGAATATTTGGTTAAAGGGAACAATGGAAGAATGTACTACTTACGCCATCTCTTGTAAAACGCTTCGAATTAATTCCAACACCTAATATATATATATATATATATATATATATATATATATATATATATATATATATGGATGACTTCATGTCTGAATACAATTACATATTAGCTTTATACTATTAGTATGGCATTTTTACTGCTTATGGTATGATGAATGAAACTACATTTTTCGAACTACATATTTAAAACAAAAATCTTTATAATATTTATTGTGTTCCAAATATGAATCATTTCTTATACATTTGATTAAAGGAAACAATCGATCGCATGACCTAATAAAATACCATCTTATCGAT
The DNA here is from genome assembly GCA_034766995.1 of Acanthacorydalis orientalis. Classification (NCBI taxonomy): domain Eukaryota; kingdom Metazoa; phylum Arthropoda; class Insecta; order Megaloptera; family Corydalidae; genus Acanthacorydalis; species Acanthacorydalis orientalis. The sequence continues at coordinate 24,673,877 of CM068317.1, forward strand.
TATACTGAACTCATGCGTATTTATTTAAACAAACTTATGAATAATCGTATGAATGAAACACAAATCTTGCGTTCATAAAATCATACTGAATTGACTAACGATTTGTATTTGAAATATTATCGATCTTGGCACAACATCCGTTCTTTGAAAGCACAGGTGTGTGCAGATATTTTCATATAATCATGATCGGTGGCCACTATCCGTACTTTAACAAACAAAGCGGTGAATGTACGACAGGAATAAAAAATTAATACAATTGATTAATAACACTAGTGACGCGTTTGTGTGAACGGGGAGAAAAAACATGTTTATTATCAGCTGATTGTTTTTAATGTTTGAATATTGTTTTGTTTTTTTTTTTCGTGTTTCCTAATCTGTCAAATTATTATTGTGTATAATGTTATTTATCGACTGTTATTGAGTTTGCTTTAATGCATGTGTTTAACACATGAGATTAAATTCATTTTGAAAGATAACGCTTTTCATGCAATTTCTGGGAATGTGATGTAATAAGAAAATATAACCTTCTTTGTGTTGTTTTTATATGTACCAAAAAAGTATATAGTTTGGTTGTACTGGATATATATATATATATACATATATATATGTACATATATAAAATCAAAATTATCCATAAAAAATTCGATGACGTCTACTTATTTGTTTATGACGTCGGGGTTTCTATGGTACTCAAATATATTACATATGAGACAAATATGTTTTATATATGAGACATATGTCTCATATATAAAATAACACGTTGCAGTTTGTCTGCTATAATGATTATGTAAACATACTCACTATATATATATATATATATATATATATATATATATATATATATATATAGTTATTTAGTGTCTATAACCAGACATTTTGTTGTCTGCGCCGTGATGTAAAAAAACGCCCCCGTGAGTTCTTTTATGACTTAAAATAAATTTAATAAATATGAATTCTGCCATCTTTACAAAATGGCGATCGCTTTTTCGCTTTCCGCCTCGTCTCCAATCATAGTCCCTGTTATTGACAAAAATCTGGACACGATAACTTTTCTGATTAAATATGGATCATAGTTGTTATAAAATTCAAAAATATTTTTTTAAATTTATGGTAATTATAATTTTCTTTCATGTGCAACATATTGAATTTACTAGAGATCAGTTTACAAGAATTTCGGATTTATTAATAAGTTGTAGTTTATTTATTCATCAAATCGTTAACCTTAAAGATTGAAAAGTTTTTCTTCACTCAACTGTTTAATAATAATATAGTAAATAAAACAATGCTATTATCCGTAGAGTGCTATGTTACAAAAAAAAGATGTATATTGATCCAAGAATTATAAAATCGTCGTTGAAATGTGGATAAGTAATAATCGTAATGATCAGTAATTAATTATTGAACATTTTGATTACCAAAAAGTGTGTGGTTTATGAGGAATGAAACTTCCTTTATGGAAAGTCCATTTATATTTCATTTATAACGATGTTTCGGTTATAGCAATATACATTGGTGTTTAGTTTGATTTATCATTTAATTTTATTGTAAATTCTTCCAGTTGTACCAACTTTAGATTTTGGATATATTTATTTTAAGGTCCTCACTGTAAAAAAAAAATGATTATAACGACCAAGCTAGAGGATTTGACGATTTTGGGTAGATATCATGACTTAGAATTAAAAAAAAACATTTTTTTTCTTGAGGCCTAATATAAAGTTTGGCAAATCATGATAAATAAGTTGCTTATAATATGTTATATATAACATCGAATTTAAATGGCACTAGAATGTAAAATTTGCCAATTTGAAATTGTTGAAACAAAAATGCAAGTGTACCAAAAACAGGTACCGTATTCAATTTATATTAAAAACGGATAAATTTTGAAATCTTCTCTGGAAAGAAGTTCGTTCCCATTAAAATTACATTTATTGATTTCGTATACGTAATCATATCATCTTGCGAAAAATTACTGTAAAAGCGTCCAGCGTTAAACAAAGTTCAATGACAACTGATTTTAATCAGCAATCGAAAAGAGGAGAAAGATACAAGGCATGTGATTAGTAATATAGATGAAACCGAGTTAATTCTTGAATTTTCGCCTGATAAAACATTCAAATACAAAGGCGAAAAGTTTGTTAGATGTAGATGTTAGAAGTATCAATAACTGTGGTGTTAGGATCTAATATGAACGGCACAGAAAAAAAATTTATTTGTTATCGGAAAATTTAAACAAACCTAGATGCTTTACAAACGTAAAAAATGTATCGGTGGATTAGGAACCGAAATAAACTAAAACAAAACAAATACGAAAATAAAATAAAACGAAATAAAATAAATACAGAAACCTTTACAGTAATAAAAAATAAAAACGTAAATGGATTAAAGAACATCTTTTTAGTATGGACACATTTATAGTTATTAAAATCCGTATCGACATCCGGATATAACGACATTCTGTTATAACGAATTACTGTTCAATTTTACTATAAGCAGTTTATGCTGTACTTCACATGTCACAAGATTGTGATTAGGCCGACCTTCACGTACGTTTCTTTAATATGAAGCAACGTCTCCAAGACAAACATCCTTAGCCTGCGGAGGGCTCATAACGAAATCCTGATGATGGCGATGGACAAGCCAAGAGACTACCCTACGAAAAGACTTCACAGCTATGTAGATATGAAGACGGTTGGACAATATATACATGAAATGAGCTGGAAATTTTATAGCAGGACTTTCGACAGATAAATATCTGACCAGCTCCATTCGGCGATGATGATATCGCTCCAGAAAAGGACCGATCGGATCCGCCGGAAGAACAAGTTTGTACAGTCGTCATACTTTGACGAACCGCGAATATCGTTACCAACGGTATCTCGGGAGCGACGGGTGAAGACTTTAAAAGTGCATAGGATGGAAGGGGATGCTGCAAGGGGGGATGTAAATAGGTAATCATTGTTATGTGGGTTTTTTGAACGTTTTCTCACATATGCCACGAATCAGGCTCCAGATTCATACACTGACAATATACATTATGAGGGCAGAGATTGGTTTCGGGGAAACTGCTAAAGGTACGGCCAGACATATAAAAACACCAACACGATAATATGATTCACACTCTCAAAATTCGTGGAAAAAAAATTAAAAAAAAACAGCGTCGGTTACTTTATGCAGTTTACCGGACTTGCCTTTTGGAAGAATAAAAGCTAGTAAAGTGAATAAACATTTTACAAAATATTGGAAATATAAAGTATATTTTTGGTATATTATATATAATAATTTAAATATGGAAAGTAATGTTACATTGATACGATTGTAACTATTGTATATATATATATATATATATATATATATATATATATATATATATATAAAGTTGTCAGTGTCGCTTTAAAATATATTAATTGTAAACTTGATTGCATGTTTATGTAGATGAACAATTCTTTTAGTGAATAAATTATATATATATATATATATATATATATATATATATATATATATATATATATATATATATGTACATAAATATGCTTTAGCAAGAATTTTGAGCAGGAAATATGCGCCAGATTGTAGTTTCGTTCCAAAGGAGGAACCATTTCTGCTGAAGTGATTGATCCTAATTAGATTAATTATTATTATGTTATATATTTATGTATAGTAGGAATACAGATAAATGTAATCAATAAAAAAGATTTACATATTGATATAAATGTTTAAATATTTTGTGATTGCTTCACAATTTACATTTCATATATTTCTAATCGACAAGGATGTGAAGTAGCTGAGACTTTGATCAGGCATATGCAAAAAAAAACGGATTAACATGCGCTTTTGATAAAAATTAACGTAATTTGAAAATTATAATATATATTTAATAATGGCCTAAAATTTTAAACATTGTTTTTAAAAAAATAATGCTATTTTCGCAGAATTTGTTGATATTATTTGTTAAGAAAACTCTTAAAACGACGAATAAAGTATAACAATTTCAAAACATTAGAATGTAAAAGTAGGTAGTTGTTACTATCAATGCACTGAACATTTTTAACCATTTTTGCTGTATTTTTGAAGTTCAAAAGACGATCCTTTTATTAAGAAAAACGTCGTAAGATGCGCAAAGAAACAGTAATCGATTTTACATTTTGTTACCTCGATATATTTAATAATGTTTATACATATATTTAAAAAAATAAAAATAGTAGTAACATAAGCGTGGCACTTTGATTAAATTCAATTTCATAAGTAATTTTCCATTCTTCCATAAAACCACGAATATTTTTCTGATCAAAAAATCAATAATTGATTGTTGATAATTTTTTACTACTGCTTTTGAGCATTTCAGTATCCTTAGAGTGTTAAGGTACAAAAGAATCTATTTTTTTCAAATTGAATCTTACATACATACACACACACACACACACACACATATATATATATATATATATATATATATATAATTTCCTTATTGTCTTCTTTTTATTATTTTTTCAAAAAATTCATTTATGAAAGCTGAAAATAATAGTTAGGTTGTCTGTTAATAATTTGATAAACCATTAATAATAGGAATTGAGCGAAAAACGTATATATATATATATATATATATATATATATATATATATATATATATATATATATATATATATATATATAAAAACCCACATTTATCGTCACTTTGTTCGCAGGACAAAGTGACGAGCATCTATGGTGTCGAGAAATGTTTGCTTCGTTAGCTCATAAGTTTCAAATTTAATTCATTAAATTTCGTTCTTAAGTATTTTTTATGTTAAATATATTATTTTGTAAAAACTAATAAACAGTTTTTTCTTTATGTTTCTTTCAATTTTCCCATAATTTTTTACGGGTTATATACTTGTGTGTATATATATATATATATATATATATATATATATATATATATATATATATATATATATATACATATATGTATATATGCAAATATATATATATATATATATATATATATATACACATTTACACATACAAGGGGGCTTCGCCCTCTGCTTGCTGCGCTCACCAACCGCCGGGCTCGCTGCATTCGCTCACTTGTCAATTATAAACATACACATGTAACCAAATGAAACAATAAACATATCAAATAAATAAGTCGACGTCATGGATTTATATACATATATACATATATATATATATATATATATATATATATATATATATATATATATATATGTATATATATATATATATATATATATATATGTATATATATATATATATATATATATGTATATATATATATATATATATGTATATATATATATATATATGTATATATATATATATATATATATATATATATATATATATATATATATGAACAGTGGGCAAACTGCGGCTGCTGAGACAATATTGGGTTTCATTGCCATTTTTCCTAAACTTTTATATTAATAATCTATAGTAGTAATCTATAGCCAGATTTTAAACTGTTAACTGCAAAAATTAAGACTCAATCAGTCGTCAACTAGTAGAGATTAAACATATTCTGCTTTGATGAATAGGACTACTACATAGTTGTATTTTGTATTATTTATAAATACAATTTTAAAATAATATTTTCAGTGGCTCTTGAACATTCAAAAATGTATAAAAAATATTTTGTGGCTCTTATTATTGAAAAAGTTGCCCACCTCTGATATATATGTTAGTATGTGTGTATATATATATATATATATATATATATATATATATATATATAAACATTTTTCCAGATAGTTTTTTTTTTACAACATAGTGTAAAAATTTTTTTGTGGATAATTTTGATTTTATATAAATAGAAAGATATATTATGTAAATCGAATTAAAGTGTTTAATTTTACTTTAATTTTTCTTAAAACTGAACGAAAACTCCTTAAGTAACCAGATACTCTTCATCAGTATATAATTTTGAAATCCTATTGTATACGCCATAATATAATCAAAATCTTATATCCCATTCAACGTTTATTTGTTTTATATGACAGAACGACCACAACGATATCAACAATTACACACTTATTTTCCACCACAGCTACTCGCCCATAAAATAATTCCATTTCGCTCTTGCTACACCACCTTTGCCGTAGCTGTGTTGCCGTTTCACATTCGATCCAATATGTTCCCGTTTCTGTTTTTCACGCTTGTGAATTCGCCTCGTATGCAACTCTATATAGATTTACTCATGTCTCGATACGGTTTTCATTTATGTTTATATTACGCTAGTGAAAGGACGCGGCGACGTCGATGCATGTGCGGATCTCTTGTTCTTCATTAAATCAACAAATATGATAACAATAACATGTGACTGAAATGTAGTGCTTTAGTATGTTTCATTAACGAAATAATCAATAATTGATATTTAAACAAAAGTGTTGATGACTGATTTTATTCTTTTGTTGTAATGATGTGAAGGTTCTTAATTTCATTTATTAAATTCGTTTTCGTATATAAGAATGTAATAACAATTGTGCACTGTTTACTTAATCACAAATAACGTATTTAAATATGTGTTTAACTTAAATTGTTCAGATTTTTTATTGCTAAATATATGTTTCTATATATATATATATATATATATATATATATATTTACATTTACATATACATTATTTATATATATATATATATATATATATATATATATATATATAAATAATATTATATTATCATTAAATATTTAGGAATTATAACAATAACAACATATATTCATAAATAAATCAATGATAATCAGGCAATAAAAGTTAATAAATTGAGAGACATTTAATATAAAGTTATATTTTTTTTCCGAATGTTATCCCATTTTAAAAATAGTGGAGTTTGTAAATGATGCCAATGTTTTTTTTTTGTAATTTTTTCCGTTCAAGATATGTCTGTACAAATGTCAAAGTAAACTTCTCTTTATTCGTTTACAGATTCAAAAATTACTGTACGCGCTAGTTTAAAGAAAATGTAAATAAAGAAAGAATATTTTTGAAAGTGAAGTAATTTGATTGTGTCTCTATCTATCAATTATTGCAGTAAACTTTTTTTCAATACTTCTTCTTGGCTATTAAGTACAATTCCAACGCTTGCCATATATGTTCGCCTTATTATGGTAAATTAAATTTTAATATTAGCCGAAATCAATATGATAAGCAGGTTAAATCATAGCAAATGAGATACAACGTAAATAGAATTTCACACAAATGTTTATTTGCGATCAAAAACGAAAGTAACTCAAATGACAATTACAAAAAGTGTTTTTCTTTCTACTCTAAAAAACAATGAAACTCAATTTATATATATATATATATATATATATATATATATATATATATATATATGCATGTATGTGTGTATATGTATGATGCATGTTCGTTTATTCAATGTACTTACGTACGAAGTGAGTAGAAATTAAACAGAAATATTTTTTCAAAACAGTATTCTTCAACAAAGTTTTTCATTATGTTAACAATAGTATTTTGCATCTGTTTTAAATCATTTCCGCTTGAAAATATTTTTTGTGAATTGAGTGTTTTTATAAAAATCTCTAATACTTATTCCGTACACATGTACACACATGCACGCATATATATATATATATATATATATATATATATATATATATATATATATATATATAATTCTTTTGTTGACTTTGATTCGGTGAAAAACCATCTTGATTTATACAATTGCTGCAAATTTTATAATTTAAAAGACAAAATTTCATTGCAGATAATGAAAAATGCTTCACTTCTATTTGAAATTCTGCAATATTCTGAAATATCTGATATATTTCAACTACAAAAGTCGTTAACTTTTTACAAACTGTTTACAGCCACATAATAGTCAAACTTGAACCATTTAACAGTATATTGCTTTTTTTTCTATCTTAATACAATAATTAATTTAAGTATATTTCATTGACATTCTATTTTCTTGTCATATTTATATATGTATATATAAATATATATATATATATATATATATATATATATATATATATATATATATATATATATATATATATATAATAGGTTTTCCAATAGGGACACAATTTTTTAAGAGGTTATATTTCACGGATGCCAAACTGATAGCTGTATTTTTTAGAAATTTGTTAAGATATTGCCATTTTTAGTTATGATTTCATATACAACAAAACAACGTGTTGAAATAATACAATTGTATTATGAAAATGGTCGTTCTTTAAAAAATGCATTTTGTAAATTATGCGATATTTATTCTTAACCTACTCGTCCATCTAAATCACCAATTCTTCGATTAGTGAGTAAATTTGAAGAGACTGGGTCGGTTAAACATTAAGACATAACGCCAACACGTGTTCGTTGGTCCAGTGGAGTCTTTGGTCCTTATTTTTTGAGAATCGGACTGGTAAAGCGATTACTGTCGGTGGAAAAAGATACCGAAACATGATAAACGATTTTTTGTGGAGAGAATTGGATGATGTTGATCTGAAGAACATGTTGTTCCAGTAGGACGGTGCAACAAGCTGTACAGTTGGTGAAATAGTTGATTTATTGAGGACGAAATTTCCTGGTCATGTTATTTCCAGAAATGGAGACATTAATTGACCACTGATATCCTGTGATTTAACACCGTTGGACTACTTTCTTTGTGGTCGCTTTAAAGGACAGGTGTACTTCAATAAACCTAAAACAGTTTCCGACCTAAAAGATGGAATCCATAGAGTAATTTATGAGATAGGGCCCCAGTTCTGCAGGGACGTTATTGAAAAATTTAACAAAAGAATGGGTTACCTGTAAGAAAGCACGTTATGGTCATTTGCACGATATTATTTTTCATTTATAAATGGCATACCTCTAACTATTATTAACAATAAAGAAACTTGAAACTTCAGAGAAAATTCTATATTATTTCAAATTAAACAATTGTGTCCTTATTGAAAAACCCTGTGTGTGTGTGTATGTATATATGTATATATATATATATATATATATATATATATATATATATATATATATATATATTAGAAACTGATTATAACATTCATTGCGGGATCAACTATATTTAAAAATGATCCATGTATTACATAATAAATAAATGTACAATTTAAGTTTGACATCCATAAATATATATATATATATATATATATATATAAATAATTTAATTCCCTCGTTTATCATTTTATTTAACATGCAAACACGTTATAGTGTTTCATTATCACAATGATTTAAACAAATTAATAATACAGTGTCATACGTAGATACTTTTGTATTTTGGGATGCGCAGGACATTCATCTTCTACTTGTTCTAAAAAATAGAGCATATTGCCAATTAGACGGAGAATACAATTCTTAAAGAAGACCAATTTTCCTTCACAAATTGATTTTTCACTCATCCTACAAACCATAAAAAATTTAATTAAAAAAACATTCAATAATTGATTATTAATCAATTTTGATTGTTGGTTATGCGCATTTCGGTAACTATTCCGTAGTCCCCAGAATACTAAGGTACAGAGTAATTAGATTTCTCGATACATTAGCTCTGAGATAGATGGCATTACGTTCGAAATATGTATTAAGCACCAATCAAAAATGATTAATAATAATTTAATGAATGGTTTTGATCATTTTTTTCACCGTTTGCGTTTAAATAAATTTACATAATCCCGATAATGTATTATATAAAGTATTTTGTATAAAATTTAATTACATTCTTTAATAATTCTATATAAAAGTGAATTCCAATTCATAAATTAAAAAGTTATATATAATTAATATCAGTAAATGTCTTATTTTTAAATAAGTCAAAGTATGGATACGAATTTTTTTTATTTAAAATTAATCATAAAAATGTTTTTATTCACTATGTACCTATATATATATATATATATATATACATATAAATATGTATGTCTATATGTATATAAATATGAAATATGTATGTATATATATATATATATATATATGTATATATATATATATATATATATATATATATATATGTATGTATATATAATTTGTAAATATAAAATTCAGGAAACAAAAGTAAAAGTGCACGAATAGATAATAATCTTAAATCAGATAGTTAACATTCTTAATTTTCAACGAGCATGAATATCAAAATGTGTACTACAATAAACATTTTCGATTAAATTTCGTAATCGATTTCGTTTCTGATATCATGGAGTATTCTTGGAGTATCGAGGATGATCGACGCATCGAGACGAGGCCATTAAGACAAGGTACAGAATATTTTTCATCACATCTCTGTTTGTCGTTATTTTATATATGTAAAGTATTTTTTCTCATTGTCCGCTCTGTAAGGCTGTTTTGTTTTTAACTATAATTAACAGTGTGTATTATAAAGTTCATCTGTTCAAATCGTTTATAACTCGAAGGTGGGCAAGCAAAAATTATTCCAAAATTTAAATAACATTAATACTAATCGTACCAGTAGTGTTTTGTAATACATACATGTATATATATATATATATATATATATATATATATGATATATATACACATACATACACATGCATACATACAGACGACACAGAATTAATCTGTAATAATATTCTTTAAATTTTTATACAGATTAAAAAATGCCAAATAAACAAGTTTATTTTCTGTTCATCTATATTACATTATTTTCTTATTTATTTTCTCTTTATTATAATTGAATTTTACCTATTTTTCAGTACTGCTATTGAATAAATAAAAGCAGATTTATCTATAAACTACTAATGAACAAAATAAATATCAAATGTACATTATATTTACAAAATAATGGCGTAGCCGGGGTTTTTTGGTTCGGTGTGTGCTATTTTAACCCAGATTAAAAATCTGATAATTCTTTATTTACAACAAAAATTATAGATGCATATACATTATTATATATACGCTATTTAAATCACTCTCAACCTGTAAAATAATCAGATTGGTTTGTTTTCTGTTCATATATATTACACTGTTCTTTCGTTAATACGAACCTTATTGAAACCAATCTAATTTATATTTTTGAGAAATTGATTACTTTAAAAAGAATATAAATAAGTCCCATGTAAGTAAACATTTGAATATGTAAATGTATTAAAACATAAAACCAAAAACTTTATTAGAATTCATCTCGGATAACACAAATGAACTATGATTGTTTTGGTGGTGTGATAAATTCACTTGCATACATTTATTTTTTCACCCATTCCATAAATATTTTTTCGCTCCTAGAAAGATGGCATTGCCGTCGAAATGCTCATAAGCAACAGTTAACAAAGATTAATTACCAATTATTAAACATTTTTTACCAGAATTTTATTGTTACTAGTGGAGAGAAAGAAAAGAATATCTGTGAAAGAAAATAAATTATATATACTTGAACATGAACACTTAATTTCTTTTTCTTAAATAGTAGAAAATTCTAGTTCATGTTTTCATATTAGTTCATAATATAAGTTCATATTGTCGAAGGACTATTTTATTGACAAAGATTTTTTGAATCTTACTGTAAATTTATATATTTCGTTAATCGATGTTACGATTCTTAATAAAATAACAAACAACTTGACGTAAAGCCAAGTATAAAAAGAAATATTTTCACTATGAGGGAACGGTAAAAACCCTGTATATCTTTATTTTAACTTTGGGGGCTACATCATTGTGTAACTTTTATTCATTTTGCATTTTCGATTCTGTGTATAAATTCATAAAACACATTCATGAAATATCACTCTCTCTCAGACACACACACATATTGCACGCACGCTCACGCAAGCACACACACATGTATATATATATATATATATATATATATATATATATATATATATATATATATATATATATATATATCAGCAGCATCCTGTCAATCCACTACTGGATAAAGGCCTCTTCAATGATTTTCTATTTTGTGGAATTGAATGTCTCTCTTTTCCATTGATATCCAATAAATTTTTAATTTCCTTATCCCAGCTGTTCATTTGCCTTTTTATATTCTTTGGTTCCCAATTAATAATTTCTGTTGTCCATCGGTTGTCTTCTCTTCTTGCAATATGCCCCGCTTATTTCCATTTCAGACCCTACTCTTCTTATTACATTTGTGACTCCTGTCTGTTTTCGTATCCATTCTGTTTTTCCCATCTCTTCTTGTTATTCCCAGCATGCATCTTTCCATACCTCTCTGTATTGTTTGGAGTCTCTGAATGATTTTGGTGCTAAGCACCCATGTTTCGCTGCCGTAAGTAAAGACTGGTAGTATACATTAATCATTTTTTTTTACCGTTTTTTGTTTTTGTCTGATATTGTCAGTTTTCTCGGTATTCTTGATGCGCGTTTTCAAGCCTCGGGATTAGGTCCCTATTATCTAGACTTTAACTTGAATTATTAGCAATCTTGCTGTTTAACGGTGTCATATCTTGATTTTCTCGCTAGGAAAATTTTCAAAAAACGTAGTTCACCTGTCTCTGTGACTATTAATCAAATACTTTTTTCTTCAAACAGAGTGGAGTTATTGATTTAAATATCGAGGCGTTTCGTCCAAATGCGCTCCGTCCCATTTTTATCCTCCTGTTTACTTCTTCAATGAATAATCGATCTTTGTTGATAAGCTGGTCTAGATAGATGTACTTTGTAACTTCTATTTCTGTTCATTTTATTTTAATTTCCTCCGAGCAGACAAACTCATCGAACAACACTTTTGTTTTTGCGTGGTTCATGTTTAGGCCAATTTTTTGACTGGCATCGTCTAATTCTTTTATCCTCTTTTGTAGTTCTTCCGGAGTATTTGCGAAGTTAACGATATTATCAGCATATCGGAAGTGATTTAATCTTTCATTTTTTATTTCGATTTCTTTGTCCTCCCAGTCGAGCGATTTGAACTCTTCTTCTGAGACTGCAGTAAACAATTTCGGCGAAAGTGTATCTCCCTGTCTTATACCTTTCTCGATTTTTATCTTTTTTGTTTATTTCTATATATATATATATATATATATATATATATACATATATATATATATATATATATATATATGTATGTATGTGTGTGTGTGTGTGTGTATCATCATCAGCCTCTGTGATTTCATTGCTGGATAAAGGCATTTCCCATGATTTATATATATATATATATATATATATATATATATATATATGTATATATGTATGTGTGTGTGTTGTGTGTATGTGTATGTGTATCATCATCAGCCTCTGTGATTCCATTGCTGGATGATTTATATATATATATATATATATATATATATATATATATGCACACACACACACTTTCATAAAATGTTACAAGCACACTATTATGTATAACGTGTCTTTTTTTAGTACAAATTAAGAAAAAACTTAAGACAATCTGTATTCGTATTTAAAAATACTCATTACAAAAACAAAGAACGAAAACATTTTAAATATCTTAGTTACTTTCACAAACGAATTCTTTTTCACCGCACAAACCACAAATATTTTTTTTGGTCAAAAACTTCTAATAAATTATTGATTATTTTTAATTCTTCCTTATGCACATTTCAATGGCGATGCCGTCATCTTCCGAGCGCCAAGGTACCTAGCTCTTCACACGAATCAGATGATTTTACCATCATTCCTCCGACAATGTACGATGATGTATTATTGTTATATTTATTACTTCAT
>CM068317.1:24692500-24695000 GCA_034766995.1 Acanthacorydalis orientalis
TAGCAGAGAAAGAAAATTCAAAATTAATGTTGCGTGTACGCAACAGCGGCGCTTAATGGGTTAATTTTTGAAAATATGTTTTTTATGTACATTTTTTATTTTTATATTATTGACAGTTTCTTTCGGTTTATATTTGCATATTTTTAAATATGAATGTACATTTTTTATCTCAAAAAGAAAATCGTCCGTATGAATGATTGGGTCAATTTAGGTATTCATTTCGATTCCATCTAGTTTGTACCGAGATGATTTTCCATATCGTTTAACAAGATCGTTACAGCCATGCACATTTCCCTCTCACCTCCCTCCAGAAGAAAGAAACGCGTATTTGTATTATCTTGTATTGTTATCGTGAATACAATGATCGCGTGCTCGTCTCCTGCTCATCATCATCGTCATCGTCGGTCTGTCGTCATCATCACACACTATGCTACAGTGAACTGAACACGGTATACTACATTTCTTTCTTTCATTTTGTTGCACCGTTTCGAACATAAGAAGCGTATCAAACAAATTTTCAACATCACTTTTTCCACTACCAATTATATTCCAATTTCGTTAGAGAAAGTGAAATGTGTTTTACTTGTGTATACATAAATATGTTTAATGCTGTCCAAATCATTATTTTTTTGTAATTCGCTTATAATTCGAATAATGGAAATTATTTCAAATCTATGAAAACGATACGGCTCATTATTATTATTTGTACTATTCAAAAGTTAAAAACATAGAAATCGTAGAATGTTTTACCGCAAAACTAATAATATTTTTCATTATTTGTTGACAGTATAAAGAGTATAGTTAAGTACTGAAATTGTTTCTGAATCATTTCACACATATTAATTAATTTCAATCAACACAGTTCTTTGCGATTTGATTGAAAATGTGTCAATTAATTTCTTAGTATTAATGTACCATGATTTGTTCCGCATTTACTTAATGTTGAAAATAAAAGTTTTGATTATTTTATAATACTAGAGTAATTCTAATATTATTTTTTATATAAATATAATTCAAACAATAGTCAAATTGTAAATTAAACATATATAATTAAATGAAACAAGAAGAAGAGAAGGAACGAATTCTTGAGTAACGTTACTTGTTTTTTTTTAGAAAAACTAATTTTAATTTTCTTATCTTTTGTAACAGTTTCTTAAACTCTCCAAAAACAATTATTTATTATTTAGTTTTTTGCACGTTTTTTTAAAAAATAATCAGTCTCAAGACATTACTTAGATATAATTATATTAAATAAATTAATTTAAACGTATTCTAGATCTTCTGATTCGATCCTTGCCCTGAACAAAATCGATTATTATTTTTTTTTGATTCCTTACTATTTTTTTATAAGTATTTTCAATTGTTTACATATTTTTTCATTTTTTTTTTATTTCAAGAGTGAATATTTCCATCATGGCACTGATATAAATGTAAATAAAAAATATGTTTTTAATAAAAATAGGTTATTGCTTTTTCAGTTTGCTTCACAGAAATCGATTTCGATTTTTTTCATAATTCAGTACTGACACTGACTAAATTCACATTCACAATTTAAAAAAAAATGATCAGTATTCGTTTATTAAACATTTGAATCAGTAACATATATATAACTTATATATTTTTCATTGAAAACTCGTGTTATTGACTTATTGGTATTACAGTAAAATTATCAGAAATATATTACAGTGGGATTACACATCTCATTTTTGATATAAAGCTGAGTAGAGATAAATATCCGTTTATGAACACAATATTTTCCTGTATAGTTCTGATACTGTGGCATAATTTACTTTCACTAATGAATTCTTTTTCAGCCTATAAACCACAAAAAAAATGTTCTTGTGAAAAATTTTTAATAAATCATTATTTATCATTATTGATTATTTCATTGTTGTTATCACTAATGGCATTTTCATTGAAAAAATAAGGTTAGAATTCAGAACATAAAAACCGCAATTGTTTTCCTACCAACCTAATAACTGCTTAAGAAGACACAAGAACTTGCGCGTGAAGATATTATATATAAAAATGATATTGACATTTTTTAGAAATATAAATAATAAAATGTATTATTTTTTATGTCGACGATAACTAAGTTCTTTTAGTATTCTAGTTTGTAAAATATTTTTATATGTATATTGGAATATATAGGGTTACCATATTTACATCCAGCCAAAGAGTATATTTATCAGATTAGTGGAACTCGAAAAGAGGACAAAAGAGCACAACACCAGTCGATTTAGAAAAAAAACGTTTTAGATTATGAATTGAACATTTTTTAAATTAAAACATTATTAATACGATAAGAGATATTTTAAATTCAGAATAATATTTGCACTACTTTTTACATCTATCAAAAGTTTTTTGTTCTCAAGATTATTTTTTTAAGTTCTTCGCGACCAAATTGTTTAAAATTATATTGTACCATTAACATATTTCGGATCAGGCAGCAATCCTATTTCGTCCGTCCGTCTATTGATTATCCATCAATCTGAAAATT
>CM068317.1:24697500-24750000 GCA_034766995.1 Acanthacorydalis orientalis
ACATTTGAAAGTCGATATTATATACCAATCGATTAAAATTGCATCGGAAGAAATTTAACGAAAACAAGCATTGTAATTAACTTTCATTTGGATTACAACAAAAACGCATGAAAAATACGGTCCTTGCTACAGTATATGTATATATATATATATATATATATATATATATATATATATATATATATATATATATATTATAATGCACTGTTTTCTGAATAGTAAAAGCATTTCTCCGTTGATACGCTTCGCAGATTCCAAAACACGCTCTGATTGTCTCGTCAGTGCATATAAGTATCTGCGTCGCTATTGCACTAATTTCAACAGTATAACATTTCTCTGTTGCATATTTTGTTTAGAGATTTTTCAATTACGCGGTTTTCGACCGTTTTTAAAACAGTTTAACGTATCTGCACTGCTATTTGCGTTGTTATGTATATTAAATTGATATCTAATTTTACTTTTTGCTTCTTGTTTTGCGCTAAATGCATACTAGTTATCTTTTTCATTCATTTAATATTTTGGTCGCGTACGACAATTAAAACAATACTGGTCATTAAAATGTTATTATTTTCGTCTTAGTAACTATTAGATTTCTAATTTCGAATTAAGTAATTTGTTAAGTTTAGATAATTGCTGTGTTTTGTTTATATATATATATATAATATTTTGATTAATGCTTTATTTTTAAAATTATTCATGTTTAATATTATTTTATATAAAATTATTCTATTAACATGAATAATGTATTGTTTTGATAATTTATATTTTATATTGTTTCTTCATATATATATATATATATATATATATATATATATATATATATATATATATATATATATATATATATATATAAATGAACATTGAATTTAATGTTATTAAATTTCAGAAGGGAAAATTGTAATTTTTTTCTTTTACTAAATTTCTCGTAGCGCAATTAAATAATACTGCATACAGAAAAAAATGGTAAGAGAAATTTAAAAATAACGAAATAAATTGAAAGAAGAGAATATAATTAAACTAAATAAATATGTGGCTGAATGTGGATACATATAAAATAGATATGTTTTCCTATTAATTGTTGTATTTGTTTAACTGAATAGTTATTAATAATGAAATTATATAAGTTTACAAATCAACATTCAACCAAGTTTCAACCATTAATGAATCAATTTACATGTTATTGTTGCTTTATTGTGAATTGTTGTTAGATACCTTGATAGCCGGCAACACGAAAGTGTTAGATAGAGTAGAGGTTAGTAATTGAAGTGATTTTTAATTAATTTTGGAAATCACATTCAATAATCTTTCACATAAAGAAATAAAACACCGATTTCTAAAATAGAAGATAAAAATTTCGTGCAGTAGTACCACACACTTTACGTTTCGTGCGAACGCTGCACTGACAATGCTGTTTAAATTTATATACTAAGAATAAAATAATCAGTATATAAATAATGATTATATATATATATATATATATATATATATCCAATTTCAAAGAATTGGTGCCAATATCCTTAATTGTAAACACGCCCTTAAACCTCAACTAACCAACCACTGAAATTAATTGCACAATTAACCATTTGGTCTTCATGCAAATAGCACTCGTACATTTTTATAGATTCTTTTCTCCTTTGTGTCGTCCGTGTTTATCAATAGTTTCTTAATACTTTATCTATAAATATACTTCTCTGTTTTTTTTTATTCTTTCAAACTACTAGAGTTTATTATTTTTGTTAGTTTTAACTTTCTGAATTTCTTGTGTATTATTTGAATCCGGCTTCTGTTTTAATTATATTAATTATAAAAGTTTCCATTTGACGGTCACAAATGAATTCTTTTTCATCCCACAAACCACATAAAAATGTTTTTCTGATAAAAAATATTTAATAAATTATTATTGATTATTTTTGATTGTTATGCCCCAAAGTACAGAAAAAACTGTTTTTTCTGTATCTCGACGCTGTTTTTTTTTCGATTTTTGATTTGCATATATATATATATATATATATATATATATATTTATAAAAATTTTATTAATCATCAAACATAACTGTTTATTTGAATTTCAGTGTATAGTTGTGAAACGATTCGTTTATATCTAACGTTTCATTTAATTCTTAATTTTTATTATATCTTATTATTCATTAGAACTTTAAAGTGTATTGATTAATTATTGGTAATATCTACAAGATCAAAAATTAAATAAGTTAGTATTAAAGTATCAAACCTACTGAATTGAATATTTATTAAAAATATATTAAAGAAAACAACTAATTGATCATAACGTTTGTATTTGAGCTGTGTCTTTATAGTGTAGGGTATGTGTCGTGTTTTCATATTTATTTCAAATCAGAACTGAAATTGAAAACAATACTACATATAAAATGTTATAAAACCTATACATAAAGTTTTTGATATGTTTGGTCAATAGATGAAGAAATAGTTGTTGATATGTTACCATAGTAACGACGAATTCGTGCAACTTATCAGGGATTTGTATGCTAATACACTGAATCTCTTGTAAAAGATTTACAAATCGCGATCGTCGTTCAAGAACAGAGACAGAATGAATTCAGTTAAATGTTCATCCATAAAAAACGAATTATCCGTCTGTGTCTTTCGCGTGTGTTCAGTGATCAGTGCAGTGAAACAATTGAAACGTATAATTTATCGATATGACAGGTATCTGTATATAAATTAACTGGATATCGATAAAATAAACATTAAACAGTAAATAAGAATATGAAAGTCGTAAAAATTAATAAGAGAGTTATAAAACTAGAAACTGTTCCGTTTATTCGTTTCATTTTGTACGATTAGAAGGAACAGTAAAACATCGGCTTAACTATTTCGTATACGATTTTAATTGTTTTTTTTTTGTGAATAGCAATTTTAAATTTACTTTCGTGGAAAATATTAAATATAGTAATACTTGCATACGTGCATTATATATATATATATATATATATATATATATATATATATATATATATATCATAAATGCTTTCTCATAAATATAAACAACTCATATATTATGTGTACTAATTGATTTATTTATTAAGTGAAATTCAATTTGAATAAAGTAACAGTAATGTAATTGAACTCAAGAATGTTTATTTATAATAATTATATAATAAAAAAGTATGGTTACATTTGTTTGCGAATGTTCTTATCGACTGTCTTATTACAATATTAAGATATATTCATAATTTATAGTTTAACATTTATGCACCATGAGGAGTTTAAGAATTGAAATAAGATCTTGTTATAAATAAATATTTATGTCCCTGAGACTTTTATTGCGTTTGGCGTAATAGAACATTTCATACATCTGGCATCTACTCTAGTTTTATGTCAATGTTTCCTTTTTTTAATTGATATATATATATATATATATATATATATATATATATATATGCGTTTTTTACTTTATAAAAATCGAGATTAAAATTATTTAACAATCATTTTCTTAAATATTCTAAAAACATATAAATATTTTGCACTAGTGACAACGCACTCGGAATTGCTCTGGACATAGCAGAATAAAAATGATCTAATTAAAATATCATGTATATTAATTTATTTCACAATGCAGTACGTGTTCAAATTCTGCGTTCGAAAGTAGAAGCTCTTTCTTTTCTACATAGATCTTTTCAGTTCCGACTTCGTATCTAAATTCTAAATATTTTAAAAATGTAATTTTATAAATCTACGCCAATTCAATTCATATTTCCGTGCTTTTCTTATAAGAGAAAATATTCTAAAAACAACCTGATAAATGAAGTACGTAAAAAAAATAATACACCGAAGTACCCACCTGAGATTTTACTAAGTATGCATACTATAAGTCCTCTGACTTTGAAGTTGTGTAGGGTACACATCATCAGTTAAAACTGACGATTTTCTGGACTGTTATTTAAGAGTGCACATCATAATGTAAAGACTGTCCCATAATGCTCTATTGTTTTTATAACAACCAATAAAGTCTACTAATATGGATTTTTCACTTTCCATTTTTCACGTAAAAATATAAAAACATTCTTTCTTAAAAGTTTTACATGAAAAAAAAAAACAAGAAAATCCCTTTTTACTCCGGCCTTGTTAAAATCACACGACTAAATGATGACTGACAGAAACTACGCTCATATTATCAGTTATTAACTGACAGTTTCAATGTAAATGACAGTCCATATTCAAAATTTTTGAATTGTTTCAGTTAGACTGGCAGTCAGTTATTTCGACGCATGCATCATCATTTTGACTGTCATTTACCGTCTGACTGCCAGTTTTAACTGATGATGTGTACCCTACTTTAGTGTTAACACAAACACTCATTTGAATTTTCTAATTAATAAATGAGTTAAACAAAAATTAATTTATAATTAATGAAAATCTCTTTAGAATATTTTCTCAATTCATTTATTATAGACTATATTTTACTGTTCGTACATTATTCTAGTGTCATAAAAATTAAAAGTGGTAATCAATATTTTTTTTCAGCATAAATGAATCAAAACAATTTTGTTTAATTAATAATATTAACTCTCAAGGTTTATAGAATAATAAGATGCTTATTTTTGTGTTAACATTTTCTAATTGCTACATAAGATATAAAGTAAAAAAAAATATAAAATAATATTAAATTAATACTCAACAGAATGTCATATGTATTGAATTATCAAATTATACATTAATTAAGAATTACTTCAGAATACAGGTTTGATACTGTGGATAAATTCATTTTCAGCAATAAGTTATTCTCTCGCCCCACAAACTATAATTTTTTTTCGTTAAGGTTCAATAAATGATTATTGATCAATTTTATTGTTGCTTGTGTAAATTTCGATAGTGATTCTGTCATTCGCAGAGCGCTGTTACAGAAAAATTTATACCTTAGTTATGTGTCAAAAATGAGCAATATTCATTTATTGAATGTTTTTAATCAGCTTTTTTATGGTTCCTGGTGTGAGAGAATACTTCATTTATGAAATAGGAATTATTTACTATTCTTGTACAAACTTTTAAAATATCTTGTAGTAAGATAGAATATTTTATTTATTTATTTTAACTTTCGAAAACTATTTATTTATGAATATGTGCGAGTATATGGAAGTACGCATAAATGTAACTCATTGTTAGTTTTCTAGAATTAAAATAGAATTTTCTTAGTAAAAAATTGTACATTATTATCTACATATTCTGTTGATTTATAGAATGTGTTCCATCAATGGTTTAATTAACAATATGTATTTTTGTAAAGGTCGTTCAGATTTTGTCGGTGGCATTGATAACGAAGCACTTGACTTTTCGCAACTAGAAGCATTTATCAACAGTGGCGGCGATGCAAGCCCCGGTGGCGGGACTACCGGGCCGGCAGCGTATTTTGCCGATACATTGCAAGCCGATGCAGCCGTCGTACCCCAGGTTCCGGCACCGGGAGCTACAATTGTCGTCGATTCACATTTGACTGTTACGGATTCAACAGATCAGAATTCTGTGCGGGGCAAGCTCGTAAATGTCATTGTTGACAACAAAAGACAGGGGTAAGTGTTAAAAATAAATTATTTGATGACCTCAGCAGAAGTATTCGTAAAACACTTTATATTTTCTCGGAATCCATTCGTTTTTTCAAAACGTCTCACTTAACTTGTCGTATTTGCATTTATTAATAATATGTTTGGTAACTGTTCTTTCTGAATGTTTATTAATTATATTAGTTGAATATTTAAAATGGCTTTTATTTTAAGAACAGTGCTGTTATTTTTATTGTCAGTATAATCAGTTTAATGTTTCGTACCTCTATAATATCAATAAATGGAATATGTATTTATTTACTTGCTAAAAATTAGAAAAATAATTTAAAAGAATTACCCATTATTTGATACTTTCACATCTGTGCAAATTATATAAAAATCGCTTAATTTTTTCATACATAATATATTTCGTATTGTTTATGAATTTCAACATGAATAATTTAGAATACAATTTTTGTATACATGTTTATATGATTATATGTATACGATATTTGGTAACAAAGAAACAAGACTGCATAGAAAACTTTCATTATTGAAAACTCATGGGATCCAAAACAGTTTCTCTTCAGGGTAATCCTAGTTAACTTTGAACATATTTCATTGTCGTCGCTGTCCACGTTTAGTAATATTTTTAGACATCTTCGAGAATACTTTTTAGATGTTCTGTCATATATATGTCTTTGCCTTTTTATGTGTTCTAAATCATCAAAATAGATTCGTTTTCAGGAATTTTTTTCGTTTTGAGAACAAAAAAATCACACTCATTTAGTACACAGAGTGGGTGTTCCATTGATTTTTTTCTTTTGGGTTCAGTATTTGTTTAATAATAATACTGAGTGAAAATTTAAAGGATCGTTAAATGGGGTCATATCTCTAATTTTACGGTGGACTTTTTCTCAAACTTTCCAAAACATCCCCGTAGAAGTTTTAGTCCCGTACATATATATATATACATATACATATACATATACATATACATATATATATATATATGTACGATACCTGTAGTGTCAAAATAATCAACTTTTCTTTACTTTGGAGTGTGACCTTCTTGTCTTGTTTGGTCGCGGAAAGTTATCATTGTTCACTAGAAGCTTTATCTTTCTGTTTCGGGATCGCATTGGAATAGCAATATCGCTTTTAATTACATTGTCCAGAAAGTCATTTTCTTTTCCGATCCATGTAAGAAAGTCTGAATAGATTTCAAGTCTTCATTTCTTGTTCGTCCGTCAGAATTTTAGATACTATCGTTGCGCATATCTTTCTTATGATCAAATCTTTGATTAAAATCTTGCAACTTGATTCGATATTTATATTTAAAATCTGAACCATTATTTTAATAAATAGCGATCACTGTGCTTCAAATTTCCAACTTTTTGGATATTTTCATTTTTTTTGTGGTTTTGAGGCAATTGATTTCGAATCTTCGTGTACGTATTTTAGACCATCCAGAAACATTTTATTGTCCGAATACGCGAGCACGAGACATTTCTTCACAACAATATCTTTTCAACTACTCTAAGTTTCAGTTATAATTGGATTTGCTTAAAATTTTCATGTGAATGTATTTCTCTAAATTTTTATCATACATTTTTTTGGAAAGGGTGATGAAACAAGTCATACATAAATGTTCGTAACAAAAATACTAGTCATCGAAATGTGACCACTTGTTAAAATTAGGGAAGATGATGCCAATTATTGCGTAAGCTAATTGTTCAGCCTTGTTTTATTTTTACCACATCTGGTATGTGTATATATAGAAATAAATATTTTGTTTTAGTCATCACTTACCTGAAAGTCCCCCAGATTCTGGATCTGAACATCCGTACAGTCCAGCAGATACGACAGACCACCATTTAACAAATGGCGACACAAGTAACACAAATGCAATTTACACAACATTGCGGCGTGTTACGAATCCACAAGCCTCGATATATAAACATCCGTCGAGTGCGAGTCCGAGTTTGTTAAATACAATGATCACAACAGATTCAATGATGTTAGGACAGAATTATGGTGGACACCTTATACATATAGGAAACAGTACACCGGCAATTAATCGTTGTCTTGAAACACCACAAGGCTGCGTACTAATACAAAGGTTTGCATGTAATTAATTGAAAAATGTAATTAACTTAATTAAATACTTATATAAATATATTTTTTAGTCCTGGATTGGAAGCAAATCAACCACAACATCATGTGCTTCAAACACCACAGAGATGTGATCAAAATCTTGTCGATATCGGACCGGACCGAATCGATTATCCAGGTCGAAATGATTTTAAGTTAACGATGGGCCATGAACTTGATTCTGTTATGATACAATCACCGATTGGGCCAAGGCCAAGTGTTGAAGGACCATTAGTTCAACCAAAGATCGATAACAATATTGAAAATGTTCAAGTTGAATATACGAATCTGCAGAATGTATCGAAGAAGAGGAAATTATCACAGGATGTACCTCTAGTGAAATCAGAACCAGGTAGGGTAATATATATTTTTTAATATTTGTATTTCATAGTGTCTCTGTTTTCATGTGTCATAATTTTTCATATATTTATTTCTTTTTAATAAATATTATTGTAAAAGTTATATTAATTAGAAAGAACATGATGAAAATGAAAGTTTTTGTAATTAATAGAATATATTTTCTTATGTTTCATCCAGTATTTGTTGGAAATATTTTGAAGTCATAACTAAATCGTGAATAATATGAATGTTTATTATATCACTTAAAATCATATATTTTTTCCATTTTTACATAGAGTAACATTTATTTAATAATAAAACCTCTACATTATTAAAATAAAAAAGTAAATAAATTAATAAAATGTATTTGCAACATTATTTTTAGTAAAGTAGTGCTGTATGCAACTATTTAAATAATTACAAAGTATATTTGTTTAGAAATGAGTCCTGATTGTACAACTCGTCCCACAGCTTGTAGTCCAATAGATCCAGCAGAAGAATATTCCTTAGATGTTAGTGTCGGTGCTGCAAGTACAGTTGATGGATCTGGAAATGGTGCTGGAGGGATTTATGTTGATAGTGCCTATCAGTGTATACGCTTCACTCCTTTTCAACAAAGTTCATGGCATGTTCTCACTGATCAACATTTACAAGAGTTGTATGTATGAGTTATATAATTTATATTATTTTATTTGTCTGTTAATATCAGTATAACTCTAATAGTTTCAAATATATATTCTAAATAAAATTTTACTTATTTTGTCTTTGAATAATATGCACATATTTAATATATTTAATGTTCAAGGTGTATGTATTTTATTTATTTTTATATATAATAAATAATTGCAGTAATTACTGTGTTAAGCTCAAAATTTATTAATCTTAAAATAACTTTCAATATAAATTAGTTTTATAATTATTCATATGAATAATAGAAAATAACTATATCATTTTTTTTTTATAAATTGTGTTCTAAAACAGGTTCATAATTCATTTTCTATAGTAATATTTCTGTAAAATTTGTGTCTTATATTTTTCCTTAAATTATATTACTAAAGTAAAATATATACAATTTTAACGGATTATCTTTAACAAAAATTATTCTTTCAGACCTGTACCACATTACAGAGTTGATGCTGATAAAGGCTTCAATTTTTCTAATGCAGATGATGCTTTCGTATGTCAAAAAAAGAATCATTTTCAAGTAAGCACTGAAAAATATTCATTTTTAACTAATTGTTTTTATTTAAATTATAAAATAACTTTTCTAATAAATGGTTTATATTTAATGTATTCATTATAGATCACTTGTCATGTACAATTACAAGGTGATGCACAGTTTGTAAAAACTAATGAAGGTTTAAAAAAAATTAGTAGTTTTCATTTACATTTCTATGGTGTCAAGTTTGAATCACCAAATCAAACAATTAAAGTCGAGCAGAGTCAAAGTGATCGATCAAAAAAGCCATTCCATCCTGTGCTGTAAGTATAGTGCTGTCATTTTTAAATAAATGTATAAGAATACATACACACACATATATATATATATATATATATATATATATGTTTGTATGTATTCTTTTCAATTTAAATAGAACTTTAATATAATGTAATTGAAATTCATTTTATTTAGTGATAGTTGTTCTTTCAGCGTCGATTTACAAAATGAACAAGTAACTAAAGTTACAGTTGGTCGTTTACACTTTAGTGAAACAACATCCAATAATATGAGGAAAAAAGGTAAACCGAATCCAGAACAGCGTTATTTTCAACTTGTTGTTGGACTTCATGCACATACATCACATGCCCATTATCCAGTCACTTCGTTGGCATCGGAAAAAATTATTGTTAGGGTATGTTCTCCCATATATATATATACACAATTTTCCAAAATAAATCCTCAGATATATTTGTATATTAGAACATGTATAAAATTAAAAAATCAACATATTTAAGTAATTAATTTCGAACATTGTGTTGATATCTATATAAATGATTTGCTGATTTAAAATGTAAGAAATAATGTAGTGTATGTTTCTGCAGTAAATTTTTGTATCATTAATGATTAAATTTGAAACACTACAAATAATTAATAAATGTAGATCAGTATTGGAATTAACGATATGTTTAAAAGCATAACTATTCTCTCATAAGAAAAGGTTATATTTTTTCTTTAAAATTTTGAGTATGAAAATCTACTCTAAAACCAATTAGAGTAATTTCAAATGTATAAAATCAGTTGAATATATTTGTTATACTTTTAAGATAATTACTTTATTTATAAACATCATAATTGAATAGTAAAAGAGATCAATACAATTAACTGAACTTCTAATTTGTAATAAAAATATCAGAAGAAATTTAAAATACACTTTTTCATTTTCAATAATATACTAGGCCTTTTTGTTCCAGGCATCAAACCCAGGTCAATTTGAAAGTGATATTGAACCATGCTGGCAAAAAGGACAAACCCAAGTAAGTTGATTGTGTTCTTAATGTAATACTAATGTTATATTTATGTTGGAATATATATTTTTTTCATATATTTCAATTTTAATATTATTGTGTTATTTACTTCAGTTATTTAAATGAAGTTTGTAACTAGTTTATTTTTTTAGGATTCTATTTTTCATGCTGGAAAAGTTGGAATTAATACTGATAGACCAGATGAAGCTCTTGTCATACATGGAAATTTAAAAATCACTGGTCATGTTGTCCAACCAAGTGATATTCGTGCAAAGCAAAATATTATAGAATGTGATACAGCTGAACAATTAAGAAATGTACAAAAGTTAAGAGTAGTTAAGTGAGTTTATGTATTATAATTTGTTAATACACATTTCCATATATTATAATTTGTGTATGAAAATATGTATTTGGTTATTTGTAGGTACAAATATCAACCAGAATTTGCTGTACATTCTGGCCTTGTAAAAGATCCTAATCATGTTGATACAGGTGTTATTGCTCAAGAAGTAGCTGAAATTCTTCCTGAAGCAGTTACAGCTGCTGGAAATATTATTCTACCCAGTGGAGATTCTATAAATAACTTTTTAGTCGTAAATAAGGTTTGTAAATTAATATAAATCAATTTTCAGTTTCTATCATTTCTTATATGGTTATTGTTTCAATAATTATTTACTGTATTTTTTAGGAACGAATATTTATGGAAAATGTCGGTGCTGTTAAAGAATTGTGTAAAGTAACAGGGAATTTAGAGAATAGAATTGATCAACTAGAAAGGATGAACAGGAGATTAAATAAGTTAAAAAGAGGTGATAGTTTGAAATCAAATGCTAGTACAGGTTTGTGTCAAATTTTTTTATATCCATTTCTGTTATAAACTTAAGTATGTTAAAAAAATAACTAATTAATTATTTATTACTTGTATTATAGTTACTACTGGAAAACATATCCACAGCCATAAATGTTACATGAAGCAACATAAATGTTCAAATGATGAACCAGAAATATGTTCAAATAAACTTATACAAATAATCATCGTGGTTTTATTTTTAATTGTAGCATTTTTGTACGTATATTTATATATATATATATATATATATATATGTGTATATATGTGTATGTGTATTAATATATATTCGTATGCAGATTTTCATATGAATTGTAATATTTTCAATATTTTTTTTGTAGCTTAGCAGCAATTACAACACTGTACTTTATAGAAATTCAACATCACAATCATAAACGATATAATATAAGACGAGATAATACAGAATTTAAATCTGACAAGCATGTATATCATACAAATGGATGTTCATCAATTGACACTAATATGAAACCTGCTAATGAGACATACCCAGCACTAAAACCTTCAAAAATGGATATGAAATCACAACCACGAGTCAAAGATTCATTGATTCATAATACGGATTATGGTTTTGTTAATAAAGGTACGATAAAATAATTAAAAAATTTCTCGGTCTTGTTTATATTTCCAAATGTTTTTTTTATAGATAATAATATTAAATCATACCCAAAATTAAACCCAAGTACTAAACGTAATGGATTAAACCTACATTCAAACTTGTTAAAAATGTTGGTACCAATAGGCAAACCTCTTTCTTGTGAAACTGGTGATGCAGGTATTGGATTTGAAACTGAACCACATCATTGTCAGGTACTGTACATTAATACTATTTGTCTTTGTTTTTTATATTGAGAGATTATTAGATTTTGTTAATTTAATTGTGTTATTAAATACTTGACTTGAATGGAAATCCAGTATGACTTAATAAGTACATTGCTGACAGGATTAGGTACTAATAGTATGTATGTATGTATGTGTGTGTATATATATATATATATGCGTGTGTGTATAGATGAAAAATTTTTTTCTAAATTTATCTTTTGTAACAATTTTGTATAAAAAATAAAAATATGATTTTAATAAAATTTAGGTATATTGTTGCCATCAAGAACACATTGATGAATCAGAGAGTATTGATCCTACATCAGTTGAATTTAATGATAGTCCTAACTATAATTCCTTAACAAATGGCACAGACACTTCTTCAAATACTAGAATAAACGAAGTAATCTCATCAAATCATATTTCACGGAAAAGTAATAGGGAAAAACGTGATACTGATATTTCTTTAAATGAACCTGACAACATTAACAGAAATATAATTGGTAAGCAAAATAAGAACTAGTGTCGTTAATAAAAAAAATTATAGAATTAATAAAAAAAATATGTCAATTTTTATTTCTATTATAGATATTACAGAAGCGAATTACACAATTGTGATTGAAGGAGAAACTTTTAATGTCACTTTAGGAATAGATTATTGTCCTGATTGTGTCTCAAGTCATACTAATATGTCATACTTTGTACCTATTTCAAAATATATGTCTGATGAATTCATCACATTACATTTTAAGTAAGTTTTTACTTTCTGTTAATACATTTTATAAATATATTATTTCTTTTATCCTATTCATATATTTTCATAATTAATTTTATTTTTTCATGGTAATCTTATTACATTTTGTTAATAGTCATTATTTATTCTATATTAGAAATAGAAAAAATACATTTTATCTATGTACTAAAAAATATACCCATGTATACATTTAGTGTTTGTGTATGCGTATATATATATGTATACATGGGTATATTTTTTAGTACATAGATAAAATGTATTTTTTCTATTTCTAATATAGAATAAATAATGACTATTAACATACATTATATATATATATATATATATATATATATATATTTTATCTATTTTAGAACAAAACAAATAAATAAAGAAGTAGAATTTTGTGATGATAAGATACAACATGTTGATTGTCCCTTTACACGACCTTCAATTTGGAATTTACTTAATACGAATTTGCTTGGAACAAGTTTTAAAGTGCCTCTAGTGGGGTTCTTAAACATAGTATTAACTTATAGAACATCGTTAATACAACGCACTGAGGTATGTGATTGACAAAATATCTGAACTGATATATTTCTATACATTCTTAACTTTTTTTTTTAGAATGTTTGCGATTTACCGGCATCAAAACTTGGTATTGATTTTGTAGAATATAAGTTCAGTTTTTTTAGAGATTGTGATGATTGACATCACACTGAATTCATCTACATGAACAGGTGAAGAAACCAATTACAAAATTGAAAATCTTCCATGTTTTATTATCGATTGTTATCGTTTTCTTCCGTGCGAAAATCATCAGTGTATGAATTTCGTAAATACAGAAAGAAGTTCAATTATTTTTTGATGATGTTTAGTTTGATATACAAATTTATTAGTATAGAAACCGTCCTAGAATTATTCACTGTTTTCCGTCCAATTTTTAAGGTAGGTTTTTGAACGATGGTATATAGCCTCGTTTTGATTTAATCATCATTCCTGAGTTTTACATAAGTTTTAGATGTTTGTATTATAAAATAATATTAAATAATAGTAATTAAGTAATGATAACGATAAAAATTATAACCAGAAAAATTTTAATATTTTATCATATTGTATACAAGTTTTAGAAATTTTGATTTTAAAATCAGATATTTTTCTGTGAAAAGATAGATATTTAGTTATTTAAGATTTAATTATTATATTATTGTGATGTGCGTTACTTGATAAATAGTATTTATTTATGGTTATACGTAAACCAGAAACACTGTATTTTCCTAACATGGATTATATCACAAAATTTATCATAGTATTTTGTGGTTAGATGTACTTATTATGGTTTTATTTGTAGATATATTTACAAGATTGAACAAAATAATATAATGTTTTGTATAATTTTTTTGACATTGTGCAATAAGTTATAAACTATAATGTTTGATGTGTATGTAATTAAAAAAGAAATGTTATAGGAAGTTTAGTTGTTTATTTGAATTGCCGGTATCTAAAACTGAGATGTTCCTTTTTTTATTTTTCTTTATAATAAATTATAACAATATATTTTGGTTATAATACTATTTCAGAAATTGTTTTTTATTTATTGATTTAAATTTAGAATGAATTTTTATTAATGCAAACAATTTATAATAAAGGTACTATATTAATTATTAAAATAAAATGAAATTAATTACATTCTTATATACATTTTACACACAGTTTCAACATCCTTATAACAGTAGGATTAACTTGTAATTGTATCTGAATAAAATACTTATTCATCATCGTAAATCATAATAATATGAGAAAGATTCAGAATCATTGGTATTTGGAATTTCTGTGTACTTACACATTCAGAGAAATATATCCATTTCTATTTCGTTGCGCTTTTTAAAATTGCTGGAATTTCATAACCGATATCACCGTCCACTCATAGAGTCCCAAACCCTCCTTTCCTGTTTCTTGAATTGCAAATAATATTTAATATTTTTTTTATGGTAGTGTTTTTATTTCTTGTATCTGGACTGCTAATGATATTAATACTCTGATAATCATTCTGAGTAACACCACTATTTCGATGAATGTTGTTCTTTCTAGATATTTACACCAATTTGTTAGTTTTATTTACATGAATTTGATAGAGTAAAATGACTAAATAAAGTTCTCTTTATTTGTTAAGTAGATAATAGTACTCTAGAATGGTTTCAAGCCCATACCGTTATTCATCTATTACAAGACTATCTTTTTGAAATTGTATATTAAATTTGAAAAATATTTATTTGTATATCACGCAGTAGTCTTCAAAGCTTTATATTTTATTTAATAACATGAAAAAATAAAATAAAAATCATTTCAATTACTTTGTGGTAGCACTAATTGAACTAATTTAATGCATATATTGAATCTGAAAAATAATTATTTATTGACTGATAGATATTTGGATCTACAGATTAATAAAATCTAACACATAAAATATACATAATTACACTAAAATGATTGATAACTTTGTAATTTTTCAATTAAATCATAATTTTGAAAAGACAAAAATATTTTTTTTGTAAGAATGACTATTTTATATACATATAATATAGATATATATATATATATATATCAAAAATTAAATTGAAATATTTGGAGATGCATACACATACATATATTTATTATAGTCAACATCTTTTCTGTATAAAATTTTATATTAATTTCAAGTCGGTACGTGCCAGTGCATAATGTACGATAATTTTACTGTCACGCATATTGTCACGTATCATCACTTTTATGTCGTATCGCTGTGAAAATCTATTACACTCAATCTGTGTTTGACGCAGCAGAGGAGTAGGATGGTTTCATTTGGAGAATCTTTATCTTTGGTTTAGTGCATAGATGTTTAGTGTAGTGTGATTATCGGGATTGAGAGTTTATTACGGTAATTGCAACACTATTGCGTTAAATATTAAAAACATGCATTTAATTAAATGTTATTATTTCAACTATTTTGTTTTTTTCGAATAAAGTGTTAGATTTAGATTTTGAAAATGAGAAATATATATATAAAAAATATTTTCATGTCAGTTCCATTCAATATTAAAATATTCATTAATTACTTTCAAATTCATTACTATCTTCATACAAAATGCACTGAGCATTTGAGTTTCTTAAATTAAGATATATGTTATCGAGTTCAAATCAATATTTTCTACATTTTTCATGACCTTGTTTGTTCTAAAAACTGTCTCATAACACTTTACTTAATATTGATGAAGTCTCATAACAAAGTTAAAACAAAAGCATTGTAATAAATTCAATAAAATAATTATTTCAATGGAGAGCACATACATTATTACTTTCTAATGATATACGAGTATGTATGATAATAGTTTGTAATGTGATGTAATTCAATAGAAAATTTGGTATTTAAAAAAGAAAATAAAATGTTTTTAAATTCGATCGTTTTATAGATTTAAATTTGTGAATATTTGTCATGATCTTGTTTTAAATTTTTTTCAAATACAATACTTTATACAATATTCGGTATTGAAACACTTCCAAAATATTAATAAAATCAGGCAATTACATTACTTCTGATGGTTTTTGAATGTTAATAATTGTATGTATCTGATATAATTCAATAAATATGTTTGTTTTTAATAAAGAAAAAAAAATTGATTGATTTGAAGTGAAACTTTTATAACCGCACGAACGTATATTTGATCGGACCAGACAAAAGTGAAACGTTTCCCCCCAACAAGTAGCAATGAGCATAGTGATATGAAACATGGATTCACCACTGCACACCTAGATCAAAGCAATGAATGACTGGTGAGTGTGTCGAGGAGGTGAAGACCATTTTGTCGGCTGAGAAGGTAATGGCCCCTGTTTTTTGGAATTCCCAAAGAATCATCCTGATCGATTACTTTACAAAGGGAAAAACGATAACAGGAGCCTATTGTGCAACATTATTGGACCGTTTTAAAAAAGCACAGAAACAGAAACGGGCAAAATCGGCGTATTAAAAATTGTTCTTTTACCAGGACAACGCGCCGCCCCACAAATCGACTGTCGCAATGGCAAAATTGTACGAATTAGACTTCGAATTGATTCCTCATTCACCCTATTCTCCACATGTGGGCCTATGAGACTTCTTCATCTTCCCAAATTTGAAAATTTGGTAGGAAGAAATTCTCGTCGAATGAGAATGTCATCATCGCCGTCTGTGTATTTTACAGACTCCCTAGACAAAGTGTATCTCAATGGAGACTATGTTGAGAAATAAAATCGATTTTTTTCAAAAAACATCGTTTAACTAGCTTGTTTACTATACTTATCAAATGACCCTCGTATGTTTGCAATTGTTACTAATTTTGCATTTTAGCTCTAAAATGCTTGAAGATAGGAAACTCTACATTATTAAAATAAAGAGCATAAAATTTACTATTAAATACAAGTAGATCAATTAAGTTGGAAATTTTTGAATCTGATCCACAAAACGACGAAACTGGCTGGGTTAAAAATTGGACATTTTCTCAAATTGACAGTCTCACAACATGTGTGAGACTAAAAAAACGCTGATAAAACGCGTTTTTCGTGCGTAAAATACACAAATTATTAAAATCCGCCTACAAATTCACACTGGTCGATGCGTATTTTAATGCTCTATATATATTTGCAGACAAAATTAAAATCGATTCACAATCGATACCGAAAATACCAAAAAAACCGCTGAAAAGACGTGTTTATCGTACTTAAAATATACAAATTATTAAAAATCCGCCAAGAATTTTATACTGGTTGATGCACATTTTAATGCTCTATATATATTTGCAGACAAAATTAAAGTCTGTCCACAATCAATACCGAAAATGCCCAAAAAAACGATGAAAAAACGTATTTTTCGTTCTTAAAATATACAAATTATTAAAAATCTGCCAAGAATTTTATACTGGTCGATGCGTATTTTAATTCTCTATATATATTTGCAGACAAAATTAAAATCTGCTCACAATCGATACCAAGAATGTCCAAAAAATCGCTGAAAAAACGTGTTTTTCGTGTTTAAAGTATACAAATTATTCAAAAACCGCTAACAAATTCATACTGATAGATGCGTATTTTAATGCTGTATGTCTATTTGTAAGAAAAATTAAAATAGGTTCACAATGGAAACCGAAAAAGTCAAAAAAACGCAAAAAAAACATGTTTTTCTAGCTTAAATTATCCAAATTGTTCAAAATCTGGCCACTAATTCAGTTGCCAGATTTTTTGCGGTGTGGTAGGTCCGTGTGTGTGTGTATTAATATATATATATATATATATATATATATATATTGATTTTATTTATGAGATTTATTTTTAAAATTAATATTAGGTCCATAGAAAAAAAATACAATTTATGACCTTCAAATTTATATAAAACACCGCAATTATTTTTTAACGTACTAATATTTAGTGTATTTTTTTGTATAAAAATATCCGATATTCATTATATTGGCTACCGGATTGATTCTTGATTTATTCAGTGATAAATCACGAAAACATAAATACAAAATTGTAATTATATAAAATATAATATTTTTTCCCATAAAATAAACCGGTTTCGTTTGACCTAGTTTTGAAAATTGTATTCAAGAACTATAACAAAGCCGCGTGTCAGCATATTATATAATTCGCTCCTGCCTGCGTCACCAGTCGATCGGCTTGCAGCAACCAGTGCGGCGCATTTCTGTATCGGACACCGCACGTGCATCACGCTGTTCAAGAATTTTCGTATGCAGTCGTCTTTAATTGGTAAGTAATGGTAGTTTTTCAATTATAATTTTTAAATATGTGTTTGAATGTAACGAAATTAAAATCATTTAGTTATTTTTTAACAAATTTTCCAAATAACTACATTTTTTAATGTAAAATATTTTATCTATCTATGCATGTACTTGAACATCTTCTTTTTTTCTTTTCATTTTATTAAATTAGGAACATTTAATACTGTATTCAAAATTTAAGAATTAGTTTACACATTAATTTCTCATTATAGAATATTTTTCGATTATGGATTTTATTTAGTTTATCAAATTATACATATTTACTACTTTATTTCGAATGTTATTTTTCGTACTTTTTTTTTACAATATTTCATCATTTTGGATAAATACTAGTGTTTTTTATTTCTATTTTTTTTTTGTCGAATAAGAAATATTTAACAAAAAATCTTAGAAAAAATATTTTTCTGGTAATCTATTTAATATTTCGTATATATTTTTTTTTTTTTGGTATGAAAATGTATGGTTATTAAATTATTATTAATAATAATAATGATAAATACTAAAAATAGAAATAAAAAATATTGGAAAATATATTTTTCTGGTAATATTCTATTTAATATTTCGTATATTTTTTTTGTATGAAAATATATGGTTATTAAATTATTATTATTAATAATAATGGTAAATACTAAAAATAGAAATAAAAAATCTTAGAAAATATATTTTTTTGGTAATATTGTATTTAATATTTCGTATATTTTTTTGTATGAAAATATATGGTTATTAAATTATTATCATTAATAATAATGGTAAATACTAAAAATAGAAATAAAAAATATTGGAAAACATATTTTTCTGGTAATATTCTATTTTATATTTCGTATATTTTTTTTGTATGAAAATATATGGTTATTAAATTATTATTATTAATAATAATGATAAATACCATATTAACATAAGTATTTATCATTGTAAATGTAATGAAAAGATTGAATACTGCCTGTGTTCGTTCGTTATGTATTATCTTTCATGTTAGCATATTGTTTTCTCTGCTTGTACCAAAGTCGTAAAATATTTTACGTAACTTGCCCTCCCTTTTCTGTACACATACGTCACTGGTACCGTTACAAATCGTGTCGACTAGGCTTCCGTTTAGTGGTTCTTTCTACTTTGCTATTGGAAGTTAAACGTGCAAGACGTTATAGTTAACAATTTTATTTTTCGATATGGTCGTTTTTAATTGGTAAGAAGTATTATTTTTTCGTTAAAAACTATTAAAATTAGAAGCCTTAATAATTTATGAAAATTATTTTTGATTATTGAATAATTTTGGCATTTTTTATTATTTTTGTAGAATATTTTACCACTGCTTATACATGTATATACATATGCACACACACACACAACACGTGCACATGTGCACACACACACAACACGTGCACATGTGCACACATACACACACACAACACGTGCACATGTGCACACATACACACACACAACACGTGCACATGTGCACACATACACACACACAACACGTGCACATGTGCACACATACACACACACAACACGTGCACATGTGCACACATACACACACACAACACGTGCACATGTGCACACATACACACACACAACACGTGCACATGTGCACACATACACACACACAACACGTGCACATGTGCACACATACACACACACAACACGTGCACATGTGCACACATACACACACACAACACGTGCACATGTGCACACATACACACACGTGCACATGTGCACACATACACACACGTGCACATGTGCACACACACACGCACACACAACACGTGGGTATGTGCACACACACACATACATACACACAACACGTGGGTATGTGCACACATACACAACACGTGCATATATGTATATGTACACACATACACATCTCTGTGTAGTGTGTGCGCGTCTATGCGCACACACACACACATTACAAATTTGATTATTTACTAATAATTATTTTGCAATATTTGTTTTTTGTAGAATATTTTACAACTTCAAATTTATTCATACAATTGTACTCGTTTCTGACATACTAGCCATTGCTTCCAATCGAAATCCTTTAGTGCTTAACCAGTGCTTAGTTTCCTATAGAAAGTGTTTTTATTATGTGCACAGCCTCTCGTGCACCATCTGTTGCGCTTCTTCATTTAATCTGAAAGACTCGCTGCTCATTACCTCTTTGTAGGTCTAAAGAGGTGGTAATCCCTCAGAGTGAAGTTTAACGTGTATAGTGGATGAAGAGGACACTTTGATTGCTGTTTCTCGATGGTCACTACTGTTACTTGGGCAGTACGGGCTCGAGCATTGTCATGTTGTAATAAAAAATCAGTACTTAGAACTGTTTGTCGTTTGGATCTAACTGCTGATTGGAGATGATTTCTGGTGGACAATATTGCTTCCAGGAATTGTCTTCGATCAATAATCATTTCCAGATGATAAGTGCTTCTGAGTACTGATGTTTTATTACAAGACTACAATCCTCTGCTCCATATTTGCCCATGCAATGGTAACGACCATTGAGAAACTGCATCTTGAGTGTCTTTCTCATCTGCTATACTTGCTGGACCTCGCTCCAAGTGATTACCATTTCTTTCGATCAGTCAGAGGCAATGAGCAGAATAAAGTTCTTTCAAGTTGGTTGAAGAGTGCGATGGGTGGTGCGTGAGTGATTCCACACATGACCAAAAGATTTTTTTCCTTAGAGGAATCCAGACACTAGTTGAACGCTGAAGGATTTTCTTGAACAAAATAGACTTGGAAGATAGTACAATTATGATACTTCCTTGCAATACACAATGAAAAATGTGTGTGTGTGTATATATATATATATATATATATGTGTGTGTGTGTAATATACATACGTATGCATATATTTGAGACATAAAAATTAGATTTACTGAAAAACACTTTTCTGTATGTTGCATGGTAAAGCAGCAATGGACGTCACTGGTCATGTGCAACTTGGATCCGTTTATAATTCCAAATTAACGAGATCCTTCGACTGAATCTGTACATCTTGCCTGTGGAGTTTGAGCTTGTATCACTCGGTCTCAACTTTCATCAGATCAGCATATTTGTGGTAAAAATTATCAGCTTTTTACATTAAAGTTATTAAACATTTCAATAGTATGAAATTAGAACATTTTAATAAATTATTAATAATTATTTTACATTGTTTATAAATTTTTTTTTAGAATTTTTACTATCATGGATGAATATTTAAGTATAGAGTAGTTTTTTTTAACTCAAATTATATTTGATAATTTGTATTTTTTTAAAAAATATTTTAAAATTCATTTTTTTAAGTTCTAATTTGTTATATATGTTCTTCTGATTACTGAAGTTGATTTGAAGATTTGTCGTATAACGATATATATTTCTAACATAACACGTTAGAAGCACTAAAGCAACATTAAAACCTCGTGATCGAGAAAGATTAGTGATTGTTAAAAGATTATAAAATTAGTTTTCAGTATTGTAAATGTAAGTGCCTTGGGGTTTTGTATTGTGATGGCCCGATCACTTTAACTGTTAATTCATAAAAATCTTTTAGTGAATTCTTCAAATTCATTTTAAGATTGTCCGTGAGTACGAACCAGATGTCTAATAAACGTAAAGCTGGGATTGCGTTAAGGGTACAGGATATTTTGGTTTCACCTCTAGGTAGTACTTAAGCGATCGCCCCCTTTGCTAACTTAAATCGTCTGTACGTTTTCGCCATCGAGAAGTCCTTAAACCTGGAGGTTCGAGGCAATCTGTTTGTTTTGTCCTTTTTTTCAGGGTTTTTGTGTTTTGTTTTCCATAACCTTTATTTTGTGAGACTTTTCGTCTCTTCTCACTTGTGCTTTAGATTAGACTTTAGAGTAGGGTTTTTAAGAGAGATCTCTCGTTTTTTTTTTTATAGCTTAGGTTTTTGACTAGGGTTTCAGGTTTTTTCGAGAACCACATCCACATTCTTCGATGACATCACGAAAACGTACATTCGGTTGAGAAGTGCAGAGCGCGTAGGCGAAAGTGGCGGGCTAGCACGTGGCTGGGGTATCCCCGGGCCTGTAATCCTACACGGGTGTTACTCGGATGCTTCGTACTTTGCTTTGCTTGTAGTTTTAAATTTATCTATGCTCATTTTTTTAACATTTTGTTACTGGGGTAGGGTTTATTTTGAAAATGTTTTACTTAATAGTAAACATTGTGATTGACTCAACATGAATCACACTATTTGAATCATGGTTCTAGTTATTGATGTATATTGCACATCATATATGTAATCAGAGGATACTGTTATAACAATATAAAATGATAAATGTTTAATATTCCACATCGAGTATTTAACACAAACATAATATTAAAAGTTTGCACAATTCATTAAATCTTAAAATCATTTTATTACACTACTCTATACTTCGAAATGAACGTTTGAAGATCGTCACACCGATGTGGATAATAAACATAACGCAATAATGGCATAAAAAAGTAAGAAGAAATAAATACACGATTCATTAATTACACGGTGGTTAAAAATCATAAAGTTTCAGATGCTTTTGATACCAAATGGATCCAGTTTCTCATAAAGATTGTGAATACATTGCACTAAAATGTATATCTTCACTACAGGACATGTATGACGAGAAGTTAAAAATGTTAAGGAAAAAAGTTAAAATATAAAATACTATTTTTAGATATACATATAAAAACATTTGTAGTAATAATATTTTGTTCTAGGTACTAAATTATTAGTTTTAGCATTGTATGAAGGGTATGATTGATCAAATTTCGGATGCTGAACAATGATTACTAAATTAAATTGTTTTGATGCTTTTATAGAATAATATAGTTTTTTATCCAGTCTTCATTTTAAAAGTGTAAGTATTTCATTTAAAAATCTAATTGATAAAAAATAAATATGTAGCTAAAATTTAAATGTAAACGTACTTTTAATAATTATAAAATAATAATTAAAAAACTTGAGTATTAACTAATAAATTTTTATGTTCCGTTAGGATTTGTTCAACTCATCGCAAAATTTACAAATAATGAATAAAATCACAATCAGATAAAATTCAGAGAGGTTGCAGTTAATTAACCAGAAACTAAAAGCGCTGTATGGCAAAGTAAGTTTTCTTTTAAAATTTCAAATTTCATTATGAAAGTAAACAGTTTATTTAAATAAAATAATCGTGAAAACTTGATATTATTTAACTT
Organism: Acanthacorydalis orientalis; assembly: GCA_034766995.1. Taxonomy (NCBI): domain Eukaryota; kingdom Metazoa; phylum Arthropoda; class Insecta; order Megaloptera; family Corydalidae; genus Acanthacorydalis; species Acanthacorydalis orientalis. Next base: position 24,721,378 of record CM068317.1, read on the forward strand.
CATGATTATTTTAAAAAAACCCTTTTTATGTGAAATATATAAATTTCTTAATTTTATTAAATATTAAAATTATTTTTATTTCATATATTTTGATTGGTTTAAAATTAACATAATTTCCCTAATATTAAATTTATTGCAAACAACACTTGAATTTCATTCGATAATAAATATACAGATTTTTCTATTATGATATCACTATATTTCTGAATTTGTTTTAAAAAAAAATAATCTTCTTTGTTGCTATTGTTGAAATGTTAATTTGTTATTTAATTTTGATTTCATTTGTGTATTTGTTTAATATATATATATATATGAATTGTTTTCTTATTAATAATTTTACACTAATAATATATTAAATAATTAGTCTAATACATTTTAATTTATAATTATATTTCGATAAAAAATAATTTATTACAATTAGTAAACTTTCTCGATATTATGTATATTATAATAGTTGAAATTAATTAATATTTTTATTAAATTTACAATTTGATTTTAAAGTGTAATTTTAATTGTCAAATTTATATTGCTAATCAAAAATAATAGTTTATTTTTTTAATTAAATTATTCAATATTAGAAATAAATTTTCATTTCAACAATAATTTATATCAAATCACCTTTTTTCACTTCTTTCATTCAATAACACATATGCGGATGATTCATTTGCGATATTTTTAATGTATTTTTTTACACTCCTAATAAGGAGTGTACATTTTTCTTTTAATAAAAAGGAAAATTTATATTCTTTTTCTATTGTTAAAATATTATTTTTTCTTTTATTTTTATTGTTTAAATTTGATTCTATTTTAAGTATATATTTTTTTAATCTGGAAATTAAAATTTCTTCATTAACAACTTAACATTAATAAGAAAGTATATTATTAGTCTAATTTAATAATTTTAATTTGATGTAAATTAACTAATTGTTAATAAACTCTTTTGGTATTATGTACAATAATTGAAGTTATTTTAGTTTTTTTTTATTAAATTTTATTTCAAACAAGTATTTTATGAAATCATTCGAATTCGAATTGAATTAATAATTTGAGGAAACAAAAATTGTAAATAAGCTAATATAGACTAGAAATTTGAGATTTGACTTTTTGATATTTAATAAAAAAATATATACAGAACATAGTTTCATGTTTAAACATTACTTTTTTTAAACATTTTCATTTAATCTTTTTTCTTGAACGTTTTTCCAGTTGATAGTAAAATCAATTTGTATAAATTATTTTAGCACTAAATGATTTGATAAAAAAATCTGTTTATTTTTTACTAATGAATTTTAAATATTTCTAACTTTAAAAATATTATTTTTTAAATTTTAATTGTTTACTTTTATATATATATATATATATATATATATATATATATATATATATATATATATATATATATAGAGAGAGAGAGAGAGAGAGAGAGAGAGATACACACACATAAAATCACATTTATTTTATAAATCAATAGTTTAATTATATGTAAAAAGAATTCCATTCATTATAATATTTGCATATTTTTTTGTGTATTAATTTTCAATCTTTCTCGCTCTATTATTTTGTAAATTCTAATATTTATATCTATTGTATTTTTTTAATTTTTATCATACATATGCAGTCTTTTAATTTTAGTATAATATTTAATATTTTAATTATTTTTTTTATAAAAGTGCACAATCAAATATTATGTCTAATGATTTGTCTTTAAATTCATTTTTATTTATTTTATACACAAGTTTTTTTTCCAAAAATAGTTTTAATAATAGAATATATAAATATTTTTTTACTTGCATTTTATTTTAATGCTGAATTTGCAATATTTTATGCATAACTGTTGTCAATATATTCTATTGCAAGAATTAATTTAAATTTGGCATTTACATTAATATTTTATTGTTGACCTTTATCAGATTTTTACAGATTTAAAACATTTTTTTTGATATTTTTAAATTATAGCATATGAACCATTTAATAATTAATAAAATAGTTTAAAATTAAATTTTTACATACTATTTTTTGTTATATATATATATATATATATACTTCTGTAATGTCTTTTTTTTCAAGTACATGTTTTACATTATGATTTTTGATAAATTGTTTCATATTTGTTTTCATTCATTTTTTTTTAATTTTATGCAAATTATCTTTAAAGTTCTTATAAAATTTTAAATATTATTTACAATGTTTAATGAATGAAACTTTTATTCATTGGTTTTATTTAATGAGTGGCACAGACAAGAAATAAAATTTGTTTTATTGTCAACTTAATAAAAATATCAAAATATTTTTCAAAAATATTACAATTCTAATTGCATGAATTTACCAATTTAGATTTTTTAAATATGACTGTAATTTAAAATGTTTGCGTTATTTTTTTATATTTTCTGTTTTATTATTAAAAGTATATCGATTATCTTCAAGTGATTACATTGTTCAAATGCTAATTTGTGAGTGTTACATCTTGCATTTAATTTAATTCACTGTAAGAGTGTATTCAGATATTTTTTTTGTTTATCTACTAGGCTGATACTTTAGTTTTTCTTACATTCGTTCAATTTTGTTTTAATAATCATTGATGTAATTAATTTTTTACAGACATTCTATATGAATCTATTTAAATATGTCTTCTGTATAATTTATACTTTTTTTATAAACATATTTCAAGTAATTTAATTCATTTCTTTTTTTTTTTTTAAATGTTATTTCAATATTTTATATATATATATATATATATATATATATATATATATATATATAATTGTTGGTATATGATTTGATAATAATTATACTTTTAATAATTTAATATTAATTTTCTTTTATAATTTCTTTCTTTTTAACAACTGTTGTAATTTATTTTTTTATGAGAATTTAATTTCAATCTATTTTAAAGAATGTCCTTAATTTCTTTTTTAATATTTCAGTAAATTTAATTCAATGGTTTTTTAAAGGGACAATATTTTTAAAGCAAATTCAATTTTTTTCATTTATATTTTCTTGTCATGTTTGGTATTTTACTTGATAATAATAATTGTTCTTTTAATATTATACCAGTTTCCTTTTATAATAATTTAATTTTTAACAATATTCTAATAATAATACCTTTGAATCTTAGAGTTAATTATTTTAAAAAAATCATTAAAGTATTAAAAACATTTTATTTTTTAAAACTTAAAATTGATCCTTTGTAAAATTTATTGTGCATTTGTTTGAATTTAAATTATTTATCAAAAATCATACATGAAAATTTTCATGATTCAAAAAAACATGAATTATTTAATTTTCTATTTATAAAAAAATTATATATATATATATATATATATATATATATATATATATATATATATATATGTGTGTGTGTATTTATTTTCAGGTAAATGTTTTACATTAATGATTTTTGATCAATATTTGGATGTTATTTATTTGCTCTCATTAATATTAAAGTATTTATCTTTAATGTGTACTGAGTTTTTCTTTGGTTTTATTTAATGATTACACTTTCTTGAAATAATATTTGTTTAAATTATGTTGATATTAATTTAATTTTTTTTTGTTTTTTTTTTTTATATTGTTAAGTATTTTTTTATCAGCAAGTAATTATTATTGTTAAATGTTAATTTTTCAATGTACTTCTCCTAGTACTTAATTTTAATTCACTTAAGACTGTATTTACTTAACATAATTGTTTTTGTTCATCTAATACTTTGAACTTTGTTTTTCGTATGAACATCTTTAATTTTGTTTTGTTTAAACATATATATATATTTAAATAATTGTAATTTTTATATACACTTTTGATTTGAATTTATATTTAAATATTTCTTCTGCAAAATTTATACTATTAGTAAATAACAATAAATTTTTTTTTAGTCTTATTTCAATAATTTAATGTAAATTCTATTTTCACAAATTATATATATATATTTGCTATATTATTTGATGATAATAATTATACTTTTAATAATTTTTTTTCTTTTATATCTTTAATTTAAACAATTGCACTTTTTAGAAATTTAATTCCAATCTATTGAAATGACTTCTGCAAAACTTTTAATATTTCATTAAATTTAATTCAATGTTTTTGAAACACTATCAATAATAATTATAAAGCAAATTTTATTTCTTTTTCCATTTTTGGTGGTATATATTTTCATAGTGATACTTTATTATAAAATAAATTTGATATTAAATGTCTCTGATTATAACAATATACTGATAATAATAGTGTTGAATCTTATAGTTTAGTTTCTAAATAATTATTGTAAAAAGGACACTAAATAATAGTAAAACATTTTATTTTTGAAAATTTTAAATTGGACCTTCATAAAATGTATTTTGTATTTCCTTGAATTTAAAGTATTTATCAAAAATCATACACGAGAATTTTCATGACTGGAAAATGCATGAAAGTTGGTAAACATTTCGATTTTTAAAATGTTATTTTATTTTCAGTCAATTAATAAGATTTTTTTATGTATATATATATATATTACAGAATTCTATATTTTTAAATTTTATGATTTTCAATTATAAGTATTGTCAAATCTAATTATTTTATCTCTTCATTTTATCTTTATTTAATTTTTATTGTATTTCAAATTTTTCATAACTTTATTTTATGGAACTGATTTCTATTTTAACATATTTTAATGGTTTAATTACTTTAAATTGTTTTTAATACTTAATGAATGCATAACACTTATAATATTCCTTTTTATATTTAATTTTTCCAATAATTTATCAGATTAACATTTTTGTTTTAATATTTAGTATTACAAATTTTTTTTAATTTTTCATATATTTAAAAAAAATGTTTACTTGCCAAGTAATTATTATATTTTAAATATTTGGTATTGGATGATTAAATTTTTCTTCTTAAATTTAACACTTTTTTAAAAAATAGATTGTTTTAAATAAAAATATCTACGTTCATAAAATAACCAGTTTTTATATTATTGTTTTGTATAAATTAGTATTTAATGTTTTTGTTCATTAATTTGATTTGTTTTTACTTTTTTAAATGTAAAATTTTCTGTTATCTTACCAGTTTGTTTTCTTTGGATTAATTTAATTTTAAATATTTTTCATTTTAATTAGTTCATGATTTGAATTACATCTTAATTTATAAATATTAATTTTATTATTTGTAATACTATTTGTCAAAATTTTTGAAATATCATTGTTTACTTTTAATAAATGTATTAACATCAAAATGATAAATAATTTAGAAATTTATGTGTTCATTGCTATTGATTTTAAAAAATAGTCAGTAATTTGAAATCAGTTAATTTTTATGCAGTAAATTCGTTTATATTTTTATTAATTTTATTAATGAATTTTTTATTTTTTAATTGAAAACATTTCTGAAAATCATATAGAATTAAGTGTATTATTGTAAATACTTTTTCCATTGATTGATAAGAAAATCTTATATATATATATAATTTGTATATGTAATGTGTGTTTGAAAATATGCGCAAGTGCTAATTTTATATAATTTCGTCCATAAATAATATTTTAATTATTGGTTAACTGTTAAAACATTCCTTAGTACTGAACTTTGTTTTTATATAGTATACTTTTTCCTTGTCTTTTATTTTGCTTTATTTTAAATTATATTTTTATTCTATTGAGTATTCGATAAAACTGATTTCTTTCTTTTACTCTCTTAATAATCGAAACAAATCTAAAATAATTTTTAAAAATTGTTAAAATGAAAAATGTTAAAATTTTGAAATATTCTGTTAAATAATCGAAATATATTTTTTTAATTTAACGTACAATACATATAAAATATATCTCTATATTTTTTCTATTTTTTTTGTATTGATAAATTCATTTCATTAACTTTGACACATTTATATGTTATAGTAGTAATATAATTTTCTAAAGAAAGTAACATGTTGAAATATTGTTCAAATTATTAAAATGCTTTAATATTTTTTACTTTCACTGCATTTCACTTATTTAAATTATATGCTAAGCTAATTGTTACTTTTTTTTGTAAAAAAAAGTAATTTTACTTCTAAGCTCTGTATTATTCAGTAAAAATTTTAATTTACTTGGTTATAATTAAATATCTTGGAATAATAATATGTTTAGATCATGCTTTGTTTATTTTATTGATATTTTAAAATTTAATTATTTATTTCAAAATTAATTTGTTTCAAGAAGTAAATTTTCGTAACAACTGTAGTTTTTATTAATGACTTCTTAATTTTTAATTAGTTTTAATAATTTTCACTTCAACAATAATTAAAGTATGAAAATAATTAGTAATTTTTTCAACATGTATAGTTTTTATATAAAACATCATTTATAAAGATTAGTAATATTTAAATAACTAAATACTTAAATGTGCCAAAGTATTAATGAATTTATTTTATTATGTTTGTAATGTTTGGTTTCTATTATATTATTGCTATTAATATCAGATTTCTTTTTCAATTTTTTATTCATTATATATACTTAAAACAAATTAATAATAGATTAAATTCATTAAATTTTATATTATTTCTCATTAGCTCTCTATTCAGTGATATTTAATTCTATTTCAATTGCACATTTAATAAGTATTTTTATTAACACATGCTTTATTCTTTATTAATTTTTATTTTAATATTGAATCAATTTTTATTTGGTGTTCTTTTTCAATATTACTATTTTGTATATACTTAATTTTGTAATACGATTAGTATATTCGATTTTATTAAATATTCATATTAAATTTTTCATTTCTAAATTTAAACTAGGTTTTCATAAAATAATGTTTATTTTTTGTACTAATATAATAGAAATTGGATTAAAAAATATGAAATAGTGAAAATTAAAATCTTGAATTGTTGTCACTCCTCATTGTTAATATTTAATGAATGTTAACTTAATTGCTGTTGATCATATTAACTTTTTAGTTTCTTATTTCTGTTTCGACATTTTAACATTTTTTTAATATACATAATATTTTTGTACCATAATGTATATTTGTTTTCTATTTATCTCGTATCTTAAATTGTGGTTCTTTAATTACATTCACTGTTTTGTAACATATTTTCAAAATTTGTGAAAGTTAGATTGGAAAATACGAAATTGATAATATTAGTCTAATTATTTTGCCAGTTTTTATTCTGTTTGCGCTTAAATTAATCTTCGTTGAATTTTATTCTGAAATTAATTTACTGATTAGATATTTAACTTGTAACTTTTTATTGTATTCTGTTTCTTTTTCAATATTCTACCACACATATATATATATATATATATATATATATATATATATATATATATATATATATATATATATAATTAGATTTTATATAGTTTCATTTTTTTTTATTTTAAAATTTAAACTGCGATTCGTGAATTATATTCTTTATCATTTAAAAATATTAAAATTTCTTCTTTTATTTAAATGCCCTTTTTATAATCAGTTTTCTTTTCCATACGTGTTTGCAATTGCATTTAATAAGAGTCTGGTAAATGTTTGAAATCAGTTTTATATACAAATTCTATTGATTTTTTAAGTTGAAATTATCTTCTCTCTTATTAAACATGTTTAATAGTTCGATTGAAAACAGTTTTTAAAATGTTTCATTTATATCCATTGTTATATTATTTTATATGAATATCTGTATTTTGATGTTTATTTGTTTTTAACATCTTTTTTTTTTAAAGTTGACAGATTTTTGTACTACCAGATATTTACATTTTTTACAGTAAAAACATCTCATTCATATTTTCTGTTTGTTTATTCTTTTTTTTTTGTAAATTTTTAATAGTTTGAAGTGAATGACTGAAATAGATTGTATGCATGAAATATTGTAAATTGCATTTATATATTTAGTTTTCAACACATTAATGAATGTGTTATATAAAGAATATAAAAATGTTTTCAGATGTTATCTGAAGAAGATGAAGAATATCTAAAATGTAAATACGATGATAAAGATTTTCCAATATGGGAGATATCTGTTCCGCTTGTTTCCATTACCGATGACAGCATTGCAGAATCAAGGAACTCATTTATAGTTATAGTTATTAATTATAATAATTTATTATTGTTAAGCCAAATATTTCTATGTATTTGGTAAAAAATTGCGATATTCGAATAATAGGGTATTGATTGCAACATCACTTTTTCTATAAGAGCAAAATTTCAGTAGCATTGACAATGAATCGTTTATTTAAACGATTCGATTTTAACGATTCGTTAAAACGAAAAGCAAATTTCAGATTTTAGATTCTCTTTTAAAGTTCATAAGTAAAAGAAAATTGCGTAGTATTTTGAAGATAAATTAATCGAAATGATATATTTTATTATAACCTAAATGAAAAAGTGCATTCATAAATAAAAGAAAATTATCAATTATTTAATGATAAATTAATAGAAGTATATTTAGTTTTTCTACATTAAAGAAAAAATAAGTTCATATGAAATAAAAAAGCAATCGGTTTAGCAATGCAAAATTTTTTTTCATAAGTAGTTTATAAATAAAGTAAAAACAAATTGAAGTTCATAAATAATAGAAAAATTGTAATGATTCCTCGCGATTAATTAATATGATTGGTAAAATTTAAAATATTTGTTTATTTAATAAGTATTTAATATTTTTATATTAGTTTGTTACTTACTTTATTTTCATAAACAGATTATAATGTGAAAAGTAATTACTTTATACTTATGTATTTTTAAATAGAATTTGAATTTATAATTACTTTTTTCTAAAATCTATAAGTAGAAAATTGTTTTTTTTAAAATAATGAAATGAATCAATAATGTTTATATATTTTTTTTATTAAATATGAACTCAATTTCTTATCTTTTTGATTGTTTTTCATAAATAGTATAAATTTGAATCAAATTTTCATAGTTGAATTATTAATTGCATTAGTAATATTTAAATACTTTATTCCATTTAATTTTACAATCTTGTTCAATTTCATATTTCTATATAAAGTTGTTTTAAATGTCATAAATTGTTGAAAATTAAGAATGTTTTTCATAAAGTGAAATAATTGGTAATATTTAAATGCTCTTCTAACTAAATATGAATTAATTTTTTATAACAAAATTTTGGTTTGATAAAATTTTTAATGGTTTTAAGATTTAGTTTAACTGACATTTTTCAATTTCTCATTTCTGTATTAAAAGAGCATAGTTGAAATTTGAAACAATAGAAATTTACAAATCACTTTTATTTTAAATATAAACTCGCTTTCCTTGTATTACAAATAAAGTTTAAACTTTTCTTATGATTGACAAGTAATGACTAATTATAAATTAAGATTTTAAAAGATAAATTAATAGTTTGATAAACTCAATATATTCTTTAATTTTCAACAATTCGACTTAATGAAATTAGTTTTATTAAAACTGGTAAATGACTGAAAATTACAAATTGGTAATTTGTTTCAGAAGGCTAAAATAATGATTGATTATTATGTTCTTTTTTTATTGAATATGAACTATTCTTTTATCACTTACGCATTCATTAAGAAGTTTTCAAATGATAATAAAGAAATTGTCATTTTATAAGTAAATTGATGACTAACACATTTTTAATATCATTTCTTTTGATTTATGAAGTTTTTAAATTTCTTATTTCTAAGTGTCCTCGATGCTCGTTAACTGATGGAAAATTACAAATGAATTATTTTTTAATATCATATGACAGTTGATAATATTTAAATACTGTTTTTTTTTTTTATTAAACATGAATTAAATTTCATAAGAATACATTAATTAGAATTATTTCAAATGATCATTAGAAATTTAAAAGTATTTTTTGTGGTTTAATTAATGATTTTTATATATTGTTTAAATACTTTTTCTTTTAACTATGAACTTTTAATGCAAAGTTTTGTCAATGCTCGTAACTAATAGATTTCAAATGAATTATTTTTTAAAGATAAATGCTCTTTTTCTATTAAACATGAATAAAATTTAATTCATGAACTTTTTATGAACTTTTTCAATTTCTTATTTCGATAAACATTAATTATATGAATATTTTTTATTTAATATGAATTAAATTTCATATCAGTACAATAATCACAATGTTTTTTAATGATATTTAAATAGTTAAAAATAATTTTTACATGTGACAAGTAATACTGAAATAGTTAAATACCTTTAACACTTTATTTAATAATGAAATTGTTAAAATTTCTCATTTCTATATGAAATTAAGTATTGGTAAAGTTCATAAATATTAGAAATTAATTTTTTAGAATGTGAAGTAATCATTGTCGAAATGTATATGCTCTTTAATTATTAAATAAGAAGTAGGCTTCTTATCAGTACACGTTAAGTACAAATTTTTTCTAAAGATCATCATAAGTAACAGGTCGTTAAAAGTTATTTTAAGACACATTAATAATTCTGTTAGTTTATATATATATATATATATATATATATATATATATATATATATATATATATTTTACATTTAAATGATATTTTTCATTAAATATGAACTGAATTTCTAATTATGAATTTTTAAATATGAAATTTTATAAGCAGTGATTATTCAATTTAATTTCTTTATAAATAATGTAATCTTTCTTATTGTAATGTTTTTCTAAGTAAATTAGTAATATCAGAAACTGTTTAGCTAAATTAAGCTAATTATAATATTACTTTATTTTTTACTATAAATAATAATTGTTTTTATCTCTGCTTAAATGAAAACATTTCATAAATAACAGATGGATTTTTTTATAAGTAAATTAATATTATTTAGATGTATGTTTTAAATATATTCAATTTCATTTTGTAATATTGAATACTTTCTATTAGAAGTCAATTTATAGAATCGATATTGATGGAGTGCCTTTTTTGTTTGAATATCAAATCGTATTTTTATTTTGTTAAATCAAAGTTCATATTTAGTAGAAAAATTCATGTTGAAATTGTTTTTAGTTATTTTATATTAATATCGTCGAGTGTATATATATATATATAAAGTTAACGTACCTGTAAAAGTATGTGCAATGTAAATGATTATTTTACACTTTTATTAATTTATATATCTATCGAAAATAGAAAAGTGATGTTGTCCACAGTATTGGTAACTTTCAACGTGCGATATACAATACATATAATTTGTCTTTAAGTATTTGAGTCACTAAAAGCGATCTTTCATCGGATGAATATTTAATGATATTTCCTTTTCTCGTTTTATAATATTACTGCAAAAGTTTTCAGAAAGTCTAAACCTATTTAAACACTGAGATACGTGTGTTTTGAGCAAGTGTTTGTCTCGTTTGTCATTAGCTCGCTTAGTTTCGATCCGACATTTTTGTCTCGTTTAATTATATCGGTTCAGGCCGTTTAGATTCGAATCATCTCGGGTAGGAGTAGATAGTTTAGCTCTAATGTGATATCAGGCAGGTTTTAAATAGATCGTTTAGATACTCGGGTAGGCTTTATATCGTTAGCTACGTGTCGGGTAGGATAGGGCGTCTGTCGGAACGCTGGTATGTCGTATGAATGTAGTATATGTACGAATGGTTACGTATGCACGATTAACAATAGAGAAGTGGTGTAATGTGAGGTGTTGAGACATCATCTTGTCTGTGTTTAATAGATTTTCTGAAAACTTTATAGTTGTTTTTATCGTTATAGGAATGTTAAAATAATCAATTTAAACTGCATATTTGTTTGAAATAAACATTAATCATAAATAATAAATCATAATAATTAATCATAATCATAAATCCATTATAAATATGTATTTTTTCGCACGTTGTTACTTTATATTCAGCTATGTACTACTGTTATTTTTGTATCCGATTATGGTAATCGTTTAAAACAATCATTAATATATGTTTTAATCGGTAATAAATATCTTCCACTGTAATATATCTTTTGCACGGTACGTCCTTTGTCATCGATACGTATTACACACTGTTCGAAAACCGTTCGGTGTATATCGTAAGTAACCGACACAGAGCGTACGTTGTAAGTAATGTAAACGGACTGTGTGGTTATCGTACGTAACCGATAAGGTGTGGATGTTGTTGTACGTTAAACGATTACCTGCGACCGATGAACGAAGTAACCGTAGTACGTTAAAGCTTTCCGATTTATATATGTAAAATAAAGAATAAAATCGATATCGCAATGTTATTACTTACTTATATTATATCGTTAGGCTTTAGACGTTCGTAATCGCAATAAGATACACGAGCGTTTCTTAAATAAAACATACTCTTTCCGATTTCAAAATACATATGCGTTTTACTTCATACATAAGTATATATATGCGTAATACGGTCTACGATTTATTTTCCGATAACGTATATCTTCTCTGTTGTCCGATAACTGATCGTAATAAGCTCGGTGAGTGCGATACACGAGTAGTATATAAATCGTATCGGATTACGCATGCATATATATCGTAGTCGAGGCTTAGACTCCGTCCGACAAGCACGCCTTCTCGCCCGCAACCCTTATCCGACTTATAAGAAAATTTTCAGGGTGGTGGGGGCGAAGCTCTGGCCAAATTTCCAGGTCACGTGACCAGCGCACTGCGCATGCTCGTGGACTTAGGAGATTTTTCTGAAAAATACTCTGACGTCACGGCAAAACGTCACTCGGCGACGTCACCGGCCGCCATCTTGAAACGTCATCAAAAAACCATGAATTAATATCTCTTTGATGCGGCGGCGGCGAAAACGCGCCCGCCTACCCGGCCTCGTGGTACCCGGGCCCCGGCCGCCCGGCTCGCCCGGCCTCGCTCCGAGCGAGGCGGACGGGCCAGGCGACTCGCCGGCCCCGGCTACCCTGCCTCGCTTTTTCAAGCGAGGCCGGGCGCCGAGGCGCGGCGAGCCGCCTGGCCCGTCCGCCTCGCTCAGAGCGAGGCGGGCGAACCGAGGCGGTCGGGACCCAGGTACCACGGAGGCCGAGGTAGACGGGCAATTTACCTATACGGTACATGTTATTTTTCAAACATATACCGCCGTATAGGCCTGGACAGACACCGATTCTCGGATTCGATCCGAGGACAGTGACCATGCCAGCAATAGTAATTGGACGTGTGTGCTATCCACTGCACCACGTCGTTCTAACGTAGTATAAACTAAAAACTTGGTTTTACTCTGTTTCTTTCAGCCTCCGATACGACAAGAGTTTCCGATACCTCCTGTGCTTCCGATAACTAGGATGGTTCGACGTCTCCATCGAACCGACAGTATCGATGCTGTTCTCCGACAGCAGTAGAGTGTTTATACCTAACCGCTCTACGTGCATATCTATCTAATAATCTTATCCATGTTATTTATAAGTATATACTGCAAGTTCATGTATAGTCATATTCTAAAATAACATTATAATGTACACTGTGGTATATATTGAACTTGTAGTACACAAGTTCGAGTGTAATGTGTTCATACATGTCTCTGTATATGCATGCACCAAGTGTCCATCTATTCTTACATGTGTGATTAGATACTTGGTGCATGCATAATACATTAATACATTACACTTGAACTTATATATTACAAGTTCAATACATACCACAGTGTACATTATATGTTATTTTAGAATATGACTATACTGAACTTGCAGTATATTTGTAACATGGATCTCTGAAATACATACAAATATATTTTAGAAATAAATACTCATATATAATATAAAGTTAAATTTATTGATATCAACTGTACATATATATATATATATATATATATATATATATATATATATATATATATATATATATATATATATATATTCTACAGATATAATATAAATATTTAAATGTTATTGTGAAGTATGTCCAGAAACATCCATTATATGAAGACAACAGCAGCAGCTTACTGATTGATATTCTCCAAACCTGGAAAATAGTTGCAAATAATATTAATATATAAATATAAAAAAAAATACTTATTAAAATTTTACATTCTGTATTACTGATCTATACATTATACAATATTTTTCTCTATGCAAAGTGGTATATTTTTCAAAAATATATTACTATGTTTTCATAAATAATTTAAAAACCCATATTATAAATATATAATAATATGATGAAAGAATAAAACTGTGTTAATATTATAATACTATTTTTTTTTAAAAAATTGTCCATCATTCTATTAATTTACATATATATATATATATATATATATATATATATATATATATATATATATATATATATATATATATATATATATATATTCGTATATTTATACGGTAACTTTGAAATAAATTGACTACAGCTACGGTGCAACATAGCAAACTCCAAAATATTACAACAAGCAAAATCAAGTTAAGCACGAATGGTGACGGACCATAAAAGGAGTGGTGATCACCGGCTACGCACTGCGTAGGGTCAAAGATAGTTAGATAAAAAATCCAACAGAGAATGGACCGAGGGACCTCCAGCGTTCCGGCTATTTTACCTGCCTAATCAACTATGCTACGCGACCACTTTATTCACGTCGTGCGGAGATTGGTATTCGAACGTCATTGAAACTTTGAGCCGAGCTTTCCCCGGAATATAACCAAGAAGCACATCAAAGTACCGTATCAATATACGAATATATATATATATATATATATATATATATATATATATATATAAATTCGTATGTTTATACGATAACTTTGAAATAAATAGACTACAGCTACGGTGGAACATAGTAAACTCTAAAATATTACAACAAGCAAAATCGAGTTAAGCACGAATGGTTACGGACCACAAAAGGAGTGGTGGTTCTCGACCACACACTGCATCAGTCTTCAAAGAAAAATAAATAAAAAAAATATAACAAAAAGAATCGATTGTTTCATTTACGCCGCGCGGAGATCGGTATTCAGACGTCATTGAAACGTGGAGCCGAGCTTTCCCGGGAAAACCTAGAAGAGTATCAAAGTATCGTATCAATATGCGAATATATATATATATACATATATATAAATTCGTATGTTTATACGATAACTTTGAAATAAATTGACTACAGCTACGGTGCAAGATAGCAAACTCCAAAATATTACAACAAGCAAAATCAAGTTAAGCACGAAAGGTGGCGGACCACAAAAGGAGTGGTGATCCCGGCTACGCACTGCGTAGTGTCAAAGACAGTTAGATAAAAAATCCAACAGAGAATGGACCGAGGGACCTCCAGCGTTCCGGCCATCTTACCTACCTAATTAACTATGCTACGCGACCACTTTATTCACGTCGCGCGGAGATCGGTATTCAGACGTCATTGAAACGTGGAGCCGAGCTTTCCCGGAACAACCCAGAAGAGTATAAAAGTATCGTGTCGATATAAGAATATATATATATATATATATATATATATATATATATATATATATATATATATAAATTCGTATGTTTATACGATAACTTTGAAATAAATTGACCACAGCTACGGTGCAACATAGCAAACTCCAAAATACTACAACAAGCAAAATCAAGTTAAGCACGAATGGTGACGGACCACAAAAGGAGTGGTGGTTCTCGACCACACACTGCGTCAGTTCAAAGCAAGATAGATAAAAAAATATTTCAAAAAGAATCGATCGTTTCATTTACGTCGCGCGGAGATCCGTATTCAGATGTCATTGAAACGTGGAGCCGAGCTTTCCCGGAACAACCCAGAAGCGCATCAAAGTATCGTGTTAATATACGAATATATATATATATATATATATATATATATATATATATATATATAAATTCGTATGTTTATACGATAACATTGAAATAAATTGACTACAGCTACGGTGCAGCATAGTAAACTCTAAAATATTACAATAAGCAAGCAAGTTAAGCACGAATGGTGACGGACCACAAAAGGAGTGGTGATTCCTGGCTATGCACTGCGTATGGTCAAAAAAAGTTAGATAAAAAATCCAACAGAGAATGGACCGAGGGACATCCAGCGTTCCGGCTATCTTACCTACCTAATTAACTATGCTACGCCACCACTTTATTCAAGTCGCGCGGAGATTGATATTCAGACGTCATTGAAACGTGGAGCCGAGCTTTCCCGGGAACAACCCAGAAGAGTATCAAAGTATCGTGTCAATATACGAATATATATATATATATATATATATATATATATATATATATATATATATATATATATAAATTCGTATGTTTATACGATAACTTTGAAATAAATTGACTACAGCTACGGTGCAACATGGCAAACTATAAAATATTACAACAAGCAAAATCAAGTTAAGCAAGAATGGTGACGGACCACAAAAGGAGTGGTGGTTCTCGACCACACACTGCGTCAGTGTTCAGAGAAAAATAAATAAAAAAAATGTAACAAAAAGAATCGATCGTTTCATTTAAGCCGCGCGGAGATCGGTATTCAAACGTCATTGAAACGTGGACCCGAGCTTTCCCCGGAACAACCCAGAAGAGTATCAAAGTATCGTATCAATATACGAATATATATATATATATATATATATATATATATATATATAAATTCATATGTTTATACGATAACATTGAAATAAATTGACTACAGCTACGGTGCAACATAGCAAACTATAAAATATTACAACAAGCAAAATCAAGTTAAGCAAGATGGTGACGGACCACAAAAGGAGTGGTGGTTCTCGACCACACACTGCGTCGTCAGTGTTCAAAGAAAAATAAATAAAAAAAATTTAACAAAAAGAATCGATCGTTTCATTTACGCCGCGCGGCGATCGGTATTCGGACGTCATTGAAACGTGGAGCCGAGCTTTCCCGGGAACAACCCAGAAGAGTATCAAAGTATCGTATAAACATACGAATATATATATATATATATATATATATAAATTCGTATGTTTATACGATAACTTTGAAATAAATTGACTACAGCTACGGTGCAACATAGCAAACTATAAAATATTACAACAAGCAAAATCAAGTTAAGCAGGAATGGTGACGGACCACAAAAGGAGTGGTGGTTCTCGACCACACACTGCGTCAGTTCAAAGCAAGATAGATAAAAAAATATTTCAAAAAGAATCGATCGTTTCATTTACGCCGCGCGGAGATCGGTATTCAAACGTCATTGAAACGTGGAGCCGAGCTTTCCCGGGAACAACCCAGAAGAGTATCAAAGTATCGTTAAACATACGAATATATATATATATATATATATATATATATATATATATATATATATATAAATTCGTATGTTTATACGATAACTTTGAATTAAATTGACTACAGCTACGGTGCAACATAGCAAACTCCAAAATATTAAAACAAGCAAAATCAAGTTAAGCACGAATGGTGACGGACCACAAAAGGAGTGGTGGTTCTCGACCACACACTGCGTCAGTGTTCAAAGAAAAATAAATAAAAAAAATTGTAACAAAAAGAATTGATCGTTTCATTTAAGCCGCGCGGAGATCGGTATTCATACGTCATTGAAACGTGAAGCTGTCCTTCCTCCGGACAACCTAGCAGCGCATCAAAGTGTTATCAAGACAAAGTAAAATAGAGGTCAATATATCAAACAGCACCCGGCCTCGCACGATTCGAAATCCACGTGTTGGTACCCTCTCGTCACAAGATAGAGATACAGCCACGTCTTGATTATAAAGATAATAATGCTTCTCAAGAGTTTGCATGTCCAACATATCCGCATATCACACCACACCCACACACTTAGACCCACACACAGACCAACACACACACAGCCCCACACAGACACAGACCCACACACACACAGACCCACACACACAGACCCACACACACAGACCCACACACACACAGACCCACACAGACACAGACCCACACAGACCCACACACACACAGACCCACACAGACCCACACACACACAGACCCACACACACACAGACCCACACACACACAGACCCACACACACACAGACCCACACACACACAGACCCACACACACACAGACCCACACACACACACAGACCCAAACACACACACACACACAGACCCACACACACACACAGACCCACACACACACAGACCCACACACACACAGACCCACACACACACAGACCCACACACACACAGACCCACACACACACAGACCCACACACACACAGACCCACACACACACACAGACCCACACACACACACAGACCCACACACACACACAGACCCACACACACACAGACCCACACACACACAGACCCACACACACACAGACCCACACACACACAGACCCACACACACACAGACCCACACACACACAGACCCCCCCACACACACAAACCCACACAACACAGACCCACACAGACACAGACCCACACAGACACAGACCCACACCCACACATACCCACACATACCCAAACCTACATAAAACTACACTCAACCCATTCGACAAACCCACACACAATATTAAACACAGCAACACTCTCACCCAATTCACACGGATTTTTGGATAATTTTAGACATTGTCCAAAAATCGTCGTCAGACCTGAGGTAATTTTAGACATTGTCCAAAAATTGTCGTCAGAGCCGAGGTAATTTTAGACAATGTCCAAAAATCGTCGGCATACATGAGGTAATTTTAGACAATGTCCAAAAATCGTCGGCATACATGAGGTAATTTTAGACATTGTCCAAAAATTGTCGTCAGAACCAAGGTAATTTTAGACAATGTCCAAAAATCGTCGGCATACATGAGGTAATTATAGACAATGTCCAAAAATCGTCATCAGACCTGAGGTAATTTTAGACAATGTCCAAAAATCATCGTCAAACCTGAGGTAATTTTAGACAATGTCCAAAAATCGTCATCAGTCCCGAGGATATTTTGGACATTGTCCAAAAATCGTCGTCAGGCCTGAGGTAATTTTAGACATTGTCCAAAAATTGTCGTCAGAGCCGAGGTAATTTTAGACAATGTCCAAAAATCGTCGTCAAACATGAGGTAATATTAGACATTGTCCAAAAATCGTCGTCAGACCTGAGTTATATTTAGACATTGTCCAAAAATCGTCATCAGTCCCGAGTTAATTTTAGACATTGTCCAAAAATCGTCGTCAGTCCCGAGGTACTTTTAGACATTGTCCAAAAATAGTCGTCAGTCCCGAGGTAATTTTAGACATTTCCAAAAATCATCGTCAGTCCCGAGGTAATTTTAGACATTGTCCAAAAATCGTCGTCAGTCCCGAGGTAATTTTAGACATTGTCCAAAAATCATTGTCAATCCCGAGGTAATTTTTGACAATATCCAAAAATCGTCGTCAGTCCCGAGGTAATTTTAGACATTGTCCAAAAATTGTCATCAGTCCCGAGGTAATTTTAGACAATGTCCAAAAATCGTAGTCAGACATGAGGTCTTTTTAGACAATGTCCAAAAATCGACATCAGACATGAGGTATTTTTAGACAATGTCCAAAAATCGTCGTCAGACATGAGGTATTTTTAGACAATGTCCAAAAATCGTCGGCATACATGAGGTAATTTTAGACATTGTCCAAAAATCGTCGTCAGAACTGACGTTATGTCCAAAATTACTTCGGGTCTGAAGACGATTTTTGGACAATGTCCAAAATTACCTCGGGATTGACGACGATTTTTGGACAATGTCTAAAATTACCTCGGGACTGATGACAATTTTTGGACATTGTCTAAAATTACCTCGGGACTGATGACGATTTTTGGATATTGTCTAAAATTACCTCGGGACTGACGATGATTTTTGGACAATGTCTAAAATTACCTCGGGACTGACGACGATTTTTGGACAATGTCTAAAATTACCTCGGAACTGACGACGATTTTTGGACAATGTCTAAAATTACCTCGGGACTGATGACGATTTTTGGATATTGTCTAAAATTACCTTGGGATTGACAATGATTTTTGGACAATGTCTAAAATTACCTCGGGACTGACGACGATTTTTGGACAATGTCTAAAATTACCTCGGGACTGACGACGATTTTGGGACAATGTCTAAAATTACCTCGGGACTGACGACGATTTTGGGACAATGTCTAAAAGTACCTCGGGACTGATGACGATTTTTGGACAATGTCTAAAATTACCTCATTTTTGACGACGCTTTTTGGACATTGTCTAAAATTACCTCATGTTTGACGACGATTTTTGGACATTGTCTAAAATTACCTCGACTCTGACGACAATTTTTGGACAATGTCTAAAATTACCTCGGGACTGATGACGATTTTTGGACAATGTCTAAAATTACCTCATGTATGCCGACGATTTTTTGACATTGTGTAAATATACCTCATGTCTGACGACAATTTTTGGACATTGTCTAAAATCACCTCATGTCTGATGACGATTTTTGGACATTGTCTAAAATTACCTTATGTCTGACTACGATTTTTGGACATTGTCTAAAATTACCTCATGTTTGACTACGATTTTTGGACATTGTCTAAAATTACCTCAGGTTTGACGATGATTTTTGACAATATATGTCTAAAATTACCTCAGGTCTGATAACGATTTTTGGACAATGTCTAAAATTACCTCGGGACTGACGACGATTTTTGGACATTGTCTAAAATTAACACAGGTTTGATGACGATTTTTGGATATTGTCTAAAATTACCTCAGGTTTGACGATGATTTTTGGACAATGTCTATAATTACCTCGGGACTGACGACGATTTTTAGACATTGTCTAAAATTACCGCAGGTTTGATGACGATTTTTGGATATTGTCTAAAAGTACCTCAGGTTTGACGATGATTTTTGGACAATGTCTATAATTACCTCGGGACTGACGACGATTTTTAGACATTGTCTAAAATTACCGCAGGTTTGATGACGATTTTTGGATATTGTCTAAAATTACCTCAGGTTTGACGATGATTTTTGGACAATGTCTATAATTACCTCGGGTCTGTAGAAGATTTTTGGACATTGTCTAAAATTACCTCAGGTCTGATGACGATTTTTGGACAATGTCTAAAATTACCTCATGTATGCCGACGATTTTTGGACATTGTCTAAAATTACCTTGGCTCTGACGACAATTTTTGGACAATGTCTAAAATTACCTCAGGTCTGACGACGATTTTTGGACAATGTCTAAAATTATCCAAAAATCCGTGTGAATTGGGTGAGAGTGTTGCTGTGTTTAATATTGTGTGTGGGTTTGTCGAATGGGTTGAGTGTAGTTTTATGTGGGTTTGGGTATGTGTATCTGTGTCTGTGTGGGTCTGTGTCTGTGTGGGTCTGTGTCTGTGTGGGTCTGTGTCTGTGTGGGTCTGTGTCTGTGTGGGTCTGTGTCTGTGTGGGTCTGTGTCTGTGTGAGTCTGTGTCTGTGGGTCTGTGTCTGTGTGGGTCTGTGTCTGTGTGGGTCTGTGTCTGTGTGGGTCTGTGTCTGTGTGGGTCAGTGTCTGTGTGGGTCTGTGTCTGTGTGGGTCTGTGTCTGTGTGGGTCTGTGTCTGTGTGGGTCTGTGTCTGTGTGGGTCTGTGTCTGTGTGGGTCTGTGTCTGTGTGGGTCAGTGTCTGTGTGGGTCAGTGTCTGTGTGGGTCTGTGTCTGTGTGGGTCATGTCTGACTACGATTTTTGGACAATGTCTAAAATTACCTCGGGACTGATGACGATTTTTGGATATTGTCTAAAATTACCTCGGGATTGAAGATGATTTTTGGACAATGTTTAAAATTACCTCGGGACTGACGACAATTTTTGGACAATGTCTAAAATTACCTCGGGACTGATGACGATTTTTGGACAATGTCTAAAATTACCTCATGTATGCCGACGATTTTTTGACATTGTGTAAAAATACCTCATGTCAGACGACAATTTTTGGACATTGTCTAAAATCAGCTCATGTCTGATGACGATTTTTGGACATTCTCTAAAAATACTTGATGATTGATGACGATTTTTGAACATTCTCTAAAAATATCTGATGTCTGATAACGATTTTTGGACATTGTCTAAAATTACTTCATGTCTGACTACGATTTTTGGACATTGTCTAAAATTACCTCAGGTTTGACGATGATTTTTGGACAATGTCTAAAATTACCTCAGGTCTGATAACGATTTTTGGACAATGTCTAAAATTACCTCATGTATGCCGACGATTTTTGGACATTGTCTAAAATTACATCGGCTCTAACGACAATTTTTGGACAATGTCTAAAATTACCTCGGGACTGACGACGATTTTTGGACAATGTCTAAAATTACCTCGGGACTGACGACGATTTTTGGACATTGTCTAAAATTACCGCAGGTTTGATGACGATTTTTAGATATTGTCTAAAATTACCTCAGGTTTGACGATGATTTTTGGACAATGTCTATAATTACCTCGGGTCTGATGACGATTTTTGGACAATGTCTAAAATTACCTCGGCTCTGACGACAATTTTTGGACAATGTCTAAAATTACCTCAGGTCTGACGACGATTTTTGGACAATGTCTAAAATTATCCAGAAATCCGTGTGAATTGGGTGAGAGTGTTGCTGTGTTTAATATTGTGTGTGGGTTTGTCGAATGGGTTGAGTGTAGTTTTATGTGGGTTTGGGTATGTGTATCTGTGTCTGTGTGGGTCTGTGTGTGTGTGTGGGTCTGTGTGTGTGTGTGGGTCTGTGTGTGTGTGTGGGTCTGTGTGTGTGTGTGGGTCTGTGTGTGTGTGTGGGTCTGTGTGTGTGTGTGGGTCTGTGTGTGTGTGTGGGTCTGTGTGTGTGTGTGGGTCTGTGTGTGTGTGTGGGTCTGTGTGTGTGTGTGGGTCTGTGTGTGTGTGTGGGTCTGTGTGTGTATGTGGGTCTGTGTGTGTGTGTGGGTCTGTGTGTGTGTGTGGGTCTGTGTGTGTGGGTCTATGTGTGTGTGGGTCTATGTGTGTGTGGGTCTGTGTCTGTGTGGGTCTGTGTCTGTGTGGGTCTGTGTGTAATTTCGACTACTTATACCCGAAAAACTCGTTGAAAAATAGGTTTTTCGGGCAAAAATAGGCTTTTTTGGAAGATAATCGAATCGAATTGCACACCACGTGATAGATAATTTTAAGACGCATCTTACGATGTGCGATATTAGCCGTTTCGCACTTAATTTTGACTACTTATAGCCGAAAAACCGGTTGAAAAATAGAAGGTTTCTGGCAAAATTAGGCTTTTTTGGAAGATAATCGAATCGAATTGCACACCACTAGAGAGATAATTTTAAGACGCATCTAACGATATGCGACATGAGCCGTTTCGCACTTAATTTCGACTACTTATGGCTGAAAAGGTGGTTGAAAAATAGGTTTTTTGGACAAAATTAGGCTTTTTTACAAAATAAACGAATCGAATTGCAAACCACGAGATAGATAATTTCAAGACGCATCTAACGATGTGCGATATTAGTCGATTCGGACTTAATTTCGACTACTTATCGCCGAAAAACCGGTTGAAAAATAGGTTTTTCGGGCAAAATGAGGCTTTTTTGGAAAATAATCGAATCGAATTACACACCGCGTGATAGATAATTTTAAGACGCATCTAACGATGTGCGACATGAGCCGTTTCGCACTTAATTTCGACTACTTATGGCCGAAAAACCGGTTGAAAAATAGGTTTTTAGGGCAAAATTAGGCTTTTTTGGAAGATAATCGATCGAATCGAATTGCACACCACTAGAGAGATAATTTTAAGACGCATCTAACGATATGCGACATGAGCCGTTTCGCACTTAATTTCGACTACTTATGGCTGAAAAGGTGGTTGAAAAATAGGTTTTTTGGACAAAATTAGGTCTTTTTGGAAAATAATCGAATCGATTTGCACACCGCGTGATAGATAATTTTAAGACGCATCTAACGATGTGCGATATTAGCCGTTTCGCACTTAATTTCGACTACTTATGGCCGAAAAACCGGTTGAAAAATAGGTTTTTAGGGCAAAATTAGGCTTTTTTGGAAGATAATCGAATCGAATTGCACACCACTAGAGAGATAATTTTAAGACGCATCTAACGATATGCGACATGAGCCGTTTCGCACTTAATTTCGACTACTTATGGCTGAAAAGGTGGTTGAAAAATAGGTTTTTTGGACAAAATTAGGTCTTTTTGGAAAATAATCGAATCGAATTGCACACCGCGTGATAGATAATTTTAAGACGCATCTAACGATGTGCGATATTAGCCGTTTCGCACTTAATTTCGACTACTTATGGCCGAAAAACCGGTTGAAAAATAGGTTTTTAGGGCAAAATTAGGCTTTTTTGGAAGATAATCGAATCGAATTGCACACCACTAGAGAGATAATTTTAAGACGCATCTAACGATATGCGACATGAACCGTTTCGCACTTAATTTCGACTACTTATGGCTGAAAAACTGGTTGAAAAATAGTTTTTTTTGGGCAAAATTAGGTCTTTTTTGAAAATAATCGAATCGAATTGCACACCGCGTGATAGATAATTTTAAGACGCATCTAACGATATGCGATATTAGTCAATTCGGACTTAATTTCGACTACTTATGGCCGAAAAACTGGCTGAACAATGGGTTTTTGGGGCAAAATTAGGCTTTTTTGCAAAATAAACGAATCGAATTGCAAACCACGAGATAGATAATTTGAAGACGCATCTAACGATGTGCGATATTAGTCGTTTCGCACTTAATTTCGACTACTTATGGCCGAAAAACCGGTTGAAAAATAGGTTTTTAGGGCAAAATTAGACTTTTTTGGAAGATAATTGAATCGAATTGCACACCACTAGAGAGATAATTTTAAGACGCATCTAACGATATGCGACATGAACCGTTTCGCACTTAATTTCGACTACTTATGGCTGAAAAACTGGTTGAAAAATGGGTTTTTGGGGCAAAATTAGGCTTTTTTGCAAAATAAACGAATCGAATTGCAAACCACGAGATAGATAATTTGAAGACGCATCTAACGATGTGCGATATTAGTCGATTCGGACTTAATTTCGACTACTTATCGCCGAAAAACTGGTAGAAAATTGTGTTTTTGGGGCAAAATTAGGCTTTTTTACAAAATAAACGAATCGAATTGCACACCACGAGATAGATAATTTCAAGACGCATCTAACGATGTGTGATATTAGTCGATTCGGACTTAATTTCGACTACTTATGGCCGAAAAACTGGCTGAAAAATGGGTTTTTGGGGCAAAATTAGGCATTTTTGCAAAATAAACGAATCGAATAGCACACCGCGAGATAGATAATTTCAAGACGCATCTAACGATGTGCGATATTAGTCGATTCGGACTTAATTTTGACTACTTATGGCCGAAAAACTGGCTGAAAAATGGGTTTTTGGGGAAAAATTAGGCTTTTTTACAAAATAAACGAATCGAATAGCACACCACGAGACAGATAATTTCAAGACGCATCTAACCATATGCGATATTAGTCGATTCGGACTTAATTTCGAATACTTATGGCCGAAAAACTGGCTGAAAAATGGGTTTTTGGGGCAAAATTAGGCTTTTTTGCAAAATAAACGATTCGAATTGCAAACCACGAGATAGATAATTTCAAGACGCATCTAACGATGTGCGATATTAGTCGATTCGGACTTAATTTCGACTACTTATGGCTGAAAAGCTGGTTGAAAAATAGGTTTTTTGGGCAAAATTAGGTCTTTTTGGAAAATAATCGAATCGAATTGCACACCGCGTGATAGATAATTTTAAGACGCATTTAACGATGTGCGACATGAGCCGTTTCGCACTTAATTTCGACTACTTATGGCTGAAAAGGTGGTTGAAAAATAGGTTTTTCGGGCAAAATTAAGCTTTTTTGGAAAATAATCGAATCGAATTGCACACCGCGTGATAGATAATTTTAAGACGCATCTAACGATGTGCGATATTAGCCGTTTCGCAGTTAATTTCGACTAATTATGGCCGAAAACCCGGTTGAAAAATAGGTTTTTAGGGCAAAATTAGGCTTTTTTGGAAGATAATCGAATCGAATTGCACACCACTAGAGAGATAATTTTAAGACGCATCTAACGATATGCGACATGAACCGTTTCGCACTTAATTTCGACTACTTATGGCTGAAAAACTGGTTGAAAAATAGTTTTTTTTGGGCAAAATTAGGTCTTTTTTGAAAATAATCGAATCGAATTGCACACCGCGTGATAGATAATTTTAAGACGCATCTAACGATATGCGATATTAGTCAATTCGGACTTAATTTCGAATACTTATGGCCGAAAAACTGACTGAACAATGGGTTTTTGGGGCAAAATTAGGCTTTTTTGCAAAATAAACGAATCGAATTGCAAACCACGAGATAGATAATTTCAAGACGCATCTAACGATGTGCGATATTAGCCGTTTCGCACTTAATTTCGACTACTTATGGCCGAAAAACCGGTTGAAAAATAGGTTTTTAGGACAAAATTAGGCTTTTTTGGAAGATAATCGAATCGAATTGCACACCACTAGAGAGATAATTTTAAGACGCATCTAACGATATGCGACATGAGCCGTTTCGCACTTAATTTCGACTACTTATGGCTGAAAAGGTGGTTGAAAAATAGGTTTTTTGGACAAAATTAGGTCTTTTTGGAAAATAATCGAATCGAATTGCACACCGCGTGATAGATAATTTTAAGACGCATCTAACGATGTGCGATATTAGCCGTTTCGCACTTAATTTCGACTACTTATGGCCGAAAAACCGGTTGAAAAATAGGTTTTTAGGGCAAAATTAGACTTTTTTGGAAGATAATTGAATCGAATTGCACACCACTAGAGAGATAATTTTAAGACGCATCTAACGATATGCGACATGAACCGTTTCGCACTTAATTTCGACTACTTATGGCTGAAAAACTGGTTGAAAAATAGGTTTTCTTGGGCAAAATTAGGTCTTTTTGGAAAATAATCGAATCGAATTGCACACCGCGTGATAGATAATTTTAAGACGCATCTAACGATATGCGATATTAGTCAATTCGGACTTAATTTCGAATACTTATGGCCGAAAAACTGGCTGAACAATGGGTTTTTGGGGCAAAATTAGGCTTTTTTGCAAAATAAACGAATCGAATTGCAAACCACGAGATAGATAATTTGAAGACGCATCTAACGATGTGCGATATTAGTCGATTCGGACTTAATTTCGACTACTTATCGCCGAAAAACTGGTAGAAAATTGTGTTTTTGGGGCAAAATTAGGCATTTTTGCAAAATAAACGAATCGAATAGCACACCGCGAGATAGATAATTTCAAGACGCATCTAACGATGTGCGATATTAGTCGATTCGGACTTAATTTTGACTACTTATGGCCGAAAAACTGGCTGAAAAATGGGTTTTTGGGGAAAAATTAGGCTTTTTTACAAAATAAACGAATCGAATAGCACACCACGAGACAGATAATTTCAAGACGCATCTAACCATATGCGATATTAGTCGATTCGGACTTAATTTCGAATACTTATGGCCGAAAAACTGGCTGAAAAATGGGTTTTTGGGGCAAAATTAGGCTTTTTTGCAAAATAAACGAATCGAATTGCAAACCACGAGATAGATAATTTCAAGACGCATCTAACGATGTGCGATATTAGTCGATTCGGACTTAATTTCGACTACTTATGGCTGAAAAGCTGGTTGAAAAATAGGTTTTTTGGGCAAAATTAGGTCTTTTTGGAAAATAATCGAATCGAATTGCACACCGCGTGATAGATAATTTTAAGACGCATCTAACGATGTGCGACATGAGCCGTTTCGCACTTAATTTCGACTACTTATGGCTGAAAAGGTGGTTGAAAAATAGGTTTTTCGGGCAAAATTAGGCTTTTTTGGAAAATAATCGAATCGAATTGCACACCGCGTGATAGATAATTTTAAGACGCATCTAACGATGTGCGATATTAGCCGTTTCGCACTGAATTTCGACTAATTATGGCCGAAAACCCGGTTGAAAAATAGGTTTTTTGGACAAAATTAGGTCTTTTTGGAAAATAATCGAATCGAATTGCACACCACGTGATAGATAATTTTAAGACGCATCTAACGATGTGCGATATTAGCCGTTTCGCACTTAATTTCGACTACTTATGGACGAAAACCCGGTTGAAAAATAGGTTTTTTGGGAAAAATTAGATCTTTTTGGAAAATAATCGAATCGAATTGCACACCACGTTATAGATAATTTTAAGACGCATCTTACGATGTGCGATATTAGCCGTTTCGCACTTAATTTCGACTACTTATGGCAGAAAAACCGGTTGAAAAATAAGTTTTTTGGGCAAAATTAGGTCGTTTTGGAAAATAATCGAATCGAATTGCACACCACGTGATAGATTATTTTAAGACTCATCTAACGATGTGGGATATTAGCCGCTTCGCACTTAATTTCGACTACTTTTACCCGAAAAACTGGATGAAAAATTTGTTTTTTGCACACGCGCGCACTCACTTACCCACACACACACGCACGCCCACTAGCCCACGCGCGCGCACACTAACACACACGCACGCACACTAGCACACACTGACACATATACACACTCACGCACACACACGCACACTATCACACGCGCGCACACGCACGCACGTATACACGGACACACATTCGGGCTGTGGACGATATTTAGACAATATCTAAAAATCGCTTGGGCTGGGTGGCGGTTTTGAAATGTCTAAAAATCACTCGGGTTGTGAGACGATTTTTAGACGTTTAAAAACACACAC
>CM068317.1:24752500-24917500 GCA_034766995.1 Acanthacorydalis orientalis
ATAAAAATAATTATTAATACAATAAATCATACCTCATAGTATACAAAATTTTGCAACAGATACACTATGCTCAATATTGATAGAAAAATATCTGAAATGAAAAAAGAATAACATTAATGTAAAGTACAGTGTGAATAATAATAATACAAATAAACAAATATTTATTGAAGTAAATACACTGCAAGTTATAGATTTTAGGTCATAGATATATATGCAATTTTGATGCAATTATTAGCAAACTACAAATTTGGAAAAAAAAATTAAAAATGTAATATGGATATACATCAATCCTTGCATTAATTTCTTGTATCTAATAAGGCATTAATTGCTCTTTCCAATATTATAATATCAACATTGTATCACTGACTAATTTTGAGCTATTATGCAAAAACCACAAATACAACTAAAAAGGTCTATATATGATTGTATATGTATGCAAATTTTATTCACTATCAATAGACATAATAAGTATATTTTGTTTTCTAAATACTTTTGAGAGATAGTGTGAAAATAAGTAAAATTTATAGTTTCTATATATATATATATATATATTTGTATGCATACAGGTTTTCCAATAATAACACATTTTTTTAATGTGAAATAAAACAGTTGGAGGTATGCCATTTATAAATGAAAAATAATATTGTGTAAATGCCTGTCACATGGTTTCTTACAAGTAAACCATTCTTTTGTAAAAAATTTCAATACTATCCGTACACAACAGGGGCTCTATCTCGCCAATTACTCGTTGGATTTCATTTTTTAGGTCGGAAATTGTTTTAGGATTATTGGCATACACCTGCCCTTTAATGTGACCACAAAGAAAGTAGTCCAACAGTGTTAAATAACAGGATATCAGTAGTCAATTAATGTCTCTATTACATGAAATAACAAGACGAGAAAATTTTGTATTCAATAAATCAAATGTTTCATCCGCTATGTGGCTTGTTACCTCTTCCTGCTGGAATCACGTCCTTCAGATCAATTTCATCCAATTCTGCTCACAAAAAATTGGTTATCATGTTTCAGTATATTTCTCCATTCACAGTAATCACATTAGCAGCTGATTCTCAAAAAAGTAAGGACAAATGACTCCACCGGACCAAAATGTGCACCAGTCACTCTTTCTGTATGCAGTGGCTTCTCAACGATCACTCTCAAAATTTTCTTCACCCATAATTCAACAGTTTTACTTGTTAACATAGCCAGAGAATTCGAAATGAGCCTCACCAATAAAGAAAAACTATTGTTTCAGTATCCAATTAAATGTCTGACACAGTGAATAGTCTGCTGCCTTCAATTCTTGTTTTAATTGAACCTTATAAGTCTTCAACAATCCATATAGTCACCTGTGAAAGACCCAATTACTGTGAACGTTGTGGAATTGATATTCCTGGCTCTTCCAATACACTTTCTTGAACCAAATAAATGTCTTCTTCAGAACGAACAACACAAATACACTACAAATACGTGTTGGTGTTTCTTTATCTTTAACCAGTCCAGTCTCTTCAAATTTACTCACTAATTGAAGAATTGTTAATTCTGATGAACGAGTATGTCGAGAATAAATATTACGTAATTTACCAAAATTTTAAATGTTTCTAAACATTTAAAATATATCGGTGTTCATGATTTTTGCATGATGACTGGAAGACGGTAGCAGATTGATAAATGTACCAATTACCAATTTTCTTATGCCAGTAGATTAGTTAGTTGGTTATTGAGGTTTTAGGGTGCTTCGTTGGCAGTAGAAAAAGGATCAAATTAATTATTAGATACAGATAATTGAATAAACGATTAGGTGTTGATATGCCTGTTCTGAATTTGTGGAAAATACTGTTTTTCTAATCACTGAAAGATTTTACATGTCAGCGATTTTGTACAATAGCTCTTAAAAGTTTCGAAATGGAAAAATCTATCTTATGCCAATGAAATAGTATAAAATTACTATCATATTAACATAACTGAATAAAAGGTTAACTGTTGATATGTCTGTGCTGAATTTTTGAATATAGATGTGTTCTGATCATTGAACAGTTGCACCTCTTTATGTTTTATGTACAATAACTGGAAATGGTGGAGGGATGAAAAAATATGTAGTATATGAATAGGAAAAGCATGAAATTTATCTGTTAGATATAGGTAATGAATAAAAGTATAGCTGTTAATACATAACTCGTTTTTAATTTTTGAAAATGACTGTTTCTATAAAATCTTTGAAAAATTGTGGACATCTGTAGTTTTTACACAGTAGCTCGAAGAGGCTGAGTTCGAGAAATCTACCTTAGGCACATAGAAAAAGAATATTTTTTTTTGTCAGATACATGTAATTAAGTAAAAAATTAACTGTAGATATGTCCTTGCTGAATTTTGAAAGATGGGTTTATTTTTGATCATCGAAAATTTGTGAGTATCATTAATTTTTAACTATAGCTCGAGAACCAACAACATTAGAAATAGTATAAAATTCATTATCGTATATAGATAAATGAGTAAAGACTAGCTATTGATATGATCACACCATATTTTTGAAGATGAATGTTTTTGATAATTGAAAAATTGCTCTTGTTTACAGTTTTTAAACAGATAATAGCTTTAAAAGCTTAGAGATAAAAAATTGAACATTATTCCAGTAGAAATATAAGAATACTTTTTCATAAGCCCATGATGAGTTTTTGAAAATAATGTACGCTCTGGACATTGTAATGTACTGAATATCTGGGATATTGCAATATTGATCCAAAACAGTTAGCGATTGTAATATCTACACTACACCAATCGAAAGAACATATTTAGTATTAGATACAGTAAAATAAATATATACAAGAGTTACTCATTAGTCTTTCGCTCGCATGTAATGAATTTTTGAAATAAAGTATTCTCCAAATATATTATTATTTTTTGAAATTATTAGACTGTGTTCCGGTCCTTGAAAAATTACATGTGCTTGCAGTTTTTATAAGATAACTCAAAATCAATTTGATGTAGAGAAATTAACATTATGTCAATTAATGAATGAGTGTACAATTTATTATTGGTTACAATTAAATACTATCAAGAATATTTTTATTCATTTTATTGCTTTTCATGCTAATTTTTGTAACATATGTTTTGGACATTATAAATTACAGTTAAATTAGAATATATACATCGTTACTGATGGTATGTCATTTTGAAATAACAAAATATTAAGATGTATATAATCTTATAAATTTTTAAAAAAAATAATTTGAACTTATTAACAAGTAATATTTTTTCAGATCTTTTATCATAGTGGATATAATTATAAGGCTTATACAAATACAGATACACTGAAAAATAATATTTCAATTTTTAAAGAAACTAATTTTAAAAAACTAATCTTATTAAATATATCCTTTATTGGCTTAATTAAAACTGAAATATTCTTTATACTGTCAAATTCAAACATAAAAAAATTCGTTTATGTTGTATGTGTAAAACACTTCAGTATTACATTTAGATTCCAGTATAATCATTTTACAATAATAAAACATAAAAAGAAAAAATACAGTACCTTTTATTGGATAAATTTTTGAAAATATAGTGAACTGTGTACCGCGAAACTTCGTTACCAGACATAAGTATGTAGCCGGGTAATTTTACTCCTAGATACTGTCTAACCTTAAAGTATGTATAATACTGTATTGCAGTGTATTATATTGTCTGATAGTCTAAAGATTCTCTAAGGTCTAAGATAGATATGTTACACCAGAATTATCAGAATACATATTTTTTATCTTCTACGCTACATCTTTAATACTAATGGCGCTTACTTTGAAACGTTGTAATATTAATGTTTTTCATTTTAAAAGAAATTCTTCAAATTTAAAATAAATGAAAAAGATTAATAACTAAGCAAAAGTTTCAATAGTACAAATATTTTTTTCAACATTGCAATAAATGAACTTGAAACTAAAACTATTCGTTTTATATTCATATTCTCTATATGATCCGAATCTAAAATGATAGAAATCAATAATTGTTTTCTTTTTTAGAATTTTTACTTGCTTTAATTTTAAAACAAAAAAAGAAACTCAAAAATAAGGCAATGTTTCAATTTATTGTATTCAACATTGCAATGAATAGACAAAATTAAACATTTATCTTGAATTTGTCTTCTTTTTATTTAATTTGAATCTACGAGAGTCGTTTGATAAGTATGGTATAAAAGCAATTTAAAGTTTGTTGGAAAAAAATGTTTTTATTTCTCAACGTAGTCTCCATTGTGGGTTTATACACTTGGTTCAACGAGTCTGCAAAATACGCATTGATGGCGGGGATGCCATCCTCATTCGACGAGAATTTCTTCACACCGAGCCAAAGTTTCAAGTTTATAAAAATGAAGAACTCGTATGAGGCGAAGTCCTGAGAAAAGGGTGGATGAGGAATTAATTCAAAGCTTAATTTATACAATTTTACCATTGCGACCATCGATTTATGGGATGGCGCGTTGTCCTAGTGAAAGAGCACTTTTCTGCGCACCAATCTCGGCCGTTTTTGTTTCAGCTCTTCTTTCAAACAGTCCAATAATGTTGTATAATAGGCTCCTGTTATCGTTTTCCCTTCGTTAAGTAGTCAATCAGGATGATTCCTTGTGAATTTCAAAAAAACAGTGACCATCACTTTCCCAACTGACAAAACGGTCTTCGCCTTCTTTGACGCATTTTCACAATTCGTAGTCCACAACCTTGTCTCATACTTCGACTCAGGTGTGTAGTGGTGTATCCATGTTTCATTCACAGTGACGAATCGACGCAAGAAGCCCTGCTCCTTTTTTTCCATTTTTTCGGAAACTGCTATAAAACATCTATAGAACGTGAACAACGCGTCGTTTCTGGGTGAAATTTCTCCTATGCTAGTTTGAAGAGTGACGCTTGATAGCTGATACGTTACCAAATGAATGGTAGCGCCACAACATAGAATCTACAAAACTTATCAAACGACCCTCGTATAATGAATATAATAATAAGGTATAAGTTTAGGATTTTTTTTAATATTACAATAAACAGACTTAAAATTAAAATCACTCATTAAATATTTGTATTTTTTCGCTTATTTAAATAGTTAATAATAAATTATATCTAATAGTAAGTTTCTACCCTTCCCACTGCTGTATAATATATTTTTCCATTGCTAAATATTTTTGAGAAACTAGATAAAACCAAGGCTACTCAGAATTTCAGAATGTTGAAATATATTATTTTCAAAATTTTGCTACTTACGTAAAAATGAATCTTTTTGCAATGAATTTGTATTTGGTAGTAAGTGTTACTGTCTCTCTAATACTGTAGAGCATTTTTTTCATCTATAACCATTCCCGAGAAATAAAAATAAGTTCCAGATTTACGAAGACGAATAAAAAAAGTGTGCTTTTTTCATCAAATCTGATGCAGTGCAGTCCCTGAATATACCTGGACACACCTGTTCCGTGCATTCGAGCGATGAAAACGTCCGTTTGGAGATTCAACGTTTGTCTTGTATTTTACAATAAAAAAATCGACGATTTGAAAAAAATCTTCTAGTCTCGTTACATCAAAATTCCAATAATCACTTCACTGTCTCCTTGTGTATCACACAACAGTGATAAGTCACATTCTCTACATTTATAGAATCGTGCGACACCGTCGAAATAGGCAATTTTTAAGAAGAAAATGCCCACTGAACGCGATAATAATTACCTTGTTTCGATCCAAACATGTCAAAAAATCAACGAAAAATTTAATTAAAAAATTCTTCATGACGACCTTTGCAAATTTTTTTTTGCGCTTAAGAAGCGATCTAGTGTGCATGTCTTATTTTCGTATTTGTCATGCGCGTTAATGAAATACCGAATCGGTCATATAGTGCTATCAATGAAGCGACCTCAATTCGGAGTTCGAATTGGCACCAAGCAAATTATTTATTTGTGAAAGTATTTTATCTACAATGCCGTTTATGTGATTCGAAAGTTTTCCGTGATGAATTTTTTAAAATGACTTCTATTTAAACATTGAAAAATTCTTAATACTTGCTGTTTTTTCACGGTTTCGAAAAATCACGAATTTACATTGATACAGTTTATCAAATACAACCCCAATTTTTTGTATGCGTATAATGATTTTTTTAACATTACTTATTTTTCAACATTAAAGATTTTTTTAACATTACTTATTTTCCAACATTAAATATAAACTTTGTTTAAAAAAGCTTCGACTTGTAAATGTTATCTATATTAATATAGATAATCGATTACATTCACTTTTCTTCAATTATGAAGGACTTACATCATGACTAATTTTTTACATTTGATGCTTGAGGTTTGTTTAGAGATGAATAAACCTATTTATATATGTACATAAACCTTTTTAATTAGACGTATTTTTCAAATTTGAGTACATACAAAAATATAACAATATACTTTACACTATTTAAAGCATCGCTAACTTCCGGGGGAGGGGGGATTATATTCGGATCGCATCCCTGTCCGTTTTTCCATTCTTCATAATAATTTCATCGGGACTCGAATGCATCAAGAATGGTATCTTGTATTCGAGTAACATATTCGAATCAGGCGGTAGGGCAAGACAAGCCCTCATTATGTTTTCAATGGATGCGCGCTGCTTGAAAAGCGCATTCACGACTGGAGTACCGTTCGGAACGAGTGGCGCTTTGCAAAAGTATCCGAGCACCGAAAGCATTGGGTGGAATTTCGTATAGTTTGTATCGGTCGGCAATTTGAATTCGATGCGAGAACAAAGTTCAGCGATAACAATTAGGTCGAGAATGAGAGGTGACGCCAGTAATGAATCCTCACAAGTGTTGTGAACGACAATTGTGTTATGACCACCGAGCATTATCTCAGAGGTATACTCATCCATCGCACGTTTACTATCACCTACGTATGGTACATACTTTATGACGACGCAATGATCTGGCTTCTCTCCGGGTTTGTACAAAATATTGTTTGAGAAAACCATATCGTCAACGACATTGCTTTTTGAAATCTATAAAAGAAAAAAAATACACAATCAAGATGTAAATTCCTTTCCGAATTAATAGACGTATCACAGATCACGCATTTTCGGTTACTATAATTATAATACATTTTATAAAATTCTATGAAATGATACTTCAATTGTTAAAAAAGGCATTAACTTGCTTTTAATACGTAAAAAAAAACGAAATTATAGACTAATGCCTGAGACCACTAAAAGATGACATCGGATCACGTGCAAATTTTAGAAGGCGTTGGTATAAGAGTTAAATAAGTAATTACTATGATAAAATAAAGTTCGGTTATTAATTTTTATAAATTATGAAATATATACAGATGTCTCAAAAGTAACTATCTATTTCAGTGACATTAAATGTTTTTTGTTTAAAAAAAAATGCAACGCTGACAAAAATATATACTTCTGTTGCAAATTTTTGTATTTGAAAAAAAAGTTAATTGATATTTCGAATTTTGTGCAATTTATAAAGCGACCTTCCACACATGTACAATGGTTAATCGATATAACTGTCGCATCTGGCCGGACGAGAAGCAAACTAATTTTCTTAAATGGGAACGAGACACACCGCAAGTGAATGTTTGGCTCAGTATGACTCAGTCAAAGGTGTATGGACCTTTCTTCTTTGCAGAGATTACAGTGATAGGAACCGTGTATACCGTAACCATGTGTGGAGCCGGCTTAAGGTGTATATTGGTAGAACAATTAGTTATGTAGTGTTAAAAATCATATTATCGATGCAGTTCAGA
Organism: Acanthacorydalis orientalis; assembly: GCA_034766995.1. Classification (NCBI taxonomy): domain Eukaryota; kingdom Metazoa; phylum Arthropoda; class Insecta; order Megaloptera; family Corydalidae; genus Acanthacorydalis; species Acanthacorydalis orientalis. The sequence continues at coordinate 24,760,260 of CM068317.1, forward strand.
AAAGAATACTTCAAATTCTGGAAAATGTGTTCCGGGAAACAATTTATCGCCTTGAGATCTATATAGACACTGATGATCGCCACGTGGAGACAGATACATAAATAGCATTAATTCTCTGTGGCATTTGCTTTGAAATAAATATATTTTTCATGCCTTAAGCCCGTTCTTCTTAATTTCCATTATTTTTCAAAATAGATAGTGACTTTTGAGATATCTGTATATGATATCAAATAGAGAAATTATTTTGACTTTATTTAAAGTTTTTTTAATGAAAAGTTTATGTAACCACTATTTAGAAACTATCTACAGTTTTTCTTAGTTGCTATCGACACAAATCTAACATGTTCTTCAAACATGTTAAGTAACGGTAACAATACTAAAGAAATTTTAAAGTATTTCTAAATTACTTTAATTTGTCTATTCAAAGTAATATTTTTCAATATAAACGTACGAATAAAGGCAATTAATAAAAAAAAATAGACTGAATAATATGGATCTTTGTTTTATGGTACAAAATTTAAATTCGCAAATGTTCAATAAATATTTATTGATCGTTCTTGATTGTAGTTTAAGTGTATCTCGTTGTCGGCACAATTACCTTCAAAGTGACAATGTGCAGTAAAATTTGAGGTATTATAAAAATATTTTAAATGTTTTTAAGATTTTTTCTGTACTTTGGTGAGCTAAAAATCGGCATCGAAATACGTATATGTAACAAACAGAAATGATCGATAGTCATGTATGCAACATTTTTGATCATAACACCTTTTTTTGAGGTCTGTGAAGTCAAAAAAAATATCATTTATAAAAGTGAATGTAACCACAGTATCGGAACTGTATTTAGAGGAAACTGAAATTAATTAAAATATAAACACTTATTATTTGTATTCTTAGTTCGAAATCTACTCAAAGTATGAAGCTTTCATTTTTATAGCCTCATAAATACAAAACACACTCAAATATTAAAAAAAAAATTTAAAACAAGACACATTTCAAAATGAGTTTTATATTTTTTTTCTTTATATTTAATTGGATCTTTCAACTATCGACGTATTCTTTACATTCGTTATTAATTGAAGAATGTTTAATCTTTTTTTAAATTCTTAATTTAGCCCAGTATAGTATTTTTTTTTCAAATAAACAAATTTTAAATAAAATATCTCTACAGAGAGAATTGAAGCATATTTGAAATATATCGATTTTGTTAATACTTAATAATCTTAAAACTGATATTGTCCTTACTTCTTTCGATCGAAACTGTTGTGGCGCTGACAGATTCTTTCCGTCGTTGTTCCCGAGATGATTATAACTTACGATGCTGACCGGTTTTATTCCAGCGCTCACAAGAAAATCAACTAAGACAGATTTCAGTTTTGTTTGTCCGGATTTGAAATCATCGCCGCCAATGAAGACTTTGTTTATTTCAGCGAGTTCCACGATCCCAGGCACAAAAGTGTTTTGTGGGGACCCATTTATGTATGTACACTATAATAAAAATTACATCTCAGAAACGATAATTTGTTTATTTATTTACCAAAGCACGGTAATAATGGAGTATTAGAAGAATTTGAATCAATTTTCAGTCTATTTAAAAAATAAATAAATATTTTTTTACAATATATATCTGAAACGAACAAAATAGCTCAAATCCTCTTCGTACAAGAAATTTTTTAAATCATTCCGTGTATCTATAAATGATTAAAATCATTTTTTTGGAGTACAGTTTAATATTAATTCTATTTTTGATTTTTTGATGTAGAATTACATCTATAGTTTCATTAAGCGTTACCAAATGCTGTAACGCAGGTTCACGCTCAGTACGCCGCAACCGTTCAACCGATTCGCATCGGATTAAAAGTGCTCAACAGCTAAAGAACTTCGGAACCTAAAAATGCTTCATGTGTTAAAATCCTCTAATTATAGTTTCATTGAGTGGGGAGTAATGTTAGCGATGGGAGCGTTACCAAATATTGTAACGCAGATTCGCGTTTAGTAAGCCATAACCGTTCAACCGATTCACATCGGATCAAAAATGTTTAACAGCTAAAGGAATTCAGAACCTAAATATCCGTTAATTAGATTAAAAGTTATGACCTTGCAAATTTGAACATCGATTTTCACATTATGTCAGCATTAAAAGGTAAATATCTCGAAAATTCTTTATCGTACGATAAAAATTAAAATATCTGCGGATAGAACTTTCAAAACTTTGTAAGAAGAGCCTACATTTATTTTTTTTTATTTTTAAAAGTTATGAGAAATCAAGCTATCAAATTTGTCAACATATTCAAAATGCCCAGAAAAACTGTTACGGAACGTGTAAGAAACCATAGAAAACGCAAAGCGATGGAAGAGTCAAGATCAGAGAGTTCTAAAAAAATTACTTTGATCCCATCTGAAAAGATGAAATTGTATTTTTTTAAATAACTTAAAACATTTTTACTTCTCTAACCCGACGTAATTCTACATAAACTCCTACGGTTTTGTGCATATACAAATCCCATTTCTTTTAATTTCTGTGTAAATTAAAGAAAATTGTTTTCTATATAGTGTATAAACATAATTGAACTTCAAAATATTTTTTTTAAACCTAGAAGTTTTCTATTCAGTACTCACGAAACGTTATTAAAGAAATTTAATGTAATTAAATAGTTATAATAATTTGATCACAAGATACGCTGTTCCACTGTGCTAAAAAAATACACTGATCATTTGAAAACCGAATAGCTATCTACTAGATATGAGTGATACGTATAACTAACTAGTAACCACCTATGATGTTTTGATTTTTCACTTTGTAAGTTTTACAAAAAAATACTTTTTTAAATTTATGTCAAAGTTTAAAAACTATAAAAAAATAATATAGGCTATTTTACTCTTTGAAAATTGATTACAGACATTTTTTCAACGAGCTATTGAAAGAAATCTGAACTATTTCAGAATAACAATTATTTTACAACCATGAATATTTTAATTCGTCCATTTTAAGGTTTATTCAGTTTGGACATGTCTGATCCAGTTTCATTTTTATTATATTTTACATGTTTCCGACATGTCAATAATTTCTTTTAAATAACAAACGAATGGTTTTAAAAACGAACACGAATTGTTCTAAAAAGTAAATAGTTTAGAAAGCAATTTGACACCTGAATATGTAGAAATGTTAGGAGTTACATGTAAGTATTTACATTTTTCTTGATCGCCGCATAAGCGAACAGTGTTGATGGCGAAATCTCACTATGATTATTCCTGATTGACCGTTCCAAATTCTCTGCTGTGTCATTAACACCGACCACAATATCGCTAAACCGTTCCGTATTTGCTGTCCATAGTATTATCACCTTATCGATACTATTCTTTCGTTTGAAATCATCGATATCTTCTGTTATTTGGACAAACTGTTCATATTTGGTACCGTTTATTAAATTGTCGGCTCTTTCTCTCTGATTCGCTGCTATGAAGTCTGGATCGTACACGCTCGGTCTCGGTTTATAGTTCACTAAATGTTCTTTAAGCTGGACCTGTAATGCGTGATCTAGTACTTCAGCACGTTCCATAGCATCGGCAATATTCAACGAGGAAATGTCCCATCCATCAATAATTATATCGTTTGGATGGACCATTGGAAGAAGTTTCGACATCGGTACATAAAAATCCTTGCCATCGGATTCTGTGCCGAGTCGCACTGTTGAAGATTGTGTGATTGAACCATACCTAAAATATTAGTCATAATTATATATTATTATTTTTTATAGAAGATCACAATACGATCTAGACGAAGTAATTTGTCTGTTTTATAATTATCTAATACTGAATAATTCAAATAAAGTGAATTCCACTATAATACATATTACTTGAAAGCGCATTTAAAATGTATATTGCATTTAAATATTATACATATATATATATATATATATATATATATATATATATATATATATATATATATAATTTACACTATTATTATTTATGTGAGGATGTACATTTGATTTTTAAAAATAAACAAATTTTTAGTATACATTATAATGGCACATTAGTTATTTAGTTAGATATTTCGGTATCGAGTAATTAAGAATTAGTTATTAATTTAATAACGGCTTACTGATAATTACTCAGTAAGGACTTATTTGGATCCGTATTAATAATTCACGCCAAGATTCAAAACACTGTTAATATATACATGTACATTGTTTCGATGATAAAAATTCATCATGACTGTACTCGAACATTCCTTAATCTAATTATCGTACTCTTTTATAAGTAGACAATGCGGTTTTAAGAGTAACCTGGTTCGTGTACTTGCTGAGGGAGAGCGGGACAGTTGTATATGTGTTTTCATATAGTTTCACCCCTTTTAGTCACTTGTGAAGTTGCAAGTCATTGTGGTATTAATTCTTCGTCCGATAGTTCTTTCAATACAAGCATTTCGTACGAAAGTGCAAAATGAATAAAATCAGATTTTGAGACGTGATTCAGTTCTTTTTTTCAGAAAGGAAAACAACAAAGGAAATCCATGAAATGGTATTTCCTATATTGGGTAAATGTTTTCCTTCCTGTGAAACCGGTCGACTTTGGGTGAATTTCAACGTGGCAGAACGAGCATTGAATATCGACCGTGCTTAGGAAACTCGAAAATAGTCATCTATAAAGTCCACGATATGGTTTTGTCCGACGGATGAATGAGATAGCACAGATCAAGCGTTGTCACTCATCAATAATTACCCAAATTGAAGTTTGAAATTCTTCCGCACCCACCATACTTGATTTGAATCGCTCGGACTTGCATCTGTTATCAAAACTCAAAAAATTACTGTCTGGAAGCGATTTAGATCAAATGAAGAGCCAATAGAAGCCGCAAGCGGATATTTTGAGGATCTCAAGAAATCTATTTACCGGAGGAAACCGCGAAGCTGGAGAAACATTGGAGCAAGGGCGTTGATCTTCGAGTGGATTATGTCGAAAAATAAAGTTCACTTTGAAACTGAAGCTACTGTTTGTCACTAATATCGAACCAAGTTACTCGCAAACCTCTCTCGTAATATATGAATGCAATGTTTTAAAGATAATTGCATTATTCAGAATATATAATGGCGATTAATAGTGATTTATTTTCTGTGAATAATTCTTATTTGTTTTTATAACGCTATACATATATATATATATATATATATATATATATATATATATATATATATATACAACATACATAGAGAGAGAGAGGTAATGAATAAACATATTTCATTCAAATTACCAATTTGCTTTTTTGATCCCATGTTTCGTGTGCCAAGATAGACCAAGTTTATTCGCTAAAATCGCTGCCGTTAATGTCGAACCATTGTTTCCTCCCCAACCGACTAACATAAGACCTACATTTGGCACTTTACGCTGCGTACGGATGTTCAATGCGATCGTTTCGGGCCGAACCTGGTGATGAAAACATTAAATGGTTTCATAATTGAAGAATTAACTATCAATAAAAAAATTAACACGGTGATTAATAATTTGAAATTATTTAAACGTTGTTACTGATATTTTTTAATAAGTACTACACCGATAATTAAAAATTATCAGATTGTGTTACGTACACTTACTTTTTTTTTATTGTTAAATCATTACGTAATAACGGGGTTAAAGAATGAATTAAAATAAAAAATATTAAATTATTTTAGAATTATAAGCATAAATATAAAACAGTTTCATTTCAATCTTTTAGAATAAGTTAACATACTGAGTGAATTTAAAACTCGATTTCTTATTTGATCGACAAAATTGAATATTTTCTAAAAGTTCAATATTGTATTGTCACAATATCATGAAATAATTAGTAAATATGACCACAAATGCGCGTTTCATTTGAAATTATCTCCTATTTTAAGAAAATGAATGTTATTTGTGTCTGAATACATTGATGCGTTATAGCTTTATGGGACTCGGGTAAATTTGAATTAGGGGACCCCAGTACAGTATTGTACTACAGTAATAAGTTTAAAAAAGATTGATTTGGGGTCCTCCTGTTGGTGGGGGCTCCAGGCAATTGCCATTTTTGCTCATAGGAAACGCGCCACTGCTTGAATATCAAAAAAAAAATGTAAAAGAAATGTAAAAAAATGATAAATTCGAGATTGATAGAACATAATCGTATGTAAGTATATATATATATATATAATATGTGTATAATGTACAATTGTATCTTTTTAACACAAATACAACCATTAATACAAATGTAACTTATCATACACAAAATTACGTAGAAACGAATATGTATATAATCTTATCATTTTTTCCTTTTTTCCACTTATTTTTTTATTTCCTAGTAAAAATGCATACAAATATATAAATATGTATCACATTTTGTTTTTTTTCTTTTTGAATTTTATTGCAAACTATGTTCAGATACACACTGATATCTATGTGTGTGTGTATATATGTATATATATATATATATATATATATATATATATATACATATATACACACACATTTATATAATATATTAAAAATATGTTATTAAAAACAGTGTGTAGAAGTATATTATTATTTATTATTTTTTATACTTGATTATTATTTTTGTCAAGTATTAATATTACAAAAACAATACATTCATTAGTTATACTTCATTCAGATTTCTATTCTAATAAAATGTACACATAAGCATCCATACTATATATATATATATATATATATATATATACATATATATATATATACATATATATATATATATATATATATATATATATATACATATGTATACATATGTATACATATGTATACATATATATATAGAGAGAGAGAGAGAGAGAAAGAAGTAGATAGGATATATATAGTTAAATAGGTGGATAGATATATTAACATTACTTAAAAAATATAAAACGATTGTAATTGACATATTTTATAAACATTAAACATACTTAAACATAATTGTGGCTAATCTAATAAATCATTGCACAACTGATGCATTCGTTTTAATAGTTACCGAATAAATCAAATCATACCATCTATTGGATGAAATTTCAATTAAATGTACGTTATTGATTAGAAAATGGGATTCACTTGTCAAAATTACGTGTATTTACATACATACATATACAAATATATATATATATATATATATATATATATATATATATATATAAATAAATAAATTTGCTGACATATCCATATACACAATTTTTAATTTTGGAAAATGTATATTATTTAATTTAATTAGATATCATTTAAAATTATAATTATAATTCCTGTTTAACTTACAAAACATAATTGAAATGAATAATAAAATTATCTACTCACAATAATCTGTTTTCCATTTTCCGTTACTTTACTAGTCAAATATTCGTATTGGGTTTCAATAAATTCATCAGTGTATTTCACTTTCGGACTGTCAATCATAATTTCTTCACTCAATTCGATCTTCATGTTGAAATCTATCGATCGAATATTACACGCGAGAGAAGAGAATTCAATTACAGCGATTAAGATATTACAACTTATATAAGCAGTCCACCGAACACTGGAACGAAATTGACGGTGCGCGGCGTTTATATATTTTCAGCCAAACAGCAATCGCAAATTCTCGAACAGTAGTCCAGCACCAAATGAACTTAAGTGACGGAGGGTCATAGTTTATGTGTACTAGAGTATGTAATTGATGATCAGTTACGTATATTGGAAAAAATACTCATCTGTTGTTAAATATATTGACTTTTTATGATAACGTGGAATATTCCGTACTTCCGTTATTGTGGTTCAATATAAAAAGATCAATAGAATCTCCATAGAACGTTCTATGCGCGAATGCAACGATACAGCGTGTCCACGTATAATTGACACGCGCGTTCCGAACTCAACAAAAACATGTTATCCTATATTATTTTGCTAGCGTTGCAAAAATGTTAATGGATTTTGTACATATAAAAGTAAAATAAAATATATGCATACCTGTATTTTTTACTTGCATAAATTTGGCGACTGAACTTCACATCAGTTTCTCAGTCTGGAAAGATGAGGAAAATATATTTTTATTCGATATTTTGTATATAATTTACATATGTATATATATATATATATATAATATATATATATATATATATATATATATATATATATATATATATATATATATATATATATATATATATATATATAAGGCAAATATTTTACAAAGTAAAGATCTTAGTTATTCTTATAGATTTATACCACTTAATTTATGAAAAGAAAAACTTGGTCAAAATATCATTATAGGCATATGTTACCATCCTAATATAATTATAAATTAATTACCCGAAAAAAATACTCTATAATAATTACTGAATTAAGTAACTGAAAACTACAAATTACTTAAGAATACATAAAAATTATGCATTGTTGAGTTTAAAAACATTTGATATTTTTTTTAACTACTCAATAATACAATTTATTGTTGTATTCTGAAAATCGATGTATTTTTATTTCTGGGAACTGTTTATGAATAAATTGGTCGATTATATCATTTCAAAAGTGACTTCATTTTAATAACAATCGTTCATACTTGAACCATATCCGCCAATTTCACTTTGTTTGGAGCAATGACTGTTATTAGTTTATTCAGTAACTGTACTACTTTTATATATTTTTAATTCAATTGTTTATATATTTTAACTAATTATTTATTTGATAAACTATTTTTCTATATTATTAATAAAATATAGTTAATATGTAATGTAAATATTAAAGTACACACACATGTATATATATATATATATATATATATATATATATATATATATGTTAGGTTGGTGTATAATTAACGATATTTTTGCCCAAGCACTTCGAGTCTGTCAAATTTATCACATTTTATTTCAATTTTTTCTACTAATATATTCTTTACTATTTGGGTAGTAAAAATGTGTGCCGATAACCACCTTCATAATCGTCATATCATTCTTTATCGCTTAGAAAAAGGATTGGCTGCAGCACAGTCATTCCGCTATCTCAGGGAACTCATTGGTGAAGGAACGATCTGTAAAAGTTAAGTTCAAAAATGGTTCAATCGTTTCAAATCCGACGACACACGCTTGAAAGACGGGGAAGGAAGAGGTCGTTCGTCTAATTTTGATGATCGGGCTCTTCAGACTGCCGTGGAAGAAGACGAAAGTTTTGACAACAAGGATGCTGGCCGAACAATTCAATGTCGACCATTCAACGATCGTCGGGTACCTCAAAAAGTTCAATAAGGTATGAAAAATGGCTGGATGGGTTCCTCGCAACCTCTCCGACGACAACAAGGCCAGCCGAGTCCGTATATTTACCCAATTGCTTCAGAGAAACAAGCAAAATCTCTCTTCAACAAACGCCCGACCGCATGTCGAAGGTCGAGTCGTGCAATCCATCAAGGAAATGAGGCGAGACTTGCTCGAGCACCCGCCATACTCTCCCACCGAAGCACCTATAGACTACCACGTTAATCGCTGATTCAAAATTTAGTAGACCTGCAAAGTCTACGATGATTTGGATGAACTTGTTGCTGATAACAAAGCGTGGATCGCGTCGAGGAAACGTGACTTTTTTACCCGTGGAATCGATCGTTTTCCAAGCAAATAGTAAGCAGGTATTGAAGTAGACTACGATTATGCTCCAGAATGATCTTTTAAATATGTTTTAAGTGTACTTTATAGTTTTATTATTGAATAAATTTAAAATAAATAAAAAAAACGATCGTTAATCATTCACCAACCTAATATAATTGATCACTTTAAATTTAGATTTAATACATACTTTTTGGTATAAGTACACAAACAAACGTTTTTTTTATTATTATTATTTCTTGCAAGTTTAAATCCAAGTGAAATATTATTAATAGATAAATATTTATTCAATATTACAATTACTATTATAACCATGGTCTGGTGTTTTGTCGCTAGGACAAGTGCCAAAACGCTCTCCCACAAATTCATCTAAAAATATAAAATAAATTGAATAAATGTGGATATTGGGCCCTTCACGAAATGACACTCGATCCTTTCCTTTGATCAGGATTGTATTGACTACTGTTCATTATTGAGCATGATTTATATATTGTACAATTTAATATTTCATGTTTAATTTTTTCACTATCTGAATATCTATAAACAATGTGTGTATTGGAATAATTCTTCAAATAATAACTAAATTTTAACAGTTAGTCCTATGGAGGATATTACAATCCGGTATTATATTTGTCTTTCTTTAAACAGTGAAATAAACTACTTCCTTTTCTATTTGTTTGCGTTAATGCTATTGTACACTGGAACTATTTGTGCTAAAGGGAAATAATATTCAAAGATACTTTACCTATACACGTCTGTTAAAAGTATATATAAAATGGAAAAAATACAACTTATATAATTACAAATCCGAAATGTTTATAATTATAATTTATGTTTATATAAGATACATATTATTTCAATTTTTGACAGACACATGCATATGTAATATGGAAGCAACTTTTTGGCTAAGTGTGGTATATAATTTCATTCGTTACATTTTTTGTATTATACTTTATTTAAAATAAGTTTAGAATGAAGTTTAAACTAAATTATATGAAATATTCTGTATTTTATTATCATTATCTTTAAAATAACTACGAAGTATATATTTTTTTTGAAATAGATTATAATGCCATTTTTTATTTTTTTTTATAATCCATTTTATTTATGTTTATTTTATACATCCACCCAACAACAAGTATTTGAAAAATATGCATGATACTTTATCGCAATTTAAAATTTGTTATTAGTGATTAATTTTCTTCATATTAGAATCATTGTGAATTCGTCAGAATAATCATAATTTTTTATATATTTAGATATGTATACACACATATATTTTCGTATATAATCCCATCATCATCTTCACGTTTGATAATCGATTACTAAATCACATTTTCTTCTAATTTCTTCTCTTTCAAACTACCAAACATATTCTTTCTTACTTGCGCATTATCAGAACATTTTCTGGTATTCTTATCATACATATTCGTCAATCTCTTTTTAAACAATTTTATGTCTTTGGTTCCCAGATAATAGTAACCACTATCCATCAGTCGTTTTCTTTTCTTTTAATATGCCTCGCTTATTTTTCATTTCAAACGCTATTTTTCTTATTATGTACATAACTTCTGTTTATTCCCATAACCAATATATTCGTTTCGTATATCTGCTTGTTATTTCTAATACATTATTTTTATGCTATTTTGTATTAACCGACATGGCTAATGTATTTTCATATACAAAAATCATCTTACTTTTGTTGATCGAATACTTTTTTCACATCAAATAAAATAGGATTTTCGATTTAAATATTAAAGCAATTTATTCAAATGAACTTCTTATTGTTATTCATCTTATATATATATAGAGAGAGAGAGAGAACTACGTTAGATTATATTTCTTTGTTTTATTGAAAAAATGTTGAGGTAATATTTAGTTAACACATTCGTAGACGTAGGACGTGTATACACGTCTAGTGGATATTTTTACAAAGACATAGAATTTCTACACATTATTTTTAATACATGCATTTTTAGAAATATATATATATATATATATAAACATTAAAGTAATATAAGTACAATGTTTCGCGATTCATTATATTTCTATTAATTCAAAAATTCCGTTAATAAATTACTATCTGTAAATATGTTTTAAATAATTTTAATTTTACATATGAAATTTTTAAGTATTTCTATAATCAGTTTTTCATATATTTTGTTTCATAATTTGTAGTATTTGTTTTTCAAAATATTAAAACTCTAATAACGAGCCAATTTGGCAAGAAAGTTGACAAACATTATTCCTTCGACTATGCTGAAACTTCAAATATGTGTAAATAGTTATGTATTAATTCATTTTTTTAAAGTTCACAGTATTTAATATTAATCAAATATGTAGAATCGTGCACGATAAACAAATCTGAAATCGTTGAATGTAGAATGAAGCGTTCCAGTTTGTAAATAAAGGATATTCCTTGATAATTTCGTACAGAAAAATTCTAATAAATCATTAAAATGTACACAGACAGACGGCGTAGATTGTACCACTAATTTTTCGAACATGTCGTTTAAATATTCGAAGGTATGTGAAATGCACCGTTATGCATTCGATATTAATGAATCGTCGAACTAATTTAAAGATGAAGTTGATAATTAAACGCCGGCGATTAAATGTACGTGACCTTGAATTTATTATATCGGAACAGGTATTCATGGACGTCACTGTCCTTTAGATGAAACTTGTACATAAGAATGTTTAAAACGTGTTAACAACAAACGTATACATTTACATACTTCTGTATTGTTTGTATACAATTTATAACAGATAAAATGCATATGACATTCCCAGACTGACAATTATTTTGAATTAAAGTGTACTCTACATACACATATACAGGGTTTTCCAATACGGACGCACTTTTTTTTATTTGAAATAAAAAACAGAATTTGCGCTGAAATTGCAAGCTGCTTCATTGTAAATAATATTTGTGGGTATGCCATTTATAAATGAAAATTAATATCGTGTAAGAGACCGACACATACTTTCTTACAAGTAACCTATCTTTTGTTAAAATTTTCAATAACACCCCTTCACAACTCGGCCTCTATCTTACCAATTATTCTTTGGATTTCATCGTTTAGGTCGGAAATTGATTCAAGATTATTGGCGCACACCTGTCTTTTAACGCGACCCCAAAGAAGGTAGTCCAACGGTGTTAAATCGCTAGATTTCGGTGGCCAATTAATGTATCCATTTCTGGAAATAACGCGACTAGGAAATTTCGTCCTCGATAAATCAATTATTTCAACAGCTGTGTGGCTTGTTGCATCGTCCTGTTAGAACCACATGTCCCCCAGATCAATATCATCCAATTCTGTCCACAAAAATTGGTTATCATGCATCGTTATCTTTTTACATTCACAGTAATAATCGCTTTACCAGCCTGATTCTCAAAAAAGTAAGGACTAATGACTCCATTGGATCAAAGTGCGCACAGAAAAATCACTTTCTGTATGCACTGGCTTCTCAATAATCACGCTCGGATTTTCTTCACACCAGATTTGGCAGTTTTTCTTGTTAATGTAGCCAGGGACTTTGAAATGACCCTCATATCTAAAGATGACTTTTTCAGAAAAACCGTGTTGATGAAACAACAACACGGTTTTTCATTATCCAATTAATAAATCTCCAACGCAGTGAATGGTCTGCTGGCTTCAACTCTTATGTTAATTGAAGCTTATAAGCCTTCAGCAATATGAAAAATGCGCCATATGGTCGTCTGTGAAAGGTTCAATTGCTGTGAACGTCGTGGAATTGACATTTCTGGTTCTTCCGATACACTTTCACGAACCAAGTCAATGTTTTCTTCATAACGTGGCGTTGGTGTTTCTTTACCTTTGACTGACCCAGTCTCTTCAAATTTACTCACCAATCGAGGAATTGTTGAATCAGATGAACAAGTATGTCGAGAATAAATATCGCGTAATTTACGAAATGTATTTTTTATAGAACGACTATTTTTATAATACAATTGTATTATTTCAATGCGTTTTTTGTCGTATACGAAGCCATAACTAAAAATGGTAATCTCAAAACTTAACTAATGTCAAAAAATGCAGCTATCAGTTTGACATTTGTGAAATATAACCTCTTACAAAATTGCGTCCCTATTGGAAAACCCTTCACTGTATGAATGTGGCAGTGCCCTGTTACACAGAATGTATGCATATATATATATATATATATATATATATATATATATATATATATGTATATGTATATGTATATATATATATATATATATATATATATATATATGTATGTATGTATATGAGTACGTGTATATGTCTATATGTGTATATTTGATTTTAAATTGTCATTGATAACAAAAAAAGACTGTATTAGAAAAATACAATCGACTATAAAGCAAATTAAATTACATTATATTACAGGAAAAATATAAAAGACAGCGATATTTTCTATTAGACAACACTGATAAAAAATCTTACATATATACATAATAAATAAATATATATATATATATATATATATATATATATATATATATATATCGCACTCTCGAAAGAACAATGATACAAGTGCAAAAATTTTAAAAATGATTTTAAAAATGCTTCACAAACTATAAAAATAAGAATTTTTTCAGCTGGAGCAATGACGTAATTTTAATACGCTTGGTTATCGGCAGAGAGCATGAAATAAAAAATCTATAGAAACAATGACGTAATTGAGTGGTACCTAACTTATGAAAGTGATGGAGTGGGTTATTGCAGGATATCTGAGGAAATAAGTTACAAAATCAAACTACAACTATGGATTATCATTTACTCTTAAAAAATGCATTATTAGTGTTTCCTACAAATCATCTTAATTCACATCGAATTTGAAAAAACGTTAAACGCGATTTCCCACAACTTTGGGTTTTTGCATTTACGTCATTGTTCTTCCAGGGTTGTGATTCAATACATTTTTTCAACGTTTAAGGAGAAATTGTATACCATTATAAAATAATATTCCGTTTTCATGTTAAAGTGGTCAATAATCGATGTTTTCATCTCATTATCATGATTAAAACGCTGTCTAGATAGATACTTTCTCTAATTACTAAAAAGGTAATGATCGCTAGGGGCTATTTCGGGCCATGACTGTAGGATAGATAATCAAGTTCTTGGGAACCACACTCCCGAATAGCGGCTTGAGAAACATTAGCGGTATGAATTGTTGCATTGTCGTGCAAGAAGCGCACTCCTTTTGTTAGTTTTCCAGCCGTTTCTCCAAAATATTATCCCACAATTTATATAATAATGTTGCATAATACAAACCATTAATAGTGGCATTGCGTTCTTTAAATTCTATTAATGAAATGTTCTTAAAAATGTAAACAAACTGTGGCCATTATCTTTTTTGTGGATTGAGTCACCTTGACTTTCTTGGGGATGGTTCACCCGCCTCTATAAATTCCATGAATTTTTTTTAAACAGACAATCATAGTAAAGGACCATTGTTTCATCCCCTGTTACAATGCACTCTATTGGTGTATTTGAAGCTGCTTCACCGAATTCCAAAAACGTACGTGCGCAGGCTATTCGACACTGATGCTGATGGACCGAAAGAGGTTTGGACACCCACCTTGAAATTACCTTGTTCATACCTAAATAGACATAAAGAATTCTATGAACGATTGCTTGTGAAAAATTGAACATTGATGACATTTTTTTCACTTTTAAGCGCCGGTCACTAAGCACCGGGTCTTCGACAAGTGCAACAGAATCGAGGATGAGCACTTCCACAGGGCGATTAGGACGCGATTCATCTTACAGTGACTCTTCTCTCACTCTAAATCTCTTACCCCATTCTTTCACAGTGAAGTATCAAGAGAAAGCTTCCCCATATATGCCATCTAATTGTTGCTTATCCTGTGCAGTGTAACCCCTTCATTTGTCATGAATTTTATTACCGCACGATACTTTTTTTATTTACTTATGTCGTTGTTAAAAACACGTTTTCGTCTTATGGCTGGTACTGTACGACTGATGGAGTCAAAATCTAAATCAAAAAATGTTTTGTTAGTCGTACTTTTTTGTACAACGACGCTATAGCTGTGCGTTGGTGTTTTTGGATTGTGTTTTGCCGGGGTCTAAGCCGGACTACTTCTACGGTGGTGTTGAAACGAGTGTGGATGTTAGTACGGAGTGTTTGGTTTATTTAGGAGTCGGGATTCCGGAAAAAAATTCAAAAAATTGGAAATAGGACTGATGGAGTTATAACATCGAAATTTTTACTGAACGGAACTAAGCCATGAAACTACCGCACTGCACAGATTCGCCATGCGTACACATCTGCAACCATGTTAAGCCGAGAAGATTTGGTGCTACCTATGTATATATATATATATATATATATATATATATATATATATATATATGTATGTGTGTATATATGTATGTATGTATATGGTATATATACATACAAACTTTATACAATAAAAATATAATTTATTTATTGAATTTAATAAAGATGATTTTTATATACTACTAATAAAAAAATATTTTTTTTACTTTACTTTATAATTAGTAAAACTATTTGTTTGATGTCATCTACCGCCATTAATAAAAAAAATATTATTTACATTACAAAAAAGAATAGTTTTTTTAGACTTATTGTTATTAATTTACATAAACGCGGTGTTTGATGATATTTGACATGATGTGCAAGTAAATAATGTTTTGTTGCTTAAAAATCTGAATATGAACTTCAATTTAATATAACTCGTTTATTCGCAAACAAATAGAATTATAACTTTAGCTATTATAATAATTATATATAAAATAAAATGTACGTCGAATTATTGTACTAAATATAATCAAATCAAATTTCGCCTGAAACGTATATTAAAAATATATAGCATTTTGTACATATATACTTGTTACAATGTTTAGAGTTTCTTGTGAATTATTTTCGATTTATTTGTTTTATTTTTGTTACTATAAATATTTTACAACGTTGTTAAATAAAACATTTGACGTATGCTCCAACAGCAACAACATTTTCATTTATATTATACATGTCTTTTTTTCTCATACGATTTTATTTATTTTGCTTATTTTTTGACAATTGGCTACTTGACAAGAAGTAAAAAAATATTAAGATGTGTAGGTGAAACTTAAAATATTTTTTTTCAAATTAATTTAAAAATGTAAGTTGCTTTCATAACACAATAAAAATGCGTTTAAACACTATGAACCATTTATACATGCAAAAGGAATATTTGTACAAATTTGATTGTAAAGAATGTTTACACAAAAGCATATTTTTAGAAATAGCTATAATGGTGTATTGAAATGCTTTATTTCTCATCGATTTGAAGAGTCCATAAAGTTCATATTAGAAGTGTACATACGTAGAAATTATGAGGTTTAATAATTTAGTATTTATATACTACTGCACCTATTTTTTTCAATATCAAAAGTATTATATATATATATATATATATATATATATATATATATATATATACTCAGATAAAAGAAAAATAAGATTAATAAAATGTTTCAAAATAAAAAAACTGTTAATAAAAATTAAATAAAATTAACATTTATATTTTTATGTTTAACCAAAATTATGATTCTTTTTATTTTTTTTTAGTTATAATTTAAATACTTGTTTTAATTTAAACTCTTAAATAAATAGAGTCCAAACACTGTTTTAATAATTAAACTTAATAAAAAAGTTTACAAGGTTTAACTAAATAGAAAATTATATTTATATTCATCAAATTTATATATATATATATAGGCGGATATTTATTTTTCCATAATCTTATTTATTTTCTTTGAACATATTTGTTGAATATAAGAAATAAAACTCACATTAGATGTTCTTTCCTCGATTTAAAAAAAAATATGATTCATATTTATAGACAAAATATCTAAATATATTTAGATATTAATGATTACTAATAACAAAAAATATTTTTATTAAATTTCTTAGAAATTTCTGAAGTATCTATATATGGAAATGTAATGAATATATATATATATATATATATATATATATATATATATATATATATATATATATATATATATATAGTTTATTGTTTTTCTTTATCGGAAATCTGCAATGAGATGATACCATGATTATTTTATAAATTTTATTTTTAAAAGCTTATATTTGTACCGATTTTTTCAATGAATATAATAAAATATTCTTTGGAATCCTAAACTCGTCTATTAATTGATTATCCTTTAAATATGCTTCATATTTAAATATTATAAACATAAATTCATATAAACAATATTCAACAAACGTATATGTATTCGTACTTATTTTATTGTTCATTTATAATGACTGTCATTAATTGCATTATAAATGCGTTTTTATTAAAGATAATTATACAATGTATATATATATATATATATATATATATATATATATATATATATATATATATATATATAGTATATATGTATATATAATTCATAATTAAATCAATTTATATTGTATAGCAATATGATCGAGACTGAAGGAAATTAACGTATTTTCGATTATTCTTGAATCATTTACAAAAGGTTTGTCTTGAATCAAGTCAAAACTGCAGCACAATTAACTATACAATTGACCGAATGACATTTTCAATTCTGTCGTTTCAGATTTAATTACTTTCTTTCCCCCGATTCAAGACCAATCCCAAATAATAATATACCATAGATAAGTAATATACAATTAAATTTTATGAGTGCATATATATATATATATATATATGTATATATATATATATATATATATATATATATATATATATATATATCAAACATGGCTTCTGACCTCTATTCATTAGCTTTAAGTAATTAACCTTCATTTTCAATTATAATAATTATCGTATCTGATAGATAGATAATTATGTAAGGCAATGTACATTTTTTAGTGAATTGAATGCATTAAAATCAAAATAAAAAAATATATTAGTTCACTATTATTAAATTGTAAGCAAAAGCTCCATGTTAATAATTTCCTTAATGCCTTTATTGATTTTTATATATTCGCATATTCAAGCATCTTTGATTTATAAGGAAGTTCATTGGAATCATTTTTCTGTTTTATATTAACAAACATTTGAGTGACAATGTGGCAATATTACATATCAACATTACTAATAAAGTTATTATTTCTGTACTTAATTATCATTTTGTTACATAAATTATGTAGTATATATAATAGATTTACATTTTGCAGGATATTATATTAATAATTTAACATATTTCACACATAGTAATATATATATATATATATATATATATATATATATATATATATATATATATATATATATATATATATATATATAACTACAAATGAGCCGGTTTGTGTTATATACTTTATACAATATGAATGCAGTTTTTTTTTGTTTGTAAATCTATATATTCATGGCATATAATATATATAAGCCGAAACGTTTTTCAATTAGTTTGTAAAAATAATAAAATTCAAAAATCAATATAGTTTACATATTTTTATTTTACGTAGTCGTCTGTATAAAAATGTTTGTTAGAGCGTTTGCGCCACCTGTCCCCTCTCGGTATTAATTTTCCGAGGGGAGCCGAAATTGTCTCGGTATATGTACCCCAGCTAGTAATCACGAACCTTTGAAATACGAGCCGAAATATTTTATTTTATTATTAATCCAGCCAATATATTACCGAATTGTATGCTGTACGATCACGTGTACTTTTTGTAGATGTTTTTCATGGATTATTGAAAAAACACAAGGTAATGATCGTTCGCAGTATATTTGTATATATATTTAGAATATTTATTAATTATACATAACCTAACATGGCGTACCTAACAATATTATGCTTCTGCATTCAGATGCTCTTTTTTATTAAGGATAGACGCTGGACGCTTTCAGTTGTTTATCAAATTTTATTCGATTGCAATAAATAATTGTGGAAATGATTTAAATAAAACATCATTTTATTTCAGTATTTAAATATGCGCCTGTATTATATGTATGCGTATATATATATATATATATATATATATATATATATATATATATATATATATATATATTTGTTTTGGCATGATTAAAAACTTATTTTTTTAATTGAATATTTTTAAATATATGTAGCTATGTACATATATATATATATATATATATATATATATATATATATATATATATATATATATATATATATTACATATGCATACATACATATTTCCATACATACAATTTATTTTTAGATATAAAATTTAAAAAAGAGCATAATTTAATCTTAAAAATAGTGACCAGCCTTATTACTTGACAGATGAAAAAAATAGAGTGCCTTAATGAAATTAATTTTATCTGGTCTTATAATACCTGAACGAACAAATGTTATTGTCTGAATTATTTTGTTTTGTTAGTAATTATTTCTAGCTCTTAAAACTTTTTTAGAAATTATTAAATGTGCATTTGTTTTGAAATACATTATATAAATTTGGCCTTTGTGAAAAATAAAATATTTCTTTTAGATAATTGTAACATCATACATTTAATAATTAATGTATAGGTGGTTAGAAAATTTATTCAAGTTTAGTATTTTTCTGTATTGTGATGGAATGATTTTTAGATAGTATTATTATTTATATAATAATATAATACACTAGCCATATAAAGTATATATTTATGTTGATATTAAATAGAGCTGTGACAAAATTTAAAATTAAATAAATATTCCACAATTAATAACATTTTTGTTTTGTTAATTGTAATTAGAAGTGTAAGTTATCTATTTATTTTAAAAATATAATGTATTATCTTTATTTTACTTATTTTATTGTTATATTCTTTCATATTTATATAATATATTAAATTTTATAGATGCAACTAGAAATATGTGGTGGATTTTATTTTTTTATTGAAATTTATTGTTTATTGCAATCGTTTTAGTCTAAATTTATGTATTAGTGTAATGAAAGGAATATGGGTGAATTAAAGTGATGTACGAGTATAAGTATATGATTTAGTTATATGTAAATAATAACTGTTTTATAATTAATGTTAAAAGTTTGCATATGAAAAAGGATGGCTTTTGGGGATATCAATGCATCGTGTTTTGCATTCATATCTGTATCTCGTGCATATGCAAACGAAAGAAGTTCCCGTCGATCAGATTGGAGGAGAGGTTGTCTCGGAAACGCTCGCTTCTCTGTGCCCTCCCCGAGTTGATGATTGTTTGATTGTGGTGGCTGTTTGGACGGATGATCGATTACTTTAGCGAATACTCTTTTTTCTAGATGAATTCTGCAAGTCAGGCTCAAGTTCTTTGTCACTTCAAATGTGATGATCATTTAAAAAATATTAGTAACTTGTTTAACAGCCTACACTCGACCGATAGTTTAGTTGACTTGACGATATCGTGTCAAGGAGGATCGTTCAGAGCACATAAGTTTGTTTTGTCCGCGTGCAGTCCGTACTTTAAGAGAATATTAAATGAGAATCCGTGTAAACATCCCACTTTCATAATGCATGGAATTTTGTTTGAAGACATGAAGTTACTTTTAGAATTTATGTACAAAGGTGCTGTTTCGGTCCCTGAAGACAGTATTAATTCATTAGTTGAAATTGCTACGAACTTAGAGATAAAGGGGTTCCGATTTGACAGAGACTTAACGTCGAAGCCGGCCGACGGGTTTGTGTTAAAGTGTAAGCCGGACGGACCGGCCGCCATCGCCTCTTCTGCAGCAGACTCCATCGACGACAGACCGAAATCGAAGAAGAAATGTACGTACGGCATCAGAGCTGACGTTAAAGCCAAACAGAACGATCAAGATGAGTATGTAGAGATAGAAGAGGTTGACAGTGGTATCGATACAGAGAAGAATAAACTTCCACTAGGTAGTAACGGAACAAATTCAGGTCGACAGACTAGGTTCAGAGGGCTCAAGAGGGTACCAGTTGGTGAGGTTGTTTATAGTGACGATTATTATCCTGATTCAGGCCGGAATAGTGTTCAGAAGAGGCAATTGGCAACTAATACAACTGTTTCCAGTAAAGTAGCAGATGATTGTTTTAGTAATATTGTCATTAAGGGTTAGTATATAATATCTAGTATTAAATATACAAATGTTAAACAAAAAATAAAATATCAAATTAGTAAAAAATAAGAATTTCAGCATATTTTGTTCATATCAATAAAATTTTACATTTAAAGAAATTCAGTAAAGTGGGAGAAGATAACAAAATATTTACTTCATGTTTTTGCTTTATTATAATTTTAAATAGTAACATATACTTTGATAAATTTATGATAAACAATGTATATATTTTAGTCTATCATTATACAGTTTTAGAAGCAAGTACATGTTTATTATAATTTTTGTTTTGATCTGTATAAAAATGTTTGAATTTAAAGTAAGAGTTTAGGTGTTTTATTTGTTATTTAATTACTAGATATACGTGGAGCGAATGGAAGTCTTTGTCTCAGTGTTGCATCAAAGACCAATGAGCCACTGCAAACAGAAAATGCTTTGGATCCAGATGTAATGTCATTGATTCCTGACATTACAATTTCTGAACAGGTACACAAGTCAGATGAAATCGATGATTTAAAGAAGGTATACTGTGATTTTGTTCTGTATATATATATTAGGTCGTTAGAAAAATAACTGTGGTGTATGACCTTCAAATTTATATAAAACACCGCAATTATCTTCTACCGACATAATAGATATATCAGGTTGATACAAAACTCATTGCGTTAATGTATATATATTTGAAGATCATAAACCGCAATTATTTTTGTATCAATTTAATATATATATATATCTCGATATATGTTGAATTCAAGG
Organism: Acanthacorydalis orientalis; assembly: GCA_034766995.1. Taxonomy (NCBI): domain Eukaryota; kingdom Metazoa; phylum Arthropoda; class Insecta; order Megaloptera; family Corydalidae; genus Acanthacorydalis; species Acanthacorydalis orientalis. The sequence continues at coordinate 24,782,624 of CM068317.1, forward strand.
TTTATATACTTTTTAATTTTTGTGTAGGATGAACATTTGATTAAAAATGAATATATAACAAACGATAAAATTAAAGAAGAAAATAATACTGAACAAAAAGATAATTTTACATTTCCACAGAAAAGTGTTAATCCAAAACCATTCCGCTGTGAATTCTGTAAGTTAGGGTAAGTTGTTTCTAACTATATATTACCAAATATTTTATTTTCCTTTTTTATAAAAATAATTTGGTGATTCAAATCATTCAGCAGTATATATGTAAGACATATTTTTTGTATTGTTGCTTTAAAAAAAATTAAAAATATTAAAAAGAATTTTTTTTTATTTTTTTATGTAAGCAGAAAAATTACTGCGATTAGTAGATTACAATTACTGTAATTAATTAAATCACAAACAGAATAAAAAAGATAAGTTGATTTGAAAATCTAATGAATTTTGGACTATTGGTTTAGTTCCTTCGAACGGTGTTTGATTTAACAACTTATTTAAATTTCAGGTTTACCAGATCATCACATTTACTCAGACACCGTAGGACACATACTGGAGAGCGGCCATTTGCCTGTAAAAATTGTGATAAGGCTTTTTCGAGACAAGATAAACTTCGCATTCACATGATGCGTACTCACGAGGACGTTTTTAAGCCAAAATTCGTATGCGAATATTGCGAAAAAGTATTTGAACGGCAAGAATCACTCAAAGCACATATGACGAAGCATGATTATGAATATGTACCTAACAAATATAAAGTTCCAGTAAATTTGCATTCATCAATTGGAATTGATGAGCAAAGTAATGTACAATCAGGATCACAGTCGATCACGCAAAGTATTATACAAACTGTAAAGGAATTCACAAATACATCTTCGAATTCAACGGCCGTTGTTGCAACAGAAATACCTACTTCACCCAGTAATTCTGCATCAAAACTACTAAAACGTAAACGAGGAAGACCCCGTACCAGAGGTGAATTTTTATATTCATAAATATTTTTTTCTGGATATGTTTTGTGTATGGATAATTCCTATATAAATAATGACTGTTAAATCCATTTTTGTCTATGTAGAGATAAAATCCTGAAGTCAAAATTTTCATTTGTACTATTTGACTGTAATATAAGTTAAAATTAAGTTTAATTTTAATACTTTATTTTGTTTTATATAATTATAGATTATAGTTGTAAGTTATATGTAAGTAATAAAATAATTAGAATAGTATTTTAATTAAGTATGTGTATGAATGCAAAAACTTCGTACTATTTCAGAAATACCAATAAATAAAGAAAAACGGAGACGAGGCCGACCACGTAAACTATCGGTAGAAGGAGGTAAATTAAGACAATCAGATATAAGATATAAGTCATATGAAATATATGTATATGTATATATATATATATATATATATATATATATGTATGTATGTATGTATGTATGTATGTGTATATATTTATTTTTATTTCAGAGTATTCAAATCAAGATAATTATGACTTGATGTCATTACCATTTGGTGACTTTAGTTATTTAACTTCTGAACTTCCTATCCAGCTGCCCAATAGTTCAGTGGGTGTTCCAGAAGTTATTGAAACAACACCAACGTTACCAGTTCTATCGCCAACACCTGAGTCCGTTGTAGTACCTGTTGATGTACCTGAACAGCAACAACAACAGGAAGAACAGGTACACCAACAACAGCAGCAGCCAATAGAGGATAATGACCCACAGACACCACTACCGCCACAATCTGAGAGTGCTAATGAACTAATCAATTCTATAAGAGTAATAGGTGAATGCACAATAAGTCCATTGAATTAATAATGATCTGATATTTAAAAACAAATATATACATTTTAAATTAGATTTAATGAAAACTGGATGAAGAAACAAAATAAAAAAAAGAATAGCATAACTGAATAATAAACTTTCTTCTCATTTAAATGAGCATCTATCCAACTAGTCTCATGAGTGTAAAAAAGTTCTACAACAGAACTTGTTATGGATGAATATGCATGGATATATTGAACAGAAAGCTTAATACATGTTAACAGAACAGCTATAATTTGTATGGTACATTAGGAGGAGTTCGTTTGAAATCATAACATTTACTGACATCAATAGTCTAACTGTAATATATATTATATGTATGTTAGGATAGTGTAAAATGATGTACTTGAACTTATATATAAAAAATTTAGAATTAATATAAAAGTACAGCCGACTGTTGTGCTAAGGGTGAGAAATTTAATGATATTTCGACCTGGAAAATAATTTTAACAATTTAGTGTTATTTTTCATTTTATTTATTAACATGAATATATTAAATCAAAGGAAAATTATATTAATTTTTTTGTATTTTTTAAATTTCATGTATTAATTTAAAAATATTTCATATGTTAACTATTATATTACCATGATTTCTTTTGTGTAATTTTTTAAAAAAATGTATATAAAACAAAAGTATGTATAAAAAAATATTTTTACTGATGTAGGATAATTGCAAAAAATTAATAAACAATAACATTTATGAATTTTATTGAGACTATTCAAAAAAAAAAACAAATTTGGTTTATTCTGTGTTACTTAAGAACATTTTCAAGGAAGCAAATCAGTCGAAGTATATATGGGTCTTCCATTACCAAACCAGTAAAAAAAACTTCAGTTTCATAAGTGAAATGTTCATTACAGTTTTTCAATTAAATGCATTTTTATTTTGAATTTTTAATTGAAGCTAATGTAAAAATTGTATGAATAAACATTTCAATTTTTTATGTATAGAATATGATTATTTTAAGAAAAAGAAAGTAAAATTATATAATTACATAGCACTTAGACATTTTTATTTACTTTAAATGTAATGAAATTCTAATGTCAAGAATTTATACTTAAGTTGAATAGTATATATTTTCTTACTAAAAATAGCCATTCCCACTTACTAATTTTATAAAGTGATATTTTTTGTATTCAAGTTTTTAAAAGGTGAAATTATATTTTTCTGAAATATCTACTTTTGTTAAAAATGATTAAAAAAGTGCTGAGGTAAAAAAATGTGTGAATATTTTTTTAAATAATTGTGGAATCAGGGAATATTAATTTCATAGTAAGAGAATGGATTTACAGAAATTGTAAATAATTAGAAAATATATTGTAAGTTAAAAAAAAAATGATTTGAAAGTTTTAGATAGAATGTGCATACATACACATCAAATGCATACCTAAAGAAAATTATCAATTGTAAAATTAATTTATCAACATGAAAACCAAATTTAATTAGAATTTAAAATATTTCTATCATCATCTGGGTCGAAATCTATTTAATACCCTTTGCACATTTACTTTATTGTTCAATCAGTATGTTTTTCATTTACAAATATCATGCATGTTTTATATTTAAACAAATCTTTGATTTTTTTTACATACATTTTATTATTTCTGAAATTGTATCATAAACAAAAAAATAATGCTAAATTTGAATAAACATATATATTCATGGTAGCTTTGATATTAAAAAAAACTATCAATATCACTGGGAATAATTCAATATCATTGTTCGAAATTAAGAGATTAGAAAAAGTACAATTAGTTTATTTGGATTAGCTCAAGTGTTAGTTTAATGTTGTAGATTAGGTTGATTTAGGTAATTTTTTTAGTAGGAACTTGATCAAGTATGTATCGGATATTGGATTTTTAACTGATAAAAAAAATATTTCGATCTCTGAATTCTGGTTCCATTTTCTATAGTTCTTGAAAAAAATTTATACCATTTAACACTCGAGAATTTACATTTTAAAATTTTTCAACAATTATAATGAGTCTGAACTTCACACTTTGATTGTCAAATGAAAATATTTTAATTGTTGGTTAAATTTTGAAAAATAAATGTTAACAATTGTCGCAACAATTAGCCCGCGATATTGATACGTCGAGAAATCGGCATAACGTCTAAATTATCGGTCATATGTGCAAAAAATTCATACATGCAGCCTCACATAATGTCATATTTCGAGTATTGTTCTTGTATTTAAAATGAAATCGTAGACTAACTGATAAGTTAATATGTTCGTTTTTAAGGATTCTATTTCAGTGTTCTCTTTAGTTCAAAATAATAATAAGTTTTTCAAAATAACATTGCTTTTGTGTAATGTAAATATATTGATAATTATATTTTAGCGAGTTTTTTTCTTTGTGTAGAGAAAACATTTAGTTCTCTTTTTATATGTTTGAATATTTTTTTTATACTCTTTAATGCATATAAATATAACAAATACATGAAACATCTTGGTTGTTTTATTCTTCATATATTTGATTTGAATGCATGTGTCCAATTGAAAATATTGATGACTTGTTTACAGTTCAGACTGACCTTTGATTTGTGAATAAGAAAACTTGCAATTTCGTAAAAACAACAATAGTACACATCCAAGAAATATAAACATATATACGAGTATATATGGTTATGGTTATGTTTGAAGGGGGAGGAAGCTATCTTGCCTCCCGGCACTTAGACTCGAGGTCCATTATGCCTTCCCTCGACTTGATCAAAACTACTCGGGAAATCTCGCTTTCTTCCAGAAGCCTATCAGCCTGCCCGAGTTTATAGACCCTAGTTCGGCCGCGGTGAGGAAAAACTCCACAAACCATCGTCGCCTTAAATTGACCCATGCCGGACATTTCGCGAGGAGGTGAATGGGGGTCTCGTTGGCCCCCCTACACCATCTACACTTCCCGTCCGTTCTTCGGCCTTGTATATGTTCGTAGTAGCTTAGTCTCCTGTGACAATTCGCACCAAGAGCCGGGAGAAGGATCTGCCATTTGTATAGATTATCTTGGTCCAGTCCTTATTTGGGGTCTAGCCTAAGAGTACCCTGGATTGACGTCAATCTTTAGCCACCATTCTGAGTGTTCTGACTCGACCTACTCCCGAATGGCGCCCTTGGCACAGCATCTCGCTAGCCCTACGAAGGACTCTGGCCCCTCCACTGCGGACCTGGCTCCTAATGAGGCCAGTCTGCCCGCTATTTCGTTCCCCCGTATGCCCGTATACATATATATATATATATATATATATATATATATATATATATATATATATATATATATATATATATATATATATATATATATATAACAAACTCTTTACAAAAAAAAAACATACAAATATTGAATATACATTATTTTTTTATTGTTGGATATGTCCAACTAATTATATATTTTAGTAGCAATGAATGCTATGATAACGTTATCGAACGTTCCTTTTAAATATGAAAGGTGAATATATATATATATATATATATATATATATATATATATATATATATATATATATATGTATGTGTGAGGTATGTATGTATGATATATCGCATATTCCAGAAGTGTCAAACAAAAGGAAATTATTTTTATCGAGGAAAGTGAATAATATAATTTATACTTTCCTGGAATTTATATGAAAATTGAAAAATAATTTTTTCAGTTCTAAATTTTTCTATGGTTGTACAATTTATTATACATCTGTATATATGTATTATGATATGTATATATATATACTAGCGATGTGATAATTATTAGGTTGGTAGAAAAATAATTGCGGTTTTTGTTTTCTGAATTCTAACCTTAATTGTTTTCAATGAAAGTGTCATTTCATTGTGTTCATGTTAATATCATTTTAAAGTGCATTTTTCGGTCTGTATTGTCAAAAATTCGACTTTAGTTTTTGTTATCAATTTTGCTTCAAATTAGGCTATTGAATTAAACATGGAAAAGAAGCAAATAAGAGCAATTTTTTTGTATGAGTTCAAAACGGGTGGTAAAGCAGCAAAAACTGCTCGTAAACTAAACGATGCTTTTGGTGTGGGTACTGTTAAGGAACGTACGGTGCAATGGTGGTTTCAAAAATTTCGTGCTGGGGACGAGAGCCTTGAAGATGAAGAAGGTCGCGGCCGTCCTTCTTCAGTTCATAACGACCAACTAAAGGCGTTAGTTGAATCAGAACCTCGCACAACAATTCGAGAACTTGCACAAAAGTTAGGCGTTAGTCATACAACAGTTTTGCATCATTTAAAACAGCTAGGAAAGTCAACAAAGCTTGACGTTTTTAAACTGAAATTCGTATGCGAATATTGCAAAAAAGTATTTGCACAACAAGAATCACTCGAGGCACATATGACTAAGCATGATTATGAATATGTACCTAGTAAATGTAAAGTTCCAGATAATTTGCATTCATCAATTGGAATTGATGAGCAAAGTAACGTACAATCAGGATCACAGTCTATCACGCAAAGTATTATACAAACTGTAAAAGAATTCACAAATACATCTTCAAAATCAACATCAGTTATTGCAAAGGAAATATCTATTTCACTCACTAATTCTTCATCAAAATTACCAAAACATAAACGAGAAAGGCCCAATACCAGAGGTGAATTTGTATATATATAAATATTTTTTTTTGGATGTTTTTTATGTATGAATAATTTCTATATAAATATTGATTATATAGTATGTAGATTATATGTAGAGATAAACTCCTGAAGTCAACATTTTCATTTGTACTATTTGATTGTAATATAACTTAAAATCAAACTTAATTTATCACTTTATTTTGTCTATATTATTATAGAAATTTAGTTGTAAGTTATATGTAAATAATGAAATAATTATGATAATATTTTAATCGAATATGTGTATGAATGTAAAAACTTTTATTTCAGAAATACCATTAAGTAAAGAGAAACGGAGACGTAAACTATCAGCAAAAGGAGGTAAATTCAGACAGTCTGAGATATAAGTACTTTAAGTCATATGAAGTATATATATATATATATATGTATATATGTATGTATATATATATATGTGTGTGTGTGTGTGTGTGTATATATATATATATATATGTTTGTGTGTGTGTGTGTGTGTGTGTGTGTATATATATATATATATATATATATATATTTATTTCTATTTCAGAGTATTCAAACCAAGATAATTATGACTTGATGTCATTACCGTACGGTGACTTTAGTTATTTAACTTCTAAACTTCCTGTTAAACTACCTAATAGTTCAGTGCGTGTTCCAGAAGTTATTGAAACAACACCAACGTTACCAGTTCTATCACCGACACCTGAGCCTGTTGTAGTATCTGTTGATGTACCTGAACAACAGATACACCAGCAGCCAACAGAGGATAATGACCCGCTGGCATTACCACCGCCGCAATCTAAAAATGTTAATGAACTAATCAATTATCTTCTCGTATAAATAAACATCTGCTCAACTATTTTCATGTGTGTAAAAAAGTTCTACATCAGAACTTGTTATGGATTAATATCCATGGATATATTGAACAGAGGTTAGTATATGTTAACAGAACAGCCACAGTTTGTATGGTACAGTTGGAGGAGTTTGTTTGGAATCATAACATTTGCTGACATCAATAGTCTGTAATATATATTGTATGTATGTTAGAATAGTATAAAATGATGTACTTGAAGTTATATATAAAAAATTTAGAATTAATTTAAAAGTACAGCTGATTGGTGTGTTAAAGGTGAGAAATTTAATATTTCGATTTGGAAAATAATTCTAACAATTTAGTATTATTTTTCATTTTATTTATTAATGTCAATATATTTAAATCAAAAGAAAATTGTATTTATTTTTTTTGTATTTTTTAGATTTCATGTATTAATTTAAAAATATTTCATATGTTAACTATTATATTACCATGATTTCTTTTGTGTAGTTTTTTAAAAAAATGTATATAAAACAAAAGTATGTATAAAAAAATATTTTTACTGATGTAGGATAATTGCAAAAATTAATAAACAATAACATTATTAATTTTAGTCTAACTTTTAGACTATTCAAAAAGAAAAAAAAATAAAAATTGAACAGTTTTGTTTTACTTAAGAACATTTTCAAGGAAGCAAATCAGCTGAAGTATATATGGGTCTTCCATAACCAAACCAGTAAAAAAATATTATTTTTTTCATAAGTGAAATACTCATTACAGTTTTTCAATTAAATACATTTTTATTTAAAAATGTTACTTGAAACATTGATGTAAAAATTGTATGAATAAACATTTCAATTTTGTTATGTGTGGGATATGATTATTTTAAGAAAAAGAAAGTAAAATTGTGTAATTGCATGGCATTTAGACATTTTTATTTACTTTAAATGTAATGAAATTTTGATGTTAAGAATTTATACTTGAAGTTATACTTAAGTTCAATAGTATATATTTTCTTAATAAATATAGCCATTCCTTATTACTAATTTTATGAAGTGATACTTTTTGTATTAAAGTTTTAAAAGGTGAAATTATATTTTTCTTAAATATCTGCATTTGTTAGACATTGATTAAGGTAGTGCTGAGGTCTAACGTCTAAATTATCGGTCTTATGTGCAAAAAATTCGTGTAGCTTCACATAATTTCATTAGCGATATTTAAAATGAAATCGTAGAATAACTGATAAGTTTTGTTTATTGTTGAGGATTCTGTTTCAGTGTTCTCTTTAGTTCAAAGTAATAATAAGTTTTTCAAAATAATATTGCTTTTGTGCAATGTAAATATATTGATAATTATATTTTAGTGAGTTTTTTTCTTTGTGTAGAGAAAACATTTAGTTCTCTTTTTTATATATTTAAATATTTTTTTTTATACTCTAATGCATATAAATATAACAAATACATGAAACGCCTTGGTTGTTTTATTCTTTGTATATTTGATTTGAATGCATGTGTCTAATTGAAAATATTGATGATTTGTATATAGTTCAGTCTGACCTTTGATCTGTGAATAAGGAAACTTGCAAATTAGAAATAATAACACATCGAAGAATATGTATGTAAATATATATATATATATATACACATGACAAATTAAATAAATTTAAGAAAGTAAAAACATGTTTCAATGCAAAATATTACATTTTACCAGCATATCTTTTCTTAAAAAAAATCGTTCTTTTGGTTTGTTTAATATGTTTCTATTACGAAATATACTTTACTTTTTATGTCATTAAAGTGTAGCATTTCATTGCAAATTGTTTTACTTGGCCCAGCAAATAAAATTAAAGCCTAAAATAATGCCTTTCTTTTTCAAAAATATTTCTTTAAATACTAGACACGGATAAACACACTCTTAAAGACCATAGGTAACATAGATAAAGTATCTCGGTAAAGACTGTTTTTCGTTTTAGGGCAATAAAATAATTTATCATTCGGGACGTTACAGATGCAGCACTTGTTTTACAAAATTCATCCTTAATGACAAATTCTTTCACAAACATTAATGTAAACACTTTGGGATAGTGAAAGAAGAGTACACTTATCTGTGGTCGCTCGTGTGTTTGGTACAATTAGGGCATTAAGCCGCGTACAGTAACAACTTCAAGGTTAAAATTTGATGTAGAGTGACATGACAGGCGTGAGGCGTGTTCTTAACCATATTTTTAACAATGTCTCAAGTAACCAAAATTGAGTATCGTGCCGTAATAAAGTTTCTGACAAAAGAAGGGGTTACACCGCAGCAAATAAAACAACGATTAGATGGCGTATACGGGGAAGCGTCCCCTTCATACTCCACAGTAAAGGAATGGGCAAAGAGATTTCGGATGGGAGAACAGTCACTAGAAGATGAATCGCGTTCTGGCCGGCCTGTGGAAGTGCTCACACCCGATTCTGTTGCACTTGTTGAAGACCTGGTGCTTAGTGACCGACGCTTAAAAGTGAAACAGTTATCAGCAATATCCAATCTTTCAGAAACAACCGTTCGCCGAATTCTCCACGACCATTTAGGTATGAATAAGGTCATTGCAAGGTGGGTACCCAAGCTTCTTTTGGCCATTCAGCGTCGAGTAGCCTGTGCAAGTGCATTTTTAGAGCTCTTTGAGCCAGATATAAATGTACTAATTAAGTCCATTGTAATATGGAATGAACAATGGTTCTTTACTATGATCTTATGTCTAAAAGAGAATGCATGGAATGGCAGTGAGATAGTGAACCACTTATAAGAAAAGACAGTGTCTCAATCCACAAAAAAGATCATGGCCCTAATTTTTTTTTGGATTGTAAGGACATTTTATTAATAGATTTTAAAAAGCACAATACCACTTAATGGATCATATTATGCAACATTGTTACATAAATTGCAGGATAATATTTGAGAAATGGCTGGAAAACTAATAAAAGGAGTGTGCTTGTTGCACGACAATGATCCGGTTCACACTGCTACTGTTTTTCAAACCACTATTCGGGAGTGTGGTTTCTAAGAACTTAATTACCCACCCTACAGTCCAAACATAGCCGGTAGTGATTGTTACCACTTTGCTAATTTGAAAAAGATTTTTATAAGGGTATAAAATTGCTGATTAAGCACTGTAAAAAGTTACAGTTCAAGGCAAATGTATAGAAAAATAGTAAATTCTTGTTTTTTTTTTCTTTACATTTTTTCCCATCTAGGCTGAAAATATTTGACACTACCTTTGTAAATGTTTATCATAATTTTTTTACGATCTGTATAAAACAATTTGAATGTAAAGTAAGAGTTGAGATGTTTTATTTGTTATTTAATTACTAGATATACGTAGAGCGAATGGAAGTCTTTGTCTCAGTATTGCATCAAAGACCAATGAGCTACTGCAAACAGAAAATGCTTCGGATCCAAATGTAATGTCATTGATTGCAGATGTTACAATTTCAGAACAGGTACACAAACCAGATGATTGCAACGATTTAAAGAAACTACTATGATTTTGTTCTATATAAATATATACATATACATATTCACATATATATATATATATATATATATATATATATATATATATATATATATATATATATATATATATATATATATTATGTTGAATTGTGGTTTAATACATTTTTTATTTTTGTGTAGGGTGAGCATTTGATTAAAAATGAATATATAACAAGTGATAAAGTTAATGAAGAAAATAATAGTGACCAAAAAGATAATTTTACATTTCCACAGAAAAGTGTTGATGCAAAACCATTCGGTTGTGAATTCTGTAAGTTAAGGTAAGTTGTTTCTAACTATGTATTGTCAGATAATTTATTTTCCTTTTTTATAAAAATAATTTGGTGATTCAAACCATTCAGATATATGTATATGTACGTAACATTAAATTTTTGTATTGTTACTTTAAAAAAATTTAAAATATTAAAAAGGGTTTTTCATTTTTTTTATCTAAACAGTGAAAATATAATTACTGCGATTAATTAAATTATAAACAGAATAAAAAGGGTGATAAGTTGATTTAAAAATCCCTTTAATGAGTTTTGGACTATTGTTTTAGTTCCTTCAAATTAAATGTTTGATTCAACAACTTATTTAAATTTTAGGTTTACAAGATCATCACTTTTACTCAGACACCGTAGGACACATACTGGAGAGCGGCCATTTGCCTGTAAAAATTGTGATAAGGCTTTTTCAAGACAAGATAAACTTCGCATTCACATGATGCGTACTCATGAGGATGTTTTTAAGCAGAAATTCGTATGCGAATATTGCAAAAAAGTATTTGTACGACAAGAATCACTCAAGGCACATATAACTAAGCATGATTATGAATATATACCTAGTAAATATAAAGTTCCAGAAAATTTGCATTCATCAATTGGAATTGATAAGCAAAGTGATATACAGTCGAAATCACAGTCAATCACGGAAAGTATTATACAAACTGTGACAGAATTCACAAATACATCTTCAAATTCAACATCAGTTTCTGTAAAGGAAACACCTATTTCACTCAGTAATTCTTCGTCAAGACTACTTAAATATAAACGAGGAAGGCTCCATACCAGAGGTAAATTTTTAATTATTATAAATATTTTTTTTGCGGATATATTTTGTGTATGGATAATTCCTATATAAATATTGATTATATTTATTAAAGTTTTAAATAATCCATATTTTTCTATGTAGAGATAAATTCCTGAAGTCAAAATTTTCATTTGTGCTATTTGATTGTAATATAACTTAAAATAAAGTTTATAGTCCACAGTACGTAACCCCTTATTTTTATTGTTTACCACATATTTGAAACTTCGTAAGTGGCTTCTTTTTGACGAGTCTACCACACTTATCCTCTCTGAAAATTTTTTGTCAGACTGGCAATACGGCGTAATATTTTTGTCGGACACGGTAATATTCGGTGATAAAATGTACTCATCTATCACGTGTGATTTTTAGCCAACACGTGGTAATCACCATACCGGTTATCGTAAAAATGACATTTATTTATTAAACAGTCTTACAAAATGCAACCTCGTTATTTCGACGTGTAGCAGGCGGTAGACTTATCGGTCTTCGGATTGTTTCTGTAGGTCAAGTTTTGTTTCGTATTTTTTATCAAATTATCTTTCAATTTCACTGCAAAAAAAGTATGTTGTCATTGCATTATGTAACATTATAAAATTGACATATTTCGGAATCACGCATTTGAAAACGCAGCGTTACCGAGAATTTTCCCAGAGGAAAAGTGTGGTAGACTCATCAAAATGAAGCCACTCATGAAGCTTCAAATATGTGGTAATCAATAAAAATAAGGGGCTACCTACTGTGGACTATTAATTTATCACTTTATTTTGTCTATATTATTATAGATTTTAGTTGTGAATTATATGTAAGTAATGAAATAATTATAATAATATATTAATGGAAAACGAATTAATGGATATGAATGTAAAAACTTCTATTTCAGAAATATCAATAAATAAAAATAAACGGAGACGAGGCCGATCACATAAACTATCAGTAGACGGAGGTGAATTCAGACAATCTGAGATATAGTATTTTAAGTCATATAAAATATGTACATGTATATTTATTTCTATTTCAGAATATTCAAACCAAGATAATTATGACTTGATGTCATTACCATATGGTGACTTCAGTTATTTAACATCTGAACTTCCTATCCAGCTACCCAATAGTTCAGTGCATGTTCCAAAAATTATTGAAACAACACCGACGTTACCAGTTCTATCACCGACACCTGTGCCTGTTGTATCTGTTGATGTGCAAGAACAGCAACAACACGAAGAACAGATACACGAGCAACCGATAGAGGATAATGACCCACTGGCACTACCACCGCCACCGCCTCAATCTATGAGAGCTAATGAACTAATCAACTTTCTTCTCGTATAAATGAACATCTAGCCAACCAGTCTCATTAGTGTAAAAAAGTTCTATATCAGAACTTGATTTATACACGGATGTATTGAACAGAGAGCTTAATACATGTTAACAGAATAGTTACGGTTTTTATTGTACAATAGGAGGAGTTCGTTTGGACTCATAACATTTAGTGACATTAATAGTCTAACTGTAATATATATTATATGTATGCTAGAATAGTGTAAAACGATGTACCTGAATTTATATATAAAAAAATTAGAATTAATATAAAAGTACAGTTGACTGGTACTAAGAGAGAAATTTAATATTTTAACCTGGAAAATAATTCTAACAATTTAATGTTATTTTTCATTTTATTTATTAATGTGAATATATTTAAATAAAATAAGAATTTTGTTTATTTTCTATATTTTTTTTAATTTCATATACTAATTTATAAATATTTAATGTTAACTATTACCATGATTTCTTTTGTGTATTTTTGAAAAAATTTATATATATATAATAGTTTGGAAAAAATAATAATATTTACAAACTTTATTAAAAGATAGTTCAAGGAAACAAATTTGGACAAATTTTTGTTTTATTTGAGTAAGAACATTTTCGTGGAAGCAAATTAATCTAAGTATATGTGTCTTCCATTACCAAATTAATAATGAAAAATTTCAGTTTCATAAACTTTTGTACAGGTGTACAATGTATAATATGTAGTGGAGATGTGATAATTAGAAGAGAACAATTGTGTTGTTTGTGATAATATTTATTATAATCGATTATTCTAACAAATTAAAATCAACATTTTTATTAATTTACAATTTCTTTCTATCTACCTGTCTATCCATCAGTCCATTATATATATATATATATGTATATGTATATATATATATATATATATATATATATATATATATATATATATATATATATATATATATATATATATATGTATGTATGTATATATAAATATGCCGTTTATGTTAGGTATAATGACGTCCCGTATTTTACGTCAATTTTGCTGTTCCGTATTACACTTGTAGGGACAGCCTAATCCCCATAATTTGATGAAAAATTAAAATTATAAATATTTTGTTAAGCAATTATAATTTTCAATTTTTTTTTGGAATAATCTAACTTAAAATGATTTGTAAGCTATGGAAACTGACAATTCGAGGAAATTAATTGTGTTTAAAGTTAAAGTTTACGGCGGCAGCCTGGTGGCGACAGCCCCTTAATCGGTCGCTTTTTATTTAGTATAAGCATTTTATTTATAATACAGTACAGATATATTACATTTGCCTATTTTTCAAACAGTTGTTATTTGGATATTGCACGGTGCGGTAAAAGCAGTGATAAATATGCGGCCTGAACTGCACCTAATTATTATAATGTTCTAACATTGTCATTTAACAAAATTGTTTGAAGGTTCGGGGTTGGCTTTTTTAACACCCATGCCCTGTATTTAGTTTTCTAAAATCTGGGAACCCTATATAAGGTGTACAAATATTAGGTTGGTAGGAAAATAATTGCGGTTTTTGAATTTTAATCTTAATTTTTTCAAAGCGTCATTTCATCGTGTTCATGTTAATATCGTTTTAAAATGTATTTTTCGCTCTGTATTTTGGTAACATCAATTTTGGTTTTATTATTAATTCTGCTTCAAATTAGGTCATTGAATTAAAGATGGAAGAGAAGCAAATAAGAGTAATTTTTTTGTATGAGTTCTCGTTCTGTCGAACGAGAGTCTATGGTTGCGGACATCCTTCAGTTTATAACGACTAATTGAAGGCGTTAGTTGAATCAGAAACACGCACAATAATTCCAGAGCTTGCACAAAAATTAGGCGTTACTCATCCCACAGTTCTGGACCACTTAAGAGCCAGAAAATTCAAAAAAGCTCGACAAATGTGTGCATAAACCGCAATTATTTTGCTAGCAACCTGATAATTCCGTGCCTCTTTTTTATAGAAATTGAATGTTTATTTACAGAAAAATGGAATACGTTTCAATTTTGAAAATATTCCTAATTATTTTGTTTATCTTTGATTTGTCGGGAACTGACGAATCCATTGTTGAAAAAAATATGGCGGTTTTGCGTCGATGAAATGCATTTTCTGATCTTTTCCACTATTTTAAAATGAGTATCATTCAGGTAATGCCGGAACGAGCGAAACAGGTCATAATCTAATGGGGTTAGGTCACGTTAATTCGCCATATGAAAGAAAACTTCCCATCCCAATGAACAAATAACGTTTTGGTCACTTTCGCGATGTGCGACTGCACGTTGTGCTGCAAGATGACTGCTTCGTTCTATCACTAAATAATGATCTTTTTCTCTTTAACACCTCACTCAAACGGATGAGTTGTTGGTAATGCTCTGAAATTACAGTCTGACCAGGCTCAAGCAAATTATAATATACCACACCCTTAACGTCCCACAAAATACACAATAACACAATTTTGCGTGAATGTTTGGTTCCGGAGTTAATGATTTACTGAGTGTAACTCATGATTTTCGGCGCTTAGGATTGTACAAACCTATTTTTCATCTTCGGTTATGATTTTATGCAAAATATCCTTCTTTTTGAACCTTGTGATCGAGGACAAACCCGTATTGTATATTTTTTCTTTGTTTTCTTGTGTGAGCTCATGTGGAATCACTCAGCTTAGCTTTTGAATTTTTCCTAGCCTATATAGACGATAGGAAACTGTTTGCTGGGTAACTTTGAGTTATTAAGCGAGTTCCTATTTAGTCTGCGCATAGTTTTCCCTTAACAGTTGCTCAAGTTCATCTTCAAATTTTTTTCGATTATCAGAAACGTTCTCGATCGGAAAGATCGAAATCGCTACTTCGAAACCTTTGAAATCATTTTTTGCACGTTTTATGCGTCACAATACATTATCCCAAAGTTAAACAAATCCTTTGTGTAGCTTTGGCAGCATTTTTTTTTCATCTGGATTGCTAAAAGTACGCAATGTCTGAAATTTCGCTTTTCGAACGTATCGTGTTCACTACTGTTTTGTGAAGTTATACCAACGATTTGGCTAAAATATATTGTATTTTAAAATGTTAAGGATGGCACTTCAAAATCCTAAAACGATGAGAAAAGAATTTAATTCAAAGTAGAATATGATTGAGCCAATTTAAAGGCACCGAATTAATTTACACCTTATATATATATATATATATGTGCTGTGTGTAAAATATAATTCTATATTTTAGTAACAAATCCATATTGAAGTTAAGTTGCAAAAAAATTAATTATTTGTGAAAATTAATTGTGTGTGTGTGTGTTCTATAAATGTATTTTTAAACTTAATGTTATTTTTAAAATTAATTACGCATTTCACTATCTTTAAACAAATCCGTTGGTGAGCAATTTACATATTATAATTATCTCTTTAGGAGCTAATTTAAAAATTAAATTTATTTAGATTATTTTATTTTCGTATATTTGATAGCAATTTAAAATTAATCAACCTAGTTCTGTGGATAAATGATTAATTTATGGAACTAGTTAACATGTTCGATAATATGATACTAGTTTGATATATAAATGAGGATTTATAAGCAAATAAAATTAAATACGTAACGTACACGACCAACCATGAAACTATTTCATATCTGGATTTTCTGTGTATCATGTATAGTTTTTACAGAAAGTCATAATAAATCGAAAATACACTTTAATGCGACATCCAAAGATAGATCAGGATTTGAATTAAATGATGATAATAGCTTTCATTCTTACAATCTGAAATCGTCGGATTTGCCACCTGTAAGTACATAATATTTTTATAAAGAGGAAATCTATTTTTTTTTAAAATTTAATTATTTTGTTTAATTTTTCACGTTACAAATAATATTTTATATTAAAACTAGGGGGCTCCGCCCCTTGCTCGCTTTGCTCGTCAATCTCCGGGCTTGCTGCGCTCACCCACTTGTCAATTATATGCATGTACATGTAACCGAATGAAACAATAAACATATTTGGGAATTATTTGAGTATCATAGAAACCTTATCCCAAATAAATAAGCCGACGTCATGAATTTTTTTCATTTTTTATGGATAATTTTGAATTTTTATATATAGATATGAAATTTATTATTATAAATAAAATGTACTTTGCATTTTTTAAGGAATGTTTTCATTTTAATGATGCGATTAAAATCAATAGCCTTTTTTAATCAATTTAATAGAACATTTCTTGTTTAACAATGAAATCCACGAATGGAGATATTTTATATAAAATGTATTTTAATTATTATACAATTTATTCAAGTCGCTTAAAAATTTGCATGCTGTATCAATATTTTTTTGTTAATATTGAATCTTATAATGTTAAAACATTAAATGTACATTAGTCTAAAAATTGCATGTTATAAAAAATGATTCATTGATTTTTAAAACTAATAAAATTTAGTAAAATTCATATATTTTAAATTTTGCGATCACTATTTTTTTCACATTAGAATTCAAATTTTAGTAACTATTGATTGAAAAAATAATTTAGCTAATCATCTAATAAAATTATGAAAGTAATGTTTTTATAAACGTCACTTTCATTATACAGTTAAACATTTATGTCTATTCCTTTATTTAAAGACAGACAATGATGGACACCAATGTCAATTACGGGCATTGAAAATTATTTATTAGCAGATGCTGATTATCCACCATGAGATCTGTATTAATGTTCATTTTTAGAAAAATTATATGTAACAAATTATTATATATTAAACTGGAAAATTTAAATATGAAATTCTATGAAATTTTATATGTATATTTTTTTATGTTCAGGACAATGGTGCAAATTATGGCGATCTGATACATTTACGGAGACAAGAGCGTGATGTTCTTCTATCACGCGAAGTAATTATAAATGAAGATTATTATTCCACCGATACTGACCTCAGATATAATAATGCATTTAGAGGATTTCGTGTAACAACTGTGCGGGCTGTGAACTTGGGCCGACAAAGAGCTTATGTAACAGGTATCCGTTCGAGTGCAAATAACAATGGCCAAGTTGAACTCGAGGCTGTTATTGGCCAAAATCAACAAATTCGCTTGCTGGTTGAAGTTTATGGGTCACAATGATTTTGCAGAAATGTAAATGTTTATTATAAATCAATAAATATTTAATAAATAATACTGACATATAGTTATTTAATACATAGTACTTAAACACCAATATTTAAAAATTCTTTTAGATGAAGATTTATTTTTTGGATATTTATTTTTTTTTTTATTAAAGGAAGTATGTAAATAATGTTAAATACAAAATATATCACTGTTTAAATATTACTTATTTAGAGAGTAATTAAAATCTGATTGGTATGATGAAAGAGTTTGGATAAAAAAACTGAAATATAAACATATCTGTTATAAATCATTTGTATTAAATATAAATTTTTATTCAATTTCCTTTATATACAAAAATATAAAAAAAATCTTAGAAATCTATTGAAAGTAACTCATATGAATTGAGCTTCTTTAATAAAAAACCTTGAATATTGAGCGTGGAAACTAAATTGTTTAGATCATTTATCGGTATACCACCAAGTGTAGCTATATCACGTAATTCATTAAATTCAAATACAGATGATGATTTTAATTTAGCATGACGTTGAAGCAGGTTTAACAATTTTTTTACCTTGAAAATCAAACAATTTAATATAAACAAATTAATAAATAATATTTTTGTTTTACCTGGTTACGTCCGCTAACTCCAGCCCCATTTTGAGAGCGATTAAAATCTAAATTGCCATACTGATCACTATATAAATCGATTAATGTATGATGCATTAGTTCAATAATATCAAGAGCATCTTTTTCAGTAGCTTCTTCCCGAAGCTCAAGTTTCGCACGGGCTTGAGTAAGCCGAACCTAAAGATATTTTACTGATTTTGATCTAACTTTTATTAAATGTATATGCATGTATGTATATGTGTGTGTGTGTATATATATATATATATACACACACACACAAATATGCACATAGAACATATTTGGATTATACCATTGCTTGGAGCTGTCTTGCAGTTATTGGACATAAGTCAGATGTCTGATGCTGTTTCCTTAATTGCATATAGAAAGACTGTAAAATTTCTGTGGCTGAATTATTTAACTTTGGATGAACATAACGCCTAGCATAAGCTATATATTTTCTTAATAACACTGTTGGAATGAGATCTAATTGCTCTCCAGTAGGCACTTGCAATCTTTTTCTAAACCAAAAGAAATAGTTTTTATTTGTTTTATATTATGAGTATGTGCAGTAAACATTAAAAGAGTAGAAGTATTCAGCTGTACATTTTATTTTAATCTACATTAATTCGTGAGATTAAACATAATTTCCACAAATTATTTTCATTGCATTACTTTGAATAAATTAATAATTACGTTAGTGTATCGTTTGGATCAACTGATGTGCTAGTACTTGAACTACAAGTAGAATCTGACGACTTTCTATTACTCTTGACTGCTGAATGTAATGCAAGTACATGTTCTGAAAGTAAGTTGTCTAACTGTTCATCAGGTTTATCGAGAAGGATGAAAACTAGATCAAAACGTGATAATAATGCTGGTCCTAACTTGATATTTTCTGATACAGTTTTTGCTTTATTGTAATGTCCACCTGCTGGATTTGCTGCCGCTAATATGCCACAACGTGCTCTTAAGCTACACAATACACCACTTTTTGCTATACTGATTGTTTGTTGTTCCATTGCTTCCAAAAGTGCCTGAATTAGTTTTTAGATTTTATAAAATATATATTTGTTAAATAAATATTCATAGAAAACATGAATAGATTACTTGATGTTGTGCAGGCATTTTATCAAACTCATCAATACAGCAAGTACCTTGATCAGCTAATACAAGTGCACCGGCTTCTAATGCAAAATCACCACCAGATTCACGTGTTAATGTTACTGTCAAACCAGAATTAGTACTAGTGTTTCCTCCAACATACACTCCTTTAAATGAAGTTTAATTAAAAACTAATTAATAATTTAACTGGTTGTGTTCTTACCACGTGGTGCTGTATTTGTACAAGCAGTCAGTAATTGTGATTTTCCTAGACCGGGATCACCAACCATTAAGACATGAATATCATTACGAGTATCTACTCGTCCTACACCACCACCAAACAAGCTCAATAAAAGACCAAATTTAATCATTTCTTGGCCAAAGATTTTTGGTGCCATTGATTGAACTAGTAATCTTAACAAACCTGGTTCAGCATGTATTTTCTATAATTTATTGTACAATAAATATTGAATATTATAGTGCCCAATTTAATTTTAATTTGTTAAAATATAGAATAAAGAGAAGTTAATTCTTCAATTAGAAATTTTCTATCTTTACCTGAATTGCATAATAATCTTTTAAATGAAATTCAATTCCTGTATGTGAATCTTTGTTATTGCCATTTGTTTTTTCATTTTTATTATTAACTAATGACACTGCATCTATATAGAGTGAAAATGTGTTTGGCATTTGCTTATTAATATTATTTTCTGTATTATGAACTTTAACTATTCCAGTTACTGTGACATCATCACCAGGTATACATGATTCAACTAATGTACCAGATAATTCAATTTCAATTGTTCTTGGTATTCTACCTCCTTCATACTAAGGATTCAAGAAAAACAATAATTTTTGTCTATTGGTTTAATGTAGACATTGAAGAGTACCTGATTAGAAACACTTTCTTGGAGTTTTAAGGTTTGCCAATCAATTGTTTGCGTTAAAGGATCTGATAATAACTGATTGAATTTTTTAGATCGGCAATTCTTTGTTTTGCAGTCTGAAGGAGATGTAAAAACTGCATCTGGCTGATGTATAACCTGAACTGATTCACAATCTTTGCATTGAAAAGCTATCCATGTTGGTAACAACATAAGAGATCCACATTTGATAATTGTACCACAAACTGATACTAATTTTCCTTTATAATATAAAAATATTAAATTGTTAAGCTCACTAATTAAAATTTACATAATTTTATAAAAACACATACCATAATAGTTAACTTTCAAATGTTTTAACTTTATTACTGGTTCATAATTCATTGGACGCACTTTGATTAAAGGGATTCCAAAATTAACAGATTCAGTTTTAGGCATATCTGGTTTATTATGTGAATCATCATCTGAACTGTTTTCTTTTTGATTCTCAAATTCATTATATATTGTCTGATGCATAGCTAAGCCAAGGCAGTTCAACGAATGAGATGGATTATCTGTTAAATCCTTAAATGATTTTTTTAATATTGAAAATATTGAAACAAAAATGAAAAATTGATTGACGATTAAATAAAAATTTGCAAAAAAATGAAACATTATTTTAACATTAACATTATTTCATTAAAAATCAATAATAATTTTATCAAATTTCAAAATGTGAACATAAATTTATTTATGAATGTTTAGTTACAAATTGTTGAAAAACCAATAAAACTGTTACGTTTATATAAAAACAATACCTCACTAAAACTACTCCAATCGCTTATAAATTTTTCATCTTTTAGTAAAGTTTTTACATTTATTAGATAAAACCTTTTCTCTATAATTGATTCAAAAACAAATAAGTGCTTATTGTGTGTAATATAATTCTCCATGGTTTTGATTTTTAGATGTGTAATCGATTCATTCTTAAATACTAAAAGTAATTTTATTTTTTAAGATATTTTATACAAAGTTTTACATACATATATATTTTAAATAATAGTCCTAAACCATACCTTCCGAAGGAAAGTATAATTTCCAACCCTTGTAGGGACCAGTTTCAGTAGAAAAAAATGAATCAACCTTCTTTTGAAATATTTCTGGACTGTTCGTTTTATTTGTTTTATTTTTATATGCTCCTCGACCCCAATTACGTTTATAATATGATCCCTTTTGATATTTTCCTTTAGCATTTTTTGTTGTTTTATTTTGATCAGGTGATTTTGGAATATTCAATGAACTCATTTTACTTTCTATTTCACAGCCAGTTCAAAAAAATATACAATACTTTTTAAATAATTTAGCTTTTAATAAAAATAGTTAACTTATCTATGCTACTAAACATTTACAAAACAGTTTTAACAGACTTATGAATCAATTTATTGTATGTACATTTAACCTTACTTTTATATGGAAACAAATTTAAATTTTTTACTAGTGATTAACAAACAATGGTGCATAATTTTTTTTATTAAATATTGTACTAGATTTAAAATTCTATCAAATGTTTTTATTAGGATTGCGTTTGTTATAAAGTATATAGATTTTTATTTTTTTATAAAGCTATGCTTGATTTTATATATATATATATATATATATATATATATATATATATATATATATAAATAGGTAAATAAGATCCTTGTCCTGTTTTATTAATTTGTCGTGAAATAGTAATTATATATAAATATATTATTTCTTTAGCATACATAATTTTTGAAATTTTCTTATAATTACAATAATCAGTAGTTTGTGTAATAGCTAATTTTGATAAATAATAAGATAAAATATAATATTAAGCTTTTATGACAAACCTTTTAGTAGAAATAAATTTGTTAAGTTAGATAAACGAAGAGAATGTATTGGTATAGATTTGATATTAATTATGAAGATGTTACAATAAAATGAATTATAATATGCAAATAGTTTTAGAAAAATCAATTGCAATTATTTAGACTATAAAAGCAATTATGAAATAATTTTCATATGAAATATATTGGCATACTATCATGAGAAAAAACGTGAAGATATATAGTCTTTTGTTATAAGTACATTTAAAAACAGAAGAAAAAGTAAATAAAATAACATGACACTATCATTTCCTCTATAAAAAAAATGTTTTACATTATGGAAAATATATTCGATATAAAACAATTGTCCTCATTTTTATTTCAAGATATATAATGTTATAATTTTTGGAAACGAAATTAAGTTGTGATGTACAGTCACACAATTGTGCATATACTACTAAGAAAAATACATTTATTCAAATATCTAAGATTAAAATCAATTTTTATATTAATTTGTTTGCAAATCATGATTTATATTTATTTGAAATAATAATTAAACCAAAGAAATAAATAAAAAAACTAAATACATCCTTGTTTTACGTAGGAATTTAATAAAGGGGTCTACTTAATGTACAAACAATTGAGCGTACGTTACAATAAAGTCGTTTTTTTTGGCTATGCTCGACACTTACCTTAGAATATCAAACAAGAGGAACTCTAAGTATTTACTACTGTTCAGTTGTTTTCAATATTTTTTCAATTGAAACAATTAATTTAATTTTATGAGCATGAAAGGTGAGAATATCGAAAATCAAAGAAGGGAAATAGGCATTAGTACACAGTTCAAAAAATTATTAATAATTACAAATATGAAGGAACATGAAAAAATAAACTAGGTCGCGGAAGAAACAAAATTTTAACTCCACATGATGAATTGTTTACTATAAGAAAAATAAAGGTTAATCCTCAACAAAGTGTTTCAATATTACGGGAAAATGTATCATCAGTCATTAATAAATGTGCGCCAACGGAAACGATTTGCCGTGTTTTAAAGAACAACGGGTACTATGGCCGTGTCGTACGAAAAAACCCCTATATATCTAAAAAGTAAATTGAATGAAACGGTTAAAATTTGCTAAAAAATATCTAAAACACGACGAAAACGTTCGAAAACCATTTATCTTTCCTGATTAATCGACATTTAACTTATTTGGGTCTGAAGGACGGGAAATTGTTTGGAGACTATCGAATACTGAATATAAAAATTGCATTTTTTTGCAACAGTTAAGTATGGGAGTGATTCTGTAATGCTATGGGGTTGTGTAGTGGGCGCTGGAACTGGAAACTTGGAATTTATTGATATCATTATAGATAAAATGAAATATCTTTCCATTTTGAAAAACAATTTATTTGCTCAGATATTAAAAATACCACCAGTATATATTATTTTCAACAATACAATGACCCAAAACACATCTCGTCTATAATTCGAGAATGGTTGTTGTATTAGGTTAGTAGGAAAATAATTGCGGTATTTGTTTTCTGAATTATAAAATTATTTTTTTTCATAGAATGTTTCATTTTATTGTGATCATGTTAATATCATTTTAAAGTGCATTTTTCGGTCTGTATTTGGATAACATCGACATTGGTTTTATTATTAATTTTGCTTTAAATTGGGTTATTGAATTAAAGATGGAAAAGAAACAAACGTGAGAAAATTTTTTGTATGAGTTCAAAACGGGTGGTAAAGCAACAGAAACTGTTTGTAAACTAAACAGTGCTCTTGGCGTGGGTACTGTTAATGAATGTACGGTGCAATGGTGGTTCCAAAAATTTCGAGTTGAGGACGAGAGCCTTGAAGATGAAGAAGGTCACGGGCGTCCTTCTTCAGTTTACAACGATCAACTGAAGGCGTTAGTTGAATCAGAACAACGCACTACAATTCGAAAGCTTGCACAAAAGGTAGATGTTAGTCGTTCAACAGTTCTGGACCACAAATGGAAATATATATATATATATATATATATATATATATATATATATTGTATATATATATATATTGTATATATATATATTGTATATATATATATTATATATATATGTATATATATATATGAATTTGAAGGTCATAAACCGCAAGTATTTTTCTATCAACTTAATAAAATGTTGCAAAAAAGTTTAAAAATTCTCCCGCAATCTCCAGATCTCAACTCCGTTGAGATTTAGTGGGCCGAACTAAAATATCGATTTAAAAAATCTAACTGTTCCAATAAAACTGAATACAAAGTTTTACCATAACAAGTATGGTAATATATATGATCTAGTGTAACTGAGAAGTTAACCCAATCCCCATGTCTTCAATCCATTATAGATGCAAATGGATATGCAACAAAGTATTAAAAAAAATCCCGTTATTATTTTTCAGTTTCGATAATCACTGTATTGAGTGTATACGCTTAATTTTGTGTGGCGTTTGATATTTTGATATTTTTTTTTTGAATTAACAGAGAATAAATATTAATTTTGTATTTACTTTTTATGAAAATATCAATAAGAGCAATTATTTATTAGAAATAAAAAAATGTACAATAAAATTATTATTCATAAATATATTTGAATAACTGTATTTTTCTTAGTGGTGCATGCTCAATTGTGTGAGTGACTTTTTTTTTGAAGAATGTTTATTAATATATAAAAATAATGCATATAATTATTAATATGTATTTATGAATGTATATATTTGTATGTATGTATACAAAAAAATTATTCAAAATTAATTTATTTTTCAATACATTGTTAGATAAACGAAGAGAATGTATTGGTATAGATTTGATATTAATTATGAAGATGTTACAATAAAATGAATTATAATATGCAAATAGTTTTAGAAAAATCAATTGCAATTATTTAGACTATAAAAGCAATTATGAAATAATTTTCATATGAAATATATTGGCATACTATCATGAGAAAAAACGTGAAGATATATAGTCTTTTGTTATAAGTACATTTAAAAACAGAAGAAAAAGTAAATAAAATAACATGACACTATCATTTCCTCTATAAAAAAAATGTTTTACATTATGGAAAATATATTCGATATAAAACAATTGTCCTCATTTTTATTTCAAGATATATAATGTTATAATTTTTGGAAACGAAATTAAGTTGTGATGTACAGTCACACAATTGTGCATATACTACTAAGAAAAATACATTTATTCAAATATCTAAGATTAAAATCAATTTTTATATTAATTTGTTTGCAAATCATGATTTATATTTATTTGAAATAATAATTAAACCAAAGAAATAAATAAAAAAACTAAATACATCCTTGTTTTACGTAGGAATTTAATAAAGGGGTCTACTTAATGTACAAACAATTGAGCGTACGTTACAATAAAGTCGTTTTTTTTGGCTATGCTCGACACTTACCTTAGAATATCAAACAAGAGGAACTCTAAGTATTTACTACTGTTCAGTTGTTTTCAATATTTTTTCAATTGAAACAATTAATTTAATTTTATGAGCATGAAAGGTGAGAATATCGAAAATCAAAGAAGGGAAATAGGCATTAGTACACAGTTCAAAAAATTATTAATAATTACAAATATGAAGGAACATGAAAAAATAAACTAGGTCGCGGAAGAAACAAAATTTTAACTCCACATGATGAATTGTTTACTATAAGAAAAATAAAGGTTAATCCTCAACAAAGTGTTTCAATATTACGGGAAAATGTATCATCAGTCATTAATAAATGTGCGCCAACGGAAACGATTTGCCGTGTTTTAAAGAACAACGGGTACTATGGCCGTGTCGTACGAAAAAACCCCTATATATCTAAAAAGTAAATTGAATGAAACGGTTAAAATTTGCTAAAAAATATCTAAAACACGACGAAAACGTTCGAAAACCATTTATCTTTCCTGATTAATCGACATTTAACTTATTTGGGTCTGAAGGACGGGAAATTGTTTGGAGACTATCGAATACTGAATATAAAAATTGCATTTTTTTGCAACAGTTAAGTATGGGAGTGATTCTGTAATGCTATGGGGTTGTGTAGTGGGCGCTGGAACTGGAAACTTGGAATTTATTGATATCATTATAGATAAAATGAAATATCTTTCCATTTTGAAAAACAATTTATTTGCTCAGATATTAAAAATACCACCAGTATATATTATTTTCAACAATACAATGACCCAAAACACATCTCGTCTATAATTCGAGAATGGTTGTTGTATTAGGTTAGTAGGAAAATAATTGCGGTATTTGTTTTCTGAATTATAAAATTATTTTTTTTCATAGAATGTTTCATTTTATTGTGATCATGTTAATATCATTTTAAAGTGCATTTTTCGGTCTGTATTTGGATAACATCGACATTGGTTTTATTATTAATTTTGCTTTAAATTGGGTTATTGAATTAAAGATGGAAAAGAAACAAACGTGAGAAAATTTTTTGTATGAGTTCAAAACGGGTGGTAAAGCAACAGAAACTGTTTGTAAACTAAACAGTGCTCTTGGCGTGGGTACTGTTAATGAATGTACGGTGCAATGGTGGTTCCAAAAATTTCGAGTTGAGGACGAGAGCCTTGAAGATGAAGAAGGTCACGGGCGTCCTTCTTCAGTTTACAACGATCAACTGAAGGCGTTAGTTGAATCAGAACAACGCACTACAATTCGAAAGCTTGCACAAAAGGTAGATGTTAGTCGTTCAACAGTTCTGGACCACAAATGGAAATATATATATATATATATATATATATATATATATATATATTGTATATATATATATATTGTATATATATATATTGTATATATATATATTATATATATATATATATATATATATGAATTTGAAGGCCGTAAACCGCAAGTATTTTTCTATCAATTTAATAAAATGTTGCAAAAAAGTTTAAAAATTCTCCCGCAATCTCCAGATCTCAACTCCGTTGAGATTTAGTGGGCCGAACTAAAATATCGATTTAAAAAATCTAACTGTTCCAATAAAACTGAATACAAAGTTTTACCATAACAAGTATGGTAATATATATGATCTAGTGTAACTGAGAAGTTAGCCCAATCCCCATGTCTTCAATCCATTATAGATGCAAATGGATATGCAACAAAGTATTAAAAGAAATCCCGTTATTATTTTTCAGTTTCGATAATCACTGTATTGAGTGTATACGCTTCATTTTGTGTGGCGTTTGATATTTTGATATTTTTTTTTGAATTAACAGAGAATAAATATTAATTTTGTATTTACTTTTTATGAAAATATCAACAAGAGCAATTATTTATTAGAAATAAAAAAATGTACAATTTAATTATTATTCATAAATATATTTGAATAACTGTATTTTTCTTAGTGGTGCATGCTCAATTGTGTGAGTGACTGTTTGTTGCAGAATGTTTATTAATATATAAAAATAATGCATATAATTATTAATATGTATCTATGAATGTATATATTTGTATGTATGTATACAAAAAATATATTCAAAATTAATTTATTTTTCAATACATTTTTTAAATGTAAATATTCTTGCCGCGCCTAGACATGAACATATAAGTATTGAAAAGTAAACCCCAATAGTAGATATTCCGACAATTAATAATTTGCAATATTCTTGAGATGCATGAATTCTGTTCTTTTGAAGATTGATCAGTTGATTTATTTTATCCGGAATACTGTTCGGTCTCCTCAAGAATTCAAAACTGGAGTTATTGTTAGTGCACGCAATTCCATGTATATTAGTGGTATCATAACGTTCGTAAATCGATGAAATGAAGTCTACCTAAAAGTATATATCTTATAATCGTTCGTGATGTTCCCCCTCTCCTCAAAAAAACATAATAAATCTTTACCTTATGCTCGAGTAATGATTCAACAATTATTTTCAATTCTCCACATTCCCAGTCGTTGTTATAAATATTTATTTGTTTCAACTTATTTAAATGATCTAGCAATGATTTCATATCGATAACTCGCTGCAATTTATTATGCTCCAGATTTAAATACTCGAGATAATTAGCCGGATACAGGATCTCTTTCGGCAGATTTATCAACAGATTATGTGATATAGTCAATATACGCAGGTGGTGCATATTTGAGAAGATGCCAATTGGTAACATAGTGATATGATTATGATCTAAGTATAAATGTTCGAGATTGGTAACGTTTTTAAATACTCCTTGTGGCAACTCATTGATTTCGTTATTTTGTAAGTCCAGTTCCGTTAAATTTGCTCCAATGCCACGAAATACATTTGAATACATATATTTCAAACGGTTCGAAGATAAAACTAATGTTTTAAGTCCTCGTAAATCAAAAAACGAGTCGAAGTCGATCTCGAATATTCGATTGTTTGATAAATTCAACGAAACAAGATCGGTTAGTCCTTCGAACGCCATTGATTCGATCTTCTCTATAGTTTTGTTTGACAGATCGAGCTGCTGCAAATGTTTGAGCCCACGAAATGTGTGTGATTTGATAACTGCTATGTTAAATTCAATGCGAAACCAAGAGGCGTGTCTAATGCTATCAAGACCGATAAACGCGAACGGTTCTATGAAACGTATCGGATTTTCGTGCAAGTATAGAGTGCTCAGTTTCGTGAAATTCTCGAATAAACTCGCTGGTAGGTACGCTATACGATTATTTTGTAAATACAGATTCCACAAATCGCTAATACCGGAAAAAGCACCATTTTCCAGTTTTTCGATTCGATTGAAGCTGAAGTCTAAATCATAAACAGTTGAGTCGATGAATGTGTCTGTGGCGATGCGAGTCAGCTTGTTAGAAGAAATGTTAAGTCTGTGTAAATTTGTATTCTTGAATGTATGACGTTCGATTACGGTAATTTGATTTTTTGATAGATCGATTTCCGAATGACGTATTTTGAATCTGAATCGGTTCAGTGTATCTAGCGGATGTTTTTCGTTGATGTTGACGAAGGTGTAGGATCCTAATGATTCAATGTTGTTTTTCGATAAATCAAGTTTTTGTGTCAGCAGTACATGTGCAAATATATTCGAGCTTAATACAGACAGGCCAGTGTTAGAAAGAATGATGTTTTTGAATTTTTTATTAATCGAGCAAATATTGTTGTCTATCGAAAGCAGGCGATTGTTCGCTAAATTTATATTCAGATATATATCCGCTCGAGAAACTATGTCACTGCTGTTTAAAACGTTCACAGTATTGTTTATAAATGTAATTACATTTAAAGAACCGTCGACGACCAACATCTGTATTTGACTGTCAACAATTGTGATATTTTTGTAGTGAATGATTTCGTCGAGTAACGCATCCAATGAAACTACATTGAAAGTACTGTTTTTCATTACAATTGAGAGCGTGTGCGACGTAACGCTCTTATAAAAACTATCTTTCAGCACCTGATTATAAACATTGAATGTATTGTTCTCACACACGACTTCGTACGGTCTTTTTATCTCGCATATTTTATTTCCGAAACACTGTGCATAAAAAATAACTATAACTACTAGACACAATTGTACATATTTCCAATGCGTTGGATTCATCTGAAATTGAATAAAGTTAATGTTTTATCATTATTTTTTTTTTTTTAAAAAAACAACTATCGTACGAACCGTTTTGTCATTTTTAAACACTTAAAACATTTCTATTTGACTGATTAAAAATATATTTAACGATTCGGAGCGATTTTTAATCTGGCAGTATTAGTTTTTACAAAATTGTCAGATTTAAACTGTATGTACAAGACAAACTTCACCCATAAGATATTTGTTGAACTTTGACTGAAAAAATGTAAATCGAAACGTTATCTCTTATACGGAAATATTTAATATATATATATATATATATATATATATATATATATATATATATATATACCGGGTGGGCCAGAAAGGAATACACTTGTTACAGATATATAAAAATGAAATGTTTAGTCTTAATCAAAACATTATTTATTTGTAACATAAAATAATCTAAGGAAATTACGTCTTAAAGATCAAATCGTCAAGATGATGTCCATCGTGGCGTTGATATTCCTCTAACCTATCCTTAAGGTTTAGGAAAACTTTCCGATATGTTGTTTATGGAACCGTTTTCGATTTCATTGCGAATATTTTCTTTCAATTGTATAATTGTTGTTGGCTTTTTGTCGTAGACTCGACTCTTCAGATACCTCCAAAGAAAAAATCATATGGAGACAAGTCTGGATTTCGCAGAGGCCATTAATATCTCCTATATGGCAGAATAGTAAGAGAATAGTTTTTGAGAATAGTAAGAATAGTTTTCGAGGAAACATTTCTCTTATCACTGGTAAAGTTTCATTTGAAGTATGGTAGATTGTTCTGTCCTGCTGAAACAATGTCCGTGCATTGTAATCTACAAAATCTTGAAGTTGTAGCACCGAAAATTCTGTCAACATTTTTATATACTTGCGGGTATTAACTGTGACTGCACGTCCATGAGAATCCTCGAAGAAATATGGACTAATTACGTCTCTTGCTGAAATTGCTGCCCAGACTGTTGCTTTTGGGCAGTGCAATGGCCTTTGATGTTTTAGGCGTGGGTTCTTTCTGCAATTTCTACAGTTTTGCTTATTGACATATCCATTTAAGTGAAAATGTGCATCGACAGAAAATAAATATTGTCAAAGTTGTTGAATCGGTCAACCTTCTCATCTGCATAATTTTTCCATGAAACAAAGTCCGATTCGTTAAGGTCTTGCACGAGCTGAATTTTGTATGGATGCACTTTTAAATCATGTAAATTGGATCGTGACTTTCCCACCGTGGCTACCGTTTACGAGTTGAGATAGAGCCAGCTTGAAGTGAACTGAATTATTGACGCTTTGAATGTTTTCCTCACGTCGTGAAGTTCGTCGGCTCTCTCCTGGTCGCTGATTTTACAGTGGATCCTGTTTCTTCAAACATTTTAAACCATAATTTAATTAAATTCGTTGATGCGCACTGATTAATATTGTGTAAATCGTATTCTGTTCGGTTATTGAGGTTTTAGGGCATTTCGACAGCTATGGTCATTAGCGCCCGAAGGCACTCTGTTCGGAAAAGTCGTCGAACGGCAACATGAGAATTATTGTTTTTGTAAAATTTTCTTACGCAAAACGCACCCTGTACTCCCAGGAAGCGTTCCATTGTGACTAAATTTCAAAGCACCGAGCTAGCGGTGCCGAATTCTGCAGCATTCTGTTTTATTTACATAAAGTTAGATATTCATAACTGCGAATAGATGACAGCACTACGCAATAATACGTTAGTTATAAGAAGAGTCACTAGGTGTAGCATGCGTTCATTTTTATTCGATATTTTACTATTTTCAATGGTAATTGTAATTTAAATAATGAATATGATTATCATATTTAATTTTTACATTTGAATATAATATAAACGTAAAAAATATACGTAAGTGCTTGTGTATTTCTGTGTGATTTGAAAAGCATAACAACAGAAACGAGGAGAGAGTTGAAAAAGCGTGCACAGCGCGAAACGGCGAAGAAAAACCGCGGACACCGTTTTATAGAAATTTCATTCTGGTGTGCATTTTAGAAAGCGCGTGAGAGCCGTTGAACAAGCACGTACAATCTCGCGGAAATTGCGAGAATACCGCTAGCTAAGTCATTCGTTGACGTTAAAAGTATTAGGGGAACATAAGATTGGCTGATTTCATGCGATTTACACAAAAGACGAGTATGTTCAATGAGTATGTATGTGTGCATCTGTGTGACCGTGTATATAAAATTGTGTACATTGTGTGATAGATATGTATTTATTTTGTGTTAGTTGAAATCATTGAACGCTGTTTGAATTACTTGTGGGAAGATAACTAACTATGCATGGGTATTATGTATGTATTATAAGTAATTCTACATATCGTATCGATTATCAACGGTTCGATTTTTTTTTATACTGTAAACGAATTATCGATTTCATTATTTGAAATATAAAATAAATTCTAGATTTTTTTAATACACGATTTAAATATTTAATTGATAGATTTTGATAACCGTAGAAGAACGAATGAAAATAATTTTCGTACCACTGCACAAATATGTTTACATTGATAAACGATTTAACTTCTATTTACTGATAAGTATCAAAGATTAGATGGGCATACAAAATCTGGCAAACAAGAAACCAGACTGTCAAAAGTTGAAAAATTACACGATAAAAGGGTGTCTTCTTCAAAGAAGTCCTCGTTACTTTTAAAGCATTTTCTTCCTCCAAATTTTGAAACATTTTTGGAAGTCCTCTTTGAGAATGCTTTATACATATGCTACACGCTCTGATATACGTCTCTATATGTTTACCATATCGACAAAAGAGTTTTTTTTAAGAATATGTTATGTATCCACACTACTGTATTTATTATAAATGAGTCACGGTATGTCCGTTCTGACTAATGAATTTCGACTGACCTGTCAATATCTAAGTTATGTATCCGTCTTAATAAAAGTACTTGTAACATTCCCATCAATATCTAAGTTATGTATCCACCTTAACAAAAGTATTGTCACGTTCCTGTCGTGAATTAAACAATAATAGTAAATAAATATTTGTTGTTTTTATTTCAAACCTGCAGCATTTATGTTATAAACATATATCAAATATCCAAAATATAACAAATATTTTTTAGATTGAAAACAGAAAAAGTCACAACCAGCGAGATTTAACAGGGTTAGTTTTCAATTGTTATGAGTTATGACTTTTGAGCTGAAAGTACTTCATTGATAATGGTAATGTAACATGTAGATTATCATGATGAACAATTCAGTTGTAAGTTCATAACTTTGGCTTTTCACTGCGGACTCTTTCTCTCAAACGTTTCAGAACATGCTTTCAACAATGTTGATTGACTATTTGCCCCTCTGGAAGAAATTCATGGTATACGATACCATTGGCGTTCAAAACATAATCATTATATTTATTTTATAGTCAGTCAAACTCGTACTGTTATGTATCCTATCCACACTACTGTACTTATTTATAAACGAGTCACGGTATGTCCGTTCTGACTAATGAATTTCAACTGACCTGTCAATATCTAAGTTATGTATCAGTCTTAACAAAAGTACTTGTAACATTCCCATAAATGTCTATGTTATGTATCCCTCTAAATAAAAGTTCTGTCACGTTCCTGTCGTGATCCCTGTGTTCACACGCTTAAATAAAATACAATTTCATCATTGAGAACAGTATATAAACGGTAGTTGAGATCTCATAAGTCAATCAAGTAACAGAACCCGTGTGGTTATATTCATTGTAACAATAATTAGTATTAAACAATAACATTGTAACAATAATTAGTATAAACAAATATTTGTTGTGTTTTATTTCAAACCTGCAGCATTTATGTTATAAATATATATCAAATATCCAAAATATAACAATACCTTCATTGGTTGGGAAGAGATGATGTGGTCTACTGAAAGCTTTGTTTTTAATATTTTTCGATTTGGTTATTTTTATGAAATTATCGCTATATATATATATATATATTTCTAATATATTTTATTATTCTAATCTATTATTACTCTAATATATTCTATTATTTCTAATATATATATATATATATATATATATATATATATACATACATACATATATATATATATATATATATATATATATATATATATATATATATATGTATTTAAATATAGACTTTCTTGGAAATCTGTGGAAAAGAGAGGCACTGAATCGAACAAAATCGAAAATCATGGAAGAGGCCTTTATCCAGCAGTGGATTAACAGAGACGTTAATAAATATATATATATATATATATATATATGTTATATATATATATATATATATATATATATAGAACTTTCTTGGAAATCTGTGGAAAAGAGAGGCACTGAATCGAACAAAATGGAAAATCATGGAAGAGGCCTCTTTATCCAGCAGTGGATTAACAGAGACGTTAATAAATATATATATATATATATATATATATATATATATATATATATATATATATATATATAATTCTAATAATATATTGAAATAAATCATATTAAAGCAAAAAGGAAAATACTTCTTAAATTATATTGATTTTAATTATTAATCGATTTATTATTTCAAGAATAATATGTAAAATACAAACACCGTTTCAGTTATAATAACAGTGGCAATCTGAGAAAAATTAAACGTTAGTGCTGTAATTTAATTCGCAGAACGGTGCTCTAATTTTAAATACGGCATGGCCTTCGGGTTCCAACCACCAGAGACCTCTTTTCGGTCTTAGTGGGTTGACTTATGTACTTCTTACACATGATTGCCCGTTTAGTGCTTGCAGAAACTACTTATCGTGTCAGTAGGCAAGTTGTCTTTGTGCCATAGACGATTTATAAAGAGCAGCGTTATGTCGTTCGTTTGAACTACATAGTCACCTGGGACGAGACGTGGTTGTATCATTATGATCCCGAGATGGGACGACCTCAGTTGTCGATGCGCCTTAAATCCCAAATAACTAACCAACTAACGAGGTGAGCCAATAGTCAAGTGAGTAGGATCATCCCGATTCCCCACGACCGAACAATTTTCAAACAATTCGGTCTGCCGGTAAACAAATGGTGGTTGTTTCTTTTATCTAAAAGGTGTTCTCTTGATTTATTTCGTGCCATACGGGACAATAACGAACAAGAACGCGTATGCGAACGTTCTTAATGAGCACCATTTATAGAAAATGTGCGGAACTTCGTGAAGAGACGTGTCTTCCTTATTACTATAACGTAAGGCTCTGTACAGCCAAACTTATGCAATCTGTGACTAAAAAAAAGAGCAGAGGTCTTGTCATATACACCGTATTCCAACAGACCTGCGATCTTCTTGTTTGCACGACTCAAAAAAAATCTGAAAGGAAAGCGTTTTGAGTCTAATGAAAAGCTCCGCAAAGCCACAACTCTGCGCAGCATAACAAACAATGGGCCCCAGGAAGCATACGATGCGTGATAGCATAAGTATCTAAAACTTAAAGAGGAACATTTTGAAAAGGAAAAACTGTCATATGATTTACATTTAGATTACTTTTTTTTGGAGCTCATTCCGCGAATTTAATGATCAACCTTCGTGAATCGATTTAATTAATACACCCTTTGACACTTGCGCAATTTTATTTGTTACATCAATAGTTTTACATATAGTTGTTAGATAGTAACATTATAGCGTAGTACATTATAAATAATACTAGTTCTTATTTAAGGGTAAATAAAAACATATCAAGGATAATTAATAATTTTCTCTTTATATTGTGTGTGATAAGTTATTATTTATTACAGGAATATCCCGATTTAAGACGCTTCGTTTAAAGTCGTTTTACACTTAAATCGTAAAAAAAATCCCACCACGACTTGATATATTATTTCGACTCTATATTTATCATCGCCTACCATTATCCACTTCAGATGAAAGCATGAATAAATTTAGAACTCGAATTAACAATGTACATACATAAGTATAGTATTTTTGTGAAATATATTTTTATATACATACATGTACATGCAAAAATGTCTATTAATTAGTAAATAAATTTCCATAATGTACACATACATTACTCCAAATTATGTGACTTAAATTTTGTTTGTATGTACAATTTGGTCCGATTTAAGTCGATTTAAGTCGTTTCAAGTTGGTCGCAATTTTGCGGAACGTAGCCCCGTCGTAAATCAGGCTATTCCTGTATTGTTAAAAATATTTAATAATATATATATATATATATATATATATATATATATATATATATATATATATATATATATTAATTTAATTGATAATTTAATAGCTGAAAAACTAAAAAGACAGCACTTTTTGTATCGATTGTATTATTAAAAATATTATGAATTGAATATTTTTGAATATATTAAATATATATGAAATTCTAAAGTTTGAAATTTGGATTAAAGGGTCACAAATTATCAGTATTTTCCACGTATATAGAGAAAGACGAGGGTGAGTGAGGAAAGTGATAATAGAAAGAAAGATACTGGAAGTCCATGACTTGTGATAAAAATAAACAAAGAAAGTGACGATGATGAGAAAAAAATCTCCAGTTTG
Source organism: Acanthacorydalis orientalis (assembly GCA_034766995.1). NCBI lineage: Eukaryota > Metazoa > Arthropoda > Insecta > Megaloptera > Corydalidae > Acanthacorydalis > Acanthacorydalis orientalis. The sequence goes on from CM068317.1 coordinate 24,819,401, forward strand.
CAAAATTAAATTATTTTAAATCTCGATTTTAGATCGATTTTGGATCGATAATAATTTTATTTTAATTTATTTTTAAAATATTTATATTTGTTTAATAAATTTTAATTAATTTTACCAAAAGGTTTATTAAAAGAGATTGATTGCTTGATTAAAGGGGCGTCAACAAAAGGTCACATTACGCACGATTTTTCTGGTCAACTATCTGGTTTGAAGTATATCTAAAATTAATATAAAAAATGTTCACAGAAACTTAAAATTTATGTGAACTGATTTTTAACAAAAACAATTTTAAAAAGCGTCTCCAAATATACACAAGTCCAATCCGTGTACAACACAATAAAATGGGGTAAACCAAACACGACGGGTGTTTTGGGCACGATCAAAAAAATAATCTCGTTTTCCATACGACGAGAGGAGTCTCGTAAGAGTCGCGAATCGATCAGAGGTACAAGGAGAACATAAAATGTATTTTCAATTGCCCGTTCGCCGCTATTTTTTTCCATTCAACTGGTCGCACGCCGAACCGCACGAACAGTTGGCTATACATGTGTGTATACACACACACACACGAACGACGGTTGCATCCGATCGCGAAGTTCACTTGCATATTATATAATTTTGATTCCAAGCACGGAAATTAGCATAAATTGTTTTCGTTAATATATAAGGGAACGCGTTGTTTATACTACACATAAACTAGTTGTGTTAGAGGCAAGGTCTGTGTTTATCTTGGCCGTTCTAGTGAGAACGGTGATATTAATATTTACTAGGAACACAGATCATAGACTAGGTCGGTGTCTTACAATGTATATTTGCAAGATGCGTGTATATATATATATATATATATATATATATATATATATATATATATATATATATATATATATATATATATATATATAGGATTTTGAACAAAACATTGTTTTGTAATTAAATAATTCATTTAGAGTTTTCGATAGGTTGCTATGTCTATTACTCAAAAAGTATTCGAAACAAATGACGAAGTAATTCAACAAGATGGATGACGTATTATTAAAAGTATTTGTTTCATTATGACGTTATTTTGTAGAGCAATACATTGCCTGAAAATTGTTTTTTTTATGAATCTCCTATAAAGTGATTAAACTAATATTTTTACTTTGAATTTTTATTTCAGCGATATCTCTAATTGTTTTGTTTGAAAAAGAAGTCGGATTAATTTTATGCGTACTATTATTTTTAGTAGTGTTTGGATAGATCGCTGATATATTTTATAGTTGCATTCAATCATCTCACCTCCCCCCAATCACTTCATCGACAAACAAAAAAACTTTCTAATCAAAAATGTACAATAAATTATTATTGTTTATTTTTAATTGTTGTTTATGTGCATGTCAATGGCGACGTCATCATCTTAAAAGAGAGATTGATCAGAAAAAAATTTTTTTTTGTAGTTTGTGAGATGAAAGAGAACTTATTTATGAAAGAATAATTTATCATTTATTTTCGATCAAAAATAAAATTTGAGATGATGATCGCTTCAATTTAAATATAATGGGACATGTACATGGGACATGAATTATTTAAAATATATATTTTTTTTAGATTTTCTAGATCTTTATAAATATTCATTATTGTTATTAAAATTAGCTCGTAAACAACCACAAAAGTTATATATATATATATATATATATATATATATATATATATATATATATATATATATATATATATATATATATATATTCAAACATCGCAGATATTAATAGACTCTGCTGCTGAGATAAACATTCAGTTCAAGCGAATATTTATTTATCCGTTCAGACGTAACAGCTAATTTAGAAACTAACCGGTTGTGGTTGTCTGTGTACACTGACTGTATTTCCATAATTATATTTCATAAATTAAAATATAATTAACTATTTATGAAACAGAATAGAAAAGATATCTTCTGATGTAAAAATGCATAAATACAAAAATTTAGAAAATATACATGTAATAAAATCAACGGATTTTTTTTTATTTAGTGGGATTTTTTTTCAATTATTTATCATCATTTAATTATAAATACATTTATTAAAAACGTACTGTAGATATAACATCCGTTAGAAGGAGTTAAAATTGATAAATATCTGTATTCTATAAATAGCGGAGAAGTTATCAGTAACATAAATTATGTCATTTACCACACTCTTGAATGTATAAATTATTCTTTTTTTCTTTTCCGATTCCCTTTTCGACTGAATGATCTGATAATGTTATTTGATAAGATTGTACTTTTGAACGTGAATGTGACTGGATCTTGGCTTGCAATTTTTTTTTAAGAATAAATGATATTATTTATCAGTGGAAATTACAAAAAAATCATCATACAAGAGAAGTGATATCTTAGAAACTAGAGTGTTGAAATGGTAACAAACTATAAGTATTTAGTATTATATTTGGATAGATCCGGTAAATGAAATGAAAATCAAAACGTGATGGATGGACAGAGTACAAAAACCTACATTTATTTCTCAGATTTGTATATATGGATGAAAATATGTCATAAGAAATAATAATGCGAATGTTCTAAGCAATGACGAACTTCACACTAACATTTAGAGCAAAACTATATGGAGTAGATAGAGTAATAAATGAACTGGAAACAATAGCAAACAAATTCTACAAAAAACCTCTGGGAATAAGCAGGGTGATGTTAACAGCGACAACTCTTATCAAATCAGAGAAAAACATACTTAGGGTTTATACCAAATATCTGGTCGTATTATATGAGATAGATCTAATAGACTGTGAAGCGAAAGATTGACAGAAATATATCTAAAATGCTCACATTTAATGTGGAAGAAAAAAACTATAAGAAAATCTAAAAGTACTGAATCTGAGAAACGTAAGAGACTCGAAACATGCGGCAAAGGAAAAAAACGAAGGAAATCGTAAAGAGACAATTTGAAGACGAAGAAATACGGCAGAAACTAGAAGGGGAAAAACAAAAAAATAAGCCGGTAGTTTTTCAGGAAATTAAGTCGCTATAACGACGACGAAAAATATTAAAATATTTTGAACAAAACTGAACAATGACATGTGACTATGATTATTTTCGAAGCATGAACACACTAAGGAAAAATGAAGAGGTTAAAGATGAATGTGTTCTACGTGATGGTACTCTGCATTAAGAACACTTGATAATGGGTTGTAAAGGAATTAGTAAAGTTAGAAATAGACTATTGTCCTAATATATAACTTCGAAAATATGTCTCAGAGTATAGATTCAAATGATATATTCGTACAAAAAAATATAGCATACAAAAAGTATTTAAGTTATTTGATAAGAAAATATAATGTAGGATAAAATAGATAAATATTAATTTTATAAATAGTTTTATATATACATATAGGATTTTAGTGTAGGAGAGGCTTTAGCGAATATCTCATTTAAATATATATTTTGTAAAATGTAACTACGAATGTGATATTGATTATATTATTAGCACAAATTAATGAATGATATTTAAGTCTAAGAACAAAAATGAGTACTTATAGTATTTATTTATGAAAATTATGAATATATAATTTTAATAAATTAGATATTTTTTTGAAGCGTGAAACAATAATAATATAAAAATCTGCAGGTACAGTTTTAAAATAATATATTTGCACGGATAATGAAAAACGAATAATATAACACAAAGATCGTGTTGAAATTCTTATTACAAATGGCTATAAACGTTATTAACGTCTGTTTTGATCTGTAATCCCGTCAGTGTATTACTCTGACCGCCTTAGTTCTGATGAGTCACTTATTTAATTGAAGATGACTCAAAAGATGCAATTAGTCGTAGTAGATAATTATTCAATTGATTGCTCAAGGTCAAGATTACCAGGACAAGAAGTATGTCTTTTTATTTAAAACTTCTCAATTGAATCTGCTCTTTATGCCAGATAAAAAGCATACCAGTCGAAGAATGATCTCGGCGATCGGCCATTCATCTTATTGTTAGTTAAAAAACGATATTTAAAATATTAACGTTTTTTTTTTTTTTTTTGAAAAAAAACCATCAAAATACATAAAATATTTTTTGTGAATACATTCGGTAATGTAATATTTTTTTGTAAGAGCACGTGTAAAATCAAATAATTCAAATTGTAATTATTCTCGAAAACTTGAGCGAATTGATTTAGAATTGTAAATAATTTCAGAATGAAATCCATAATAATACTGTGAATTTTTTTATTATTTTTTGCACGATTTTTCTAATCAACTATACATACTTTAGTTACATAAAATAATATGGAGTAATGAAATAAAAGGAATTAATTGTTGCTCAATGTAGAAAAAATATTAATTTATTTTAAAGAGGCACAACAGACGCACAGACATACTCGTGTGTGTATATATATATATACATATGTAATAAATTAGTAATTACACAGTAAATGCAAATTAAGGTACTTTGAAGATCTATGAATAATTTAAGCAAAAAATATTTTCTTTTTGAAGTTTCGAAAATTTATTTTGGAAAATTTATTAATAAAAAGTATTCGCTATAATTAATTTTCCTATCTGTAATTTCCTTTCCTATATGATAATTTGGCTTGATTTCAGATGTTAAGGTTTTATTTGAATTGGAATTTTGATTATAACCTAGTTATAATTTGGCGATGTCCTGTTTTCAAATGGTTTTGTTAGTTATTTAAATAATTATCTGTGATAAAGGAAATGTCTAATTATCTTCGATAACAAGAAAATATATATTTTTTTTTAAAAACTGATATAAGTAACAAATAATCTTAAATGAGGAAAGAAGGCCGATTCAATTTCAGAGTAATTTTCAAAATACTATATAATAATATATAATAAATAATATACAATAGTTTTAAAAAGCACAAATCGAGTAAGAAAAGTAACTGAGATAAATGAACACATTAGGAAGGCAATAGAAAAATTGAATGGTTGTCACAGGGCTATTAGAGAAGGGAATCATAATTAGATACATCTTTATATTTCGATTACTTATGTGATTAATTTCGATTAATTTGTGAGAAAAGTATTAGTTTAAAAGAAACTTGATAATTCATATATATATATATATATATATATATATATATATATATATATATATATATAGCAACCGCTCTTATAACACGGTTTTGATTTAACACGATCGAAGAATTGCGACCATCCCTCGTATAGCACGGCGTACATACACGGTTTTATATATTCAATGAAAACGAAATGGGGAAAAAATCGCGGTTAAGACATATAAACGTCGTATATGTTTTAATTATATGCGCGTTTGATATACAGATATAAGATAAATAGATTTTATAAGATATGTAGATAGGAACGATATAATATATTTCGTATGAACTTCGAACAACGTATAACAAGGTTTCATATAATGGATTGGTTGGTTAATTAAAAAAAGAACATTAACCTCAATTTTTATTTTATCATGGTTTGTGTAATTAGCTTCGTCTAATTCGTCAATAGTATTTTCTTACTTTTTTTAAGTGCTTACAAACATACAATATTGGCAACTTAGGCTTTAATATTTAATTTTTAACCTTCTATATTCATATTTGAGTAATTTCAATACTTCTTCTAATCTGTAATAAATAAGCTTCATCAAATTGCATTGCCTTGCCTTATATGTCTTTCAAATTTTTCTTGTTGATGTATTTAATTTCAACTAGAGTCATCGATATTATTTAATTTTTATAAATGTTGGTCAAGACTTCAATACAAGTGTCATATATGTATTGTTTTTAATACAGATGCGATCATGATCTTAAAAATTAAAAAGATTTTTCATAATCTACAAATTTGAATCATACATGTACCTGGTATTCATTTCAGGTCGTTATTTTTTTACAATTATAATTGAATAAGATCCACAATACTAAACTGGATTCAAAATTTTATTAGTTATTTTGTTTCTGCAGAATTTTGTTCGTCTTGAAATTGTTGAATAATTGTTTTACTGAATATATTTTAAAATACGGAAAGTAAGTCAATTAGTCGCTAATTTTTCAAATCATCTTTATCTTCTTTCTTATGTAAAATGATTCCTGTTGTTCCTTTTTATTCATCTGATATATATATATATATATATATATATATATATATATATATATATATTTCATTTACAACGTTGCGTGTAATTTAAGTGTGTTCTGTTGAGGCGATAAAAACGTATACTGTTCTTGAAATACGGTTGTCAATTTGTTCACCGACGAGTTTCTATTTATTATTCATTTTAAGTGATCGATAATCATAATTGCGGCACGTTTTTTATCGTCGATGTTGTATTTTTTTTTAAACAGGTACAAAGTGGACAAATATTGATATTCGATTTAAATTGTGAATGATATCATTAATCCACTAGTCGTGTGTATTAATCTTGTATGCACCTGTTCAGCCGTACCGATGCAAGATACGAGAATGTGTATGGAATGTTCAAAGGGAAACGTTATTATCAATTACATATTTACGCACGCTATTCTGATGGAAACGTTAAAATTTCGGCATTAAATCTATATATGTTATTTATAGATTTCTGGTTCGACTAGCCGTGTTATTGGGAAGCGCGCGCGCGCGGGTGTGAATGCTTTTTTTTACTTATCGATAATTAAGTTTTTTATTTATTGTTTTTAAATCGTTTCATAAATGAATCTGTTTGTTTGCTTTTATGATAGAGTTCACTCGATAAGATATTTAGTGTTAATTGATAACGTTTGCTGGTATTAATTGCAAATCTGTTTATACCTTATCTCTTAATTATCGCTTATTAAAAGAAATATAATTTAGAAAATTCTTAAATTTTACTATTAGTTTTTTTTTCTCAAAAATAATAATAATAATAAATACAACGAAATACGTAGTGTGTTTATGCAAAAGTGGTTTTAGGAGATTCGGTAAAAGTATATAATGGCCTAAAAAGGGAATGTCAATCAGTAGAACGTAAATTCAATCCGAGTTTCGTTTCTAATAAACAATATGTCGTTCGAAAACAAGTGAATATTTTCGAAATTATTCGATGTGAAAAGTTTTCGCAAAAGGACTGCGAAGAGTTCAGGTACCATCGTCGATTCGACGGGATAAGGAAAAAATATTTCACGTGTCGTTCTCGGACCGCGTGTGTACTGGACCGCGACCGGCTGTTTCCTCCTCATCACCATCACGGTTGATCGTTTCCGTTTGATCCGTCGTCGACAGACACTCGGCCGCGTCGTCGACGCACCGACAGCCGGTTCATCCTCTTCACGTTGATCGCGAGATGATCTTTTTTCGACGGCCGCTGTTGTGGACGCACCGCCGCGTCGTATCCGAAGCGCTGTCAAGTTTTTTCATATGAACCATTGACACGGAAACAGACGAGGGTCGCGATGCGCACGCGTTCGAGGGGGTGAGCGGGCGGGCAAACTCTCCGGTCGCTCGTTCGTTCGTTCGTTCGCTCGGTTTTGGTTTCACGTCGTCGTTTGGGGTGCTGTGCGCTCAACTGAGTCTATCAGTTCACGTCAGAACGGTCATAGAGCCGAGCGTCGTCGGTTGCGCGACAGCGACGCCTACACGTACATCCGACGCGAAGTCACTGTTTGTTGTTATTGTTGGTATTGAGTCGTCGGCGGGGTAGCACCACGCGTGCCGTGGACTGATGAGCTCGTGCCGTCGATGACACAGATATACAATCGACGAAAAACACATTGAATGTCGATATAAAGACACATTGACACATTTCGACGGACCAGTGCGTTATTGAATCGTGCGTGTGTGAGTGTGCTTGTTTTAATGATGTACGATTATTACTTCTGACTGTGTTTTTTCAGTCGACGTTAAAAGTGCTCTCAGTCCCGATGAGGTTGTTGCTTTAACGATGCAACAATGCACTCTTCATGATTCGAAACTCGTGCCGTGTGGGTTCTTTTAAAGAAACAAAATTAACAGAGTTGTTTGAAAGTATTCTAAAGAACGTTCGTAAATATTGTGAAACTTTGTGTATCTCCTCTTGTAGGGCAGGTTTGGATTTATGAAAGGTTTCCATTTAATTTTCCGCGTATGGAATACTAAATAAATGTACACACACACACACACACACACACACATATATATATATATATATATATATATATATATATATATATATATAAATGAATACATAAAGATGTCTTCAATTTTATTTTGAGTTTTTCTTAGCGTACTCGATATTTCATCATGTTTTAAATTGTATTTATTCACATCCAAAATGTTACAAAAAAAAGATATTGTTAGTGTATTAGTTTTCAAAGTTTAAACTTATTGCGATTTTTAACAAATTGCTATTAAAGGTCAAAGTTTAACTTGGATATAATTAAAATAGTGTAATTTTTTATAATATATAATCTATATATTTATATACATATATACATATATATATATATATATATATATATATATATATATATATAAAGAAAGAGAGAGAGAAAGTACTTATCCTGAAATGAATACTTTTTATTTTTCTCGAAAACGAATAACATTGATATCAAGTTTATTTAAATTGTCATGAGAAATCTACAAATTAATATATATATATGTGTATCGACATTCCAGATGTAATGCCTGAATTTTAAAAAAAACTTTACGACTCTACATAATTACAGATTAGAAACATGAAGTAAAAATTCTGTAACAGTAACATTTCTCCATAGAATGAAAATGTAAATATAAAAAGAAAAAAAATCGTCTATAAATAAGTATAAGAATCACAGACAGAAGTTTTTTAATTCTCAACAGAATCTAATTAGAATTATATTCCCATTAAAATGCGAAAGAAAGCAAAATAATGTAAACATAACTCAACATTAAAATGTTCTGGATGTTAACATCACCATCAAAATTGTGTTTGAAGACAAAACACGTACGTAATTTTTATTTAAAATGTTTGTAGCACATACAGTGTGCTCTTTTTCTACACAATTTACATTTTGTTCAGTGTTCGAAAAAAACTTGCTCTCGATCATAGATGATAAGTATCTTTATAAATAAACAATATTTGTATTAGGTAACTGCATTTTCTCTTTATTTCATTCTTTGTCTGTCTATATATATATATATAAATATATATATATATATATACTCGTATATATTTGATTGGATCATATTGGCGCTAATGTCATTAATAACAGTTTCTAATCTTGATTATAAATGGAAAATTAAAATATTTACATGTCGTGAACGTAACTGTATTTTAATTGTTTTATATATGTGCATATTTTAAGATTTGTGGCAGAGCTTACAATATTTTTCGAATGGTATATAGCTGCAATTAATCTTTTCAAAGATTAATCTTCAAATAAATCTAATGAAATGAAATATTCTGTAATAAATTCAATTCTTTTTTATGTACCACATAAATACACACACACGTATATATATATATATGTTCAGTGATCACATTTTCATGTTCGATGAAACATACTGCTATTATTAATGTTTTTAAACGTTAGTCGGTTTGTAGAGTAACAACAACGTTTTGTTTATATTTCATTTTCGTAATGTTTTATAAGATAAAAAAATAATTTTGATGTGTTATTATCAGGAAAATATTTTATTCGTTGTTTTTTATGAAATAAAATGAGATGCCGCATTCTGAATTATATTTTCAATAAGTCGTTATTTAAACAAAAAGGTATTTATGTATTTTTTTGTTTTTTTATGTAGAAGTCTAATTAGCACGCTTTTTTTATTATATTCTGAATTCAATCATATATATATATATATATATATATATATATATATATATATATATACGAATTTTATCTCATAAAAAGTATAATATATATATATATAAATACATAACAAATAACTACATAATTCGTACTGTTCTAAAATTATATTAAAAAAGTTATGAATTACACCTTATTACATTTTTTATTATTAGTAATGTATTTGAATTTATTTAAGTTAGAAACTATTTTTCTTTTAATTGTTAAAAAGATTCCAAATCCATAGGCAGAGACATAGTTATTTTTTATTAGATAGTTTGAACATGCTAAGAATGATTTGGATAAACATATGACCGTTTTAACAAAAACAACGTTATCCCCATATATTTCATTTCAAGTTAACTGTCAAGTCACACTGTCAAGAGGGACATTAATAAAGCGTTTGCGATAATTGTTTTTTTTTTAATGAAACATAACGTTAAACAATAACAACATAATAACATTAAAACGAAACAATTTGTATTTTATTTGTCGGCGACTAATTCTCAGTAATGGTTATTTTTAAAGTTCAATTGAACGATTTTAAAGTTTGTATACGTATATAATACGAGTTTTGTTAGTACAGAGAGTACTCATCACTCATCATGTTGTTACTTTCTCGAGATTTCTGCCAGGCTAAATTTTCAATTGATCTTTTTTTTTAAAGAACGCTATACGATGTATAAAATTAAGTATGTGCGTGTATAAAGCGTTTTGGGTTATTGATATGTAGAATTGTATGTAAACTAATAACATGGATAGCAACTGAATATTCAAACAGGTACTAAGTTGTAATACTGAGAAAAATAGATGTAGGTCGCCATAAAACAGTAATGCTCAGCCGGTAGTTCACAGGCCTTTCGTAGATTTGAAAAGTAGTTAAAGGCGCGTTTTTAATTTAATTTTATAAATTAATATTTTTGTGTTTCATCACTCACGTTATATATAACTAGTACATATTTTTATAATACTCTAAGACCGATGGTGGATTGTATGTAATAAAATAATTCATCCCTCGGGACATTGCAGATATAGTAATTAAACCTAGCAAAATTCATTTTCAACGACCATTTTTTTCACAAACAGTGATCATAAACAATATTAAACAGCTGCAAATTTTAAACATTGTTTTGCTAAGAATTCAGTTTTTGTTTGACCAATTAGAGAGCATTTATATGTTCATATTCTCTGATAATAGTAAAATGAGACACAAAATGACATATAAATCGGACAACTAACACCATCTCTTTAAGTCTCGCAAACTGAATAGCATACTTTTATATTATTTAATTATTTTCCTATGTTACTTTAACTGGACTTGCATGCACGTGTGCATCGAATAACAGCGTCAACAATGAGCTGTGAACAGAGACGGAATCGATGATAACGCGTGAAACCAAATACGACGAGACCGAGAGCCGATAACAGGCCGTGCATCAGCACCACCGCTCGCTACTTGCACACAGAGAGCATCATAGTTCAGTGTGAGGCATATGTCGAAGAAATTCTCTACATGATTTCTTTATAACCATTGTTGTGATCAATTCAGTATGTACTGTTCACAGTGATTATTTGTAAATAATTATTATATAAAATTTAAATATGTAAAAACCAGCAAAACATACAACGGTACGAAATTATGTTTTTTTTTTTTTGTAAGTTGTATACTTCAATTGTAAATTTACATTCAAATTGATTAAATTATGGTACAATTTCAAATTATTTTATTTCGCGAATACGTTTACAGAAGAGACTTTGTTTATCAAATTTGTTTCTAAAATGCGGACTCACAACAATGTATGTTTTATATTCAAATTATTATATGATATGGAAGGAAACGTTTTCATAATTGAATTTTTTTACTCATTTTTATAAATAATATTTTTTTGAAATATTTACTCTATAGAAAAAAAGAATATTTTTTTAAATAACCTTGCCGACGGCGAATTTCAGATCCATCAGATTTGCTTGATATAAATATAATATCTTTTACAAAATTATATAAATCTTTTCCTAGATTCATAAAAATTCATGGCATTCATTTTATCATACAGACAAATGAAAAAGTTAATATATGAGTTTATTGAGATAGCTCAAGAAACTTTATTAGACACCGGAACGTAAGCGTTAAGAGGATTCTACAGACTTAAAAAACAGACTGACTCGATTAAAATTCATTTATATTTTTTTGAAACGATGATGTTTGAAGTATTTTATTTGAATTTTTTATAGATACTTACTAAAAAAGATTATATTAAATATCAAACGACCTCAGCATGCGTTAAAAAGTGATAATAAAATAAACAAACAAATAAATATAATACGCATTTGAGAACGGAACGAACGATTAAACAAAATGATTTACTGTGGTTGGTGTTTTTTTTAATTAAAAATCAAATTAGGATTAGACGAGTGACAAAAAATTGATAAACTTTACTGCAGATAAAAGTGTCGATAGAACAGGAAATACAATGACAATAATTTATAACATTTCATGTGATTAGAACGATTTCTGTTAGAGATGCGTGCGCGACAAACGTTCACTTACTAATTATTGTTTTCGAAAAGTTGGCTGTGAGTTTGGATTTTTTACAGTTAGAATTAACCGATTTGTATTAAGGAACTTGAAATTCAGTCGAATGGATTTTTTTTAAAAAATGTGAGTGCATTAATATGCTTCAAAGCCGATTTTGACACATTTACAGATTTTTTTCAATCATTTTTAACAAAGCGATTGGAATGGCGACTGAAATTTGTTTATTGCTGTTTGTATTGGGTAAGTTCTCTTTCATATTATTTACCAGTTTTTAATATATATATATATATATATATATATACATATGAATATATATATATATATATATATATATATATATATATATATATAAATATATATATACATATATATACATACATATATTCATATGTATGTATTTATATATATATATATATATATGTATGTATGTGTATATATATATATATATATATATATAAATATAAAATCAAAATATCCGCAAAAAACTTTATAAAACAACAAGCAAAAAGATAATCTATCTGCGAAAATGTTTACATAGACATACTATCACATATATTGTATATATTTAAATCTATGATGTCAACTTATTTATTTAAGAGGTGGCTTCTATGATACACAAATATGCTTATTGTTTCATTCGGTTACATGATTGACAATGCTAATAATTGACACCTGGTGAGCGTAGCGAGCCCTGTGGTTGAAGAGTGAAGCATGTAGGGGGCAGAGTCCCCTTGTATATATGTATATACTATATATATATATATGTATATATTTATATATATATATATATATATATATATATATATATATGTTTATATATATAATTTATTTATACATGAATGAACGTACATAATTTCCGTATGCAAATTGACTGTATATAAACATGTCTGCGTTTCCATATACGAAATTAATATACAGGTTTTAATTATTATTTCGCGGGATAATGATGAAAAATGAGATTTCATTACGGCTAAATACATAACGATGGTGAAAATTCGTGAATAATGTTAGTCGAAAGTGGCTGCGAAAGGAATGAGACCGAATAGCGGATCGGACCGGTGGATGGTGGTGCGTGGGCGGGATGCGAATTCGGTCTGAAACGAATACGGCGTATTATAAAGAACGGTACGTTATTATTATTATTATTATTATGTGGAGGAAATTCACGCGTCCGAAAACGTATCTGTGTGGAGTGAGGTACGGTGGAGGGAGGATAATTTACTTCAGTTATCGGATAAATGATAATGGAGCCCTATACTCCTCTTTATGTATGTATGTATATATATATATATATATATATATATACAGTCGACCCTCCTATAACGCGCTTAATTCGTACCGCGTTATATGGAAACCGTGTTAAGTGAAACTCTGAAGTACATATAAATCAGGTTGATTCGTTCTGCATTATATGAAAACTGCATTCCGGAGCACCGTGTTATTAGTTTTGCTAAAGAAACTGCAATGCTGCATTATTTCTGCGTTTACAGGGGAATTCCCTGACAACTGAAATCGAAAAATGGTGATGTACGTGCATGAAAAAAACAGGGAAATTCACCATTAATTTCAACGGTAAAAGTGTAATAAAAGATCATGCTATAGGGAGACTGCTCAAAAAGTAATCATTTTTACGATCTAGATTATAAGATGATACGTAGTTTTTCCCAAAGAAAACGATAAAAAATATAATATTTACAATTAAATACCGTAATATTTACAAAAATTATACTAGTCTATATTTAAAACGTCTACAGTGGAGTGTTCGCCCGAACTTTTGGAGAGCTGAATATAGGACGATTCTTATTTTTTTAATGAAAATCTATGGGAAAAAAATTCGTCTTATATTCGGACTAATACGGTGTACTCTATTATTATCTTTAAACAGTATTGCACGACTTTAAGCAATATAATCAACTTAATTCAATATGAAAGTTTTTCGAAATTCAGTTCATCTGATTTATTGTTCGGGTAGTTTTACTCCTTATAAACCTTACCAAGCTATATCTTCTAGTTTCGGCTTTTGTGCCATCTTTAGGTAGTGGTAGATATCTCTTTATCTATTGTTCCTTAAAAATGGCACATAATTAAAAATTAGTTGTAGAAGATGAAGACTTGCGTGATTCACAAGAATCAAATCATCGAGATAACACATCAACAGGATCAAAAGTATAAAAACAAACAATTAAATTAACTACTTTCCAATGAAAGCAGTCGGCTAGGTATTCATATTTAGAAAATATATTGAGAAATAACTGGTATATCATGAATTAATAAAAATTATCGAATAAGAAATGAGACAAGGAGGAAAATAACAGAAAATTATATTTTTTTTAGTTATTTTGATATAGAATGTACATAGTATTAGACAAGAGTGCGATATAAGATTAGAAGTAAATCTTCAAAATAATTCCAACAAAATAATTAACCGAAAAAATAGAAGACGTATCTAAACAGCATGAAAAACAACAGTTGTACCTATAGATGATGCTGTGCGTTTGCTGTGAGTGGGTTGTAATTTATTGAGAGTTCTTTCTACTTGAAGACAATAATGAAAAAAATACATGTTTGGCACAATTGGGAAATTTATCACTTGAATTGAAGGCATATATATATATATATATATATATATATATATATATATATATGTGAGTGTGTGTGTGTATGTGTGTGTGCGCGTGCGTGCGCTTGTATTTATATATATATATATATATATATATATATATATAGAGAGAGAGAGAGAGAGAGAGAGAGAAAGAGATTAACTTTAGACTTCCACATAGAAGTATTAGGAGGGAGTGCAGGGGTTAAGAAAGTCAGGGTATTTTTTATTTACTATTTTAGTTCAATTAAATACTAAAATACAATTGAACTAAAATAATAAATGGGGGATAACATGTTCTTTTTTTAATTTTTACATCTTCTGTAATACTTTCGTGTGGGAGGTTAAGTTGAATCACCCTATATATATATATATATATATATATATATACACACAAGTGCATGCAAGTGTGTTGTGTATTTAAGGCAGATTTCAGATAAACGTTTTTAGTTTTCGTATAAAAACAGACAAACATACAGACATACACACATACACACACCCACACACAGACAGAGAGAGAGAGAGAAAGAGGGGAAAATAGGGAATAAATTAACGCCGAAACGTGTGTTTGTGTGTGCGTACATGTTTGTCCGTATCTGGGCGAATGTGGATCTTTTTTATTTTCCATCTCCGTCATTCGGGATGTGAACCTCGTTTCGCCGTCGCCGCCGCATACTAATTTGCCTTTTTTTCATTATAAGATTTTCGTAAGTGGTTGTTAATATGCTAATTTTTATGCGCCGTATTTATCCACGACGGCCGGGAAAATTTCCCTCATTCACTAATAAAACAACACGTTTATTAATTAAATAATTAAAATGCGGAATTAGTTTTCCCCCGTGTATTCTTATTTAAATATCTCGGGTTGCTGTGAATTTCATACGGCGCGCATATGTTTATGTATCCGTGACGTTTACGGCGGAGGCTGCGTTCGATGCTCGTGATGGTTGGTGCTCTCTGGCCGCGCTGTTGTCGACGGTGTAGCTGTACAGACGTTCTGTGGAACGTGGATGCCGTGTACGGGATGAGAAGGGAGCTGTTTTATATAAACTCGGACCGTTTTTCTTTTTTTTTAGTTTTAAATAAAATGTATTTTGAAAATCCGGTTTTCGGAAATGGAAATTTGATAGCAGGAAATAACAAAACGGATTATCAAACATAATTGATTCGTTTTTCATGAAAAAAAATATAAAAACGAGAAATTAAAGCTGCGGCTAATTCACTTTGAATGAAATAACTTCGAGCAAAAGATTTTCTTTACATATAAACAAGTTGATATCATGAACAATCATGCATGTACATTTCGACAACCAACACAATGAAATACTGATTGACATAGAACAACTTTTTGTACTTCCTATGTTTTGCAAAGTGTTTCATATAAAAAAACATAATATTAATAATATTTGATGTCTGTATTATTAAACATTCATTAGTGAATAGCTATTAGTTTAACTGTGAAAGAAACTTCTGCCACGGAATTTGATTTATCCCAAATAGTTGTAAAATTATTATTTTAACTTTATTTTGTGTTATAATAAAAAAGTCCGTCATGTGGAAAAAATTCTCGAAAAAAATGTATTTTATGATAGAAAAAAATAGAGATATAGACATATAGGTGTATAGTTTTTATGTATCTTGACTTTTTGAAGATGACAGTATTTCAATGGAAATGCACATAATTAACAATCAAAAATGATTAATAATGATTTATTGAAAATTTTAGAGCCGAATTTATTTTTGGGGTTTGTGGCGTTAAAAAAAACCAACTTGTAAAAACAGATATATTTATATGATTTCCTTTATATTGTAATATGGAAAAAAGGGCTACTGTAAACTTTGTTTCAAAAAGAAAATGTAATAAATAATCAGGATGTTGTAAACTGTTTTCCTTATTCGCTAGATTTGGCATCAAATGGTCTTTTTGATCATATTTTTCTAAACCTTGTGTCGGCTTTCACTGATGTCTAGCGGAAGAAAATAACTATACAGAATGTTAAATAGAATAGTTTTTTTCTATAATGCGTTTATATTTTATTCAGTCAGTTTATGGCTTTGTTTGGTAAATTGTATTATAAAACACCACTGGTCCATTACTTAGAATAATTTCAATAGAAGTTACTAAAAATGTGTTGATCATTTTTAGGCATACTTGATAATTTAGATATTTTTTTATTGCACAATACATAGGATTAAGAGGATTCTAACTTCAGTAGAAGCGTAAAAGTACATGCATAAATTCTAATATTAATATAAAAACCGTTCTAGTTCTATACAATTATTTTTAGTCAAAAAAGCGAGGAGTTTGTGATAGTTTGGTTATGAATGGAACGATTTCCGCTAGATTTATTATTGTTGTTTGTAGTATTCTGCAAACGGTATGAACAATATGATGCGGTGATTTTGGATGGTTCTGTATATATAACTATAAGATATTTGTTGGATTATGTGTATAGATATGTGTTCTTGTATATGTGAGTATCGTTGTGTGTGAGAGAGTGTCGTTATTGAAGTATGCTTAAGAGACAATCGAATGTTAATTGTTGAATATTTTTATTTTAAATATTGTTTGTTGTACGAATGAAAAATATGTTTGTTAAGTGAATTTAGACTTACAATCAGTATCGAAACTGTATTGAAAAGTAACTGTACTACTTGCTTCTGCAATCAATCATATAGTCTCAATAAGCCGTTCATATGCAGTAGACGCATATAGTTTTTATATCGTTTTTATATTTTTTTTCTGTTATCATATAATCTCTGCGTGACCAGTGAGAGTAATCGTTTTTACACTTACTAAATTGTAGTTTTTGGTCACAATAAATCTTCTTTTAATTATTTTATATTTTATAATAATTCTTGAGTTTTTATTAACATAAATTATACATCCTCAATGTTTCACCCGTTCCTTAATATAACAATATTACAAGTAAATGCAGGAATACCCAGATTTAAGACGGTTCGTTTAACATTCAGTTTACGGGACAATTTGACGCAATTCAGGTTTCATGAGCAAAATTAAAGAAACTGTTACTATTTAGCACTGGAATTTTTTGCTGACTTTTAATAATATCATAGTACGAATATATATATATATATATATATATATATATATATATATATATATCCAAAGTTTATTTTTTCCCAAACTTCCAGTTTTGAAATTAAAAATGTGTATACCTATCTCTACGGCACGTGTCAATCTGACGCGATCGTAATGTAAGCATAAATATTTGTAAATAGGTTTTCACTCATGGAAGCTTTACTGCAGTAATAAACATGAACGTGATAAAAGAGTTAGTTTTTCAAGAAAGTAAACATCAAACGTACACATAAACAATGCAGCGGGGCGATACTTCGAACCCGATATCTCAAATCTGAAGTGGGTGGTACGTCGTCACTGTTTATGTCTACGTTGGAAAACTCTGATTGAAGAGAGGGATAAGCATCAGAAGAAAAAAACGAAACTCAGTATGTGAGTTGCAGTCGTAGAGTGAAGACGTTTTTGAAGTTACAGTTACTATTAGTTTGTGTATTCAAGAAGAAAGTACTAGTGAATTTTGTGTATTAGTGATATTATTGTGAAATTCAATTTTACACTGTTTTCACGAATAGCCCTTCTTTATTCATCCGAATATATCTAGAAGACGTGGTAACATATACAAAAAAATAGTGAGTATAAGTGAGGAGTGCTCTGGTACAAGCTGTGAAGAGGAAGAAAACGAAGTGACTGAAAACGAGGATGAAATTGAGATTCTCGAATCAGATGAAAGTGGACAGAAGAATCGTCAGATAATGAAGAGGAACATTTTTAGAATTTTCGTCAAAGCAGAAAAAGGAGGCATATCCCATCCGATTCTGAGTCTGAGAATGATCCAAATATTCCCAGATCATCCCAAAGTTTCGATGCAGTCTGTGGTACGGAAATTGCGGTCGATGGAACAATCTGGAAGTGTGTAAACAAAATTGAGTATGTGTGTAAGAGATGCGCGGAATGAATGTTGAATATTAAAGTAATGTTAGTGCTAAAATAATGTTGAATATTATAAATTTAATACAAATATATATCTCATGGTTTCATTTATAAGTTAATAGTATATAATTATGTTGCTTTTTAAGTTGTTTTTTAAAGAAAATCTATGATTCCGTCCATGCGTCAAATTGATGCGTGTCCGTAGAGATAGGTATACAAAAATCGCCGTAAACCTTGTGTTAAAGTCGTTTCACACTTAAGTCATAAAAAAATTCTAACTAGACTCGATATTTGCGACATTGTTTCACACTTCCGTCATTTAATGGATTAAAAAAATCAAATTTGTTACATTTGAACGTCCATTTACAACAGTATCATAGAATGTACACATATCCGTATGTACAAACATTATTCCAAGTTATTTGACTTCAATTTTGCTGGGTACACTCGCATGTACAATTTAAGTCGTTTCAAGTTGAGTCGCAATGTTGCGGAACTCAACCCCGTTGTAAGTCGGGGTATGCTTGTACCTTGTTCATTCTGAATTCATTACTAAAAGTTTCCAATAAAATCAATTATGTCTCATATATTTCACTTTTTTTTCTAATCTTGGTCACAATATAAATATCTCTTTTAGTTTTTGTACATTATGTTCAATAATTTTAAAAAATAGTTCGGCTTTAAAATACAATCGTTACAAACTAGGTACATTATACGGTCGTATTGTTTTTAATACTGCACTGAGAAATATTCCCCAAAATTAATGCGATTTTACGAAACAGTCATCGTTATTAATTAAAATTATTCAATTGTTGGCAGATTTTTATACTGAGCACGTCTTAACAACATTACTTTCTTTTCGATCCTCTTTATATCTGTTTCTTTTTCTGTATCCTTTTCACGTTATACATAAAACATAAATTAATTATACTATTATGACGATTTTCATATTTTTGTTTCGAATTCAATTAAACATCCGGTCGTTTTTCATAAAAATCCATCACAAACCAATTACGTTAAACTTATTAAAGCGTATTATTCAGCGTATAAAACGCATATATACATATATGTATGTATATATATATATATATATATATATATATATATATATATATATATATATATTTGTATGAAAACATAGAAACAGGAATCGTATGGCTGAAACAATTAATAAACGTACCGAGCAGGTTGTCCAATTTGATGAGAAGAGTAAGAGAAAATGAAAAGAATGAAGTTTGTTTAAGAAGTGAACAAAGAAGAGTACGGTTAAGATGATGAAAAAAAATATACATTGGTGTATATATATATATATATACATTGGTGTATATATATATATATACATTGGTGTATATATATATATATATAAGTTGCGGCGACAGTGCGCTGTGCGTCGTCTGCCCGTGCATAATGTGATTATCCCGTCGTAATTTAAACTTTCACCGTCGTCCGCGGCTTATGCATACATTTGCGTGTAATAGCCATCACTGCACTCTATCTAAAATACATTGGAAACAAAGTCAACATTTCATTAAGGAATAATGTAAGCCATTTGCATTGTAATGCGCTACTGATCGCCGTGCAGGATGGAGACAGAATGCGACAACATAAATGGAAATTACATTCGCGCGTATAATTTTCTGTCATATACTTTATGGACGCTCACACAGAAGTATCCAAATATGTATAAATATTTATGTGTGTGCATCTGTATTCGTAGTTCTCTACTTAATAGACAGCTTTGCATTAATAGATAGAAGTTACAATAATAATTGTTAATAAAAGTGCACAGAGAAACTTCTATATGAAAATATTAGACCAGTGCAAAAGTTCGTATACGACTCAGTAGTAGGCGGTGTTAAGTGTGCCCCATGGCGTCGCTCGTGATTGGAAGACGACAGTCACAGATGTCATTTGCGCATCAGAAGCATTTGTTTCGATTCGATTTGTGTACAAGAAAATGTTTGGAAAATGGACAACGAAACGATACACTTTCGTCACGTTATGTTGTACGAGTTTCAGAAAGGAGTAACCGTCGGCGCGGCAACGAAAAGTGTTCGGGAGGTTTATTTGGACCATGCGCCATCACTTCGAACTGTGAAGAAATGGTTTACTGAATTTCGACTTGGTGATTTTAACCTCGAAGATCGACTCGGCCCTCGAGATGTTGTGCGCGCTTTAATTGATAATTATTCACGAATTTCGACAGAAGACGTTGTCGAGATATTCAACGTTAACAGATCGACTGGATTTCGGCATTTGAGAAAGATGGGGTTCATGTTGAATCTCGATATGTGGGTATCGCACTAGTCTGAAAAAAAAAACAAGTTTGATCGCATCTCTTTGGCAGTTTCTTTGCTTGAATCCCGCAATAGAGAGCCTTTTTTGGATCGGTTGGTGACTGGAGATGAGAAATGGATCTTGTATAACAACGTTCGATGTAAATTAACGTGCTAACAAGCAAATAAAGGGGTAGAACCAGTCATCAAAGCTGACCTGGATTCGATGAAGGTGTTGCTGTGTGTTTGGTGGGATTACATAAGTGTTGTTTACTTTGAGCTGTTCGCACTGGATGAAACGATTAGAACGAGAAGTTCTGTCAACAATTAACCAAACAGAACGCAGTTATTAAAGAAAAACGTCCGATTTTGGCCAATCACAAGAGGATCCTCTTCCAACACGACAACGCAAAACCATATACAAAAAAACTGACTCTACAAAAACTGAAGCAGTTAAAATGGGAAATCATGTCGCATCCACCGTATTCTCCGGACATTGCACATTCGGATTATCATTTGTTCCGGTCTGCTTTACCGTTTAAACTGCAGAACAGTTTAAACGGTAAAAAGTTTGACACAGCGGAGGCCGTTAAAAATCACCTCACTGCCTTTTTTGCCGAAAAACCGCACACGTTTTACGAACAAGGAATCCAGCAGCTGCCTGAGCGTTGGAAAATGATTGCAGAAAACGACGGCGAATACATAATTGATTAATAAAAGCGTTTTCTGCGAAAAATAATCGCCTGAGTTTCAATTTCAAATCGTATACGAACTTTTGCACCGGTCTAATATATTTTAATTGCCAGAAACGTTGATGCTCTATGAGAATATTTTAAATTTATCAGAAACACTTTTTTGTACGAATTAATTTATAATATGAATAAATGAAGAAAAATAATTAAGGGAAATATTCTTATTCAGTTAATTATTGCCTATTTTAAAGATATAATTGATACCCGTATGCGACTATGATAATGGCTGAGAATGAATGGAACCGATAGTTAATAACGGTCACGTAAATTGATTCAGCGAGTAGAGAAGGTCTTATGTCAATGATTGAGCTAATATTCCTTAGTTGTGACAATTGATTTAATTGGTAGTTTGAACAATCAGGACGAATCCTCTTATAACTTTTACTATTATAAATAACGTATTACACTCGAGTCAAATTACAACTAAATTTTATGTAAGTATATTTTTATATAATTTTTGAATATGTATTGCATTTTTAATTTATAATGAGAAAAACATTTAAGAGTAAGAGATTTTCTTTAATACTAAAAAAAGAACAGTATTTATGGACCACTGATATATATATATATATATATATATATATATATATATATATATATAACGTCTACCTTAATACGATATGGTTGTATCGACCTTACTCCTCCGTAATTTAACGTCGTCTTTAAACGCTAATGAAGATTTTAGATAACTGTGCATAAACGAAATTCTATTAATAAATTTGCTTGTAGTGACGGCGGTGGGTGGTAGACGTCGACGCTTTTGAAGTTTGCCTTTAATGTGCTGTAACGATAATTGCTCTATTAATAAATGTTTGAACTGTAATTAAAACGGAACCGTGAATAAGTGTTTACGTTCGCGCGCGTTCTTCGACTCCTTTGTTCGTAGCGCACGCTTTTTTTTCGCTGAATTCTTCTTATCGAGCGTCGTTGCAGATATTTGCCGATATACCGGAGAAAGAACCAGATTAACGTTGAGTCGGTCGGTTTGATGCGTGCGGAATTCATTTATTGTATTTCAAAAAATCTCCTTTCGGAGAGGGGGTGTTTTCGTTGTGTGTGTATATATATATATAACTCATTAGGTTTTTATTTTTGATAATAGACGTTAAAAAACAATAGTAGGAAATTATTTGATATATATATATATATATATATATATATAAGTCTCTATATCTCTCTCTATATATAAAATCAAAATTATCCACAAAAAATTTTCGATGACGTCGACGTATTTATTATATATAAAATAACACGTTGCAGAAAATAATCTGTCTGCAAGAATGTTTATATAGACCTACTAACATATATATATATTGTGTGTATATATCTCGTATATATATATATATATATATATATATATATATATATATATATATATATATATATATATATTAGGTGTTGGAATTAATTCGTAGCGTTTTACAAGAGATGGCGTAGGTAGTACATTCTTCCATTGTTCCCTTTAACCAAATATTCCCCGTAAAACAGCTATCCCTAGACGTCATTTTCAGTATATGTCATTTGGTTGAAGCGTAAATAACAACACTTTGTACTTTATTGAATATGTCGAATTTCGTGTCGGATAAATTGTTTTTGCTGGGAGTTTTACTTCATTACATTAGAATGAAAAAAAGTGCTGCCGAAAGTCATCGTATTTTAGTGGAAGCTTATGGTGAGCATGCTCTAGCTGAGCAAACGTGTCGGAAGTGGTATGCACGTTTTAAAAGTGGTGATTTCGACTCGGAAGACAAGGAACGACCTGGACAGCCGAAAAAGATCGACGATGAAGAATCGGAGGCATTGTTTAATGAAGACTCATGTCAAACACTTCAAGAATTGTCTGAAACGTTGGGAGTTGACTTGTCAACGGTAGAAAAACGCCTTAAAGCCATGAGAATGATCCAAAAGCAAGGAAATTGAGTCCCATACGAATTGAAACCGAGGGACGTTGAAAGGCGTTTTTCTACCTGTGAACTGCTGCTTCGACGGGAGAAAAGGAAGAGATTTTTGCATCGAATTGTCGCGGGCGATGAAAAGTGGATCAATTACGACAATCCCAAGCGCAGAAAGTCATGGGTTAAGCCCGGCCAACCATCAACACCAGCGGCGAAGCCAAATATCCATGGATTCAAGCTCATGCTCTGTATTTGATGGGATCATAAGGATGTGATCTATTATGAGCTGCTCAAACCGAATGAAACCATCACTGGGGATCGCTACCGACTATAATTGATGCGCTTGAGCCGTGCATTGAAGGAAAAACAGCCGGAATACTGTGAAAGACACGACAAAGTGATTTTGCAGCACAACAATGTTCTCAGATATTGCTCTTTCTGAGTACCACTTGCTTGGATCAATGAGTCATGGCCTGTCTGGGCAGAAGCTCACTTCTTATGAAGATTGCAAAAAATGGGTTGATTCGTGGATTGCATCTAAAGACGAGGCGTTCTTCCTACGTGGTATTCGTCTCCTGCCCGAAAGATGGGAAAAAGTGGTGGCTAACGATAGACAATACTTTGAATATGTTTTTTCAATTTCATTTAAAATAAACGATCTTTTTTTATGAAGAAAACGCTACGAATTAATTCCAACACCCAATATATATATATATATATATATATATATATATATATATATATATATAACAACACGTTGCAATATATCTACGAGAATGATTATAAAGACATAAATGAGTTTTAAGAAATATGTTTATTGTTTCATTCGGTTAAATGACATACCTATAAATGACAAGTGGGTGAGCGCAGCGAGCAGGGGGCGAAGCCCCCGATATATATATATATATATATATATATATATATATATATATATATATATATATATATATATATATATATATGAATTAATATTCATCGTTAATACGTAAGTAAAAAGTTCTTATAACGAACTGATTGTTTAAAATAAAAAACCAAGTTAGTAACACATGTACAAAAAGATCTTGAATAAATAATTTTTTTTAACGGTGAGAGGATAATAAAAATATATTTTTCGTAACTGTGCTCACTTTTAATATCTCTATTGAAATATATTAGTGACGTTCGCGTTTATTATGCTGTAAGATTAATATTTTACTGCTTTTTATATTTTATTGTACTTAAGGTCGAGATGATGGCAGTGGTGGAATTGAATGTATTACGGTACATCAAACATCCCTCGTTTAAATCCACAGACCCATAGTGGCAATTGTAAATACAACGTGTAGAACGAATCGAGTTTTACAATCGAATTACAAAATCAGCAGAGGTAGAACAATTTAGTACCGACCTAGAGAGATGAATAAATAAATATTTTATATGTAACTAAGTTCGTTTTTAAAAAAAAACATTCTATGCAAATGTATAAATCAATATTTTTCATATTAACCTTCGTCTTAAAATCCATTATTTTACTGTACTTTGTCATCGATTATGTCCGGGGAGAGAGAGAAGTAGCAAAATATAGGTAGTGGATACCGAATGTTCCAAGTTTAAATCCATACATACTCAAAATCAATCACATCACACGAATCGAGGTTCTACACAGATATCAGAGCTTAGTAAATAGAGCTGGTGTAGACCTTGTAATGAATAAGACTGATTTGACATACAGAATAAATACTACAAAATAAATACTCTGCTTTTCAGAGATTTCAATAGCTCTATTCAATCTTAATCCATTAATAGTTTTTTTTTTGTTTTGACCTTCAGATCAATATATTTCTTTCTTATTTTTAGAACTTAATTTAAACATTTATTTAAAACTAGTAGTATGTAAGCTATAGTAGTATGTAAGTAAGTAATATGTAAGCTATGTTTTTGTTTATTTAATAAATTAAAGTACGATAAGCACAAATTATCCGTGTTAATGACTTGATTTGATACGACTAATTAAAATTATAGTTAGACCAAATATAACTTTAATTAAATTTTATTATATACTTTATATGTATATATATATATATATATATATATATATATATATATATATATATAATATTTATACTAAATTTTGTTTTTATTCAAGAAGATTGTCTTCCATATATTCAAGTATCAATGTAAAATACTTCTAAGCGTTTCACTTTTATTAACTTTTCTAGCATCTGTTACCTACATCGCATTTTCTTAGATCACTTCTGTTTTTGTGTTGAAAACTGTGTGCTTTTCTAATTTCTTATATGTATAGTTTTTGCATGCTGAACACGAATAATCCGTAAAAATGAATAACCAGTACACGGAGAAATTGGATTTTATTATGTTTATATGTCTTTTTTGGAGGAAACTATCGAATAGTTTGATTAACGAATGAATATTTATTTAGAATATCAGTACAAGATTTAATTTGTTAAACTTATTGAAAAGTGTACAATTTAAATTATTGGAAATTGCGAAAATGTTATATATATATATATATATATATATATATATATATAACAAATGTAGACATTATATATATATATATATATATATATATTATATATATATATATATATATATATATATATATATATAATATGCCCGCATTTAAATGTTGATGTTTTCTGAGAGAAAAGTATAAACTATTTGTATTTATTAATTGTGGAGAAAAATTATAAAAATTCGAGAAATAATATTCGATATAATTTTATCCTGAGTAATATATGAACTTTGATGATTGTGTCATTAATTTCATCTAAACTTACAAATATATTAATTAAAATGATGCAATATTTTTTTTTAAATTATGGTAGTAAATAACAACTACTATTTTAAGATTTGAAGAATTTTTGTTTAGAAATACTTGTTAAAATAGAAAATTAAAAAAATCAATTAAGCTTTTCAGAGATCTGTGTACTTGTAATATTTAGCTATCAGAAAACATGTATGCAAATGAATTTTTGTAATAAAAATCTTCGAAATTCAGGTAGTTTCAGTACGAATTTTTTTTATATGTATATTTATATATATGTATATATATGTTTGAATTAAAATGTTGATTTTCTCTGAGAGAAAAGTGTAAACTATTTGTGTTTATTAATTGTGGAGAAAAATTATAAAATTCAAGAAATAATATTCGATATAATTTTATCCTGAATAATATGTGAACTTTGATGATTGTGTCATTAATTTCATCTAAACTTACAAATATATTAATTAAAATATTTTTTTTTAAATTATGGTAGTAAATAACAACTACTATTTTAAGATTTGAAGAATTTTTGTTTAGAAATACTTGTTAAAATAGAAAATTAAAAAAATCAATTAAGCTTTTCAGAGATCTGTGTACTTGTAATATTTAGCTATCAGAAAACATGTATGCAAATGAATTTTTGTAATAAAAATCTTCGAAATTCAGGTAGTTTCAGTACGAATTTTTTTTATATGTATATTTATATATATGTATATATATGTTTGAATTAAAATGTTGATTTTCTCTGAGAGAAAAGTGTAAACTATTTGTGTTTATTAATTGTGGAGAAAAATTATAAAATTCAAGAAATAATATTCGATATAATTTTATCCTGAATAATATGTGAACTTTGATGATTGTGTCATTAATTTCATCTAAACTTACAAATATATTAATTAAAATATTTTTTTTTAAATTATGGTAGTAAATAACAACTACTATTTTAAGATTTGAAGAATTTTTGTTTAGAAATACTTGTTAAAATAGAAAATTAAAAAAATCAATTAAGCTTTTCAGAGATCTGTGTACTTGTAATATTTAGCTATCAGAAAACATGTATTCAAATGAAATTTTGTAATAAAAATCTTCGAAATTCTGGTAGTTTCAGTACGAAATAATATATATATATATATATATATATATATATATATATATATATATATATATATATATATATGAAGTTTGCAAAGAGGTATATTTTTCGTTTAAAAATTTATATTTGCATAATATTTGAAGAAACGAGAATAATTTTTGATGTTTGAAAAAGAAAATCACAATTAGATATCTGAATACTATGAATTAAAAAATAAATGATCACAAAAATATTCAAATTTTTCAGGCTACTCATAGAAAAACGTCATGTTTTTAAAAATGGTTGATTCTTTTTATAATTTTTATAATTATGTTATGTTTGATATTTATCATTCAGCAGAAAATTGTTTAGTGGATTGATCGTTATTTAGTGTTTAAGGGCGTGTCGACAACTACTAGTCGTTAAAGACCGAGTTTAGTGGTTTGATGTCTGAATATTTTAACAGGTCTACATTTTATAAATTATGATTAAGATGATGTGATTTGTAAATTTTTCATGTTAGTGTTTTTAATTAGTTAAAATATTTCCTCGTCTGAAAAAGTAAGATACTTTATTAAAGGCTGTAAGTGTAGATAGTGTAAAATACACAATGTAAAATCAAGATCAATGGGGAACTGAATGAATATTTTGAAGTATCGCAAGGCCTAAAACAACGTGATAGTCTGGCCACAATGATCTTCAACTTATCACTTGAACATGTAGTACGGACTATCCCAGTAAACGTGAACTCCACCATACTCAACAAAGCACAACAAAGCGACATATGACGATGAGCTAACCATCATGGGAAGATTTACACTTGTCATTAAAGAAGTATTCGAATCACTTAATACTACTTTAACAGATATTGATCTAAAAATAAATGAGTATAAAAGTAAGCTAGTACTGCAAAGTAGAAGACGAAGGAGAAGATCAGGTCAAAACGTCACCACCGATTAAAATTTTGATGTTGTAAACAATTTCATATATCTTGGCTCAAACATCACCAGTAAAAATGAGGAATCTCAAGAAATTCAAAAACGAATAGCAACAGCATATAGAACATATTTCGCTCTCTTTCTCATAATTAAATCCAAAAATGTGCATAGGAAAACCAAAATCTGACTGTATAATATCTTCATCCGTACTTATAATATCTTATGGAGGTAAAGCTTAGATCATGGCAACTAAGAAATGTTAAACCCCCTCGAAAGAAGAATGTTGAGAAGAATATTTGGGACAGTGAACGATGGAGGTATATGGAGAATACGCTATAACTTCCAATTAGGTAAAGTATATAAGGAACCAAAACTATAGGTCTTTATAAAAATGTTCCACCTGTAATGGACAGATCATACTGATCGGATGTCTGACTTAAGAGAACCAAAAAGGTCCTTGGATGGACAACCAGGCGGGAGAAACCCTGTGAGAAAACCAAAGCTCAGGTGGATAGATAATGTAGAAAAGGATGCAGTGGAACTGTTGGGAGTAAGGAACTGGAGAAATACTGCTAGTCAGAGGGATGTCTTGAGGCAGAAAATTGAAGAGCCCAAGGGTCAATTTCGGCTGTAGCGCCATCGAAGAAGAAGTAGTGTAGAAAGTTGTATTCGTTGTTATCACGAGAAAAAAACATATTAAATTATTAATGTTCACGAAAGATGTAGGACATGTTATAGAATATATCATGAAACAAGTAAAAAAAAAACAACATTTGAT
Source organism: Acanthacorydalis orientalis (assembly GCA_034766995.1). NCBI lineage: Eukaryota > Metazoa > Arthropoda > Insecta > Megaloptera > Corydalidae > Acanthacorydalis > Acanthacorydalis orientalis. The sequence continues at coordinate 24,848,710 of CM068317.1, forward strand.
AATATTGTCGAAGCCACATATATTTTTGGTATCTTCTCAGTTGCTGCACTATCTATGGGTTGAAAATATGTTAGAATTATTCGAGTGCGATGAAAAGGGCACAAAACGTAAACAACCCGAATGTTTATAGATGGGAATCGTTATCGGCCGCATATGCAGGATATTTACATGTTTTTTTTCCTGATCAAATCTCGAGATAGCTGATTGGCTTCGATGTGTTGGCCGGAACACGCCGCCGCGGCATTAAGCTTCGCGCACCGATAATAATAACAACACCGTCTGGAGCGGTCGTCGGCGATCGAAAACAGATACAGTGCTGAAAAAATCAATAAAATCCGTATAAACTTTTTATCGACGCATTTGTAGCGCAATCAACTGTCGTACGGTTGCAACCGTCTCTGAATATCGGTCAACCGCCTGATTTGGCACATTGCCATTTTGTAGCTCTTTCGGGAATATAAAAAGAGCCGGAAGGTGGTCGGTCGATCGGTTGGATGGATAGACGGTAGATGGACGGACGGTCGAGCACTGAGAGTAAAGCCGGTGCCGGTGAACGGAGTCGATAGTGGTAACAGCAGTGGCAGTAAGGCTACCTATTTTACTCACTCCATCCATGTTTACCATCGCAAACCACCATCATTTACCACGAATCGTCCGACCGCCTTGTCTATATATGTATATACATACTAAATGTGTACATACATACATACACATACATACATACATATATATATATATATTCTACCCACACAAATGAATGTGCATGTACGTTTGTACGCGTGTATGTACTCCGCCGAAACGGACGGACGGGTAGAACTGCTTTACAGAATGTCTGCTGCTTAAGTGGGTAAAGTGATTGCGGCTCTAATGGGCAGGTCTTCACAACTGACTGGACAGTGATTTGTGAAGGCCGAGCGTAGTTCCAATTCGTCGTTTGTAATGCGCTTTCGATGTGTTTGGATGCTGCTTTCAGTGAGATTGCGAGGCTACATGACGGTTTCGTGTCTGCGGATCGATCGATCGACTCTCGCTCGCAAGCCGTCATTATAACGTATTACCGTACGTTCGTCTGTCCATAAACGGTGTATGCGCGCGTGTGTGTATACCCTTTTTTCTTTGATTTCTTGTACCAATACGACTTTCTAACATTGATGTGTGTCTTTTGTTCTCTTTTTTTGCGGACCGTTGAAGAATTCAAGTTTTATCCTCATTTTGGTCGATATGCATGTGTGTCTTGGCACGATTATGAAATTTTTATAACGAGAAATGGGAGGACATCAAAATATTTATTTGGAAAAAGAAACACTATTTTCAAGTTGAGTATTTCAGGTTTTCTGTTTTCTTATTTAGTATTTATGATTCATCCGATTATGAATCATACTTAAATCAATCAAAAATATTTTATTATATGCTTTTTATACATTTTTCATATTCTCAGACAAATATTTTATAAAATAATGCTATACAAAGAAGTAATCGAATAATAAATTGCAATCAAGATTTACTGAAGTAAACTAATATCGTATTTTAAACAGAACAGTTACATTTAAGACTGAGTGTTGGTCATTTATAATTTCAATATAAATTTCACAATCTCTCAACAAATCAATTTAATATATTTTAATGTAAACAATAGTTAGTAATTTCTTTAGTTGATGGTGCTGTAATATATATATTGTTATAGTTGAACTTTAATAGGCAGTTATTTTATTAATAGCTTTGGACTGTAACTGAGTGTTTGGCTACAGAGTTAATAGTCAATTATTTTGTTAAGCTGTGCTAGTAAAATTTTGATAGTTACAGCGTTGATTGAATAATAGTTTTTATAAATGATATTCATTTCAAATATCTTAAAGAAGTCATTTAAAAAATATATTTCGCAGAAATCATTGCGTTACAATCAAAACGTACTATTTTAATTCTTATATTTCATAAAGTTAGAATATTATATTGAAAAGTTTTATTAATTTTATTGCAATTAAAAATTCGAATTTTGGTTCAGATTTTGATATATACATATATATATATATATATATATATAAATATATATATATATATATATAAAAATATATATATATATATATATATAAATATATATATATATATATGTATATATATATACATATATATATATATATATATATATATATAAATATGTATATATATAAATATGTATATATATAAATATATATATATATATATATAAATATATATATATATATAAATATAAATATAAATATATATATATATATATATATATATATATATAAATATATATATATATATATATATATATATATAAATATATATATATATATATATATATATATATATATATATATATTTATATATATATATATATATATAAATATATAAATATAAATATAGATTTAAATATAAATATATATATAAATATAAATATATATATAAATATATATATATATATATATATATATAAATATATATATATATGCATATATATACACATATATATATACATATATATATATATATATATATAAATATTTATATAAATGTACATATATATATATATATATATATATACATATACATATATATATATATATATATATATATATATATATATATACATATATATATACATATATATATATATATATATATATATATATATATATATATATATGTATATATATGCTCACGGTCAATCTAATATGCGAAGCCTCAGATGTAAATCATTTATTGGTAACTTCAACACCTAAACATTTATTTAGTCAGCTTACGTCATTATTAAAAAAGGGTCGTGTAGCATGTAACAATATTATTTTAATATTTTTATGCAATAATTTTACAAGAATGCAATACAAAGAAATGAATTAAAAAACTAGTAATAAAAAAGGAACACGTTTAATTGACGTTTTTAAAGAAGTGACTATAATCAAATTTAATCAATAGTATTTAAAAAATTATATTTCTTCGCCAATACGACTTGTACAATAAAGAAAATGTATCTGATATGTCATTACACATTGTCGATTGAAGATATTTTTACAGTTATTAATTTACTAAATGAATATTCCCATTTGATACAATAATAAGAAATGTACAACCAGTCACAATACTTTTAATATATTTGGAAAAGTGTCACTGAATTTTTATTTTAATACTCATTGTAATATATCTTACTTGCAGCCAGACTATTTGATCACTTGTCGTGTAGCTCTAGGAATCGACTTTCCTGAGATCTCTCGTATTAAGTGATTCTAGAAAATCATGTTTTATTATAATATGTATATAAACAGAACATCAATGATTTTATAATAACTGCGTTTTTCAAGAAAAAAAAATGTGTTTTCTATAAAAACTGCGCGTTTTTGGAAAATTAAATATATTGTTTATTTTTGCGGCATTACATTTTTTAAAGCTTGAAACATGTTTTTAGGTTGGTAGGAAAATAATTTCGGTTTTTGTTTTCTGAATTCTAACTTTAATTTTTTTCAATGAAAGTGTCATTTCATCGTGTTCATTTTAATATCATTTTACAATGTATTTTTCAGTCTGTATGTCGGTAGCATCGACTTTGGTTTTATTAATAATGTTGCTTCAAAATGGGCTATTTGAATTAAGGATGAAAAAGAAGCAAATAAGAGTAGTTTCTTTTGTACGAGTCTAAAACCGGTGGTAAAGCAGCAGAAATTACTTGTAAAGTAATCGATTTTTTTGGTGTGTGTATTGTTAGCAAATGTAGGGTGCAACGGTGGTTCCAAAAATTTTGTGCTGAGGACAAGAGCCTTGAAGATGAAGAAGGACTCGGGCGTCCTTCTTCAGTTCATAACGACCAACTGAAGGCGTTAGTTGAATCAGCACCCCGGACAACAATTCGAAAGCTTGCACAAAAGTTAGACTTCAGTCATCCAACAGTTCTGGATCGCTTGAAACCACTTAAATTAAAAAAAATGTATATGAACTTGAAGGCCATAACCTGCAATAGTTTTTCTACCAACCTAATATTTTCGTCAATTTGGCCCACTTGAAATATTCAACGACGAGATTATTTCCATTCGCCATACTTCACCAACATTGTCTATTGTCATTTATCTAAAAACTTATTTGTTATAGTGTTAAGGGATTAGGAAGTAAAATCAAATCATTTATTTCCGATTCTTAATTGTTAAACGTTTAATAAAAAACAATAATATTTCGTGCGTAAGAAAGAAAACACTCATTTTATTTTCGTGTATCTAGAACAAGAATATTAATTTCGAAGGAAAATTGTTCATCTACCATATACACACACACACATGAATGTATAAATTTTATCTGCACGTATGTATATGTTACGACCTTCGTAGAATATTTTACACGTCACGTACTTCATAAACGGGGCTCTCGCTATATTTCTCATTAAAGTCAAGTACATTGCACATAATTAACAATTCCATGAATGTAGCTCAGCCTAATTTAAACTGGTAAAGGGAAACGCATGCATAGTAATGATACCTTGGCGAGTGTCACAAGTAAATTAACAATGTCAATGTTGTTGCGGTATGTGGCATCTCTAGTTCTAGGGTGTATGTATGTATGTGTCATTCCTCGTAGACGAAGTCAATTTTTTTGACCTCTCGGTGTGTGTGTATGTGAATAGTGTGTTGGCACGTACATCCATCTGCTCGTCCGTCGACTAATGTTTAATGGACGTCGAATCAGAGCATTCGTTAATCATATAGCAGTGTATCAAAAGCGCCCGCATATGACAGTGTGTGTGTATGTCTATATTTCATTTTGCGTTTGTTCGTCCGTCGAATAATGCATGTAATCTGAAGTAGGTGTAAGATATTAGAATCGGGCCCCCAAGCATCATCTGTATAAACAGTGGACAATACTGATGGCCGCTTGCTAACTCGCGTATTGTGAATATTCAGTCATGTTAATATCGTTAACGAGGACCCCTATCTACATAAATGATCATTTGTATATATATATATATATACATATAATTTCAGAATTAATTACAGGGAACCTACATTTACACATTCATATATATATATATATATATATATATATATATATATCTGTTATCATCAATTTACTATTCGATATGTGATACAAATAATTAATAATGTACATGATGATAATTGTAATATTTTTTTAATAATATTATAGTTTAAAATTTTAAAACAAAATCATTGAAATAAATAAAATATTCTATTCGACTTTTGAGAAATTATTAATTACTCTGTACCTAAATTTGAAATTTAATGTAATCCTCATTACAAGTCATCTATATGTTTCAAATGATTATCTCTTTATAGAACAAAATAATAAAAATATTATTTAGTTTGTAATGAAGTTATGTTTTGATTACAATCATAGTTTTGTCTACTAGAAGGAATAACATAGCATGCAAATTAACGACGATCTATTAGCAAGTTTTTGAAAATGGTGTCTTTTTCTTTATTTAACCCTTTGAGTGCCAAGGAAAGATGTATCGCTCCTCCATACGTTTGAGAAGTGCCAAGAGCGATAGATCGCTCTTCGTTTTTTTAAGTTCTGTAAATCATAAAAAATCAACTTTGCTTCATAAAAAGGACGTTAAAAGCTAATGCACTCATACAGTTGTGTGTTATATCCGTTTTATTCTAAGGCCGTGTGAGAAAACTGACTAAATGGACGACTAAACTAAATTGATGAATTTAGTGTCAATGCTGCAGTTCAAACTGTGCGAAAAATTGCTACGACTAAACTCATTTTATTTTTTATTTTATCCATTTATTTACCTTTATTTCAATAATAGAGATGTTCGCAAAAAAATCTCTCATGAGTTATATTCTTTTCAGAAAAGAGCGAATAGTGTCAGCGTAAAAATCTAAAATCAATTTAGACAGCAGTCACAAATTTAGCCAAATGAAAAGCAGATTAAATGCTGCATTATCGGCACTAAATTCAAAGTTTAGTTTAGTCGGTCATTTAGTCACTTTTCTTACATGGTCTACACCTAACTTGAAAAATTACCAGGCCGTAATATGTGGCGTTGTGCTGTATGCAACAATAAGGATGAAGGATCAATAACAAAAAGGTCCCGTCTTATCTGTTCGATGTGCAAGAAAGTCCTTCACGGATTTTGTCTGAAAGATCACAAATATATATGAAAGATTCTTCGAATTACGTATATTTACTTGTAACAGTTATGATTTACAAAATCTTTGAGACTACTCATTCCAAAGGACAATAAATGCATTTTTTTTTACAAAAAACTTTCATTTTCAAGTTTTTGTGAAAATATTTCTTTTATATTTAATTTTTTTTGTGAAACATTTCGAAGTATTTTTGATTTTATTAGCAATAAAGGAAGCCCAATATGTAATATTAGTGTTGTGTAAAAATTTAATGAACTTTACCTGAAAATTGAGAGAAATTAAATTTTTTTCTATAACCATGCATTTTGCTTAAAATTGTCTAGCATTTTTCGTAAATGTATGAAAATTTCCACTGACACTCAAAGGGTTAATATTTACTTTCGAAATAAAAATTATATATATATATATATATATATATATATATACATGTAGATGTAAATATTTTTTCGCTGTATAATTTTTCGATGCTCGACCAATAACAAATACAGAACGGGCGGATATCGATATACGCGCGTTCGAAATCGACAATCGCAGTCGTCGTCGTCGTCGTCATCGTCATCATCATCATCATCATCATCGACGTCGATGTTGCCCTAACGTAAAGGGCTGGAGGAGGGAAACGGCGTCGTGTCGCGCGACCTGGCACCGAACGTGTACCGTTCAAACTGTTTTATACATACGACCCGTGACCTGGGGAGCCATTTATCTTCCCGCGGTGCAAATAGCCAATCGCGCCGCATGTGGCGTATAACAGCACATTTATCTCTCGGGCTCGTCCCGTCGACTCACCTATATTGTCGTTTTGATTGAACGATTCAGTGCACCTTTTTTCCTACAGTCTCGACGTCGTTTAACTGTTCGCCGTTTTTTCAACATACAAATACATTATATATATATATATATATATATATATATATATATATATATAACTAGTTTTCAATTTTTGTTCGCCAAGAGCATCAATTCTTGATAAAAATCAATAATATAAATTTTGCTATTTTGATAACGTAGAAGTAATAAAAAGTTAAGTAATATTTGAATTTGTACTGTATATTACAAAAATCATTATAATGTTAAATCAGGGGGCTCTGTCTCTACTAGCTTCACTTGCCGACTCCCGGTGGGAGCCCCCCTCGCTCAGTTTGAAAAATGCTACTTGAAAATGTTAATGAATATTAATGACGATAATGAACACAGATGACATCACCGCGAATCAATCAGAAAACAGATCAACATCAACCAATCAGAACACGAATGAAAATCATTTGACGACGAAACAACTGATTTTTATTAATCAAGCGATGTTCTGTCACGATTTGTTCAAATTGTAGTATATAACGTTCTATTTGGTTCTAAATTAATAAATAATATATGACGTTTTTATTAAACGTGTATTACATATTTTTAAGTAAATTGGTTGATTTTATCTCGAGTATTTGATTAATATTTATCAGATTTGTAAAAATCAAATTTATACAAAAATGGGTAAAATCAGAATAAAAGAGATCATATTTTTCATTTGAGTTTATTGTTCTATTTTCGAAGTAGGGGCAATTTTAATATAATGAAGATATCCGATACTTTATGCATACCAATTTAGTAGTTTGACATATATGATTTATTGGCACTTGATTTATCTATAACCGATTTATTGATAGATAGTAATCGATATCTAAACTTTCAATAGCCGATATATCGTCGTGATTTATTGATATCTTCATAACAATGATTATTTTAGCAATATTTCATTTATCTACATATTCGAATAGGTTTTTCTTCGTGAAATATATTTTCGAATGCTTGTTTCCGCTGACAGTAATCCTTAGATTGGATTTAGGTTCAGAGATACTGATGCATCGGACGTGGACGAAGAGAGTGAACACTATTTTAATTCCATTGCGTGTACGTTGAGTGGAAATTTAATCGTATATATCGTTTATACACAACGGGAGTACGATAATAAAATTAACAGCCGTACGACAATACATCATCGATATGTGCAAATCATGTATCACGGGGAACGGGGCTGAAAAAAATCATCATCGTGTACGTGCGCTTCGGCGGGAATCCATGCAATATGGATGATGGTCGGACGGAAAGGTTCTCTGTTTATAATGTCGATATGCTAATTTTGATTAGGGCGAGAGTGATGGCAGTTAGAGTGGCACTGTTGATGGATGCGGTTGCGGCTATGTTGTCTGTGGATGTGTATGTATGTATGAGCGCGTGCATATATTGGTACGAGTCAAGTGGCTGATACACACGAGTGTCGTCGTTTAGGGGTTCGACTTTGACGTGCACTTTGCATGGAATGTGATAAAACGTAATAAATGGTATATAGAATTATAAAAGAAAAGTAGAAATGTTTGACAATCGACATATTTATAATCCATATAGATGTAATGTAATGTGAATATATTGATATATGTATATATATATATATATATATATATATATATATATATATATATAAATATGTATATATATATATGAATATATATATATATATAAATATGTATATACATATGTATGTACATATGTATATATATATGTATATATATATGTATATATATATATGTATATGTATATGTATATATATATATATATATATATATATATGTATATGTATATGTATATACATATATGTATATGTATATATATATATATGTATATATACATATATATATATATATATATATATATATATATATATATATATATATATATATATATATATATATATATATATATATATATATATATATATACATATACGAGGTCAGACAATTAAGTAATGCGACCGATTTTTTTTCTCGGCCTGTGGTAATACTGCGAACCTGTAACTCCGCCACCGTAATAGCAGATCCCTACTCTCTCGATTGAGACCTTGACCACCCTCGTACGATCATTTCTTCGCCAGCTGTTTAGTGTTTTGTAACAACGCGCGAGTAGTGCATGTCACGAAAATGGAACAGAGAAATTTAAATGAACATCGCTCAAGATTGTCTCGAGCAGGTTGAAAGTGATCCTATTCTTCTCGGTCGAGTTATTACTGGTGATGAAAGTTGGTTCTTTCAATATGACCCCGAAACTAAACGACAAAGCTAACAGTGGCTGTCCCCTGGAGCACCAAGGCCAAAGAAGGCGAGAATGAGCAAGTCCAAAGTGAAAACCATGTTGATTTGCTTCTTCGACAGCAAAGGGGTGGTTCACAAAGAGTTCGTACCACCTGGACAAACCGTAAATCAAGTATTCTACCGCAATGTGCTCGAAAAATTACGAAAAAGGGTGCGCAGAGTGCGTCCAGAGATCGCGAATACTTGGGTTCTGCATCACGACAATGCTTCCTGTCACAGTGCGTTCAGTGTCTCTCAGTTTTTGGCGTCTAAAGGCATCGCAACGTTACCACAACCGCCCTATTCACCGGACATGTCACCCTGCGACTTTTTCCTATTCCCCCATATGAAAAAATTCGTCAAAGGTCGACATTTTGACTCCGTTGAAGATATCCAAGAATCTGTGACGAGGGTACTCGGAGAGGTCTCACAAGAAGTGTTCCAGAATTGTTACGAAAACTGGAAAACTCGCTGGAATAAGTGTATAGATGCGGGAGGGGACTACTTTGAAGGGAATCGCAGCGATGTACCTTAATTTTTAAATATACTCGATTTTTGAATTTTGTCGCATTAATTAATTGTCTGACCTCGTATACATATATATATATATATATATATATATATATATATATATATATATATCAATGAAAAAATAATTATAATCAAAGTAGATGGTATTAAAATATGAAGTTGCTGGTTACGAGTAGTTGTTTTTTGCATAATGTGGCCTTCTGTTAACGAAGATTAACGAAAGACATCTTGTATTAGGTGCAAAAATAATTGCGGTTTTTATTATTTTCAATTTGGCGTCAATTTTTCTAGTTAGTGTTATCTTTTGTTATAGTCATGTAATACGTTATGAGAAATTTGTACTATTGATATCAGTTTATGTCTACAACCTCTTAAATTAGTCATAGAAAAAAAGCAAATCGCGCGATTTTGTTGCATGAATTTAAATTGGGATGTAAAGCAACAAAAATTGCTTGAAATATCAAATTTATTTTTACCACAGAGTCAATTAGTGTACTTACAGCTCAACACTGGTTCCAAAAATTTCGTTATGGAAACGAAAGCCTTAATGATGAGGCGGGTCGTGGTCGTCGTTCAGCTATAGACAATAATGATTTAAGAACCAACCTTCACTCGGCAACCTTCACTTGATAAAGAGTTAAAATATATATTTCTTTTGAGATCACGCGTTATGCGAGTTTTTGAATTTTGTATTACGTTATCAATATAATAATTATGTGATTGATTTGGTAGATTATGAAATGATGGATATTTGAATTCTGTCTTGGAGCAAAACAAGTTATTTTTAATTAAAAATGTATATCACTATTTCGAATTGTTAATACTTTTTTAATAGTTCAGACATTTAAATACGGTTGAAATCAATTACAGATTACTGGAATATGCGTTTAATTTCATTCTTCTTCTCTATTGTATTTTGACATTTTTCGAATAGGCTTAAATGTTTCACAAAAAAAAAATTATAATTAAACGTCTAATAAATGAAATATTTAAGTGTCTTTTCACAATAAAAAAGTATATAACATAACCATTGTACTATATATATAGTTTTATACGTTTAATGAAAATCGATAAAGTTAAGAAACAATATAAGTAAAAAAATAAATCGCTCCCTTCTTCCATTTCTGAGATACTGAACAAATGTAACTGTTTGAAACCATAACATGTCGTTCGATATTATATATATATATATATATTTATATATATATATATATATATATATATATATATATATATATATATAAAGTATAAAATAGAGATGTTGATCGCACGAGATGTGTGTGCGGTTTCACTGCAGCCTCAACGACTACCGACCGACAGACCGCGCGAACGTTCTACATTATTCAAGGGACCGGTCGCGCCATAAATGGACTCTCGCCGCCACTGTACTATATCGTGTGATAAATGTCGTTCCCTCGTCATATTCGGTACATCCTCACATTCATTCATTCATATACATTCATGTATGTATATATAACCACAGACATCCATACATTATATATGTATATGTATGTATATATATATATATATATATATATATATATATATATATATATATATATAATGTATATAAATTACATATGTGGTGTATGTGTGTGTTGTACATATGTAGCATACGTTTTGTATGTGCGAGATTGAAATTTTCCTGGCACAGCTGCTATAAATTTACGTCTCTATTAAATTTCCATGATGAACTGTACTCGAGAAGGAGTACAATTCTTTCTAAAGTGGCCGCTTGTTTCTGTTTTCGTAGTAGAAATGAATGTAATGACGTTTAGTTCAGTGAAATCAGCCGGCTTTTGTATTGAAACCTATTTTGTAATAATTACACATAACCCTTTCTTTGGAAGATGGACTCTTACTAATATATATATATATATATATATATATATATATATGTGTGTGCCGGTAAAATTATGACAGTGGACTAAGTCATATATTTCTTGTATTGATATATTTAGACCTTAACGTTTGTGTGTAATAAAAAATATTTTTCCATTATGTAACAAAATATTTTTCAAACTACTTACTGTTATACGGTAAATCTTTTATGTATTTGTGAATTTTTACGAGTATCATGAAAAAAATATGTGTTTTTTGTTATTTCATATGACTTAGACTATTTTCAAAATTACCCACAGTTCTCACAAATGACTTAAAACAAAAATATTTCAGTTTTTTTCAAAAAAGTAAGTTATAAACAACGGTATTCACTTACATTTTGTAATTATAATTATGTTAATTTAATTTAGAATAATACTAGAGATTTCATCTTCTACTTCAAAAACGGCATTTTATTTTTGTGATATTTTGAGAGTACGACAATATTCATGGAAAATTGGCGGAGTGTACAGTAACAGATCCATTGTATCCTTGTTTTTCCTTTGTAAGTGGTCGGATACTCGCATCAAGTGGAAATAATTGAATTTTTTCGTATATTTTCGTCCTTTCTTTTTTGGGTGAAAGATCTAAAATCTCAAATCCTGCACAACCATCTAAAGATGTTTTATAAAACATCTGATAAGAATCATCTTTTAGAAATCTGATCAATTGTATTTTCAACAAATAAACACAGTCACCTTTAATATTTTTCATTTTCTTTGTAATTGATTTATCTAGAGATTTTGTTTTCAAATAGCAATACAAGCAATTGCTCGTTTGAGAAATTTAAGCAATGAAGTTCACTTAACTTAAGGGTTATTTATCTTGAAAATAAATATAGTTTTATACAAAAATCAGATAGCTACATTGATTTTTCAAGGAAAACAACGTATACCGAAAAGTAAGTAACTTAGTCCAATATCAAAATAAACAAAAACAGAATCATGTTTACCAACAAACTTTGGAAAGTCATTAAATGGACCATTTTTTATTTTTTTTTTAAATTTCTTCTAGATTCTTAAAATATAAATAATTGTAATATAAAATAAAACATAAAATCATTTTTTTCAATTTTTGACTTAGTCTACAGTCATAATTACCGGCACACACACACACCATATATATATATATATATATATATATATATATATATATATAAATGAATAATTCAACATAAAATTAATAAACTTTTGTTCAATGTCTAGGGAGTAATTATGATTAAAAATTACTTTAGTTCAATGTATTCAATATTATTATTTATATTGTACAAAACATGTGTGTATGTATTTGCTTAGAAATAAGATTAATATATTCATCACATTAATTAGTAAACAAATATATACTTTAATTAACACAAGGGTTTAATTAGAACAGTAATAATATAGACCATAGACATATAGACGCTTTTGTATTTGAGATTATGTAGGATAGCTACATTATGCTTCTTATAAAAAAGAGGTTTACCACCAGTCAGGCAAAGAACAAAGTTTTTAAAGAGACAAAATTTTTCTAGCTCGATATAAAAGCGAATGTTTTTTGTCATATATATTAAACAAATTCCCTATGTATAAATATCAAAGTATAAAATATCGTGTCACTATTTGTTTTTATTTGTTCGTTTAGTGTTTTATTTTTATTTATCAGTAAGTTTATTACTATGTTTAATTTTGTACTTCTATTTTGAATTTTATTATATTATTTGTGTCGTTTATAGTATGTTCCGTTCTTAAGATAGATTCGTGAATATTGATTCGTTTTTATTATTATATGTATTAAATATTCACGAATAACCATAAAAACACAAAATAAAGTCAGACAATTAAGCGAATAAAAAAAAACACACAATAATGAACTATTTTATATTAAAATTATATACCGTGTCACCAATGACATATATATATATATATATATATATATATATATATATAAACGGATTTAAAATGCCCTTAAAATTATTTTATTTACAAAATACTTGAGAATGGTATGAAAAATGATAAAGCCGAAATTATTCGTGTCAAATTTCGAATAATTCTCTAGGAAGACCATCAAAAAATATATATTATCTATATTTAACTATTCTATCCAAATCCAAAATTATTGTATTCAAACTTGTGTTTTTTTATATGATTTCTTTAGTAAAACTCTTTGAAAAATATTCTTGTATATTACTCTTTATCGAGATTTTGATCATTTCAAAATATCAATTTAGATAAAAATGTAGCCATCAAATAATAAGTTAATTAGAACAATTTGAACTAGGGTTTTAATTTATGTATTAGGTTGGTAGGAAAATAATTGCGGCTTTTGTTTTCTGAATTCCAACCTTACTTTTTTTTATGAAAGTTTCATTTCATCGTGTTCATGTTAATATCATTTTAAAGTGCATTTTTTCGGTCTGTATTTCGGTAACATCTCCTTTGGTTTTATTATTAATTTTGCTTCGAATTGGGCTATTGAATTAAAGATGGAAAAGAAGAAAAAGAGCAATTTTTTGTACGACTTCTAAACGGGCGAGGGTGGTGAAACGAGCGAGGCGAGCATGGCCGTAGCCCCCTGCGGTCGGTGAAGGTAGTGACTAGCGGGAAGAGCCCCCTTGTGTATATATATATATATAGAGAGAGAGAGCAACTATCTTACGAGTAAAAATAACTTTATGTGAGATAAAATTACCAATGTGCACTGTAAAGTAATTGCAGTAAAATTAAATAAAATATATTAATTTTTAAAAGTATTTATTTCTATCAATAGTATATTTAATTAATAATAAAAAAATGCGTGTAAATGAAAGGTTATTGATATGATTCAACAAAAAAGTTAAAAGACGTAAGCAAGAAAAACAAGAATAGTAAAAAAGTGAGTGATTGATAAATAAATATGCAATGAGAAAATTGATTTTAAAATTTTTATATGAGTAATAACTCAGTTAAAAAAACTACTAAATTCGAAAAAAATTAGCAAATAATTTAATGACTTACTAAAAAGAAATGTGTCGTATCGAGATTGATATTGTCATGGTTTTGTCATTAAATGAGAGGAATTAACGGAAAAAAATGATTAAGTGAATATATTAAAAAAAATTAATATACTTTAAATTGTCAAAACAGTTTAGTAAGAAAGGTATATTGATAAAGAATCGAACAATGTATTAGGTAAAATCATTTTTCTGTAATTAAAGACGGAAAAGAAGAAAAAGAGCAATTTTTTGTATGACTTCTAAACGGGTGGTAAAATAATAGAAACTGCTCGTAAATTAAACGATGCTTCAGGTGTGGGTACTGTTAAAGAACGTACGGTGCAATGGTGGCTCCAAAAATTTCGTGCTGGGGACGAGAGCCTTGAAGATGAAGAAGGTTGCGGGCGTTATTCTTCAGTTTATAACGACCAACTGAAGGCGTTGACCACTTAAAAGCATTTAAATTAAAAAACTGTACATGAATTAGAATGTCACACACCACAATTATTTTTCTGCAAACCTGATATATTGTATTTTTTTCTTAAAAAAACTGATCGTGTCAAATATAGAATTATAATCACTTTTAATTGATACTTAAGGAGAGTTCTTGTGGAATGATTTTTATTCATGTGACTTTTAGTTTGATGTAATGGTTATATTTTTTTGCCATTCAAGTAGTATTAAAAGAACAAGTATCATTATAATGAACGTTTGTTAAACCTCGCCATATAATTACTCTTCGGTAATATGTAGTCAAATTTTTTTTAACTGTATTATTGCTAAAATATATTTTATATTTCATCATTCCATTCAGTTACGACTTGAGATAGTTAAGAATTACAATTCACAAAAAGCTTTATCATATTGTTTTGTCGCTCCACTATTTAGCTAATGACTGTAATACGACATACAGCCTTATCGTGGGTGTCTGTGTTTAATTAAACTGTCTGTACCAAATTGAATTGTAATGCAGTATTTTTGATCATGATATTATTGTGTATACTAAAACGAGAAATATAACTGAGGGAGAAAGAGTATCATAATTGGAACTTAGATAACGATATTTTTGTTGTTATTTGCATGCACCTATATGAGAAATTATAGATTTAATAGCTGTACTTCAGTTCAGTATCAGGTGCTTTTGTACTCTTGAATTTCATAAGGTGAACTGAGAAAATTATCCCTGATATGCTCCTATGGGAAGGAATGGGGGTATTTTTTTGTTATAAGGTTTATCAGGATTTTTTAAAACTTTCCACAGATATCACTATTTGAGAGGGACAACAACAATAATCAAGTCAACATTAATGGACGCAAAAGGCTGTTGTTGGGGCCCTATACCACTAGGTACGGCTAGCAACATCATGATTACAAACAAAAAGATCAGTAAATACCGCAAATGCGTGAAAAAATATCATCTCCGTAAGGAGGTCGCGGAAAATTGCTTTAATATTTAGTGAAAATTTCCGACCCACAAAATAACCAGAATTTTCATCAATGTGAATCGTGTGTCCTATATCTTTGTATTCGTAGTGTGGGAGAGGCAGGTGTTCAAGTGTTTCTTAGTTATATAAGTAGAGAGCAGTTGTAGGGTAATTGAGGTCGAATGTAGCGTAACTAGATGAGCAAAAAGTCAGACAAAAATAGACCAAAATGATGAAAACAAACCAATAAAAATATGTCGGATCGTTTGTTGTGAGAAACACTGCAGATTTGTAATATGCTTGGGTTTTTATTCACGGACTTCCTTTTTTCTTTACTCTCTTATTTTGTTTGCATCTTCATTGCGTACATGAGATCTAGATCCGGATGTAACTGCTTGTTTTGATGCGGTCGTACTCCATTTTGTTTTATAGATTTCATTACTACTAGAAAATGATCGTATAATAGAGTCTTATGAATGCGGTAAGTCATAGTTGTATGAGGCCTTATTTTTTAATAATTTTAAAGTATTAAAATGTTATTTGATTGTATATATATATATATATTTGAGCTTGATATTACAATACAATATTTATGAAACATAATATGTAATTTTATCAAAATACAGCTAGATGCCGCTTGCCCAATCCCCTTTTCCAAGATTCTCGGTCCTGCGTTATTTCCTCGTTTAGCTGTCTCTTCTCCATGGCCTTTCTTATCCATTCGTTCCAGGAAAGCCGAGGACTTCCACGTTTCTTTTTTCCTGACGGGATCCATTTGAATATCCGCTGCGGCCATCGCTCTTCTGGCATTCGCATCAAATGCCCAAACCATCTTAAACTTCGAAATTCTATCCTATCAGTAATTGTCTCTCTAGCATTCATTCGACGTCTAATTTCTTCATTCGTTATGTGTTGAAGCCTGGGGACTTGCACTTCGTCGGAATTAGTCCATTTCTACTGCATTCAGCCTTCGCTTTGTCTCTGCATTTATTTGATTGTGATGTTTATATTTGTTCGAACTGGGCAGTTTATAAAATGATATATTTTTACATAGTGAAGGATTGTTGTGATATATTAGACAATTATGTTACGTAGTTAACTACAATTGTCTTTATTTGCAGTAAAAAGATTTCGTTAATAACGTAATATTCCAGCTGCATCATTTATTTCAATCCATATTTGGTGTTTCTGTTCTATTTCAGACAGTTTTAGTCGATAAAATGTTCGGAGGACAGTTTATTAGTGTTGTTACAGTAGGTCCTTACTCACTGTTACAAATCAATGAGTTGAAGAAATAAAATCTAGGTCAAATATGAACACCTGCTGTTAGTGTCAAGTCATGGTCAAGCTCTGACAGTTTTCATGAAATGAGAGAGAAACGTACGAAAGTAACAGGACATTCAACGAGAATCTAAAGAGTATCTTACTTGTCTATCGCAAATATTCATCATCCGAAAGAAAAAAAGGGAAACATTAGAAGCGGATCCGATTCACTACACACCGTGAATTTCCAAACAATGGAGTCGAGTACAAAAGGTCGAACAGAAATGATGCGAACGAGTCACGAACGACATCCGGCTATTATAAATCTACGGTTAAATATATTTTCTTTTCGCGTTGACACCACAGCAACACACACACACGCGCGCGTACACATACATAAAATAGGATCGGTATTGTAACAGCGGTCGTCGATGCGACGTCCGTCACAATCAAAAGAAAAACTTTTGTCGCGCACCCACCCGCACAACACGCTCGGCGGATCGACTTCTCGCATTCTACAGAGCTCGCGTTTTATCGTACATCCACTACTTTATTATCGCGTCGTGTTTATTTGCTCGGGGCGGTGCCGTTGCTGTCGTCGTCGTCGACGACGACTCCGTCGACGGCGTCGATATTTTCTGATGATATCGGGCGGATGTCAATTTATCGAAATATGCACACGCCATATTCGCATCTGTGTCTGACAGTTTAACCAAGATGAATGACATTAAATTTAAAATTATGATTCGTAAATTTATTCTATACATGCCCTCAAATGCATATATATATATATATATATATACATATATATCTGATAAATTTTGATTTATATGCATGTGACAAACCTTTCACGAACAAACATTCACCTAGTTTCTGTGTATACACATGAGATGCGACGATAATTTTCCAGAATATTCCTGCAGAAATTGTGTCCGCGTGTATGCAAAAAAATTCGCTTTGTTCTCCTTTGTAAATTTTAATTCGTATTTAATTTACAATATTTTTTATCGCAGATTTGTACTTTAATAATTATTAAAAACTCGTCTGTCTATATTCGAAAAGTGTTAAAAATAATCACATTTATAATAGATGATGACGAATTGAATAAGTTTAAGACCGAATTCATGACATATTGATTTATAGTGTAATAAGCAACTTAGTTAACTATATATTTCAGTCGAGTGCTCCAGGTTTCACATTTTTATACAAAGCTTGAAAAAAAAGTATCGTCAAAAAACAGGAATCGATCGGTACGTGTATGAGGAAAAAAGAAACCTTTCCAATACATACTCCGTGCCGTTCAATCGTCAAGTGAAGTGTGTCGAGCGCGCATAAAAGAAACGACACGGAGAGGAAATCGTAAATATACGATTAGAATTTATATAAACTGTGTTTTCCATAAATTATCGGTTGTATAAAACGGCGGGTGAACTGCAGAGGTGGAGATATCGTATCCTGTTCGAGCTGTCAGACGATAGAAGAGTATGACAGAGGTGGCGGCGGCGGCGGCGATGGATATGGAGATGGAGGAGTGCTTCAATGTTCAGTTAGCATATAGAACAGTCTGCTGCATGTCACGCATGAGACAAAGTGCGCGCGTTGATCATTTCTTCGCCAGAGGCCGCGCGACACGAAGAAACCATCGCCATATCTTTGAGGTTCAAAACGGTGTCGGTTTTTCTCCTTGTGCTTACTTACGTATACGTATATATATATATACGTATATATATATATATATATATATATATATATATATATATATATATATATATATATAAACGTGACTGTGAGTGTGTAAGAGAGTGAGAAATACATATCAACGTTAACACGGCCGAAGAACTGGTGGTAATGCACCACTACTAGACACATCCGGCGAACGAACGAGGAATGATGGATTGAAGAAACGTTTATAAGGGCCGCCGAGGCCGAAGTTCCGCTTCCGTTCTTCTAATCGATTTATTGCCTTCGTTCGTGCGCGGTTATAATTCATTGTTCATGACGTCACGTCGCACGGACCGCGTTCTGACGCCGTGCGGCTGCGGCGGCCGCCTCGTTTGACGGTTAACGTTACGTCCGTTCGTTCGTATCTCGTCGTTCCCTCGTCTCCGTTCACTAGAGTCTGCCGAGTATGGTCCTCGTCGATGTCTGCGTGTGTCGTTTAGCATTTTTTTCATGCGCCGCTTCTCTTTATTTCCGTAAGATAAATGTTTAAATTTTGACAAAAACATCAATTTGTATCCGTAAATGATTTTCTGTGAGACCGATATTATGCTTATTTTTTACTCGAGAAACGGCGTTGAAAATATTTATGCTTTGTATCGTTTATCAATAGACCTTGATCAAACCGAGTGTTCAGTTTGTTGAGCTGGTGTCAGATTCTTAAAATCTCTCTCTCTTTCTCTCTCTCTCTCTATATATATATATATATAAACGTTCCGTAAAATTTTAAAAAATGGACAAAATACTCTAGAAAATATTGTTCAAAAATTGAACAAAAAACATGTAGAGATTTTGTATTAAATTATTATTAAAACTAGAACTACCGACAGTTAAGACGAAGCTATTTCTACCAAAACCAGTCGAAATGACTGGCCTTTAAAAAATTCGTAATAATATAATATTTTTAAATTTATTGACTTATTAATTTCTTACAAAAGGAATTCTATATTATGTAGTACATTTTTGGTAGTACATATTAACCCATTTGAGACCATGTCCCTTAAATGAGGATTGACATATTTTATCACTTACACATCAATAAGAATAATAAGTATAATAAAGAATATTTGGTAAAAAAAAATTAAAATAAATTCTCACTTCAAAGTCAAGTTATTCTTATAATATAAAATGAATTATTAGGTATAAAAATTTATAATTTGTCACATTTCTTACAAACGTAGTTTTTGTTTCGAGTGCATTTTCCGAATACATATTTTTTATAGATATTATAAATGATGGTAGTCTTATTATTATTACAGTACCCTATTTGATACCATTTGCGTGAACAAAGTGAGCTCTTTGAAGTTGTTTGTACATTAGCTTCTCGTGATTCCATCTCTGGTTTTACATTTTCAACGGCATTTTCAGTGGCAAGTTCATCTGCTAGTTGAAACATAAATTCACCTTTCATAATATTTTTTGGCATATCCTGTTGGACCGGGTACGTCTTGGAAAATATTATGAAGTGGTAATCTTCCAGAACTACTCCTTCTTGTATTTTTTCACAACTGGTTCCGTCGGCAGCAATTTCATTTTGATGATCTTGTAGTATACTTTCATTTTCATCTTTAGAACTTGAAAGCACTCGAGCACATCTTCTTTTATATTAATTCAAAATATTTTCAAATTCACTATCAGTCTATTCATTATTTTCAATTTTTTCTGGTTCACTTCACTGTCATAGAGTTTATCATTCTTGATATCAGAGCATTCTATTGGTATATCGTTCAGTTTTTCCAATAATTCAGAGATTTTCAATCGTTTTGCCATTTTCAGGATTTATGAAAATAAAATAAAACTAGTGATTACATAAAATTTATATTTTTATTCATTTTTCTCACTGCACACTAATTGAAACAATATGTCGCTTATTATAATTTATGTAATTATTTTTTTATTATTTATTATATCATATAAAATGAGTGCAATTTTTTTAAAAAAAACTTCAATATACATTCTACATCTCCAGATCTAAATGAACGACTAAATATATTTTCGAATGAATGCACTAGTTTTGTATTACCATCATGATCGATCAGGAATTTTTCTGATAATTTTCACCATCGTACTAAATATGATACGCAGTAAACATTCCAAGAATGTGTGAGAAGTTGTACAAAACGAGTAAACTGGTTAATTCGTGTTCGGTAAAGAGATTGTAGGACACTTTTACACTTTCACAGGTATCAGTCATTTTGACTGGTATTGGTATAAGTAGCGATGATACAAAATTATTTTGATTTTAAGTAAAAATAAAAATAAAATTCATTACACTATTTCCTTAGTTATCGCTGCAAAAGTCATATGACATCGTTGCGAAAAAAAAATGTAACATGAAGTAAGAATTTTAAAATAAAATTGTAAAACCAGTGATTTTGACTGGTGTGGTAGTTCTAGTGTTAACGATGACACCCGAAGTTACAAGAAAAATTGGCGTCATACCAAATGCATTGAAATGTGCGACTTTATAAAGAAACTGCGAATCTAACTGTGAGAGTGAATATATATATACATACTAATACACACATACATATATACATATGTATGTGTATATATATATATATTACGATATTGAGCTAATATATGCAATACGAGTGAAGCGAGTTGGTGAAGCGAGCGAGGCGAGCGTGGCCATAACCCCCTGCGGTCGGTGAGGGTAGTGACTAGCGGGAAAACCCTCCTAGTATATATATACATATATAGCAACTATCTTACGAGTAAAAATAACTTTATGTGAGATAAAATTACCTATTTGCACTGTAAAGTAATTGCAGTAAAATTAAATAGAATAAATTTATTTTTAAAAGTATTTATTTCTATCAATAGCATATTTAATTAATAATAAAAAAATAAATGTAAATGAAAGGTTATTGATATGATTCAACAAAAAAGTTAAAAGGCCCAAGCAAGAAAAACAAGAATAGTAAAAAGTTGGTGATTGATAAATAAATATGCAATGAGAGAATTGATTTTAAAATTTTTATGTGAGTAATAACTCAGTTAAAAAAACTAGTAAGTTCGAAAAAAATTAGCAAATAATTTAACGACTTCCTAAAAAGAAATGTGACGTTTCGAGATTGAATTTGATATTGTCATAATTTTGTCATTAATTGAGACGTATTAACGGGAAAAAAATAATTAAGTGAATATATTAAAAACAATTAATTTACTTTTAATTCACAAAACAGTTTAATAAGAAAGGTATATTGATAAAGAATCGAACAATGTATTAGGTAAAATCATTTTTCTGTAAAAAAAACCATAAAAATCAACTACAAATAGATCAACGTTTATGTATGTTGATAAATAAATCAGTTTATATATATATATATATGTGTGTGTGTGTATGCATTAAAACTTGATTTGAATTCAATTAAACTGACGACAGTCGAGCATGTGAGTTCATCTGAATCCATCTTCCTAGTATCCAGTTATTCCAACGACTATGAGGATATGGAAAGTGGATCGAGCGCATTTATCCAAACGTTGATTATTATCTGGTCTTATTATCTGTTCACGAATCACTGAACTCTAGTTATTTCCTTGTCTGACATCTAAACTCACTCGAAATGCGAATAATTTACAAAGTTTTATGTAATTTAAGTTTAAAAGTAGTCGAAAATACTTTTAACAACTACGCGGATACAATTTATTTTTACTGAACGAAAGTTTTTTTTTCTCCTCTTTCGTCGACTTCTCCAATGCTTGTTTCTCTTTCCAATCTTCTCTCTACCACCTTTTATTTCACGGTTTCGTCTCTCCTGTCGGCATACAATTCCATACGTTCGTTCATAGAACGTGCAGGTTCATCAAATCAGCAACGTCGTCGTCCTCACTGCCACATTTTTCTATTTCATCGTCGACTGTTGCGAACATTCTTTTTATTATTTGAATAATGTACTTAGTGTCTGAGATGTAGGTCATTACTTTCTTAAATTGCATCAATTCAATCATAATATATATATATATATATATATATATATAAATTTAAAAAATATAATAATGTAACTTGTTTATTTTAAACTATAATAGTTTAATGACAAATGTGTAAATAATTTATTAGCTATCGAAATGATTTCTGATATTTTCCTTTCTGGTTTTTATTTATTTATTCCTGAATTTCTTTAATAAATTAAATTTTAGATATGTAATCTTTATTGTTTCGTTTTTCTGTGTGATTTTTATGTATTTTTTAATGCAGAAAACATATAAATCAGAGTAAATATTTATTCTAGAATCGTTTCAAATCTATTTGAAGATAATAAAAGTCTAAACTGGTCGTAAGGAAATATTAATTGACGCATAACTTTCAGAATTCTCACAAAAAATCATTTCGAAGTACAAGTATAATCGTGGATTTCAGAGTATCGTACATTTTTAATTATTGCAATGAACTAAATAAATAAAACATTGCATAATAGAAAATGAAGTAGTTTTACATTTTGACAGATTTATATTTCACAGATGTCAAACTGACAGATGTATTTTTTTGACATTTGTTAAGTTTTGACATTGCCATTTCTAGTTACGGCGTCGTATACAACAAAACCATGCATCGAAATAATATAATTGTATTATGAAAAAGGTCGTTGTACAAAAAATACAACATTTTGTAAATTACGCGATATTTATTCTCAACATACTCAACCACCTGAATTAATAATTCTTCGATTAGTGAGTCAATTTGAAGAGACTGGTTTGGTTAAAAATAAAGAAACACCAAAATGTGTACGTAGTGCTCGGTCTGAAGAAAACATTGTCATGGTTCGTGAAAGTGTATTCGTTGGTTCGGAAGAACCAGAAATGTCGAATTTACGACGTTCACAGTGATTGGGATTTTCACAGATGACCACAAGGCATATTTTGCATAAAGATTTATTGCTGAATGCTTATAAGGTTCAATTACAACAAGAGTTGAAACCAACACACCATTCACTGCGTTGGAGATTTGTTAATTGGATACCGGAACAACAACATGATTTTTCTGAAAAAAGACATCTTTAGACATGAGGCTCATTTCGAAGTCTCTGGCTACATTAACAAGCAAAACTTCCGAATCTGTCGTGAAGAAAATTCGAGCGTGATCATTGAGAAGCCAGTGCATATAGAAAAAGCGAGTCGTTGGTATTTAATTTTCCTAGAATCAGGCTGGTAAAGCGATTACTGTGATTGGACACAGATACTGAATCATGATAACCACTTTTTTGTGGGCAGAATTGGATGATATTGATCTGGAAGACATGTAGTCCTAGCAAGATGGCGCAAAAAACCTCACAACTGGCGAAACAATCGATTTATTGTGGATGAAATTTCCTGGTCTCGTTATTGCTAGAAATGAAGATAGTAATTGACTGCTGAGATCCTGCGATTTAACACCGTTGAACTGCTTTCTTTGGGATCGCGATAAAGGACAGGTGTATGTCAATAATCTTTAAACAATTTCCGACATAAAAGATGAAATTCAAAGAGTAATTCGTAAGATTGAGGCCCAGTTGTGAAGGAATGTTATTTAAAATTTTAACAAAAGTTAGGTTGCTTATAAGAAAGTACATGGTGATTACTTATACAATATTATTTTTTATTTATAATAGAATACCTCAATTATTATTTAAATAAAATTTCAGTGCAAATTCTCTTTTATTTCAAATTAAAAAAGTGTGTACTTATTAGAAAATCCTGTACAAGAGTATCATACCTTCCAAATTTCATTCATGTGCTTTGTGTGTTTTTTTCTCTGAATTGGAGATTTTTGGTCATGAAGTTTCAAAATTAACTGTTTTTGATTTTTCATTATTGACCTCAAAGACTCATATACTAGCTATTAGGTCAGTACAAAAATAATTGAGGTTTATGACCTTCAAATTCATATAATTTTTTTTTAATTGAAGTGGTTTTAAGTGGTCCAGAACTGTTTCATGACTAACGCCTAACTTTTGTGCATGCTATTGAATTGTTGTGTGTGATTTTGATTCAACTAACACTTTCAGTTAGTTATTATGAACTGAAGAAGGACGCCCGCGACCCTCTTCATCTTCAAGATTCTTGTCCCCAGTCCGACATTTTTTTTAACCACCATTGCACCGTATGTTCCTTAACAGTACCCACACCAAAAGTATAAGTTAGTTTACGTGCAATTTCTGTTGCTTTAACACCCATTTGAAACTCATACAAAAAATTACCTTATTTATTTCTTTTCCATCTTTAATTCAATAGCCCAATTTGAAGCAAAATTAATAATAAAACCAAAGTCAATGTTACCAAAATACAGATCGAAAAATACATTTTAAAATGATATTAACAAGAATACGATAAAATAATACTTTCATTGAAAAAAAATTAAGGTCAGAATTCAGAAAACAAAAACCGCAATTATTTTCTTACCAACCTAATATTATGTCGTTTCACATTTAAACCAAAATCTTTACTAAGACAATTTTCAACCGAAACTAAATTTTGTAAGTTATCCTCGTTAACTTTATATATTTATTCATTAGTCTTAAGAAAGTAAAAATGATTGATAGCGGAGAGATATATGATCAAAATCTACTGATGTTTCAGAGATTTATAAAATAACTGATCTAATTTACAACAAAATTAATAGCATGTATGTTTCAGTGAATCGGTTTTCCAGCTATAGTATTTTTGTTACTAAAATCAGCCAAATTTCAATCTAGGTGGTAAAAAGCGCTCGGTTTGTAGATTAGCGATACGATTTTTACATCAATTGATTTATTAAAAAAACACATTTATCTGTAATTAGACAAGACATGAATATTTTTGAAATGTTTGTCGATTTAACAATGTGTTAAATGTATTTATTTTCTTCTATCTTGTTTGAATGAATGTTGACCTTTTGAATATTTGTATACTAAGTTTATTATTAAAAATCGTCTGGGGTAAACATGTTCATTTAATAAAAATGTTTTCTTTAACATTAATATGCAACAATATATTTATTTCGAATGATATGAGAAAATTGTTGAAAGTGATTGACGACTTAAACATATTTAAGCATGCTTTATCCACAATGATATTTAATTAATAATTAAATATATTTTCCTGCGTGCAAATAAAACGAACTACGAATGCGCGTGTCACGAAAACTCTTAATTTTGTGTTCTGTTACCCTGTAATAACTTTTTAGATGGGAGGAAAGAACACAAGTTGGATGAGAAAGAGATATTAAAGCGCGTCTGCGGAACATATTACAATAAATATAAAAAAAGGTGGCGCGGAGGGGAGCAGGAACGAGCTTTCGAGTCCGACCGAGATGGATGCCGTGCAAAGTTTCGGCGGGGAGAAAGATCGTCAGTTTTAACAGAAAATTACTCTCAACAAGTGTATGTACAAATTTAATTAGCGTCCCAATTAAGTTCCGAGATTATATTATTCGTAAGTCTTCGCCAAAACCGGATCCGGCGGCTGATTTAAGTGGCCGAGCACAATAGACGAACGGGCTAAAAACTTTCGTGAAAGTATGCGCCTAATTGAATTGTTAACATACTTGAAGGATTCAAAATTACACAACTTGTAAGGAATTTCAATGAGCCGCGTTTCAACGTCTATATATGTGTGTGTATTATGTAAGCACAGACACACTCTTACATTCTTCTTCACATAAATGTATGTGTGCGTGTGTGTGTATGTGATGAGATGAAGACGAAATCTCATAGAATGACTGTAATGAGATTAACATTCTCTTTAACTGACGAAACAACGCGGTTTTGATGTACTGTGCACGGTCGGTGCCGCCGTTTCCGTCGTCGTCGTCGTCGTCGTCCCGCGTCCCTCTCGTCTACCAGAACTTGCGTTTTCCAATAGAAGCCTCGCGCGTGCCTGGTTGTGTGCGTGCCGCGTGCACGCTATTTCAATAACATGTCGAGATTTCGCACGGAAACGAAATTTGCACACATTACAGTTGTGGAATAATTTAACAGCCGTACGAGAATATGGATATTAGACTATTATCAAACGTTATTCGATTATTCCAGATGTATATTTCGTGTAACAATAATACCACACGTCGGTGAGCGGCAGAGGGTAGGAAAATGAACAGGCTGAGTCGTGATCGCGAGGAAATGTCGAATCATGGCCGTGATGCGAGTGTCGACAATCGAGACGGGTCTTAATGTATGTTATTTCACATCGAGATATCATCAAATCGATATACGAGTAGACGCTTCGAAAATAAAACATTCATACATTTGATACGATTACATACCTTGAACAGTCTTTCAATTTAATATGGAAATATTCGGGAATATTTTATGCCACTCTTTTTTCTTATAGAAATACGTTTTTCACTCTATGCATATTATTACTTAAGTTTTGATGCCAGTATTTATTTCCTTGCCTTCTTCTTCATGATCTGGTACATTAATTTTTTCATTCCAGATGTTGGTTTAAGTGTCATTGCTTCCATTTACCCAGTTAATTATTTCTGTATCGAATAGACAATTGTTATAGAGAATAATGTTTCTATATAAATTAATTAGTCGAGTTTCATCTTCCTTATCGAAATGACTAATTGGCAAGTTTAAAATAATTTCCTTGTTGTCTGTCAAATACTTCCAAACGTTTTGAACTAAAGTATCTGAAACATCTTCCCATGCTTGTCGAACTATATATGCCGTTTTTTTAAAAAGAAATTTTTTTAGTTTTTCAGTAGCATCGTTTCTAGTGTTGGCAGTAAGATTAAGTGACAAACTTGTCCATTATTTCATTCTCATGCTTTTAATCATTTGCAGACGGAACGGCTCGAAGCCGAGCACTCTATAGACTCAAATCGCTGTAGTGATAATCGTTTGAAATTCAGTTCAATTTTAAGTCACTGTACACTTTATCGCTTGTAACAATTCGAGGTGCCAAATTTTGGACATGCGTATACGCGAGCAATAAAAGGATTATAAAGTGTGTTTACTAACACATTTTTTTATTAGATTTTTTTTAAATCATTAATATCAAATTACTTTTAATAACATAACCGTAAATACTTAAATCAATAATCTTCTTTTGTGTGATACAGTTAAAAACATTGATCAATGGATAGACCAACGTTACATTCCTTGCATTCATATCTTGTATCATTTCATTGTTTCTTTTTCGAACATACAACACGTCTCCGTCTTGCCAATTTCGAATTTCTGCTTGTTGACTTGAATATTTCGATATGAAGTGCCTCTCTGTTAACCGTGAAGGAAAATTGTCAGAATATTTACTGATAAATCTTCGATTAAGTCTGCTTTGCGGGTATTTTTGAAGGATTTTTTCACTAACCGAAGATGAAATTTGTTAAATTTTTCTTTTTCATCTTTAATTTGTTGATAAATAATGTGTGCGTTATATAATGATAAATATAATAGATGAAAATCTCAATGCTTTCTTATTAACGGTTGTCATTTGTCCTACGCATATTTGTGTGCTTCGGCTCTATCAGTTGTTTTCGCTGAACGCATATTTCCGTTCATTGGCTGCAATCATAGTTTACGCTGAGCACATATGCGTCGATCGTCCGCAAAGGGTTAATAATGTTTTGGTCTAATGGTTCCAGTATTGCTGCCGTGTTCGGTGCGAAGAACATGATTTTAAAATCAGAGTCTTCAGCGACTAGATCTGCGTCATAACTGGTAGCATTGTTTACTAATAAGAGTCACTTGTCATGCAAACATTTTGCTTGTAAATGATCTATATCTTTTGGTATAAAATTTTCAGAAAGCCACTTCTTAAATAAAGATGTTTTCCAAGCATTCTTTGATGATTTGTAGTAAAGTACAGCAGTTTACAAATATTATAGCGGAACCCATGACTCGGTCCTATACATAAAAATTCCCTTATAAAAAAATGTCGGAAAAAAATTGTCGCTTATACCGAGAATTCACTGTAAGTTTAATATGTAGTTAATATCTCTCAGAAATAATTTAATTAGCTTTAAGAAATTGCATTTTTAATAAGAGAAGTTAACACAGAGCAATCGACCGAAATAGACTTGAAAATTTTTAATTTTGTCTTCAATATGCTATTCAAATTTTTGTTTATGAGAGATATCAGGCACTGTTAATTTTATGGTTCTTGTTGAGTACTAAATTAATATTTTTATCTTTGAAAACCTTTCATGTTTAAAGTACATCAATGACACATTTTAATGTGAACATGGGTTTTATTAGGTATACTTGTAAATTTTAAAATTTAATATTTATTTTCTTAGAATATTAACCCTTAACGGTCGAGAGAGCTTTTTTTATACTCCCTCATAAGACGACAGAAAATTAGATGAAAGCTTATAAAACATGTTTATATGAATGAAAACTTAAGTAACACATTTAAACTGGTTTATTTAGATATAAATTCAAGATATTTAGTTGATTTATAATTTTATAAATAAAATTATTTTTTATAATTTTTGAGAGTATGATATTTTTTAAAGCAGTCACCAATGTGTTAGGATGGATTCGCGGGACATGTTGAATAATATATGGATGATTGTTTACGCCCGCCTTTAATCTTTCTGTCGGAACATACTCGACAATCTTTTTTATTTACAAAACTACACTGAATATCATTGCGGCGAAACTGTAGTGCAAATGCTATAATATTCAAGTCTTAAAACGTTATATAACTGTTAATATTTCTTGTCAGTGTATGATCAACTAACTATCTAATGTAATAAGTTGCAATATTTGATAAAAAAAACTAAAGCGATGATAAGTAAATGAAATGGAAACTAAATCCTTTACATGTCCCCGTAGCGGGGCCTTTCGACCGTTAAGGGTTAATAATAAATTAAAACAAACGAAGTATCGAATTTACTTATAATGTATATAGGCAATTAAAATTATAATATAGCGTCAGAAATATTTATCGACCGGCTTAATATTATGTCAAGTTATTGATTAAATGGAAAATTAGAATCGCAGGACTGTAAACCGGCAAATTGGAATTATTTGTTATTTTTAATAAACGAAACAGCCTTAGTTATTATAAGAAGAAACAAAAACCTAACGTTAAACCGAAAGAAAATATTATTTTATAATTGACAAACAAATATTAATCCGTTTGGGTAACATTTCTAAAAGAAAATCAAATAAAAAAAGTGTACAAGTACGTGATGGAAAACAGTGACCGGACTTCGAGAGTAAAAGTGTCTTTTTCCGACTCGACCACGTTTTGAATCAAATATGAATTCGACGGCGGGTCGGTTTTCTCTTCAAGTTGCGAGGAAAAAATCCCGTCATAAATAAACACTTATCATGATTTCTTTCCCGTAGAACACCGGAGAGCTTTTTATTTCGGTCCACGAGCACGTTTCTGTCGACGTGGCGAGGTTGAAAAAAATCCGTATTACGATTACATTCGTACAAGGTGTGACGGTAAAGTCTCTGGAATTTTTCATGTAAACATTATATGTACGTTTATATGTATGTAAACATTATATGTATGTAAACATTATATGTATGTAAACATTGATTGTTTTTTTTTTAATTTTTACTTTATAATGATGTACTTTCATAGCACAAGTTGGAATATTTTAGATATTATATTTTGAAATTTGATACCTTCCTTAATGGTTTGATGTATTAGTCACTTGGTTATGATATTTTTTTAATAATTTTGAAGATTTTATAAAGAAAAAGTGAAAGTTAATTTTTTCTCACTGAAAATTTAACAAGTTATAAAAGTGGGCACATTTTAAATCATGAGAAAATAATTTACAATACGGTTTTAGAACGGGCCATTCTTAATCAGTCAACAAATTATTGATTCTTACCTAAATTAACTTTTACAAAATAAACATTTTTTTCTCTGTAGACTATAAAAAAAATTTAATTAAAAATAATTAATAAATCATTAGAGAATATTTTTGATTTTTATTTATGCGCATTTCAATGGAAATACTATCAACTTAAAGCGTTAAGGAGAAGAAAAGTCATAGATCTATAGAAAAAATATTTTTTTGTACCTTAGGGCACTAAGGATGAGGAAACTGTCATCGACAGGCACATAAGTAAAAATCAAAAATAATCAGTAATCATTTATTCAAAGTTTTTGACCAGAAAAAATAATTTAGTGTACGGGGACAGAAACTAATTTATTTGTGAAAAAGAAAACAATGTTGATTAATCTTTTTTCATCAATTTTTATAATTTTTTCAAGTAGTTTTAGAGTAGTTTTATATATATATATATATATATATATATATATATATATATATGAGAATTCCGAATCTAAACTATGGAATTTATATTTTTATTAAGAGGTATATTAGTTGAAATTCTTAGAGATTTAATTTTATCGCTTTAAATAAATTCAACCCTTTCGGTGCTAAATTCTTTTGACGAGTGTGTCGCGCATGCATAGAATACTCTAGTGTATGAGGCATGCCTTACCGCTGAATACTTTTTAAACAACGCGTTGAGGCATTTCATGATATCTTTGTAAGTATTGATTTTAGCGTCATTTAGAAGTAAAAGAAATTGTTCGAAATTTATTATTTATAAAAACTAGTCTCAGAAGCAACTCATGAACAACTGTCGCAGAAAATCCGTTCATCACTTCTTCAATATTTTCAACAGAACCATTCACTGGGTGCGTAAACACTCCCATAGCAACTGCAGTGCTCAATTCTATGAACATGCTGAACGTGCTCCAATGTGCCAAATACTAGACGTGTTTATATATTCATAGTTTTTTTGTCAGATAGCAGAAAAAGTGTGGTAACAACATTAGTTGCAGTATAGAAGAAGACCATCAGAAAACATCAAGACAAATACCGGTTTTCGTGGCTGTAACGCCCCTCAGAACGGTAAATACGTAGAAAGAATCCAGCACAATATGACAGGCAATAGCAAAAGATTTTATAAAAAAACACGCCCATATCACCGAAAGGGTTAATAAAAATACTTTTTAAACAAATGCATGTTTTATTTTTAGTCATTAATTTGCTTCTTTTTTTTAAAAAAGATATCCAGTCAAAAGCAGAATTGAATTTTTATATTTATAGGTATTGCTACCTTTCTTCGGTAAACATAATTTGTTGAGTGAGATTTAAGAAATAAATAGAATTATTACTGATTTCTTTAAAAAAATAACAATAAAAGTTAAGTATTTTTCTTCAGTATTTATTTTTTTACAACAACTTATACAGAAATATTTAATTTTATTGTTTTTGTTTTCTCTGAAGCATATTAATTACATTTATTTTTTTTTACAAATATGGAGACCTTGTATCCTTAAAAGATATTAATTGTTCGAAAAGGGACACGCTTATGAGATAAAATAAAAAGTACAGTTGTTTTAAAAGAAAAACAAAAACAAACAAAATTTTAAATATTTTTTTATCTTTCACTGTCATTACTCAATAATTTCAAGAGTATATAAATAAGTTCTTAACTGACTGAAAAGTAATTATATGGATTGAAAGAATGCAGTTTATTCAATTTACAAAAACAAATCTTTAGTGATCTATCACGCTATAAGAGTTGATATAAAAAATTCGTGTAAATTTCTGGATGTAAAATTAAATTCATTTCCGTTATGAGAAAATCACATTTGGAAGATTGTTAGGAATGAACGTATTAGCTTGAATTTTATATTGAAAATTATTAAGCAGTACGATATGAACATTTTAACTGTGTGATAATATCTTAGGGTGTTCACCAGGAGCTGAATTATTAATTTTTTATATATTTTCAGAAAATGTATTCGAAATACGTTTTTTATAGTGAGATATTTAATTTGACAAAATATAAAAAGTAATTGTTTTCTTATTCATCTTTTATGGGGGTGCAATCTATTGATTTTATTAGCTATGAGCGCACAAGTGGGTCGAACACAATTAAAGAGGGTATCGGAGGAAATTCTTGTGCGCCAAACGCAGTGAACGTGTTAAAGTAAGAAAGGAGTTTATTACACACTATTGTAACAAATTTAGTAGTATAGTAGAGAATGAGATCTTTTGGTATTTGTAAAATGTTGTGAATCAGACAGGTAGAGAGAAAAACTGTTTCGTTTTGAACATCTATTATAATCTCAATAGTTCTAGTAAATGATTAAAAGAATTGGGGCAGATTACATAAGTAAAGAGAGTGATTTTACAACACTATATCATCTCATCAAATCATTTAATGTATATTTTACATAGAGAAATTTCATCAAACTAATATCCCGATTTTATTTAACGAAGAATGTTTATAAGAATAAAAATTAAATTAAAAAAAAATATTAAAATGATGCGGGTAAATATTAAAATTTTATAGAAGTATGAGTACGTTTTAATTTTATTTTAGTTATTCAATTCTTCTGTCTTTAGTAAAAGATTGAAGTGTGAAATATGTAATAGGTTATAGTTTTGTTCCAAAGGGAAGCCTTGCCACTGAACTGATTCATCTTAATAAAGCATATTATTAAAAATGATTGATTTAAACAAGTCATTCTGTCAAGTGAACGTGAAGAATTTATAGGATACGTAACAGATACTTCACAACACTACGGTATTTTAACGCTGAGTTACGAATGGGATTCCAGGAACTTTATTGTCTCACATCGTCTATCCGTTCGTACGATCGTCTCGATGGCGCAATTGGATCGTCCGACGTCGATTCTGCGAGCAGCACGGGCCGGAGATGTGGCGCTCACATGTTTTCGGTACGCCCGATTCCGCCGGTTCCTCCGGATCGTTTTATCATCGCCCCCGTACGGATGATAAAACGATCTGCACGTGTGTGAATGGGCGACCACTGA
This sequence comes from Acanthacorydalis orientalis, assembly GCA_034766995.1. NCBI lineage: Eukaryota > Metazoa > Arthropoda > Insecta > Megaloptera > Corydalidae > Acanthacorydalis > Acanthacorydalis orientalis. The sequence goes on from CM068317.1 coordinate 24,882,452, forward strand.
CCCGACACCTACGAAATTATTCAACAGAAACCCCGTACAAAGAGGCCGTGCATTAGATGTTGACGTGTGATAAATGCCGACGCGGTCGGCGGCCGTCGGTCCGCATCCAGCCGGAGCACGCGACAGCTACAGATCGATATTCGATTCCAATGTAAATTCATTAATCTTCATACGTGCGTGTGTCTCTTACGGCCGCGTCGAACCCGTCTCCTGCCGTTACTAATAAATGCTGCCGCCGCTGCGGCTGAGAATATCTCCCCGACGTGTGCGGAAACTCCGGATGGAATTCGTACCGCACGTACACACACACGCACATATGTAAGTGCGTGAGCGCATAAACGTATATGTGGAACGAAACAGAATTTGTACGAGAGAGAGAGAGAGTGAGATGGATACGAAAACAGATGAATAAAATGAATGGAAGATGAGAGAACCGATTTGTACATTATGAATATATAGAAAGAAAACAATGGATTTTTTTATTAATTGTACATTCATTTTGTATAAATTAAAAAAATGTCAATTAACACAATAATACGCATTTTAAATAGGACTTAATACTTGTTCTTCGACCTAAATATAAAACAATACAAGTCATTCTTTTTTGAAGCACGGACGAGGTAAATATATATAACAATAATTTTTGTAAATAAATCCGCTTAGGACAGGAAACCTGGAAACAAGGGTTAGAATAACGAAAAATGAATTAAAATTTCCTTGATTTCCTTTTTTAACATATTCTTAAAAGTTTTTATTCAAGAAGGTAAGAGTTTTAATATGCAGGATTGCAATTGATTCAAAGAATAGGTGTATCTATGAAAGATAAAATAACTATATTTTGTCTCATTTTTCGGCTTTCTAGAATTTGACACATTTGATTTTTAATTATCGGTCGTATTATTTCTTTTATTGTAGTTCATATGACTTTTTTATTTACAGATCGATATGGGACTTGAATATCTTAAAATGATTTCTGTGTAAAAATTATAAGACTTTTTTAAAGAGCTATTCGCAAATGTATTAAACGATAGTGAATTTACTGTGCCTTATTATCAGTTGTTTGTGTTCTTAATTTTCAGTCACGTATTCTTGTTCACCTGTATATTTGTTTTTTATTTATAGGATTTTTTTAAAAAAATATTTTTGATGTAATATCAATATCAGCATAAATATTTGATTGCATTGTATATTCAGTAAATGTGTAGTTTTATTTTACTAGAAATATATTTTTGAAGTGAAACTTCTATAGCAACGCTAACGTAAATTTGCTCGAGTGAAACGAAAAGTGAAACGCTTCCCTCTAGCAAGAAGTCGTGAGTGGAATGAGGGGAAAACGTTCCTACTTTCTCTACCTCGTACACGTCTCATGCTTCACAGTAGGTATTTCCCTTATGTGTAGTGCAGGCTGAGCGCTTTCGCAGTTTACTAAGTATACAGTCTATTTTTATAAAGCGTAGTTTCAGTTATCAAAAGTCAATAATTTCATTCTTAGAGTATGAATCGATAGAGATTGAAGAATAATGTTTAAATTTTTAATTTAATCACGTTATGTTTACTCAATTTATATACCGCATTATCGTCTCGTACTCCTGATATCCAAACACTTATCCACAATAAGAAAAATTAACGGTTTCGATATTTAAAAAAATGATGCTAAGAAGTGTCACTTACAACGCGCGAGAGATCCACGCACGATTTTTTTCTGACTTGGGAGCTTGCGTTATATATTACTGAGGACAAAATTTGTTTAAAATTTATCCAGTTTCAATAATAAGTTATTGTACTCTTAATAAAACGTTATATATTTAAAGTGTTTCTCAGTACGCACGATAGAAAATATTTATATATGAAATATATTTAAAAAAATGAACAACTCAAACAGATGTTAGTGTTATAATAATTCACTTTAATGTAAACAATGGAATAGAAAGACAATGCAAGAAATCTGAAATTTTCCGAAACTGGGAAATTTATTTAACACGAATAAAATATTAAATGGCATTTTCTTTTATATGTTTTGATAAAAGGTAATTTATTACAATATTCTTCCTATTGAAAAGGTATGTTCTTAACAAAATACATTATTTAAGGTATTTTAAGTGTTAATTAGATCAAAACAAGTTAATAAAAGTGCTCTGCAGAAATCAATTATTAGAAGAGACACGACGTTTAAAAAAAAGTGTTAAGACGAACCGGACGTCTATTGTCAACTAACACTTATTTCCAATCGGTCGAGATGGCACAGATAGACGATTTGAAGTCGACACGACTTCTTCGAACAAATCCGATATAAATAAAGTCGAGTAAGAGAATAACAAGAGCGGACAATGTGACGCCGTCGTTGAAAAAGAAAAACCAAAAGAACAAGAGAAATACGGAGAGAAACTTTTTACAATTCACTAAACACAGTCGTACCGAACTCGTTCGGGCTGTTTGTACCACAACGAGTATTTTTAATTATTCATTGTCTGGATCGGTTCAAGATACTGTAACTAAACATCGAATAAGAGTGACTTCGCTACTCTCCAAGATAAACGAGCGGCCGTGAAGTTCAGGGAAACGCGCGATATTGTCGTGCGGCTGCCTCCGACGCCACCGCTACTTCTTATTCTGGTTGGTCGCGTGGTACTTATTCAATTATAATGAAACGGTTCGTCATTAAGTAATTGCACTAATTGGGTTCGCATATTTATTATTGACACGCGTCCGCTACGTTAGTTAACGATCCTCGTTCGATTCGAAGCACATCAATTATTTGTTCAATTTGCAGCACGAGTGTTGAATTTTTAATCTGCGGCCGGGATTTACGGTTTTACCTGAGTTTCCTTTATATCATGGTATATGGACTGAATTGAAATTTATTTTTGGTATTGATCAGTGTCAATTAACGGATTAAATTGAATCATTTTCTTATAAAAACTTTAATCACATATTACTTAATTTAAATTTATATTATATATATATATATATATATATAATGTAGAAGTTATAATTTATGTATATATATATATATAATGTAAAAGAGATGGTGTTTCTGTAATGAAACTGCGACGATAGTTTTAGATGAGATCAGTTTACGGGAGCATTAACCAATAGTTACGATTAGCAATAAATTTAAACAATAAAGATATTGGGTTTGTGATTGTTGAGTAACGAATTGTACGTTGCGATAAAATACAGTAAAATAGTGGCGAACGTGAAAAAATTAATGTATTTAGGAAGTCAAATCGTGTGAGTTGATAGATGAAGGTGAATAGTTAAGTTTTGAGCAAATATTATTCTTATATAAAGTATACATATATATATATATATATATATATATATATATATATATATATATGTATATGTACATACATGTATATATGTATATATATATATACATATATATATATACATATATTATATATACATATATATATATATACATATATATATATATATATACACATATATATATATACACATATATATATATATATATACATATAAATATACATATAATATATATACATATATATATATATATACATATATATATATATACATATATATATATATATACATATATATATATATATACATATATATATATATATACATATATATATATATATACATATATATATACATATACATATATATATATATATATATATATATATATATATATATATATAATCAAAATTATCCACAAGAAATGTTTATGATGTAGACATATTTATTTATCAGTGAATGTTTCTATGGTACTTAAATACGAGTATGTTTATCTCGTATATAAAATGACACGTTGCAATTTGTCTATGATATTGTATATATATAAACAATACTAAAAATATAGTACATATATATATATATATATATATATATATGTATGTATACACACACACACATATATATATATATATATAAATCCATGACTTCGACTGTTTTTTAACACACAATCTACAGTTTTTTAGAGCGGACAAATACCGGAAACGGTAAGGGTACCGCAGTTGTTATAAGCACTCCGGCCACACAGGCCTTGTATAAACTTATTTATCAGTAAAATTTATTTTTATTTTTTATTTTTTTTCTGACTTCGACTTATTTATTTGAGACGTGCTTTTTTGATACCCAAATGTTTATTGTTTCAATCGGTTACATGTACATGCTTATAATTGACAAGTGGGCGAGCGCAGCGGGCTTGAGGTTTGTAGAGTGCAACAAACAGAGAGCGAGGCTCCCTGTTCTATATTAATATATAGGTTAATTACGATATATGCGCGTTCAATCAATGCGAGTTTCGGTTAATATGCTCATAAATATTTATACTATTCGTCTATATGTGAACCGTAACATTTTGAATAGTTTGGCTGATTATAGAACAACATTTTTCAAAATATCTGGAATGAATTAAAATTTTTCCATTGATTTGTAATTTAGATATATGTGATTTAAGGATATACGGTACACCCGTTGCTAGAATTAATAATATTTATTAATGTTTGCTAAATTCATTCATTCTTCCAAAATACAGTATTTATCTATACAATAGCGCATTGAAGAGAATAGCATCGCTATCGAAATACGTATAAGCAATGACTAAAAATGATCAATAACCATTTATGTTCAGAAAAAAATTCTAGTTTCTAGGGTGATAGAAAGAAATCCATCTGTGAAACTTAACATGCACTCACGTATCATTAGACAAGAGAAATTCCGTAAGGGAATTTGTATACATGAACATTTGTTTAAATTAAAAATACTAAGCAGCTGATATGGTGACGATTGTTAGTAATGATTTTAATGATGTGTTTTTACTTTAGTTTCTTATGATCATCTGTTGAGCGCAACCCTAATTTATTATATCAATAATTTTGCAAAAATGAATAAGTCCTACTTTGATGAAATTATAATATCTCAATGATTTTTTTTGAATGTACGATACATTCATTTATATATATATATATATATATATAGATATATATATATATATATATATATATATATATATATATATATATATATCTAAATAAGCATATAAATTCACTATACAAAAAAGCTTTCATTAGAAAAACTTTTCTTTCTAAGAATTGTATTTTAAAGAAATGTATGAATAACATTGTGTTCGAAGAATTTTTTGATTACACTTAAAATTGTTTTACATTAAAAAATTTATAGGGCAGAGGTGGTTTTTTATTCATTTTATATTGCTTACTAGCATGAACCAATACATTTTTTTAATGCTGATCAACATTTGTTTTTAAAGCTAAAAAAGCCATTTAGTTAGGCTACAGTTTAGTCAGTCATAGGAATGTCTTTCTATGAGAATATATAATGCTGCACGCACATGCACGGTTTGTGCACGAAATTTGTTTTAAAAGTTTAAACACATTTTATAAAGAAAATAAATAAACTGTGAATAATTTAATGAGAAATGATTCAGTTGTTGTTATTTAAAATTTTTTTAGTAAGAAGTTATAATAAAAAAAATAGTATTTCCTATTATTTTTTTTATATTTATTTATGTGAAAATTATTTTTAAAAATGAATTGAAAATTTAAATTTCACAAGTACTATAAGATTTAGGTACAAAAAATTAATGATATTTACTATTTATTTTTTAAGAATCATGTGAACTAAATCGAAATGCATATCAGCGTAATAATATATAGAAAATAAGGAGTCAATTATTGTACATTTTAATATAATAATATTGGTGTATGGGAGTATTTGTCATTCCAAAAGTGTGCTTGGCTGTAATACTGGACTAAAAAATTATTTATTTTTTGATTGAAGTCGTAAAATGAGCTTTAAACGGCGGAAACTTTAAAGATATTGATTAAATAGAAAAGTACAAACGGGACTTTTTGTATGGTTTTCTCTATTTGAATAAGAAAGCTAGTAAAAAAAACATGTTAAGTGATAAGTGCATATATGTTAAATGAGATGTATTGCATGTGTCCAGTAAGATTATCTTGAAAAATAATACGGTGTTTGTGTCTTTCCAATAAAATATTTTTATATAAAATGGTTAACATGTTGTTATTAATTGAAAAAATGCACTTAATTCGGCCATTATTTTTAAATAAATTATTTTATAAATCAGATCGTTATTTAAAACAAAAAGTATTTGTAAGTCGAATAAGCGTTTCTATTTGTCATTTAAATTTGATTTTAAAATTTCCAATAATCTTTTCTAGGACGATTGACTAGAATTGTTCTACTTAAATTGTTTAGGTTAAACTTTAAAAAAATTTGAATTGTTTACTATAAATATTTCACTTACTTTGAAAACATTGTAATTGGATTTTCTTTGAATCTCGAACCATTTATAGTGAATTTCCTTTTAAGATATTGAAGCACTGAAAATAACAGATATTATAATTAATCAAGTGTAAAAAAATATTCAAGAATTTTATAACAATTCATTTAAAAACAATAATATTGATATTTTTACAATGAGATTGTGTGTGCATTGATATATATATATATATATATATATATATATATATATATAAGAAATTGATTTAATATTAAGAATGGATGTCCCAAATTTAATTCTAAAAGAAAACATTATACTGGGCTTTTTTGCGATAAGAACACAATTACAGTATGTACACATCTTGTGCGTGTCGGTTGGTCTCTATCTACACGTTCTTATAAAGGTGTGCGTCTGTGTGTGTGTGTTTAACGTGTTACGTGTCGTCGAAGAGGCATAAGACAATTCAATGAACAAGTGCTCGATGTTGTTGCGAGCCAACATCGTCGTTCAGTTAATTCATAAGATACATAATAAAGGAATTGGTGGTGGTTAGAAAGGGGTGAGCAGTTAGCTGGTTAGCTGGTCGGTCGGTCAGTCAGCGACCCGGTCGACGTTTGAATTGGTGTCCTGTTCGCTATTCAGGTATCAATTGAGGTTAAGTGGCCCCGAGAGTGTTTTCGGCTGTAAGAAAATTGCTTTGTACATAGCATGAGATGGTGATGTAGTGCACGGCCGCGTATCGTATCGTATTTTAGCGAGGACCATCAACAACCGATGGAGGAATGAATGCCGACGTCGTTGCTGCTAGCACTGGCGTTTCGCTTAAAAATAATTACTTTATATATATATATATATATATATATATATATATATATATGTATATATATATATATATAGTGTAAAGAATTTAATACACCTTTATAGTCTAGTGCTTACTTTTTAAAAAAAGAGTGATTAATTGTGCATTCAATTTGTTTAAAGTAGAAAAACGATATTTTCAGAAAGATAATTGGAAAGTATAGATACATTTTATTATATATATATACATATATATATATATATATATAACAATTCTTTTTCCAAATACTTTAGTAATTTTTGACTATAATAAACTTTTTAATTCGAAATTATTAGCATTTTGTGTATAAATTAATTTTTGGAAATAATATTAATCAGTAAATTACAAAATAATAAGCAGAAATGAAATGTAGATAGTGTAACTAAATTAATTTTTTTAAAAAATATTAATATTACCATTGAACTATATAGAACTTAGAATACTAGTATTAAACTATTTAATATATTTGAAGAAATCTAAAAACATTGTGTTTTTAACTATGATTTATTACTAAAAAAAAACTATTATATACATTAATAAAATAATGTTAACCATGTACACTTTTTAATGTTAAATTTTAATATTTTATAATTGAAAAATTGAAGTGAATGTATGTATTTTCGGGTTTGTTATGTTTGTCTCTTCAATATTATAATAATTTCGTGATATTTTCAAGAGTTAATAATCGCAGGGATTACATTGATAATTCATAATTTTTAATATGGACAAATATATCACAAGAATTGAATATATGTAATGGAAATATCTGCTGCAGAAGTTGTACGAGGGAGGTTTGAAAAGTAACGTGATCCGTTTACTAGCTGAGGGAGAGGAGGACAGTTATATATGCTTTCATATAATTCCATGCATTTTTGTCACTCATGAGAAGTTGTAAATCATTCTGCCATTAAGTCTTTGTCTGATAGTTGTTCCAACACAAGCATTTCGTCCGAAAGTACAAAATGAATAAAATCGGAATTCGAAAAGTGATTCAGTTCTGTTTTTTTGGAAACGAAAACGAGGAAGGAAGTCTATGAGAGGGTATTTTCTATATTGAGCGAATTTTTTCCTTCCTACGAAACCGTTCGACTTTGAAAAAATGAATTTAAACGTGACAAAAGGAGCGTCGAAGATGCACCACGCTCGGTAGGTCCGAGAACAGTTGTCACTCTAGAAATCATCGATAAAGTCCACGATGTGGTTTTGTCCGACCGGCGAGTGAAAGTGAGCGAGACAGTAGAGGTCATAGAAATGTCAACTGAACGATTGCATTTCATTTTGCATAATGAATTTCGCATGAAAAAACTTTTTGCAAGATGGGTGTCGCGTTTGTTCACTGCAGAGCAAGAACGAGTTTGTACGCGGACATCAGACGACTTCTTGGAACTGTTTAAAAAGAATCTAACGAATTTCATGAGGCATTTTGTGATCATGGATGAAACTTGGATTCATCTTTATACACCAGAATCAAGAACGCAAGCTGAACTGAAGTTTGGAATTCTTTCGCATCGACTGCATTCGTCTGACTTGGCTCCTTCGGATTTTTATCTGTTCTCGAAACTCAAAATTTTCTTGACTGGAAATCGATTTGGGTCGAGTGAAGAGGCGATATAGGCTACAAATGGCTATTTTGAGGACCTCGAAGAAACTCACTTCTGGAAGGGAAATGTGAAGCTGAAGAAACGAGGCATGTTCATTGAAATTCGAGGGAATTATACCGAAAATAATGTACTCTTTGAAACTGCAGCTGTTGTCTCTAATATCGGATCAAGTTACTTTTCAAACCATCCACGTTTAAGTATAATTTGAATCTATTTACTCAGTAAGAAATACTTATATTATTTTTTAATTTTATTTATGTTTTCAAAGATTTTAAAACATACTTAAATTTTAATATATTTTAGCACTGCTAATTGTTTCAATTATCTACATCGTTTTTTTTTAAATCCATGATATTTTTTTGTTCATACAAACAAACAAGGCGTAAATTTTTTCCTAGTGCAAACTCATTTTAGATACTTGAGGCGCGTTTTGACTGGTAGCTTCTAGAACATGCCTAGCATGATTTTCATAGCTTTAATATGAAGATATGTCTTAACTAGAGGTTAACATTGTTCAGGTATTATTGACTTTTATGAATCTTAAAAGATAACATAATCTGCATTCATTAGAATATCTTAGACAGATATTCAAGTGTTAAGTTATAATGTTTCAATAACACACATTGTTGTTCTAATTGGATTTATATTATTAATTATTATATAAACAATCATATGTTTGTGATACAATAATTTGAAAATTATAATATAAAAAATAATTAATTAACATATAGAAAATAAATAGGAAACAAGATTTCATAATAAACGTAGTTAACATTTAACATTTTTATTAACATTTTTTTAACATTTTATGTGCATCCAATATTACGTAGAACGGCTTAATATGTTGAACTTCAACGAAAGTATTAACCCAAGCGAGTCGTGGTGGCAATGATCACGTGGTACTGAAAATGATTCATTTTGATCGGCTTATATGAACAATTTAAATCCTTTCCAGTCATGCACACCTCAAAACCTTTAGAGTACGACACCGTACCTTTAGATTATGATTTCTTTGTGCCTTTGCTTTATATCCTGCCGCACACAGTATCTGCTGATTCTTTATCTCTCTGCGAATACATATTTAATTTCAATAAAATATTCTCGATGTTTTATTTCAACAGAAATCGACCCTTTGTTCATATTTTGGAAAATGGGAAACCTTATTAACTTAAGAGCTAATGATATTATGATAAGACGTTTTATAATTATGTTGATAAAAGATATTTCTTTCTATACCGTGATATTCTGAAGAGGATGGGATTATCGTTGAAATATGCTAGAAATAAAATTAAAGATGATCAAATTATTTATTGAACGTTTCTGATTAGAAAAAAAAATCTTGTTTATCAGGTGAGTATTCAATTAATTTGTGAAAGTGATAATTTAATAAATAAAACGATTGAAACTACCCGTGTGTGCTCGTGAATTTTTGATATCTTATTTTACTCCAAGAATGTGAATAATAATACTCTACACATTTGTTATTTTATTTGATGCATTTGGCTCTATTTGCCAATTAGTATTACTGTTTTTATTCGAATATTAACACTAGATTTACGGAACTGGTCATTTTGACGGGTTTATGATTTTATGCTTAAAAATTCAGAACATGTAAATATTATTCAACGAGTAGAAATTTAACATATTCTTCTTTAGTGAGTAGGATTACTATATAGATATATTTTTTATTATTTATATATATATATATATATATATATATATATATATATATATATATAATTTCGGTTTATAACGTTCTACGACGTCTTCCGATATCCATTCTCCATTGACGTCTGTCATTACTTTGCTCTTCTTTTAGATCCTTTTCTTTCATTTCTTCTCGAATTCCTTCTGACCAACTTCTTCTTGGTCTTCCATGTCTTTTTCTACCTTGGGGGTTCCATAAGAGCACTTGTTTTGGAAGTCTCTCTTTTTGCATCCGTCGAACATGCCTGTACCATCTCAATTGATTAGTTCGAATGTCTTCCACTATGGTGGTGTCAACGTTCGTAATTTCTCTAATTTTCTCATTCCTAATCCGTTCTTTTTTTGATCTTCCTGCCGATCTTCTCCAAAAATCCATCTCCGTTGTCAATAGCATGTTCTCTGATCTTTTCTTTAGCGGCCATATCTCGCTGCTGTATGTCACTATGCTCTTTACTATGGTGTTATAGATTCTCTTTTTATTGTCTTTTGAGATGCTCTGGTCCCATAGTACACTGTTCAATGAGGAAATAGTTTTTCTGCCTTGTGTGCATCTTTCTTTGATGGCTTTATCTATAGTTCCGTCTCTTGTTATGTTCATTCCTAGGTATTTATATTCTTCGCATCGTTTTATAGCTTGTTCCGTATTTAGCGTTAAATCTTGTTGTGTACCTCCTATGCACATATATCGAGTTTTGTCTACGTTTACCTCCAAACCCCATGTACGATACTTTTCCATGATTTTGCGAGTCATATACTCAACGTCGTCATAATCTTGTGCTATTACTATCTGGTCATCTGCGAAACATAACGTATATATCATATTTTCTTCAAGAGCAACACCCATGGTTTTACATTTTCTTTTCCATGTATTAAGTGCTTGTTCTAAGTATATCCTTTATTTATTTCGAATTCTTGCGATATTTTATTTCCTAATCGAACTTTGGTTTTACTCTGTTCATATAACTGTTTCATGGCTTTTATTAAGTTGATGTTGATGTTCGTCTTTTCTAGGGCTTCCCAAAGTTTTATTTGTGGTATAGTATCGTAGGCTTATTATTTTAGGTTTTATTATTTATCAATACAGTTTTAAAATAATATTTTCTGTGGCTCTTGAGCACTCAAAAATGTATGATAAGTATTATATGTGGCTCTTATTATGGAAGAAGCTACCCACCCCTACGATTACATATCCTGTGTTATATATAGTGTTCCGTGTATACAGTTTTAGAGAGGTAAATGGAGGATTACGCTTATGATGCACTTTAAAGATGATCTAATATCAAATGATGGATTATAATAATATGTCGTGGATGCATTATAGTATTAAGGTATAACTTTTATATAAAGAAGTAAAAAAAAACAAACTGTTATATTTGCTTCATTGATTATCACTTGATTTAGAAATTACAATTTATATTTTATTTAAAGGCTTTATGTTTTCAATTACCTTTTATCTTTTAGTTAACGCAATTATTTATAGAATATATTTTGTATTATAAAAATGTATTAATTGAAAAATGTATATAAGAAAAATGAAGATATATTTCCTAGAATTAATTATTAAGAATTCGATTTTATGACATGTTTGTACAATAAGATAATGTGTTTTTTTCCTAAAAACAAGATTAGTTTGAGAGTATATTATTTAATTATTTTCGAGATTATATTGATTTTATATATAGATATTTTGGTAATAATTAATTTTAAAGAAAATTACAAAAAAAAACAACATTCGGTTTAAAACCAACCGTAGTAAGAGAACAGTATAGACTTATAAAAGAGCAATTAATAAAGAAAAGCGTGTACGAAAAAGGGATGATTTTTCTCAAATAGAAATTTAATTTCGTAAACATCTTCCGACGTGAAATGAATTCTCGACTGAATGTTTACCCATTACGGAGACGTATAAACACGGTGATTAACATGCACATCTGTTCAAAGGGCGAGACGTGATACAAAGTGAAGTAGAAACGAGCGAATCCAATCAGTCGGCGATACAGAATGAGCAATGGAATGGCGGAGTACCATCTCCGGGGAGATTGTTATCGCTAACGAATCGCGGGACCAATTAACGGTCTAACGTAGATCTTATCTGCGACACTCGCTCCCTTCTGAATACCCGTTCGTTAATATCTTGGACACGGGGTCTACGGCTGCATCTGCTACGGCAATCGTTTCATTACGTCTGTCCAAATCGCCGGTTGCCACTGACTGTAAGTAACTATGTAAAGGGTGGTAGTTGGTTGATTGACGGTGGCGGTCGAAGATGTACAAAATGCATGAGACCTAGGGTTGGACGTTTTGATTTATTGTGGAATATCTTGATCGGTATTAAGGAAAATTGGCAATATATGCGAATGCGTATTTTTTTGCAATATTTTTTTATCATTAATGTCTTTATGAAGTTGTTGAAGTTCAGTGTTAGAAGTTACATGAAGGAAAAAATATTTAAAAAATATATTTAATTAATTGTTATTAATCTGTGACTGTTTTCCATCGATTCAAAGATTTTAAAGAAAATATAGTTCTAGGATAACACTTTTAATTACATCACGAACATTAAAATACTATATTTTTACTAAATGTTTATCAAAATATTCGTTGTGTTTTTTTTGTGTACTTCGCGTACGAAAATGTTTCTCTACAAATTAAAATATGATTTTATGAAATAATCATATTGAAAAATGTTTATTTTTTACATGCATTGCGTACAGTTCAAACGTCTGAGAGATATCTTCAAATTATACGAAGAAAAAAAAAATAAACGTGCATAATTTAAAAACATGTAAAGTGCTTATATAAAATATGTTTCAGTATATTAAAAAAAATCAGTATATAAACGAGCTGGTGCCCTAATTGAAGACGCTCGGTGTTATTAGCGGCAGAGGTTAGGTGCTGTCGATCCGCACCCCACATCTCGCGCCCTTATCTGATTGTAAAAGTTCATTTAGTAGTTAGTTACGCCGCCCGTTCTCCGACAACTCTCCAGAAGTGCTAATCGATAATTAATTGCTCCGAACGTTACATAGTTCTAACGACCCGAATGGATGACGTTATTAACATACCGTTTAAAATGATGATTAATCAGTTCGACGGCACTGAGCTGTTCCATGCGCTGGATTGCAAATAAAACCGAATAGGAAAAAACAACAACAACGTGTGTAATTTATGTACGGTGATAAATTGCGCGTTTCGCGTGCCCAGTTCATATTAATCCGATTTCGTTATTGAACTATGTTTCGATATGTGAACGTAGTCGAATATAAAAGACAAAGAAGTAGTAATAAAAAATGGAGAGTGTTCCCTAATTAATGACTTATACTCTTTGCTTCTATTAATAATTTATTATGTCTAATTTTGACAGTATATTTTTTTATTTGTGAAAATATAGTGTAGAAGATATAATTCCTATAGTAAAAACGCGGAAAACGAAAAATAAGAAGAGAAATGAAGTTAAGCAACTATGTATTAATCTTTAGAATCAGAGATGAAAGCATCATGTTATTGAAAAGAAAATAGATATAAAAATGATCATAACAAAGGGAGATCTTTCGTCGGAAGCGTACTTTGAATCTAATATTGTTCTAATTGAAAAGAAAAACACATTTTATTTTACAAGTAACTAATTCTTTGACATTGATTTTTTATAATAAACTTATTATGACACAATAAAACATATGTAATTAAATCGCAACAAAATCGTGTAAATATAATAATTGTTTGTTCAGTTCGAATTTAGTTTTGGTGTTGTGACTAAATTGACTTTAAAAATTAATTTTTTAGTCATGGTACAAACCACAACACATTTTTTTGTTTTTATTACTGCTTATGAGCATTTCGATGGTGATGTCATTATCCTTCTGTGAATTAGAGCCTTGAGAATGATGGTGTCATCATCAAAATGCGAATATATAACATTCAAAAGTGATTCATAATTAATTAATTTAAATATTTTTGACCAGAAAGATGATTTGTTGTTGGTGGCGCGACTGAAAATATTCAATTTTAGTTACTTGTGAAAGTGTTCAAATTTCTGATTAACACTTGTAGCAGATTAAATTGTAAGTAATTTTATTGTTTTATTGGTGAGCTTTATCAGATTTATATATTAGGATAAAACATTACATATATGGATAAAAAAATAACAATAATTGGTGAAAAAAACCAAGTACATCAAATAAAATAATTAAGAAGTAAAATATTTAAGAAGTAAAATATTGTTATTCACATTCTTGAAGCAAGAGAAAGTATCCAAATTTCCAATCACATACAAATATTATGTATATATATATATATATACATACACACATACATATATATATATATATATATATATATATATATATAACATTTTAGAATAAAGAATTTTGAAATGAAACATTTATTAATAGAATTTAATCATTAATTTGTTACTTAAAATTATTTTAATTCCCTGACAATATTATTTTTAGTAAACATACATAATAATTAAGTGTGTATAATTAGTCTTTTATTTTTACAGATATAAATTTATATAACTTTTGATATAAGTTCTACTAAATTCTCGTTCTAAATTTACTTTACAAATATATTCGATTTTTAAATTGATATTTCAATATTTTCCAGTTCATTTTAATAAAAAAAGTTTTAATATGCATGAGTCATATGGTTCTTTCCCGTTGATGAATTTATCGTTACTCATCGATGATAAACATGATATAGGGATATAAATTAATCGTCACTTGTTGATGTGCGATATGGTCCAAGACGATGGAAATAGTGTCATTCAACGATGAGTGATACGATAGTTTAAAATTTATTCAACACTTATCCAAAACAAGCAGAACCGAAAATTCGTCTCGGATATGTACGTTATTTTAATGGAAGCGTGAACATCTATATGTTCACACTTAACAATCCGTCTATGCGGATTGTTTACACTCGACTAAACAAAAATTATTTGCATTCATTACGATAGAATCCTAAATGAATTTCGTAACCGCATCTAACCTTTTCAGCTCATTTCTACTTGTTCCGCTATGTTAGATTTATAGAATTATAATGAAAATAGATCATATGTGTAGTTTATTGAGGAAGCATTCAGTGACAAATTGCCTATTACTTGTGTTCAGAAATATGCAATTTTTAACTCTTAATATAAATTAATTCAAAACGTCACAATAAAAATGGTGGAACACACCAAAGTTTTTATGCTTTAAATATATCAGATGAACCCTATGAATTTTCCTTCGTCTTTGTTTCTTTATCATTAGCCGAATACATTAGGTAAATATCAACTTTTCGCCCGAAATAGATAAATTCATTTTTTTTAATTAATATACATTAAAAGTTTTGCCCTTTTTTGTAAAAAAAATGTTCTTTTCGATTCGATCTTCATTATTTGTACAAGTATGTTTTTTGCATACTCTATGGTTTTCTGATTATGCGATGACTTAAGTCAGAAATTCTCAAACTTATTTTTCCGACTGCTTCCTTTCCAGAAAAAAAGTTATTCAACGCGCCTGGAAGCTTTTTTAAGCGAACGAACAGAAAGATCCAGTGATAAATTTGTGTCCTATGTATCTATCTACTGAACATAATAAAGAAAGATGTTGTAAATAAGACGTCTTGCCGCTTAAATTATAAAATTACTTATTTAAATCAATCATAGTAACATTTGCATTACGCACAGAAAATTAAGATAACGAAGGATAATTAAAATAAAAATTACGAACAACATTAAAAATAATCCTTATCAGAAAGATGAACTTGGTGCAGTGCTATCAATTGATTAATGTTCGGCTATATTTTTTCCGCAATTGGTCATAACATGTATGTTGTGTGTTTATTTGGAAAATAGAGTAATCACTACAAATTTAACTATATGTTACACAGCAGATAAAACATGTACGAACGGTTTTTCAAAATTTTCTTCTTTTTTTGCTTTCGTCGCCCTCTTATTTTTTTCAACACCTCCAATTTTTTTCGAGGTTACTACCGTCCTCATAGATTGCTTTAGCGCTCTCCAGGGGGCGGTATTGTCTATTTTGAGAAACGCTAGCTTAAGTGTTTCAAAAAGACATATCGCATATTTGTGAACGTTCTTAAATTAATCTTCAATAGAATTAGTAATTTATTTATTATAGAACGAATTTGATAACAATGATGGATATATATATATATACACTAACGAGAGAGAGAGATTCTATTATTTTCAAAACGACAAGGTGTGCAATAATGCTCTGAAGACGGTATCATCGCCATCAAAATGTGTATAAACAGTAATCAAAAATTACTAAATGTTGTATTGAACATTTTTGAATTAAAAAATGTTTGGGTTTTATCCAGCGAAAACTATTTATTTGTGAAAGTGAATTTAACTACAGTGTCAGAATGTATTTTTGAAATGTCTTAATTGCAATGTAACTTTATTATCAACAATATTATTCTATATAGACGTTTTCATTGTAAAATAATTGGTTGACAAAAACTGTGCTTAAAAGTATTCAATACAAATTGTTTGAAATTTCAAAAGTTTGGATAATAGCTTACTGCTAAAAACCATTGGTTAAAATTATATATGTAATTTGTATAATTTTTTTTATCTTTTTAATTAACGAATATGCCGAAAACACATGGCAAAATCTATCTTTTTGGAAAGATTCTAGTCATTATATGAAATTACAGAAGTTTATATAATTTATAGATAATATATCATCTCCCGATGTTTATTTCGTTATGTTATGTAGAGTATTCAGTCTTTGACCCTTTGTGCATGAATCATGAGTCTGACTAGTGAACTGCAGAAAACACTACAGTCAATCACGAGTCTGACTCGTGAACTGTAAAAAATACTTTATCAGTCAATCACGAGTCAGACTCGAGCAATCTTTATATAAGTTAAGTACACACGCTTTGTGTGTCAGCTATTAGATACATATTGTGTAGTGATCATTTGTGAAATTGTATTAGTGGTGAATTAGTTTTTATTTTTGTGAAATATTTACCTGAAAAAATACAGAATGAAAAAATAATTAATATAAATAATATCGTCTGTTTTTTTTATTATTTGCAATTTTAAAAAATAAAATAATTGCTGACAAATTTTGTTTATGTTTAACATAACAACATGATTTATGATGTTTTAAAATATTGCAGTTGATCATATAAACATTAAATAACTTTCTGACAATTTTTTAATTTTTTTTTACTATTTCCAGAATTTTCTTAATTTTACCCGAATTTGTTATTATTTTTTATGTAAAAAATATAAATAGTATTATAACAGATGAAACTATTTTTTTAACTATTTTTATTCACTGAAATCAATACAGTTTCGTAGAATTTTATTGCGAAATCTTATTAAAATAAATACAATACTGTCTTATCCGAGGACATTCGGGTCCTATGATAATAGAATACTTCGGAAATAAACTGTAGTTTATTTTGTTGTAAAAAAAATTGTGTAAGATTTTTCGTACTCCCTTCAATTTAAATAGCCATTTTGTATGCATTATTTTTGTTTAAAAAAATACAAACACACGGGGTTAATACGATTTTTAAGAATTTAAATATTGAAGCTTCTTGAAAATGACCATCACTATTAAGTAGATTATCGTCCGTTGTTACTATTATGTCTTGTTAATTATCAAAGAAACAAATGACGAGGAATTATTTTATGGTCATTAAGACAAATAAATATAAATAAAAATTAAAAGAGTAATGAAACGACAAATTAATAAAAAGTAAAAATATATATTTAATACATAAATATATATTTAAAATATATATTTTCGAAGAAAATATATTTTTTAATAAAACAAAGATACCCGTGAATAATATAATTTAATTGAAGAAAAATTTGAAATGTCGCGTAATTTGTTATATAAAGTAATTTCATCCGGTATTTTTTTTCTATTGAAAACACTAATAGACCACAGACTCGAACCCGAACACACGATTTATCTCAGAAGTCCGTTATGTTAATAACTGAACGGCGAGTGTTTCTGAAACTTTTGGTTATTTACAGCGGTACTTACCGACAAACAAAACAACGTAAACTTTACTAAATATCATTACTCATAGTAATAGATATCCAACGAAAATTAATTCCATTCATGTCGTTTTGTTTACAACCTAACTATATTCATTACAAATCATTTCTTAAACAATAAAATAGATTTTTTTTATATTTCTGAATAATATTCAAATCTGTTTTCAATAATCAAACACGGACTGTTTTAATTTTTATTAATTTTCTATTATCACTGATCGATAAGATTTTTTTGAGTTTGGTGTCCCGAAGTATCGAAATTGTGCTTACCAATCGAGTGAGGACAAGCCTTGATTAACGGACATACCTAATAAACCGATGATATGCTATAATCGTCACATAAATGTATTAAATGTTGATCGTACGTTGCTATAGTAACCGTTAACAGTACAAATATACATATCCAGTGTGCTGTGAACTGCAAATAGACACGTTGAACGTGCGCATGTAATGAATTGAATTTGGAAAAAAACCATTAAGCCCGTATTGCTATTTCAATTAAAAAAACAGAGATTTTCATTTAATCTCCCACTGTGAAAATTTAGCATATATGTATGTATATATAGAGGTATGTATGTATGTATGTATATATATATATGTGTGTGTATGTATATATATATATATATATATATATATATATATATATATATATATATTAGGTTGGTGCAAAAATAATTGCGATTTTTAGCGTTTTAAGTTTGGGGCCGATTTTTTGAGCTTTCGTTATCTTTTGTTATTGTCATGTGATACATCATTATAAACAATGAAATTAGTACTGATTTCAGCTTATGTCTATTGTGTACATTCTTTAGTATTGTTAGATATAATCTGTTAAATTAGTCATGGAAGAACAGAACATTCGCGCGATTTTGTTGTATGAGTTTAAATTGGGATGCAAAGTAATAGAAACTGCTCGAGATATCAAATTTGTTTTTGGCGAAATGTCAGATAGTGAACGCACAGCTAGACATTGGTTTCAAAAATTTCGTAGTGGAAACGAAAGCCTTGATGATGAGGAGGGTCGTGGACGTCCTTTAGTTATAGACAATAATGATTTATGAACCATTATTGAAGTCGACCCACGTAAAACGACTCGAGAGGAGCAGAAGAACTCAATGTTGATCATTCAAAAGTTGTTCGACATTTGAGCCTAATTGGAAAAACAAAAAAGCTAGATAAATGAGTGCCGTATGAACTAAACGAACATCAAGCATTTCGGCGATAGCGATACAAAGTATGCTCTGCGCATCTTTTGTGTGATAAAAATGATCCCTTTCTTGATCGCACATGTGATGAAAAGTGGATCCTCAACAACAATCGGAAACGTTCATCACAGTAGCTAGATCGAGAAGGAGTACCAAAACAGTTTCCTAAACCGAATCTTAATGAAAAAAAGATTATGGTCACTGTTCTGTAGTTTCGTGGTCGGTAAGTGGCATCATTCACTACAACTTCTTAAATCCTGATGAAACAAGAACAATAGAAAATATTGTCAGGAAATTGAAAAAATAAATGAGAAGCTGTGTCGCTTACGGTCAATCGAAGAGAAAAAATTTTTCTTCATCACAACGCTCGACCACGCGCCTCACAAATGACTTTAAAAAAATTAAATGAGCTGGGTTATGAAACCTTACCTCAACCACCTTATTCTCAGGACCTATCTCTGACAGTTTATCATTTTTTTAAACATTTGAGTAATTTCCTACGAGAGAAAGTTTTCCAAGATCAAGCGTCAGCTCAAAGCGCTTTCGAGGAACTAGTTAAGTCTAAGACTACAGAATTCTATCTTGTGGCAATAAACAAACTTGTTTCCCGTCGAGAGAAATGTGTGCAGGCCAATGGTCTTCATTTTGATTAATAAATATAATTTTTAACTGATATATGCTTTATACTCGATACGTAAAAAACGCAATTATTTTTGCACCAACGTAACACAATAAGATAATGTGTATTTTTTTATTTTTTCTAAAAACGAGATTAGTTTGAGAGTATATTATTTAGTTATGTGCGATACGTTATGTTGATTTTATATATAGATGTCTTTTAATAATTAATTTTAAAGAACATTTATAAAAACAACAACATTCGGTTTAAAACATACAATAGTAAAAATAATATAGATTTAATGAAAGAACAATTAGTAGATTATTTGTTTTCGCAAGAAAAGCAGGAGTAATAGAGTTATTGGAATTCTGTCTTCAGCTACAACATACAAATCAGTAAAAAGGTGGGATTGTAATCACTTTTGAATCTTGACTGGTTGAACTATGCGAATTTATCTCGTTGGGCAAAGGGTGCTCGAAATGCTCAGCTCTTAATGAAAATCTTCAATTCGTGCAATGATAATAATTTTTCATGCGAGTCGTGAGCTCCGGTGGTCAGAACTCGCAGTATGAGGAGAGTTAAGAATCTCACACTTATAGAAAACAGCAACTTATTTTCTGAATATTTCTTATATACTATAAGATAACTACCTTCCCATGAATATTTATTATAGTTTATTTTAATTGAAATGATTTAGTTCTTCTAATCTTTGTACATTTCTAATGTGTTGAATCATTATTTTACCTATTTGTAGGTATTTGTCTGTGTTGATACTTTTTTTATTTCCTAGTTTCCAGTTAATATTTATCTTCTCTTTTTACAATTCGTTCTGACCCTTAATATTTAAATTTTTTAAATTTTTCATAATGACAACAACTTGTTTATTTTCGTATCAATTTATTTTTATTTGATTTCTTTTATTATTCCTAATATAGATTTTATATGCCTTACCCTCTTTATAGCACGAATTTTCTGAATTCTTTAGCATTCAAAATAAATATATAACTTTTATAGGTAAGAATATAATAAATAAATACGTACATATATATATATATTTGAATAAACCATGTATCAATTTTCTTACATTTCCAATATCGTTTTAATGGTTTTAAACGGCAATGAAGTTTTAAATGTATATTTTTTTAATATACTAATATTTCTTAAAGAAACGAGATTTAATAAATAATTTTAAATTTTCTAAAAAGATTTTGTTTGAAATTCTTATAATGAGTATTATCGAATTTTTCAAGTTTGTCTTCATTGTCTATAAGGGATATCACTTATTAAAAATATTAAAAAAAATATTAAAAAATATTACTTTTTATAAAAAGTAATATTTTTTCATGAGGCCCAGTAAATGTTATTTTATTGTTAAAATTAACATCATAAAATTGATAAATTTGGTATCATAAGAATTAATAAATTAATATTAATATATGAGAAAGTCTGTTCATAAGTCTGTTTTTTTTTTACTAGACAGTAGGTATGATTAAATTGATTTAATTTTTTTAATTTCAATAGGATTGGTCATCTATTAATTATTTATAAATTATTTTCAATGCTTTATCGAATAGAACATATGGCGTCGCCATTGAGATTTAATAAATAAATCATCCGGTTCCTTTTATATAAATGAAATCGACAAACATTTTTCTAAAAAATTTTCATCAAGAGTCAAATACTATAGTTTTTTGATCGGAAGATCTAAGATGAACAATTCGATAACGAGAGAGGAAATAACAACACTTATGCTTTCCTTATAAAAGCTTTTGAGTGTTTTTACACATAATGTGTAAAAACACAGCTATTACACAAGCAGATTTTTTCATAATACGAACATTGAACTTTAAGTTTGTTATTCAAAGAAATGTTGAGGTAAGATATCGATATAAGAACAAGAAGATAGTAATCAGATAATACGCTTGATTTCATTGAGGTATTTCAGTAATAAACTTTTGAAATTTAAAATAATTTTCGGAAAAGGATGAATGTTGTATGTTTAATTAATATACAATCACGAAAAAGTAAATTCTTTCAAGGTTTTTGTGTAAGAACAGCGAGAATATTTTAAGTGATTTATTAATATTATATTGAAAATTATGCAATTAAATAAATATAGCGGATTAAATGAGAGGTAATTTACCATTTTCATATTTTACTCAAACACCCTGTAATAATCTTTATGACAGGACGAGGTCTATATATATATATATACATACATATATATATATATATATATATATATATATATATATATATATATATATATATATATATGTATTTATGTACGAACGTGTACAAGTATGTAAGTATGTTATTATAATTCGAACGTTTAATTATCGACGTTACGTTCGGTATGTAAATCCTAGCACGACGCGTTCTTTATTCGAATGATTTATGTCGAATTTACATTTAGATACCAATTTCCGTCCCCGTTCGCATTTCTCGCTGTTTTGTTTTTTCGTGCGTGTTCTGTTTTTCGTGCCATTCGTTTTTTTTCCAACTGTTAACCCAATCAAAATATAATTCTTAATAATCGAACTCGTGTCCGTGCGTTGTTTTTACAACGGCGAATTTTCGAAAAATAGACTGTTGATTGAGCTAAATTCGAAATTTTATGGGAGCATGTTATATATATATATATTTAGGAAATATATGTTTATTTATATATATATATATATATATATATATATATGTATATATATATATAAGTTTGTATATTTTTAGGAACTTTGTTCGAGATCAAATGCTAATCATTTGTAACGGAAGATAGAAAGTCGGTACACGTTCGATTCGATTGCAGTTTTACATTACAAACACATTTGTAATTTATAATAGATATAGAGCTTGTACCGATTCTTTTATCTTGAAGTATTTATCATTTTTTCCCTTAGAAAGACATGAAAATGTAAATTTCGTACAACACTGAACCGGGCAGATTTATGAAGATATTTTTATTCCAAATATTTAATCCTGCTTGTACATTATGATTTATTTATTCGTTATGTATTATATTCGTATACACACACTAATGTACACATAGAAGCACGCATAGTGTATATAATGATAAGAAAAATTCCTTACGATTGTCCTTAATTTATATACATTTTTTTCTAGTCGACGTGCGGTCGGAAAAATGTTGTTTTCCCCAGCTTGATTTATGAGTTTCGTCACTCTTGTTTCTATTACTGTGTTTATTTTGTCTATTTCCATTGTCTTCGACAATGCACATACATACAAAGATATATATATATATATATATTTATTTGTGTGTGTGTGTGTGTGTATATAAATATATATGTATATACATATAATGTAGAAGTGTGGGACATTTCAACATATAATAATCTGCTGTCATCTCCAGGTGATTAATTCACATAGAGGAATGAAACACTCGTGCGGCACGAACGTCATGAAGCGCATTTATTTCCGTCATTATATTTTTTCTGTATGACAATTTTACCGTCTTTTTACTCTATTTCACTTTTATTTTTCAAATTATATACTACACACACATGTACATATACATGCATATATGTATACATGTATATATATGTATATATATATATATATATATATATGTATATATATATATATATATATATATATATATATATATATATATGTATGTATATATATATATATATATATATATAAATGATGTTTTTATCTAATTTGTTTGTGTATTTAAATTTTTATTCGAATTGATCGTCAAAAATTGCAAACAAATGTTTAAAATTGTCAATATGTAATTTATTTCATATCCCTCACCTGTAGAGTAATAGATGTCTTGACGGCCTTCATCCTTTTGGATCAGCATAGTGTTAAATTTCACTTAGCTGATTCAAAAGATCTAAGACCGCTAGGACAGCATATCGACTGGATCACAGATATAAATCATAGAATTATAGTTATAGAATAATAGTATTTTTTACTTTAATTCTAATGTGATTAGTTATTTTAACATATTGAATGTTTTCTAAAGGATACAATTAAAAACAATAACAAAATATAATATAATAACTCATGAATTCAATTGAAAGATCTTTTTCAAAAAAATCATTGAATAAGTGTTTATATTCCAGTGATTGGATAGAAGGAACAATATTTTTAATAATGTGTTGTTTGAGGAATATTAAAATTGATATTTATTATAAGTCTGAGACATTTTTAATAAAAGCTAAAATTTTGTTGATATCTATTGAAAATTATGATTTAGATATCAATTTGGAAATTAATTTTTTACTCAATAAATACATTAACTTTTTATTTTCCAAATTTGTAATGAATTAATGTCAATTGAGTTAATATTTTTTTAATTAAACTTAATAAATATTGATATTGTAAGATCTAAGATCTTAAATTGTTTTAACTATCATTATTATTAGACGGATTCTAATCTTAGTCAGCTGGTAAAGTTTTCATGTAAGTTTTAATTCGATTTCTTAGTAAATAGTTGTCTCTGATCTTAGATTCCTAGTTATAAATATGATTTGTTTTTAAAAAAATAGATATATTTATAATGTGTTTCTCATTAATTTATAAAGTTCTTCTCCAGATAATTTCTATATTATTTTTAACGTACTATCGCATGTTTATTAAAATACTGAATGTTAACATAGGTTAATCATTAATAATAAAAAAAGTGAATATTGGACAGAAACAAACTGCAAAAAAGATAAACTGGCACCGGTCGTTGTTGTCCATTAGTGAAAAAGACATCTGACTGGACGAGGTTACATGAACCACGAAACAATTCCGATAGATATCTGTGTAGAGGTCAGTCGGACGACAGCGGTGGATCGACGAGCGAGTGGATTACTATTGCGACAAACAACGAACGCGTATTCGTTACAAACGAGACAAACGGGCGCCTTCGAACGGGAAATGTAATTTACGAGCGGGAATGAAATGTATTAAGATGGGATAAAGAAAAGTTGGCCGGATACCGAGAAGAAGTGAATGTGTTAATATCTTAGTTTGTTCCATAGTGTGTAAGGAGTGTTCGTAGTGAGACAGCTTCCTGTTTCAACGAGTCGCGTGTGACAGTAGTCGAGTTGTTTGTGTCACATGTTCGTAGCAAAATTGTGGGTTATACGGATTCAAACTGAATCCATGCGGAAGTTGTATAGATTTTCAGTTAAGAAAAATATTGATTAAGTTTGTTTTTACACTAACGTAGAACTATGCTTTTGATTCTCTTAATTATCAGACTATATTTTTTATACTAGCTATAATATATTAGAAATGTTTTTCACTTTATATTCATGTACATTGGATCAGTGTAAAAGTTCGTATACGATTTGAAATTGAAACTCAGGCGATTATTTTTTTACAGAAAACGCTTTTGTTAATCAAGTATGTATTCACTTTTGTTTTCTACAAGGACCAAGGTAACGATAGATAACCTATCGCTAGTGTACTTGAAACTAGTAAAATAATATTAGGTGTTGGAAATAATTCGTAGCGTTTTACAAGAGATAGCGTAAGTAGTACATTCTTCCATTGTTCCCTTTAACCAAATATTCCCCGTAAAACAGCTGTCCTTAGGCGTCAGTTTCAGTATATGGCATTTGGTTGAAGCGTAAATAACAACACTTTGTACTTTATCGAATATGTCTAATTTCGTGCCGGATGAATTGTTTTTGAGGAGAGTTTCACTTCATTACTTTAACACGAAAAAAAGTGCTGCCGAAAGTCATCGTATTTTAGTGGAAGTTTATGGTGACCATGCTCTAGCTGAGCAAATGTGTCGGAAGTGGTTTGCACGTTTTAAAAGTGGTGATTTCGACTTGGAAGACAAGGAACGACCTGGACAGCCGAAAAAGTTCGACGATGAAGAATTGGAGGCATTTCTCAATGAAGACCCACGTCAAACACTTCAAGAATTATCTGAATCGTTGGAAGTTGACTTGTCAACGGCAGGAAAACGCATTACAGTTATGGGAATGATCCAAAAGCAAGGAAATTATGTCCCGTACGAACTGAAACCGAGGGACGTTGAAAGGCGTTTTTCTACCTGCAAACTGCAACTTCAACGGGAGAAAAGGAAGAGATTTTTGCATCGAATTGTAACAGGCGATGAAAAATGGATCAATTACGACAATCCCAAGCGCAGAAAGTCATGAGTTAAGCCCGGCCAACCATCAACACCAGCGGCGAACCCAAATATCCATGGATCCTAGCTCATGCTCTGTATTTGGTGGGATCATAAGGGTGTGATCTACTATGAGATGCTCGAACCGATTGAAACCATCACTGGGGATCGCTTCCGTCTACAATTGATGCGCTCGAGCCGTGCATTGAAGGAAAAACGGCCGGAATACATTGAAAGACACGACAAAGTGATTTTGCACCAAGACAATGCTCGTCCGCACGTCGCAAAACCGGTCAAAATATACGTAGAAACGCTCAAATGGGAAGTCCTACCCCACCCGCCGTATTCTCCAGATATTGCTCCTTCTGATTACCACTTGTTTCGATCGATGAGTCATGACCTGTCTGGGCAGAAGCTCACTTCTTATGAAGATTGCAAAAAATGGGTCTATTCGTGGATTGCATCTAAAGACGAGGCGTTCTTCCTACATGGTATTCGTCACCTGCCCGAAAGATGGGAAAAAGTAGTGGATAACGATGGACAATACTTTGAATGGTATTGTTTGATTATGTGTATGCACACGTGTTCTTGTTTATGTGAGTATACAATGTGAGAGAGGTATATGGTGATGACACATATGCGAAATTAAGAAAAATAACGGATGGGCTCGATGACAGTGTCTTAACAGGCCGGTCATACTAAGCAGACGCATATAGTTTTTTGTATCGTTTGTACATATTTGTTTCATCCGTAGTTATCGTCTCTGCGTGACCAGTGAGAGTATCGTTTTTTTTTCGCTCACTAAATTGTAGTTTTTGGTCAGAATAAATCTTCTTTTGATTATTTTATCTATTTTATAATAATTCTTGAGTTTTATTAACACAAATTATACATCCTCAATATTTCACCCGTTCCTTCATATAACAGATATGTTTTTTCAGTTTCATTTAAAATCTTTTTTCATGAAGAACACGCTACGAATTAATTCCAACACCCAATAATTAACATTGATCTAGGTATACTTTACTGCACTGTCTAATTATAGTAAATGTGAGGTCATGTTAACACATGACGTTACAACTATTAGGGCTGGTTTACATTAGGATAGTAAGCGGTAGAGTATACTAGCCTAGTTTTCCTCTAGGCCTCTGTTCTGCCGGAATCTACAATTTGGCCCGTTTACAAAGAGCTAGTGGTTTGGTAGAGAAGAGTTTAGTTTCTAGTTATTGAAAAGAAATTAAGGTTACAATTCAGAAAACAAAAATTGCAATTATTTCCCTACCAATCTAATACTATTAGGATTTGTTTTCAAATGACAACATAGCAGCATATGGATTGAGACACTGGCTTTGGTTTTGTATTTATTTCGTATTTTTGATTATAAAAGGATTATAAGATAATTTAAATCAACATATTCAGAATTAAATATAAATGATTGCTTACAGGATTGTGAAATCTGAAAAACAGTCATACTGATTGCTAGTTTCAAAGATTTTTATCCATTGTTCATTTGTTTGTTTAATTTTTATCTTCATTACTTGTGTTTTAAGTTAACTGCATTGAATTCCATCCTTTTTTATTTCACATTGAAAAATAGTAGTAAATTTATTCAGTCTTATTAGTAGAATGTTAGATAAGCTTACATTTATATGCGAAGACTAGACAAATCCACATTTGTATCGATTTTATTCCTAAAATAGATATAGTCGAATGGCTAGTACGTAGAACTACCAATCAATGTGTCCGAGTTTCCGATATATGTCTTCTTTCATTTAAAAGCGACTATCTCCATGGTATATTTTTTTAATTTACTCCGATGTTTACAATGTCATACGATAATGTAAAAAAGGCTGTATTCTTTATTTTCAGTTTCGTGAAGCCGGGTACATACTTCCATTTAAATTTTATGTCAGTATTTTTAATGTTTCATTTTTTCATTAGAAAACTATCTAGTTTGTGAGGTTCAGTAATATGGTTTCCTATACATATTATGCATACATACATACATAAATATATATATATATATATATATACATATATATATATATATATATATATATATATATATATATATATATATATATATATATATATATATATATATATGAGGAAACACATCAAATCTCCACCATTTTATAACAACAATAATATAAAAAAACCTATCATTTCTATCAAATATACACTTGAAAAATAAAATATCTCGATATATCATGTACGAAATATCAATATTTTCATTTAGAATGACGTGTGTGTTTTCTACATTGCACCGCGAGTATCTAGTATGTACACACATACATTTATTTGTTCTCTTTCGCATACAAAACTATATATATACATATATATATATATGTATGTGTGTGTGTGTACACATGTGCGTTTAAGGAAGTTCTTCTTTGTGTACCCAGCGTTGAATGTATAAAACCTCTAACACTAACCAGCGACGCGGCGCTCGCTGTCGCCGAAAACAGCAGCGGCCACAGCAACGCCACCGGAATAGAATTTCCATTTCATATACGCTTCTTGCTCGATATATACAGCTGATTCTTAAAATTCTTTAAGTAAGTTCATTTGTAGGATATTAACAAAACTATTATCAATACTTGGTTTATCGATTGATATTTCAGTATTATTAGTTATTGAGTATCATTTTGATTTAAGGGTTTAAGAAATAAAAAAGAAAACATGTCTGAGAATTCAAATATTTTGGAAAACACAATCATATTACTTGTTCAATTTAAAGCAATCGTATGAACTTGTGTATTGAAATTATTTAGAATCAAATTCACAAATTTGTTTCTAAGAGAAATTAAATCAGAATTCCATTTTTAAAATACTTGTGCACCACTTAACATATTAATACGGTAATCGATGATATGAATTTGTACGCAGATAAAAAAATACACTACACAATGAATGAATAGAAGAATCGGGGGATTACAAATATATTTTTTTCTAATACAAGATCTAATACAAGATAGGTATATAAAAAGTCAAAAATATAATATGAAATTTGAAATTTTATCAATACTTAATCATCCTTATCTGTGATATTGTTGACATTTTTACTTGGATTTTGAATATAAATCCTTACAAAGTACTCATAGTGAATGATACATGCATTAAAAGTTTGTGATTAAGTACATATTTATTAATGTGTTAGAGTAACAGAACAATCTTACAAAGTTGCATATACAGTTTGAGTACAAAACTGAGTCAATAAGTAGAAATTTCTCTTATTATAGTGTTATTAAATAAACGTTACACTTTTAATAAAAAAAACTCTCATATTGTAGGAAACTACATGTATTGACTCTAAAACAAAGAAACACACTTGGGGCTGAAAGCTACTTTAATATAAAATAATGGTAATAGTAATAAGTTCAGTTTTGTACTACTGTGTGGAGAATATGATATATGAACGTTAATATTAAAATCTTTTTTCTTTTTTAACAGAAATTTATCTTTTTTTCATACTTTTGATAAGTTCACAGTACTCGGGTGGAATTTTCTCCCATTGTTCTCGTACTCGTTCCCGTAGGTCATTAAGATTTGACGGAGTGAGTCATTTACAAGTATTATTTTAAGATATGACCATAAATGTCGAATGGGGTTGAAATTGGGAGTTTTGACTGACCAATTAAATATTTGAAAATTTTGCTGACTCAATCAGTTCTTTATTAATCTCAATGTATGTTTGCGGTCGTTATCGTGTTGAAATGTTTTACTTTATTTTCTGGGTATGGCATATTTTGGACTGTTTCTATCAGATTCTTTTTCAGAATATATCGATACGTTTTTTTGTTCAGATTACTCTCAATTTTAAGTATCGGTCCGACTCCGCACGCTGTGAAGCAATCCTAGACCTTGATATTACCTCCACCTCTCTTTTCTAGTTCCACTGGCGGCCATCTGTAATGTATCTATTAATTTTACTCTTATCCGATCAAATAACCTTCACCCAATCATCATTAGTCAATTTTTATACCGTTTTACAAAGGAAATTATAGCTTTGATGTTTTCTTAGTAAGCAGAGGTGTTTTTTTCTTCTCAGCAGCTTGAAATTTCTCAGTATGTAATGTTTGTCATACCGTCCACTTACTTACTAACTTTCCAGTATCTTACCTTCTCGGATATGGCATGAGAAGCTGAAGATGCCTCACCAGAAACTAAATTTCGAATCACTCTTCTGCTATCTTTAGTTGATAATTTCTTTGTTTGACCTCCAACATTTTTTGGTTTGGAATATCGCATTTGTTTTTAATCCTCGGTACTGTTGATTGACTAATATTTAGTTTCTGTGTAGTTTCTCGCTTAGACTTACTGTCCTAGAGTGAATTTTTCACAGATTGCGCAAGTATTTTCAAAATCGGTTTCATTGTTGAAAATAAAAGGAACGTTTCATTTTGAGAAACTGAATAAAACTGATGAATAACTGACACGAGTATATCTGATAATGTTTGTAATCACTGCAGTCGAGCAAAATGTGTAAACAAATCATATTTTGAAGGCAGTAAAAGCTTGATGTAAAAGTGAGTCAGCGAAAAACAAATATAAAATGGTTACAATGGAGGCATACTTATGAATCACATATGTTTTAAACGGCTAAGTACTTCAAAGTATCAAGTATAAAATACAACTCCTAAAACATCGTAATTATACATATGTGTTTTTAAATAATTTTAAATTTAATATATTGGTTCAGTTTTGCACTTGACTATATATGCTTGTCTTTCGCCTCTAGCCAGTCATAGTCGATGTATCGACTGTATCGATTGCACGTTTGGCAATAGGGTTATAAAGAGTAACTTTTTTGGTCTCAGTAAGTTAAACAGTGTAAAAACATATAGAAAAGAAACAGATACTAAATTATATATATATATATATATATATATATATATATAAATGTGTGTGTGTGTATGTATGTATATATAAAACTTTGAGAGTAAATTTTGATATTGTTTAAATAAATTTAAACCGTGTCTTATTCGAGCAATTAGTTTTGTATAAATACTTTATCTTTTTGATGTGTACATAATATAATTTTAGACAATGATTGATTATATATTTCAGGACGTAGGACTGAAAATGTTATTTTAATGAATATATTTGTCAATTTTCATGGCGAACAAAATTATGATAAAAGTTGTTAGCCTTATGATGTCTTTCTAAACTTTTCGATATGAAAAAAACGAAAGAAGGACATGAAGTGTATCAAATCAATATGGAGATAAATTATACATTTTCACAAATGATTTCTTTTTCATCCAAAAAACCATAGCAACTCTTCTGGTCAAAACTTTTCAATCAATTATTATTGACCATTGTAGCTTTTGAGGTAATATGTATATATATATATATATATAGAGAGAGAGAGGTTCTGAAATGCTCAAACTAATTTTTTTATCTTAAAACGGTTTTAAACTGATACTGAAATGAGATTCTAGGTACATGCACGAATAACAAATTTCAGTTAATGTGTTTCTGAAAAAAAAACAATAAATGAAAGCATACATTGAGCATGAAAAGAATGAAGTTTATTCATAGTATTGATTAAATTTGAGGAACGTTTATGAGCAGAAGATTTCTGTTGTAAATAATATAAGATGAATTGTTTTTTTCAAAATAATAATCTTCAATTATTATATTAATGAATTTATAATATTTGTTATATATATATATATATATAACATTATAATGTAAATATCGAAAAGGGTAGATCATAATCAACTAACTAACACATCAGTTAGCTCAATAATGTGTGTATATTTAATTTTAAACCTCAAAGCTATTATTGACATGTATATATATATATATATATATATATATATATATAAATAACTCTGTTATTTATTTTTTGTTCATTATTTTTCAATACTAGAATATAAATACAAATTCACCAACAATTAAATAATTGTAGAAATTACTGCTGATTATTTGTCATAATATTTTTTGATGTACAATTAAAAAATATCATATAACACATAATTTTAAATTAAAATTTGGATCGTCATTTAAAAAACACTCTCTATGTATACATTTCGTTATTCTCGTTTCGGCTCGACTACATACAACAGCCCCCCGCCGTCTTCGTGTCGTTTCAATCCTGCTGCTGCTGCTGCACACGAGTACCCAGAAACACACTCGACGCACAAACAATGTGGACGTGTGGAAATGCTTCCGGCGTCATTGTGTGTTCACTATTTATTTAGCCGGTCGGCGGTGGATGAAGTCGAAGAAGAAGTAGTGGAAGTAGTGTAGCAGTGTAAATGGAGAAGGAATCAGCCTTTCCACACTCACACAACTATAAATATATTTTATATAGTGCACACGTATTATTATTATACATATTCGTGCACCGCAGCAGGAGTAGAAGCAGCAGCAGCGGCTCAGTACGTGCATATGCTTTTAAATATGTATTTTTATGCGGAACGACGGCAACAATACCTTTCAAAATATTGACAGCGGCGTCTGTGAATCGATATCGTGTTTTCGTTTATATGGGTTGCCTATTGTTGCGGTTCGCAGAAGTAGTTTTCTTTTTAGAGAAAAAAAAACTTCTCTCCGTCTGAAATATGGTACGGTCCTTTTATTCACATATATATATATATATATATATATATATATACATATATATATATATACTCACACATATATACACATACGTCGGAAAGGAAGCTGTCGATTTAATGTGTATACATAAAAATGAAGTGGCGATCAATTATGAAATATGGTCTCTTTATGTGTCACGAAATTGAAAACGATTGAAAAAGTATAGCAGTGGGAGTCCTATGAGATTGTATACGAGAATTGATCAAATATGTCTGAAATAGTTTTTTTTTTTTGAGAGCATAGTGCACTTATAAAGTAATTTTTGAGTTATTTATAGTTTTTATATCATATTTATGATAGAATACATGTATATAATCTATTTTAATTTGATTTTCATCAATTTTTTATATAAAGGTTTCGTACGTTTTTTCTGAAAAAAGATGACAGGTTTGAAGTTTAAAATTAAATATGGGCACATTGTTGGGCTAACTGATGTGTCAGTCAGTTGATTATGATCTACCTTTTTCGATCTTTACATTATAATGTTATATATACATACATATATATATATATATATATATATATATATAATAAATATTATACATTCATTAATATAATAATTGAAGATTATTATTTTGAAAAAGTAATTCATCTTATATTATTTATAATAGAAATCTTCTCCTTATGAACATTCTTCAAATTAAAATCAGTACTATGAATAAACTTTATTCTTTTCATGCTCAATGTGTGCTTTAATTTATTGTTTTTTTTTTCAGAAACACATTGACTGAAATTTATTATTCGTGCTGTACTTATATTCTCATTTCAGTATCAGTTTCAGACGGTAATAAGGTAAAAAAAATTAGTTTCAGCATTTCAGAAAATTGATTGAAATAATCGTCATGTTAAGATCAGACGAGCATTGTGAATTTGCGAATTTGTGAATCAATTAACGACAATAGTCGTCATTTGTGTTAACATGTCAAGAAATTATTTTCATCGTTAAAAGAGCATTTTTATGTCTTGTGGTCAATATTGTTTTAAAAATCAAGCATAAAGTACATAATTCATGTTTCGTAAGGATTTTTGGATGTTTATTTGGTTAATAGAGTTGCATATTGGAGTATTTAAATTGAATTCATAATTTTTTATAATAATAAGAGATATAAAATATTTTACAACGTTTGATACCTATTTTAAAGCGTTAAAGCTCTAGTAAGACGATGCAAGTTTTATTAATTTCATTAACTAAATAAAAATAATAGTTAACTCTCTATCATAGTGTAAACATTCATCCTAGTCAAAAAATAGCATGCTAGTTTTAATAATAACCTGCTGGTTTGAAATTTTCACAGTATAAACAGATAACTGATTAAGTACAGTATAAACTGATTAAAAGTAACCAGCTAGAAAACTATCAGGAACAGCTCGTAAAGTTTTGTAAACTGCTATTGTACGGCATGTGGTTGGCGTTAATTTATGCAATGCGACAACAATATTCAAGCGTAAAGGTGTTTATTATCAAACAGTGATTTTATCAAAGTTCATTAAAAAATATTATTTTAATTTATATATTCAGTTTTTTAGATTCGTTATATTATGTTATTTGTTAATATCAAACACATATATGTACACATTAAATATATATAAATACATACATATATATATATGTATATATATATATATATATATATATATATATATATATATATTAAAAGCGACTGATATCAATAAAAAAGCTCTAGTTAAATCTATTTATCTATGAGCGGCGTTTAAACGGCCTCTGGCCATTTCCTGCATCTCGCTCGCCATGTGTTCGAGATACTTTTTTGCATATTTACTTTCTCACGAGTGTTAGGGTGCAGGCCCAACGCCTCAGCCCCCATCCTGGAGGACCAGGGTTGTCTGTCAGGGTTATCGTTCCCTTAGCCGAATTTCTCTCGTTTTGAGACGCCAGAGGTTCGCCTTCACCCTCTTTCATTTGCTACACATCGATATTCCATATACCGGTGTGCATTGCCCAGGGGCCACGCGGCTCATGCCTTCGTGGACGTTGGAAGTAGGATTTACTGGCAGAGCTGACCCGATTGCTCGAGCTTGTCTAACGACAAAACAGTTTGGACATTGACTAGGATTTTAGTCATGGATGTACCATAG